>CP106727.1:105825960-107050882 GCA_025506655.1 Gossypium rotundifolium | reverse complement strand
CGCACGCAGGTAGGATTCAAGAAGAGGAGGTGAGTCACTAGGACTGCTTAAATACCAAGCTCTTGGGATCCATTCCTAGACATGCGTACCATGGTTGCCACACCTAGCTTAATTGACTTAGTCATAGGTTGGTTTAGTGCCTTAAATCTTATGTGTTTGTGTTTGAGTAGTCTAACCCTAGGGTTCAAGTTCCTATCATGCTATTCTACGTTCCATGCCTTTTCTACCCTTATATAAATCACGAGAATCACACATAGAGTTAGGGGTACTTACACGGTGGATTTGGAATTGGAGACTTAGGGGCCATGTCTTTATACTGTCCATTTGTAAAAATACTTTCATAAAACTCATTTGGCCTTGTTTTAAAAACGTTTTGGGCCTTAGGCCACAAGTAGAGAGTTTGAAGCTGGCTCGATACAAATGAAACACCCCAAACCATTACCGTGAATGGGTGGATCGGTATGTTCCTCAAGTAACGGTCCAAATTCATTGAATATTTTGAAAATGTGAGTTTTGGAAGATAGCTCGTTGTGGGTTGGGCTTGAGTTGAAAACAAATTTATTTTTATTACAAAAGCCCATTTATTTCAAGTGACAAAATATTTAAACTCATTTCATATTAAGTGGGCTTACTCTTTATAAAGCCCTAAACTCATAACACAGTAATTATAGTAGAAATAAAAATTAAATCACGGTGGCCTTATTACACAAAATGAAACCCAAAATAATAAATTATACAGTACTTTAAAATAAAATAAATATTCAAATTTAAGCTGAACTTCAAGTCGATCATGGCCACCACAAGTTCGCAGTCCGGTCCATTCTTGCTCATCACAAACATATTTCCACAACAGGGTGAGTCAATGGACTCGGTGTGTAACCAACACTAAACATAATAGAATTAGGCACACCATAAAAATCATATGCATATAACAATTTCAAGGTAATGATGCAAACCCGAACCCAAACCTATATGCCATCCGCTACACTCCACCCGTACCAACTTTGTGCAGTGGGGACTACTAAGTCAACCCTCCTTCCGCTACACTCCATCGAAGGCGTCATTTGCGGTCGGCGTGCTCATCGCCATCGATAATATTGTGGCATAGCCACCCTGTAATGTAACCGAAGTTACCACTTAGTGAGACCGAAGTCATCACATTCACTTAGTGAGACCGAAGTCATCACATTCACTTAGTGAGACCGAAGTCATCACTTTCACTTATAACGTTGGTGAGACCGTAGTCAACACCTTCTTCCCCTTTCACATAAATCCGAATGCCCCAAATTATAAATATCATGCATAACATATTTTATTTCACTTTCACATCACTTTTCACTTGTATAACATTTATTTCGAAATCCTAGTAGAAGTAGGAAAACGTACCTGAATACTTTGTACCATAATATGGCACTTTAGCCACTTTCTTTCACTTTCACATTGACATATATAACATATTTAAACCATAAAACTATTAAGAATAGTGTGGAATACACACCTGATTTGTTTAGCGATTCCTTGAGATTTCGAAAGCAAGATCTAGTGTTTAGATCCTAATTCCTACATTTGGTTTATCAAATGTTTACTTTAGCATAAATTCTATTTTGAGCTATAAAATCCAAATCCTAGTAGGATTTGTAAAGTGACTTACCTTTGATGCCGATTTGATGTTTATTCAAATCCCGGAATCTTTGTTTTCCTTCACTTGATATTCGGCCAACCTTGAAACTTCAACATAAATTAGTTTTCGGCTTTTAATAATTACGGATCTAATCTAGGTAATCACATAACTTTGGCCGAATACCTTTAGGGCTTACCTTGTGGATTTTTTTTAAATCCCGAAACTTCACCTCCCTTTTTCCTTGAAATCGGCAACTTCCTAGATCTTTGAATAGATTAGTTTTTTTTTTGATCAATTTGATCTAATTGACTAAGATTTGGCCTTGGCCGAATGTATAGACTCACTTACCTCAAATCCCGAAGTTGATCTCTACTTTAAATTCCTGCCGAAATCACTTGTTAGATTTGATCTATTACTTAATCAAGGAGGGGATCTTTTTGCCGATTGTATAATGAGGTACTTACCTTGTTTTCGAATCCCGGAAGATCCCTTATGCTATTCGGCTATGGCACTATTGTGGATCTCAAAGCTTTGGCTTTTGTGGTTGAATAGTAGAAGAAAAGAAAAAGAAAGAAAAAGATGGAGAGAGTTTTTGACAAGGGAATTTCGGCTAAAGAGAAGAGGAAAGATTATTGCTACTTTCACTTGGAGGTTTCGGCAAGATGTGGAAGAGAATAGCTCCTTTCTTTTCTTTCTTTGGCCGAATCTATTAGCCTTAGAGTCCCTAATTCGGCCAATTCTTCACTTGTAATAAGGTTTAGTTTTATCAATATGAAATTCTATCAAATCTCCTAATTGACCAAGAGTTTTATTGAATAGAACTCCTCATCCTTGTCTTAGTCCAACTCTCCACCTATGGAGACAAAATTTTATTTCTTTTATTTGTTTCCTAAATGACTCAACTCAGGCCCAAAAACCTCTTGTATTTGGGCCATTTCCTAGGGCCTTGGGTGGCATCTTCAGGCCACATTTCTAAGTCCGTTATTGGGTCAAAGTTCATGTTCTTTATACCTTTAGGGTCACTTGGCCCTAAGCTCCCTTTGGGCTCTTAAATTTGACATTAGGGGTCATTTTAAGTTTCCTAAAATTTTCATGTGACTCTGTATTTTCCAAGTTTCCAAAATGTTTAGTTTCCTATTTTGGCTTGGTTTCCAAAATGTTTAGTTTCCTATTTTGGTTTAGTTTCCAAAATGGTTAGTTTCCTATTTTGGTTTGGTTTTCCAAAATGTTCATTTTCCTAATTCCATTAGGTTTCCAAAAATGTCTAAGTTTCCAAAATGTCTAAGTTTCCAAAAATGTCCATTTTCCATTTCCATTTCCATTTCCATTTCCATTTCCATTTTCATTTCCATTTCCATTTCCATTTCCATTTTCATGCATTTCTAGGTTTCCAAAAGTATCAAAAACTTATTCATTGTACTTGAAACTTGTTAAATTATTTGTAAAAATTTGCTATGAAATCCATTTGTTAATCTATTTTAAAATAAAACCTTAATTTATGATTTTAGAAAATCCCCATTTAAAATAATTCAAGAAAATAATAAATATGTCTAAACATAAAGCAAATTAAAGTTTATCCCAAAGCCATTATTACATCTTTAAACCCAAAATAGTTATAACACCCTAAATTAGGGGTTGTTAAAAATTTAAGTATTTTCCCATGTGTGTGCTTGAAGTATTGAATACTATGATTATTAAGCATGTTCTAGGGCCTAGAACTAACCCCGAGCTAGGTCGGACTTAGGACTAAAATTTCTTTTTAAATGCTTAAAAGGAAGGAACTAGGTGAGATAGGGCTTAGGTAAAATTTTGGGATAAGCATGACACAAAGAATTAAGTGGCAAGGTGGCTTTCATGCGCCACTTAAGATGTTGGAGGTGAAGATGGGCGCAGTCATAGGTTGAATAATTTGGAGCAGCGTTTTTGGCGTTTTATTTTTATATATGCGGTGATGGGCTTAAGTAGGGAAGCTTTAAAAATTAAAAGGTGAGGTATATGACATGAAAATCGGTTTGGCGGAGTGGCTTGGGGCGCCACTTAAGGGCCTTAGTATAAGGACTCGGGTTCGAGTCATGATGGATGCAAGAGTGTTTTATTTTTGGGCTTTTTTGGCATTAAAGGAAAGGGGGCCAGGTAGGAAGGCTTTAAAACTAAATGGAGGGGGTTCATGACATGAAAATCAAATGGGAGAAATGGCCAGGGGCGTTAGAAGAGAGGGCTGCGGCAGTAAGGGCGTGGGTTCGAACCCAAGAAACAGCATTTGGTTTTTATTTTTTTGCAAGCTGGCGAGAGAGGTGATGGCTCAATTTTGGACTCTTAAAAGTGATGAGGATGAGCTTAATTTTTGCTCTAAAATTCAGCTGGAGGAGTTGGAGTTAGTAGCCTATTTAAATTGTTTGAGGAGATTAGGAGATAAATGAAAGATAAATCTTGTTTTATCTTTTGATAATTAAAAGTTGGAAATTATCACCAAAAAGAAGGTGATGGCCGACTTAAGGACTTCTTGGGGGCTGTCCACATTCGGTTTGTATAGCAAAGAAGTGCCAAGAATTTATCAAATTCTTTTCTTTTTCTCTCTTCATTAGTCTTGGCGAATTCTCCCATTGTTACATTGCCAAAATTTGCTCAAAACTTCCACTTCTCTTGCTTCTTCTTAGCAGAACCTACCTCCCTTCTATTAAAATTTCACTTCCTTTTCTTCTAGCGAATATCTCTCTCATAGAAGGAGCTTAGGTCGAATCTCACATCCCTACCCAAGGGTGCCTATTTCAATAGTGTGGTAAGGGATCTCTCTAAGTTTAATTCTTTTATTATTGTTTTGGCGGTAGAAACCATGAGGCTTAACCATGTATTTTTGGGTTGGCGAACCTTATTAAGTCCTTGGGTTCACGTTTTGTTTTGTAGTCAAAAGAGGATAGCATTAAAGGAGAAGGGAGATCTTTCGGGATTTCATTCCCCAAGGTAAAGAGGTAAGTGACATTCGGCCATAGGCCTTGATTAAGAGTGATTGTGCAAACCAATTTTTAACATGTGTTTTGGTAGGGATCTCGAAGACTCAAGTGATAATTTTGGTATTTCGGTAAGTGGGGTAAGTGAATAAGTCACATTCGGCCAACGGCCATTTGTTAAAGAAATTTATGTTTAAAAATCGAAACTAATATGTGCCATGGATTTAGGGGCTAATTAAGTCTTCGAGATTCGTTTGGGAACCAAATCCGTTTAAGGTAAGAGCCTTTGGTATTAAGTTAATATGGCTGAATAGGCTTATAGTACTAACAGTGATGATTGGCCGATTATAGGTCAAGAGATCTAGCGTCATAGATCGGATCTTCAGGATCTTAGATTCGTGGTGGTATCAGGTGTGTAAACTCTTTACATACTTTATTAGTAGACTTTGCTATATTGTTGCCTTTTTATCTTTTTGCTAGTTTTGCTTGTGGGCATAAGATCGGACTCCGGGTAAGTCCCCTATTATTTTGTTTATGAAATATGATTGAGTATGCCATCATATGCTGTTAAATGCATGATATATGAAATTGATATGTAAGCATGATGGCGGTGGGATTGATGAGAGGAAGGGGATGATTTTATGGACTGTCGCCAGTGGTTTTAACCACAAGATGGGTTGGCCCCATCAGATTATTTGTGACCTATGGTCATCAGTGGTTTTGACCACACCAATTGATAAATTGCGACTAAGTCCCAGTGGTTTGGTACCACCAGTGGTTTTGACCACATTATGATATTTTATGACCTATGGTCATCAGTGGTTTTGACCACACGATGGGTTGTCCCCATCATTTAATTTGTGACACCAGTCACCAGTGGTTTTGACCACCAGTGGTTTTGACCACACGGGGTAGATAAGGAGTATGGATGGCTAGTGGGGTTTGCATAATTGCATGTTTATTAATAACCTGTGTATGAGTTACTTTTTCGGGTGGGGGATTTACACACTGAGTCTTGGTGACTCACCCCTTCCCTTACTATTTTGCAGATGAGTAGATCGCGGAGATGGAGCCGGAGAGGACTCAAGGCGGCCATGCTTGTTCCTTAGTTTTTGGATTGCTTTTAATTTGTTATGGTTAATGTTATTTATTTTTCTAAGTCTTTATTTTGGGTTGTAATAAGGCCGCTAATCATTATTTTGAATGTTTATATAAATGTTTTATTTTACTTAAGTCATGAATGACATTTATAAATGATAAGTGAATCAAATAAAAGTAATCTTTTTCAAACCTAATAACTTTTACGGGTTTTTCAACGATGTTACCATCGGGTAGCAAAATTTACCAAGTTAAACTAAGTTTTTGAAAGTTCTTTTAATTTTTCACCAGAAAATCAATATTTTACAAGACGTTTTTACTCCGTGACATACCAGATCCGGTCAGGACTCGTGGGCCGGGTTTGGGGTGTTACATTTTTGGTATCAGAGCCCAATTCAAAACTCGGCTGTGGGGGGCGCAAGGCCCAAAACGTTTTGTTTTTATGTTAGTAGGCCTTATTGAAATGTTTTGGAAATTGTTTATGGGTTGAACAGCATGGCATCGATCTCCAGCACCTATCCACCCAGGTAAGTACTTCTATCCATTTTTGTGAGTGCTTGATGAGGGGTAGAAGGGTAAATTGGGAACGTAGACTGTTAGAGTAGAAATTGTTGAAGCCTAGGGCTAGCATACCCCAACAAACAATGCATAAGATTTAATAATTCCCCAAACAACCCTGTGAGTTGTCACTAAGCAAAGGATGTGGCAATCGTTATCGCATGTCTAGGATTGGATTCGGTGGGGCACAGTATTTAGCGGTCCTTGTGACTCACCTCCTACTCACTTGAATCCTACAGTGCGTAGTGACGATTCATCCTAGGTGAGGCGACACACCCACAAAGCTAAACTTGATAACTAAAACCCGAAAGGGACTAGCAGTTTTGTTTTTAAAGTAATTAAAACCTTGTTTTGAAAAAAAAATAAATGACTAAAATACCCCTCAGTTTGAAAAATGACCAAAATACCCCTGGTTTGAAAATTACCAAAATACCCTCCGTATAAAAAAAATTCCAAATAGAAAATTTTCAAAATATTCTTCTTTTGTGAAATCCATTAAAACCAAATTTTGGAAATCTTGTTATGAAAAAAAAATTACTAAAATACCCTTAGTGGTAAAATTACAAAATTGCCCCTAACCAACAAAATTACCAGAATAACCCTGATTTTCAAAATTTTGTAACATCACTATTTTGGAAAATGCAAATTATCAAAAAAGAGCCCTCGAAGTTTTACAACTTTTGAAATATCCCTGATTCATCAAATTTTGCAAATTCACCTTGATTTGTGAAAAATTATCGAAATACCCCTGAGGTCTAAAATTACCAAAATACCCCCGGATTTTAAAATTTTTCAACATACCCCAAGAATTTAAGAGTTCTAAAATACTTTTTGACAAAATCATCCGAGAACTTTTATTTTTGAAAAATTACAAAAATACCCCTGTAGACAAATTACGAAAATACCCCTGGGTAGTGGAAAAATAATCACAATGAAAACTATAACGTCTTTTTGGAATGAATGGATGGAAAACTGTATGCATGTATGATTGCGAAAGAACCACTCCTAAAGCTCCTATCATAAAATTTCTTCGCGGATAATCAAGTGAAACAAGGTACTAATGCATAAAATTCTTAAACAGATAAACACAATCGTTAGAATGAGTTCAAGAGGTAGGGGACGTCCGTCGTGTGGCCGTGGTAGGGGTAGGATGACCTTGTCGGAGCCAGCAGGGTCTGGTCACGGGTCTGGAAATGAGATGCCGGATCTGCCGGCGGTGGAGACTGAGTTCCAAGATCAGACTGGTGGTAACGACGTAGTATCCCATGCGGTGCTACGAGTGTTGAAACAAGTTCATGAGGCAGGCGCGGGTGCAGGAGCTCGTAAATCTATGGTTGAACGACTCCGGGCTAATGGAGCAGAAGTATTCAAAGAAGTTTCTGGAGTGGCGCCCAGTGCGACGGAGTATTGGTTGGAATCCACTGAAAGGATTATAGGTGACTTGGATTTCACAGCTGAGGAGAAGTTGAAGGGTATCATCTCTTTGCTTCGGGATGAGTCTTACCAGTGGTGGCTCACTGTGAGAGATGGAACGATGGCAGAAAATCTCACCTTGGAATTTTTCAGAGATGCCTATCAAAAGAAGTATATCGGAACTAGCTAAGTGGATGCACAGCGGAAGGCTTTCTTGAACCTGGTTCAAGGCAATAAGACGGTGGCAGAGTGTGAGGCCGAATTCCTCCGGTTGAGTAGGTATGCTCGTGGAATTATGGGTACCGAGCATGAACGCTATGTAAGACTCGAGGATGGGCTTAGAGATGAGCTGAGGATGATGATAGCTCCACAACAGGAATGGGAGTTTGCTATCTTAGTGGAGAAATCGAAGGTTGCTGAAGGGGTAAGGCAGCCGGTTAGACGAAATCAAGATAGAAATTGGAATAAGAGGAGCTCTGGACCTTTAAAGTTTTACGTAATCAAGCAAAAGAGGACAAGGTTTGGTGGGTCGAATCAAGTTGCTAGGCACCTTCTCTTGCTAATCCTCAATGGCGCCACGGTGTGCTTTCGGTGTGGCAAGTCTCACACGGAGAAAGTTGGAATGGTAATCGGGGATGTTTAGTGTGTGGGTCCTTGGAGCATCAAGTTAGAGAGCTGTCCAAAAAGCGCTAGGCTGAGATCGGAGGTCGGGATCGTGTAGAAACGAAGGGATAACCAATGACCACAAAGAGGTCGTGGTGAGGAAGAAGAGGTAATGCATGGTATTTGGCAGAGGTCGTGGGGCAGAACGAGGGGAGGTACCGGTGGTCGAGACTAGACAACTGGTTTGGTCTATGCTTGCGAGGCGTCAAGAGGAGGTGGACGACCGGACATCATAACAGGTATGTTCTTGATCTTTGGTGTGCCCTATAATACTTTGATTGACATTGGTTCAACCCACTCATACATTGCTAGTAGCGTAGTGGAAACTCTGTATCTAGACTCTGAGCTTACTTCTAGGAAGGTGACTGTATTAAGCCCCCTAGGTCACTCTGTAGAAGTAAGTAGACTCTATAGGGACGTACCCCTGGAACTCCAAGGGGTCGTGTTCTTGGCTAATTTGATGGAACTACTGTTCTGAGAGTTTGACCTAATTTTCGGGATGGATTGGCTAGTGAAGTATTAGGCTAGCCTGGATTGTGCGGCTAAGCGCATGGTTTTAAAGACAGTGGAAGGAGAAGAAGTGGTGATGATAGGTAAAATGAGGGATTACCTATCTAACTTGGTTTCTGCTTTGAAGGCGGAAAGAATGGTGAAGAAGGGTTATGAAGCATATGTGGTTCATGTTTGTGCTTTGAAAGATAAGGATGTTGCTGTGGGAGATGTCCGGACCGTAAGGGACTACGTCGATGTGTTTTCAGAGGAACTTCGGGTTTACCTCCGAACCGTGAGGTTGAATTTGGGATAGATTAATTACCCGAAATCGCGCTAGTATCTATAGCTCCGTATCGGATGGCGCTGAAAGAATTGGTAGAGTTAAAGGCACAGATTCAGGAATTGTTGGATAGAGGGTTCATCCGACCAAGTGTATCACCGTGGGGAGCTCCAGTGCTGTTTGTCAAGAAGAAGGACGGGACAATGAGGATGTGTATAGACTATCGACAGCTGAACAAGTTGACGATAAAGAACTGATACCCTTTGCCCAGGATTGACGATCAGTTCGATCAACTCAAAGGGACTTTGGTGTTCTCTAAGATCGACCTTAGGTCAGGGTACCATCAGCTTAAGGTGAAGGAGGCTGATGTTCACAAGATGGCATTCCGTACTCAGTATGGACACTACGAGTTTCTGGTAATGCCTTTTGGTTTGATGAATGCACCGGCGGCGTTTATGGACATGATGAACCAGGTTTTCCAACCTTATCTGGATCGGTTCATCGTGGTCTTCATAGACGACATTTTGGTGTACTTGAAGTCTGAGGAGGAGTATGACGCACATCTTCAAGTGGTTCTGCAAGTTCTAAGGGAGAAACAGTTGTACGCCAAATTCAGCAAGTGTGAGTTCTGGCTCAAGGAGGTAACTTTTCTAGGACATGTTGTTTCAGCTGAAGGTATTAGGGTGGATCCCCGTAAGATTGAGGCGGTGTTGGAGTGGAAGTCACCAAAGTCGGTTACGGAAATTTGGAGTTTTCTAGGGTTGGCAAGATATTATAGGAGATTTGTGGAAAATTTCTCCTTAATCGCATCACCATTGACTAAGCTGTTGAGGAAAGGAGTTCCGTATGTGTGGTCTGAGAAGGAGCAAGAGAGTTTTGATAAGCTGAAGAGGATTCTGACAGAAGCACCGGTCTTGATTCAGCCAGAAGCAGGGAAGGAGTTCACTGTATATTGCGATGCATCACATACTGGTTTAGGGTGTGTGTTGATGCAAGAAGGGAAGGTGGTCGCTTATGCGTCACGGCAGTTGAGGCCTCACGAAGTTAACTACCCAACACATGACTTGGAATTGGCTGCTGTGGTATTTGCCTTGAAGATTTGGAGGCACTACCTGTACGGGGAGAAGTCGGTGGTGTACACAGATCATAAGTCTGAAGTACCTCCTAACTCAGAAAGATTTAAATCTGAGGCAGCGGAGGTGGATTGAGTTGTTAAAGGACTACGACTGCTCAATCGAATACCATCCGGGGAAGGCTAATGTGGTAGCTGATGCATTAAGCCAAAAGGTGGTAGCGGATTTGTGAGCAATGTTTGCTCATCTAAGTCTCTATGAGGATGGGAGCTTTTTGGCGGAATTGCAAGTGAAGCCTTCTTGGATTGATAAGGTCAAAGAAAGGCAGTTGACTGACGAAGCTTTGAGTACTCGAAGGTTGCAAGTACAGAGTGGTGAGGCCGAAGGGTTCAGCTTGAGTAGTGATGGGATGCTGTACTTTCAGGGGAGAGTATGGATGCCTAAGGATAATGAGTTGAGGCAGCGAATACTTAAAGAAGCTTATAGCAGTGCGTATGCTATACACCCGGGAAGTAGCAAGATGTATCAGGATTTAAGGGAGCAGTTTTGGTGGCCGGGTCTTAAGCGGGAAGTAACCAAGTTGGTAGGCAAGTGTCTGACATGCCAACAAGTTAAGGCTGAGCATCAATTGCCATCAGGGCTATTACAGCCAGTAAAGATTCCATAGTGGAAGTGGGAGGAGATTACTATGGATTTTGTAAGTGGGGTTCCCTTTGCCCAGTAAGAAAGATGTAGTTTGGGTGGTAGTAGACCGGTTGACTAAGTCGGCCCATTTCATACCGGTGAGGGTTGACTACTCGCTTCAAAGGTTAGCCAAGTTGTATATCGCAGAGATAGTACGGTTGCATGGAGTACCTGTGTCCATTATCTCAGATCGGGATCCTCGGTTTACGTCGAGGTTCTGGAAGGCCTTACATCAGGAGTTAGGCACGAAGTTGAATTTCAGCATGGCTTTTCATCCACAGTCTGATGGACAATCTGAGAGGGTAATCCAAGTGTTGGAAGACATGTTGAGGGGCTGTGTATTGGATTTCCGTGGTAGTTGGGAGGAGTACCTACCTTTGGCAGAGTTCGCTTATAACAATAGTTATCAAGCGAGTCTTCAGATGGCACCGTATGAGTATTTGTATGGTGAAAATGCCGTACTCTACATGTTGGATGAACTAGGAGAACGTCGGATGTTGGGCCCAGAGTTAGTGGCAGAGACAGAGGATAAGGTTAGAGTAATTCGGGCTCGTCTTAAGGAGGCATCGGACAGGCAGAAATCCTATGCCGATCTTAAGCGCATAGATGTTGAGTATGCAGTGGGTGATAGGGTCTTCTTGAAGGTATCACCTTGGAAGAAGGTGCTGAGGTTTGGCCGGAAGGGTAAGCTAAGCCCTAGATTCATCGGACCGTACACGATGTTGAAACGCGTGGGACCGATAGCTTACCAGCTTGAGTTGCCAGCAGAATTGAGCCAGATCCATGATGTCTTCCATGTTTCGATGCTGAGGCGCTATCGATCAGATCCATCACATGTAGTGCCAGTTCAGGAAATTGAAGTGAGCCCGGACTTGTCTTTCGAGGAGGAGCCAGTGCAAATTTTGGATCGTGATGTCAAAGTTCTACGTAGGAAGTCAGTGCCTTTGGTAAAGGTGTTATGGCGGAATCATGGTACGGAGGAGGCCACATGGGAACCCGAGGATGTGATGTGGTAGCAATACCCCCAGCTCTTCTGATCCAGGTAATTTTGAGGCCGAAATTCTTTCTAAGGGGGGTAGAACTGTAACACCCTAAATTAGGGGTTGTTAAAAATTTAAGTATTTTCCCATGTGTGTGCTTGAAGTATTGAATACTATGATTATTAAGCATGTTTTAGGGCCTAGAACTAACCCCGAGCTAGGTCGGACTTAGGACTAATGTTTTTTTTTTTAAATGCTTAAAAGGAAGGAACTAGGTGAGATAGGGCTTAGGTAAAATTTTGGGATAAGCATGACACAAAGAATTAAGTGGCAAGGTGGCTTTCATGCGCCACTTAAGATGTTGGAGGTGAAGATGGGCGCAGGTCATAGGTTTGAATGGCTGGAGCAGTGTTTTTCGCATTTTATTTTTATATATGCGGTGATGGGCTTAAGTAGGGAAGCTTTAAAAATTAAAAGGTGAGGATATGACATGAAAATCGATTCGGTGGAGTGGCTTGGGGCGCCACTTAAGGGCCTTGGTATAAGGACTCAGGTTCGAGTCATGATGGACGCAAGACTATTTTATTTTTGGGCTTTTTGGCGTTAAAGGAAAGGGGGCCAGGTAGGAAGGCATTAAAACTAAATGGAGGGGGTTCATGACATGAAAGTCAATTGGGAGAAATGGCCTGGGGCGTTGAAGAGAGGGCTGCGGCAGTAAGGGCATGGGTTCGAACCCAAGAAACAGCATTTGGTTTTTATTTTTTTGCAAGCTGGCGAGGGAGGTGATGGCTCAATTTTGGACTCTTAAAAGTGATGAGGATGAGCTTAATTTTTGCTCTAAAATCCGGCTGGAGGAGTGGGAGTTAGTAGCCTATTTAAATTGTTTGAGGAGATTAGGAGATAAATGAAAGATAAATCTTGTTTTATCTTTTGATAATTAAAAGTTGGAAATTATCACCAAAAAGAAGGTGATGGCCGACTTAAGGACTCCTTGAAATTTGTCCACATTCGGTTTGTATAGCAAAGAAGTGCCAAGAATTTATCAAATTCTTTTCTTTTCCTCTCTTCATTAGTCTTGGCGAATTCTCCCATTGTTACATTGCCAAAATTTGCTCAAAACTTCCGACTTCTCTTGCTTCTTCTTAGCCGAACCTACCTCCCTTCTATTAAAATTTCACTTCCTTTTCTTCTAGCCAAATATCTCTCTCATAGAATGAGCTTAGGCCAAAACTCACATCCTTACCCAAGGTGCTGCCGATTTCAATAGTGTGGTAAGGGATCTCTCTAAGTTTAATTCTTTTATTATTGTTTTGGCCAGCCGAAACCATGAGGCTTAACCATTTATTTTTAGGTTAGCCAAACCTTATTAAGACCTTGGGTTCACGTTTTGTTTTGTAGTTAAAGAGGATAGCATTAAAGGAGAAGGGAGATCTTTTGGGATTTGATTCCCCAAGGTAAAGAGGTAAGTGACATTCGGCCATAGGCCTTGATTATGAGTGATTGTGCAAGCCGATTTTTAACATGTGTTTTGGTAGGGATCTGAAAGACTCAAGTGATAATTTTGGGATTTCGATAAGTGGGGTAAGTGAATAAGTCACATTCGACCAAGGGCCATTTGTTAAAGAAATTTATGTTTAAAAACCAAAACTAATATATGCCATGGATTTAGGGGCTAATTAAGTCTTCGGGATTCGTTTGGGAACCAAATCCGTTTAAGGTAAGAGCCTTTGGTATTAAGTTAATATGGCCGAATAGGCTTATAGTACTAACAGTGATGATTGGCCGATTATAGGTCAAGAGATCTAGCATCATAGATCATATCTTCGGGATCTAGGATTCATGGTGGTATCAGGTGTGTAAACTCTTTACACACTTTATTAGTAGACTTTGCTATATTGTTTCCTTTTTATCTTTTTGCTAGTTTTGCTTGTGGGCATAAGATCGGATTTCGGGTAAGTCCCCTATTATTTTGTTTATGAAATATGATTGAGTATGGCATCATCTACCGTTAAATGCATGATATATGAAATTGATATGTAAGCATGATGATGGTGGGATTGATGAGATGAGGGGATATTTTATGGATCGTGCCGATGGTTTTGACCACAAGATGGGTTGGCCCCATCGATTATTTGTGACCTATGGTGATCGGTGGTTTTGACCACACCAATTGATAAATTGTGACTAAGTCGGTGGTTTGGTACCACCGATGGTTTTGACCACATTATGATATTTTGTGACCTATGGTCATCGATGGTTTTGACCACACGATGGGTTGGCCCCATCATTTAATTTGTGACACAGTCACGATGGTTTTGACCACCGGTGGTTTTGACCACGGGGTAGATAAGGAGTATGGATGGCTAGTGGGGTTTGCATAATTGCATGTTTATTAATAACTTTGTGTATGAGTTACTTTTAGGGTGGGGTATTTACACTTTGAGTCTTGGTGACTCACCCTTCCCTTACTATTTTGAGATGAGTAGATCGCGGAGATGGAGCCGGAGAGGACTCGAGGCTGCCATGCTTGTTCCTTAGTTTTTGGATTGCTTTTAATTTGTTATGGTTAGTGTTATTTATTTTTCTAAGTCTTTATTTTGGGTTGTAATAAGGCCGCTAATCATTATTTTGAATGTTTATATAAATGTTTTATTTTACTTAAGTCATGAATGAAATTTATAAATGATAAGTGAATCAAATAAAAGTAATCTTTTTCAAACCTAATAAATTTTATGGGTTTTTCAACGATGTTACCATCGGAAGACAAAATTTACCAAGTTAAACTAAGTTTTGAAAGTTCTTTTAATTTTCTGACAAATCAATATTTTCCAAGACGTTTTTACTCCGTGACATACCAGATCCGGTCAGGACTCGTGGGCGGGTTTGGGGTGTTACAATAGTAAAAATAATAAAGTGGAAAAAAGAAATTTACTAAAGTCCGAAAACACCATTTCTTAAGTATGGCCTCCACCGAGTCATCCATGGCCCAAATCCACAACACTGAGCATTACCTGAAAGGATTAAGGAAAAGGAGTGAGTTACAAGAACTTAGTGTATTATCCCCTTACTGTTATCCACTAGGCTTGAACCGTATAGCAACATCCTGGGCCTAAGCCCATTTACAAAGTAATAAATAAGTGAAATGAATGCAACCCATCCCATCCAGCCAATCTCTCCTCCGACCAGCCAATCTCTCCTGTGGGGATCAAGTCAACCCAACCGCCATTCTCTCCAATTTGCAGTCAAGCTGCCATTTATAATATTTGTGGCTGAGCCACAAGAATCATATACGGTAATATAATTGGCACACAGCCTTGGGTAAATACGTTTAGCACAAGCCATAATCACGATGGGACAAAGCCATATTTAAGTTGGCACATAGCCATTATCAGAATTTGTGGCAATGCCACTAGCTACACTTCTCTTCATTCAATTTTCCCATCCTATGCAATTTGTAAAGATGCAACATGCATAATAACATAAAACATCCATATATATAACAACCATTAGTCTAGTAATTTATTACGGTGAATCGGCCCATTATAAGAGAGTGTATGAGAAAGAGATGTTTCGATTCAGAAAAAAGTGAAATAGCCGTATAGTGATGGACATACATAATCAACTAGAAAGAAAGAAAATGAAAGTGAAAAGAGGAGAATAAGGTCACTTACCGATTCGGTCAAAGAGATAGTGTCAATACAAACGAGAAAGAAATAATGAAGAATGTATGAAGGTTTCAATAGTTCGGCTATGGAGGAAAATGAGCAAGAAGATTTGGCTATGAAAATATGAATTCAAGGAGAAGAAAGAAAGGTTGAAGAATTTGTGAAAAAGAAAAACAAAATATGGAGAATAAGTGCTAACTAGTTTCGGCTATCAAAGGTAAATGAGCAAATAAATTGAACAAAATGGCTAGATGGTTTCGACAAAACAAAGGAAAAAGATGCTTACTTTTGGCTTTGGAGTTTCGGCAATGAGGGAAGAAATTGGAAAAAGAAAAAGATACCAAAATGCTAAGAAGAAAACAACCTCTCATGCCCCAAAATTTTCCAAATGCCTAAAGAAAAAATGGATATCCCTTTCCCCCTACAAACCGTGTATCACTTTTGGCAAAAAGATGAATGTTGACCAAAATAATCATTCCAAAACATCCTCCATATAATAGGCCAACATGTTCCCTTCTCTTGCATTTTTCTTTTGATTCTTTCCTTCCTTTTCCCTTATCTTCCTCCTTACCATATTCCTTAGCCTCCTTTCTATAAATAAAAAAGTCTTCCTTGCCTTAATTAGGACCATGGACGACACTTGGGATAGGAATACAAAAATAAATCTAAAATTTGTAAAAGATAGGATTCAAACCCCTTCCTTCCATGTTCTTCACTTGATGCCACAACCTCCTTGCCATATGCTCACTTATGCTAGCAAGATACGCATTTATTTCTTTAAGTCATGGTGGCACTTACCTATCTCTCCTTAAAGTGCTTAAACATAAAAATTTTGCTAAGGCCCAATTAAACCCCGAGCCTTCTTAGGACCCTTAAACATACACAATTAACATTTTTAACTAGGCTATTGCATGATTTTCTTCAAAACATAAAATTCTAAATTCCAGGATGTTACAATTCTACCCCCTTAAAGAAAATTTTGGCCTCGAAATTTACCTGATTAGAAAAGATAAGGATATTATTACCGGATCATATCCTCTGGCTCCCATGTTGCTTCCTCTGTCCCGTGATTACACCATAATACTTTGACTTACGAAACTAACTTCCTTCTTAGCACCTTAATATCCCGATCTAAAATCTGCACTAGCTCTTCTTCAAAAGACAAGTCAGGTCTTAACTCAACTTCCTCCACTGGTACAACATGAGATAGATCCGAATGATAACACCTTAACATAGAGACATGGAATACATTATGTATCTGATTTAACTCCGGAGGTAACTCTAGCTGATAAGCCACTGGCCCAACACGCTTCAATACACGGTATGGTCTGATGAACCTAGGGCTTAACTTTCCCTTCTGTCCAAATCTAAAGATCTTTTTCCAAGGTGAGACCTTCAAAAAGACCTAATCTCCCACAGAGAACTTTATATCCTTACGCTTTAAATCCGCGTACGATTTCTGTCTGTCAGAAGCTTTCTTTAATCGTGCTTAAAGTACCTTGACATTTTCCTCCGTTGCTGAGATCAACTCAGGACCCAACAACTGTCGCTCTCCTTGCTCAGTCCAACAAGTAGGAGTACAACACCTTCGACCATACAACGCTTTGTAGGGTGCCATCTGAATACTGGATTGATAGCTGCTATTGTATACAAACTCTGGCAATGGTAGAAAATCTTCCTAACTACCCATGAAGTCGATCATACAGCCTCTTAGCATGTCTTCAAGAATCTGGATTACTCTCTCTGACTGACCATCTGTCTGTGGATGAAATGTCGTGCTGAAATTTAACCTTGTACCCAAAGCTTCATGTAGAGCCTTCCAAAACCGTGATGTAAACCTAAGATCCATGTCCGATATAATCGACACTGGTACCCCATGCAACCTCACGACTTCTACTATATACAACTTGGCCAACTTCTGCAATAAATAATATGTACGAACAGATAAGAAATGAGTAGTCTTTGTTAACCAATCCACTATCACCCATATGGAATCTTTCTTAGTAGGCGTTAAGGGTAACCCACTAAAAAAAATCTGTCGTTATCCTTTACCATTTCCATAGTGGAATTTCACCAGTTGTAGCAACCCTGAAGGTAGTTGATGCTTGCGCGCTAACATTCACTTGCTCACAAAATAACCTCCGTTTCAACCAATCCTGTCGCTCACGGAGGTCTCGGTACATTTTGTTTCCTCTGGGGTGCATAGCATATGGACTACTATGTGCCTCACATAGAATCATTAGCCTCAATTCCAAATCTTTGGGCATACAAACCCTTCCGCAGAAATATAATACTCCATCACTATTTAATCTAAAATCCCCTATCTCACCGCTTTCCACTTGCTGAAGTCTAGAACCCAACGCTTCATCCATCAACTGCTTTTCCTTAATCTGATTTACCCATGCAGGCTTCACCTGAAGTTTGGCCATCATACTATCATCTTCATAGAGACTGAGATGAGTGAATGTCGCTCTCAAGTCCGATATCACCTTACGACTCAACGCATCTGCCACTCGTTAGCTTTCCCTGGATGTTACTCGATTGAGAAGTCATAATCATTTAATAATTCTATCCACCTCCGCTGTCTTAAGTTCAACTCCTTCTAGGTAAGGAGGTACTTCAGGCTCTTATGGTCTGTGTAGAAAATCGATTTCTCCCCGTACAAATAGTGTCTCCAAATCTTCAGAGCAAACACAACTACAACTAACTCTAAATCATGAGTGGGATAGTTCACCTCATAGGAAATTAGTTGAAGAGATGCATAAGCCACTACTTTTCCCCTTGCATCAACACACATCCCAAGCCCGTATGTGACACATCACAATAGACAATAAACTCTTTACCAGCCTCAGGCTGAATCAATAATGGCACTTTTGTCAGAATATTCTTCAATTTCTCAAAGCTCTCTTACTGTTTACCTGACTACACAAACGATACTCCCTTACGCAACAGCTTAGTTAGAGGTGCAGCAATCAACAAAACCCTCAACAAACCGCCTGTAATATCCAGCCAACCCTAAAACACTCTAAATTTTGGCCACTAACTTCGGTGGCTTTCAATCCAATATAGCCTCGACCTTCCGAGGATCCACTCTAATTCCCTCGGCAGACACAACATGCCCCAAAAACGTCACTTCCTTCAGCCAAAATTCACACTTACTGAATTTGGCATATAGTTGCTTCTCTTTTAATATCCGCAATACAACTCGTAGATGCGAATCGTGCTCTTCTTCGATCTTTGAGTACACCAAAATGTCATCTATGAACACCACCACAAATCCGTCTAGATAGGTTTGGAAGACTCGGTTCATCATGTCCATAAATGTAGCTGGTGCATTAGTCAACCCGAACGAAATCACTAAGAACTCGTAATGCCCATAACGAGTTCGAAACGTAGTCTTATGAATATCCACCTCCTTAACTTTTAACTGGTGATAACTCGATCTCAAGTTTATCTTCGAGAAAACTGAAGCTCTTTGTAGCTGATCGAACAAATCATCGATCCTCGGTAATAGATACTTATTCTTGATCGTCAACTTGTTCAACTGTCTATAATCGATGCACATACGCATCGACCCATCCTTTTTCTTAACGAACAAGACCGACGCTCCCCAGGTGACACACTCGGTTGAATAAATCCACGATCCAACAACTCTTAAATTTGAGCTTTAAGCTCCGCTAGCTCTTTCGGCGCCATTCTATAAGGAGCAATGGACATCAGAGCCGTTCTTAGTAATAGCTCAATGCCAAACTCCACTTCCCGATCTGGAGGCAATCCTAGAAGCTCCTCGAGAAAGACATCTAAGAACTCTTTCAACGTTCTAACACTCTCAACCGATAACTCTTTGGCATCCAAAGCACTAATAAAGGCTAAGAACGCTCCACACCCTTTCCGCACCAACTTCTCTGCCTTTAAAGCAGATACTACATTAGACAGATAGTTTCTTCTTTCACATATCATCATCACTTCCTTATTCTCTAAAGTTATTAGTACCATCTGCTTTGTAGCATAGTCCAAGTTTGCACGGTGTTTAACCAACCAGTCCATGCCCAAAATAAGATTGAACTCACCGGATAGCAGTTCCATCAAATCTGCCAGAAATATTTCCCCCTACACTTCTAAAGGCACATCTCTAAACAACTTTTTTACTACCACCGACTGTCCTAAAGGGCTAATTATAGTTGTTTCTCTAGCAGTAATCTCAGATCTAATATTCAGAGTTCCAAATACAACACATACAACATACGAATGGATGGATCCAATATCTATCAAAGCAGTAACAGGTACATCAGATATGAAGAACGTACCAGTTATGACGTCAGGTGCATCATCATCCTCTCATCGTCTGACTATGTAAACCAAACCTGGCTGCCTTGCCTCTGCGTTACCCCTATTACCAATACCTCTACCCAGTGCACTCTGACCTTGTCCTATGCCATTACCACCACGACCTGGCCCACGACCTCTCGGCGGCTGCTGAGCGCCTCCAATTGGCTGTGCAAATCTGTTACAAACTCTCTGATTCTGAGTAGGCTCTCGAGGGCAATCCCTAAATCAATGGTTCTTGGATCCACATCTGAAACAACCACCAGTTCTCTTCCAGCATTCACCCGATTGAAGTCTCCCACAATCTACACAAGGATGTAATTGATTAGTAGTAGCTGGAGTACCCGCTTGAACTGGTCCCTCTTTTCTAGGCCTTTTCTGAAAACCTCTAGTAGAATTTCAGTACCTAGAATCTTTCTTGTTCCTGCCCCTATCCTTGTCTCGGTTTTTCGCTCCAAGTGTTTAACCTCCTCAGTTATTTTAGCTTTTTCCACAAGTGTGGCAAAATTTCTCTCCTTCTGTGGGGCAATCAGTACTCGTAACTCATCACGCAACCCATCCTCAAAACGTACACAGTGTTCATAATCAGTCGGCACTATTCTTCGGGTATACTGACTCAGGTACAGAAATTCTACCTCGTATGTTGGCACAAATTTACCTCCTTGGACCAGATTCAGGAATTCCTTCCTTCGGGCATCCACATAGCTAGCCCCTACATACTTTTCTTAGAATACTATCTTAAAGAATTCCTAGGTAACACGATCAGCCTGAGTGCCCTCCCGAATAGTGAGCCACCACTGATACGCCTCGCCTCTCAGCAAAGACTTCACTCTTTTTAGTTTCTGCTCGACGGTGCAATCCAGCTAGTCCATGACCGCTCCACAGCCTCAAGCTAGTACTCTGCTACATTAGGGGCTACACCTGAAATACCTCTAAAAACTTCAGCCCCATTCAATCTAAGTCGCTCCGATATCAACCCACGAGCTGTCGACGCAGTTTTTGCCCTAGCAACCCTTTCCAGAACATGCAACATTGCTTGGGACAGAGTGTCATCCTCTCTCATACTATCATGTGACCCAGCTTCAGTCACTAGTGACGTAGGGGCATCCATTTCTGGCATATGTCCCGATGCCTCAGATACAACTCTAGCACCTCGACCTCTACCACGACCACGTCTACCACGTCTACGTCCTCTAGCACTCATATTCACTAATGCTAATTTAATCTAATTACAAGTCTTATGAATCAGTATACTATTCAATGTTTATTAAACAATGTTTTATGGAGTATAGGAAGTAAAGTCCTTCTCACACAACGTATCCTATAGTCTCAATCTGTATAGTTTTAGCTCCTAAAACTAAAAGTTCTAGAGTATTTCTATAGTTATACCATAATAATTATAAAATGAAAAATAAACTTACTCAACTTGGTGCCAGATTTTGTGGTGCCATACTTCCTCTAAAACATGTATTTATAAATCGAATTTCAAGCAATTTTAGAAAACATTTTTGAACCCAAACCACAGTTGAGTTTTGAAATCGAGCTCTGATACCATAAAATATAACACCCCAAACCCGGCCCATGCGGTATGACCAGATCTAGCATGTCACATGAAGAAAATGATTTGAAGAACTTATGTTTCTTACTGAAGAGGCTATTGTTTAGGAAAACAAATTTCATTTAGAAATATTCGATAAAAATACTACTAATCTTGAAAGGTTAATTGAAGAATCGATAATTAGACTAGTGATCTTTTAAAATCGCGAATTTTGAAAATATTGTTGATAATTCGAAAGAGAATTTATGAGTTAAATTATTTGTAAAAATTTGTTATAAAATCCATTTGTTAATCTATTTTAAAATAAAACCTTAATTTATGATTTTAGAATATCCCCATTTAAAATAATTCAAGAAATAAATAAATACGTCCAAACATGAAGCAAATTAAAGTTTATACCAGAGGTCTTATTACAACTTTAAACCCAAAATAGTAAAAATAATAAAGCGAAAAAAAAGAATTTTATTAAAGTCTGAAAAGACCATTTCTTAAGTATGGCCTCCACCAAGTCATCCATGGCCCAAGTCCACATCACTGAGCATTACCTGAAAGGATTAAGGAAAAGGAGTGAGTTACAAGAACTTAGTGTATAATCCCCTTACCGTTATCCACTGGGCTTGAACCGTATAGCAACATCTTGGGCCTAAGCCCATTTACAAAGTAATAAATAAGTGAAATGAATGCAACCCATCCCATCCCGCCAATCTCTCCCCCGACTAGCCAATCTCTCCTGTGGGGATGAAGTCAACCCACCCCGCCATTCTCTCCAATTTGCAGTCAAGCTGCCATTTATAATATTTGTGGCTGAGCCACCAGAATCATATACGGTAATTTAATCGACACACAACCTTGGGTAAATACGTTTAGCACAAGCCATAATCACGATGGCACAAAGCCATATTTAAGTTGGCACATAGCCATTATTAGAATTTGTGGCAATGCCACCAAGCTACACTTCTATTCATTCAATTTTCCCATCCCATGCAATATGTGAAGATGCAACATACATAATAACATAAAATGTCCACATATATAACAGCCATTAGTCTAGTAACTTATTACGACGAATCAGCCCATTATAAGAGAGTGTAGGAGAAAGAGACGTTTCGATTTAGAAACAAAGTGAAATAGCCGTATAGTGATGGACATACATAATCGGCTAAAAAGAAAGAAAATGAAAGTGAAAAGAGGAGAATAAGGTCACTTACCGATTCGATCAAGGAGATAGTGTCAATACAAACGAGAAAGAAATAATGAAGAATGTATAAAGGATTCAAAAGTTCGTCTATGGAGGAAAATAAGCAAGAAGATTCGACTATGAAAATATGAATTGAAGGAGAAGAAAGAAAGGTTGAAGAATTTGTGAAAAAGAAAAGAAATGTAACATCCTAAAAATTTGAGTATCAATATGTTGCTAGAGGTTAGCTTGGGTTTACTTAGAATTTGAATAAAAATTAGTAAAGAGTACTTTAGTGTAAAGAAATCAGGTGACCTTGAAACTTAAGTTAATTAAGTACTAAAAGATGGCATAAGATGAGTAATTGGCAAAGCGGTGATGGCGCCATAAGTTGGACTTAAGGGGAGAGGTTCAAATCTCCTAGCATGCAATTTGGGAGTTTTAATTTTTTTGCTTTATCCTAGCATGTGTCGGCTATGGATAAGATTAGGATGAGTTGGATTAATTATTTTTTGGTAAGAAGACTAAGGGTTATGGAAAGCTTGAGTTAGGGGATAGAATGGCTTGAATTGGGGGATAATGATTCTTAAACTTAAGGAAAAAGGAGGATGATATGGCTTGAGACTAGGATGATGTTTTGGCAACTCTTTCATGGCCTTTTGACTATGTATGTGGACGGCATAGGGGCTAGGGGGGATGGTCGATTTTGTTTATTGGCTTGGTAGGCTTGTGTGTTGGAGAAACACATTCTTTTTGGTCATTTTTGGCTTTGGCACAACATATTTTCTCTCCATCTATTTTCTCTCTAGCCGAATTTGTCAACAACCTTGAGGAAACAATTGCATCTTTCTTTTTGACCATTTGGTCATTTCTTTGCTAATCATTCTAGTGTTTTATTTTTCCTAGTGCCGAAACTATCAACACACAAAAAGAAAGAAGGCTATTCTTTTTCTCATTTTTCCTCCCCAAATGCTGAATGCACAATTCTCTTAAACTCAATTCTCTTAAACTCAATTCTTTTCCTTCTCTTTTCTTTCTCTTTTCTTTCTCTTTTCTCTCTTTTTTTTCTTTCTCTTTTTCTCTCTTGAAAACTGAATCATCATCATCTCCATCTTCCATTCTTTTACTTCTTTCTCAACTAAAGTTTCTTCAATATTTTCTCTCATGGCTGAATGGTAGCTTGCTCTTGTGCCGAATCATTCTCATTTTCTTGTTTAGTCATAACCGAATCTTCCATTAGACATAAGTATTCTTCTCACTCAATTCTTTTCAACCGTGGGCAATAGAGTGATTTTGGAGGGCAGAAACTCAAAGTGTTCTTGAGTATTGTGGATCGTTGGAATCGATCTTAAGAGTTAAGGTAAGGAGTTTATATTATTCTTCATATTAGTATAGTTGGTTATTTAATCGATTTCGTTATAGGGACGTAATCGCTCGATTGCTACCTCGTGGAACGAGGATAATTGTGGTAAGCCAATCTCATCTTTTTAAAATCGTTAGTCCTATTTCGATAGTTATTAGTTTGACTAATGATTTTATGTCATTAAAGACATTCAAGATAAGGCGAAAAAGGCGTTGAATAGTCTTGAAGAGGGTGGTTCCGCTAATCCCTCTAAGTATAAACGAAGGGCTATTTCGGGAATCCGAGATTTTCCACCGAGTTGCGGACCCTCATCCGAGGAGAACCAGTTGTTTGAAGTCATTCGTACTATCGAACCTTTGTTCGTTCGTGGATTCTCATCGGGTAACGAATCAACAATCGGGGAGAAACCAAAAATAAAAGTGGTTCGAAATCCTGAGGGTAAAGATTTAGATCGTTAATCAATAGTGTAGTTTTATTTAAAAATAGTGTTCTAATTTATCATGTTACGTTTAGGTATTGACGAGCGGGAAAGTCTAGTTCTCACAATAACCAGGTGTGTAACTTCACACTTATCTCGGGTTAGATGTTATACCGTAAGTATTGGGAAAAATCAAAAAATTGACAAAATCAAAAAATATGCTAGATCGTTAAATGGGCCGAAAAATATGCTAGATTGTTAAATGGGTCAAAAAAATCTGCTAGATCGTTAAATGGGCCGAAAAATTTGCTAGATCGTTAAATGGGCCGACAAATATGCTATATCGTTAAATGGGCCAAAAAATATGCTAGATCGTTAAATAGGTTGAAAAATATGCTAGATCGTTAAATGGGCCAAAAAATCTGCTAGATCGTTAAATGGGCCGAAAAATCTACTAGATCGTTAAATGGGCCAAAGTATTAGATTGCTAAATGGGCTAAATGTTATTTTGTATTATGGGCCTTAGTAAAAACTTGAAATATTGATTCACATGTAAAGTGGGCCTTTGCTAAAATTATCATATGTATATGGACTGTTATGCATACATGTTTGCATGGGTTGGGATACATGATGAAGAGAAGAAAGGCCTGTTGCCAAAAATCTAGTTCGGTGGCTCTGCCACAAATATTTTAATGGCTTATTGCCTCTAGTTTGGTGGCTCTGCCACAAATATTTTAATGGCTTAATGCCTCTAGTTCGGTGACTTTGTCACAATCTAGTTCGTTGGTTCACCACAACCAAATATAAAAATGGCTTAATGCCTACGATCGGTGTGTTGGCGGGGTGGGTTGACTTGATCCCCACAGGTGTGATGGTTGGTACGGGTGGTGTGTAGCGGATGGATATTAGGTTGGTTGGGAAATTTCATTTTGCATACATTTCATTTATTATATTGCTAAATCTGTTTATGGGCTCAAGCCCAAAATAATGACTTGATGATCGGCCCGATAGATATAGTAAGTGAGTTATACTTTGAGTTCGAGTAACTCACTCCTTAAATTTTCCATCACGGTAATGGAAATTGGCGTGGACTTGGGCCAAGAATGACTTCGTGGAGGCCATCTGCAAACATGGGTTTTATAAACTTTGAACTTTTATTGAGTACTTTCTTTAAATTACTATTTTGGATATGATGTAATAAGGCCTCTATTAATATTTATGGATTTTTATGTGTGGATGGATTTAAATTTTATTTTGATGGGTTTATGCTAATCCTATAATGATTTTTTTAAATAAAAAAATATACTTTGAAACATATGAGATTCTTTAACTTATCTTATCTTCAAATTCTTTTGAACTCTTTAAAAAAAAAACCTACTTAAAGGATTTTGATATTTAAATACTAAATGATAAGAATTCAACTAATGTTTCTTAAAATTAACGAATTTAAATAATTTCTTTTGGTTTTATTAAACTTTATTTTCAAAAGGTTTTGTAGTACCGATTCACTTAAATCATTAGAAAGATTAAAAGAATGTTTGATCTATGTGACAAACCAAATCTAGACTTGACGCATAGACCTGATTTGGGGTGTTACAAGAAAAGATGGAGAATGAGTGCAAACTAGTTTCAGCTATCAAAGGGAAATGAGCAAATAAATTGCACAAAACGGCTAGATGGTTTTGGCAAAATAAAGGAAAAAGATGCTCACTTTTGGCTTTGGAGTTTCGGCAATGAGGGAAGAAATTGGAAAAAGAAAAAGATACCAAAATGCTAAGAAGAAAACAACCTCTCATGCACCAAAATTTTCCAAATGCCTGAAGAAAATTTGGCTATCCCCTTCCCCCCTACGAACCTTGTATCACTTTTTCCAAAAGGATGAATGTTGACCAAAATAATCTTTCCAAAACATCCTCCACATAATAGGCCAACATGTTCCCTTCTCTTTCCTTTTTCTTTTGATTCTTTCCTTCCTTTTCCCTTATCTTCCTCCTTACCATATTCCTTAGCCTCCTTTCCATAAATAAAAAAGTCTTCCTTGCCTTAATTAGGACCATGGCCGACACTTGGGATAGGAATACAAAAATAAATCCAAAATTTGTAAAAGATAGGATTCGAACCCCTTCCCTCCATGTTCTTCACTTGACGCCGCAACCTCCTTGCCATATGCTCACTTATGGTAGCAAGATACTCATTTATTTCTTTAAGTCATGGTGGCACTTACCTATCTCTCCTTAAAGTGCTTAAACATAAAAATTTTGCTAAGGCCCAATTCAACCCCGAGCCTTCTTAGGACCCTTAAACATACACAATTAACATTTTTAACTAGGCTATCGCATGATATTCTTCAAAACATAAAATTCTAAATTCCAGGATGTTACATTGGGTGTTTGATAAAGATGTTGCTAGAAAAACATTAGTTCGTGTGATACTTGTGGATGAACTACCTTTCAAAATTGTAGAGGGAGAGGGTTTCAAATACTTTCTTTCTATAACATGCCCACAGTTTAGTCTTCCATCTCGTTGGACAATTAGAAGGGATTGTCTTAATTTATTTAAATCCATGAAGAGTGTGACGAAGAATTATTTTGAAAAAGATATAAGTAGAGTTTGTTTGACTACAAACACTTAGACTTCATTGCAGAGGATATCTTACATGGTTTTAACAGCACATTGGGTGGATGATGAGTGGAGGTTGCAAAAAAGGATTATAAATTTTTTCCCAATATCCATTCATAGAGGTGAAAACATAGGTCAAGCCATTGAAAAATGTCTTTGAGATTGAGGGATTGAGAGGGTCTTCACTATTACGGTTGATAATGCATCTGCCAATAGTGTTGCCATTGAATATTTGAGAAAGAAATTGAATCATCAAAATGCTTGTAACATCCTAAAAAGGGCTTATGCATTTTGGCCTAATTGTACAATAAAGACATGTTTTATGTGCTTTGGAATAAATTTGGAATGATTTTGGAAAATAAAGGATGTATGGAAATGTTACGTCAAAAATAGGAAAGTGAACATTTTTGGAAACCTAAGTAAATTAGGAAAGTGAACATTTTGGAAACCAAGCCCAAAAGAGGAAACTAAACATTTTGGAAACCAAACCAAAATAGGAAACTAAACATTTTGGAAACCTAACCAATATAAGAAACTAAACATTTTGGAAACCAAGCCAAAATAGGAAACTAAACATTTTGGAAACTTGGAAAATACAGAGCCGCGCGAAAATTTTTGGAAACTTAAAAATGACCCCGGAATGCCGAACTTTAGAGCCCAAAGGGGAACTTAGGGCCAAGTGACCCTAAAAATATAAAGTACATGAAATTTGACCCAATAACGGACTTGGAAATGTGGCCTGAAGATGCCACCTAAGGCCCTAGAAAAATGGCCCAAATACAAGAGGTTTTTGGGCCTGAGTTTGAGTCATCTAGGAAGCAAATAAAAGAGGTTCTATTTTGCTTCCATGTGTGGAGAGTTGGACGGCACAAGGGAATCTAAGAAGAGGAGTTTTTATTCAATAGAGTTTTCGGCTAATTAGGAGATTTGATGGAATTTCATAGTTGATAAAATTAAAACTTATCACAAATGAAGAGTTGGCGGATTTAGGGACTCTAAGGCTAATAGTTTTGGCCAAAGAGAGAAAAGTAAAGAGCCATTCTCTTCTCTTCAACCCCTCGCCGAAATCTCCTAGTCAAATTAGCAACAACCTCTTCTCTTTCCTTTAGCCGAATTCTCCTTTACAAAACTCTCTCCATCTCTTTTCCTTTCTTTCTCTTTTCTTCTACTATCCCTTCACAAAAGCCGAAACTTTGAGATCCATAATAGTGCCATAGCCGAATATTACAAGGGATCATCCGGGATTCGAAAATGAGGTAAGTACATCAATGTACATTCGGCAAAAATGTTCCTTCCATAATTGAAGAATAGTTCAAATCTAACAATTAATTTCGGCAGGAATTTAAAATAAGAATCAACTTCGGGATTTGAGAACTTCAAGGTAAGTGAGTTTATACATTTGGCCAAGGCCAAATCTTAGTTAATTAGATCAAATTGATCAAAAACTAACCTATTAGGATATCTAGGATTTGGCCGATTACAAGGAAAAGGGAGGTGAAGTTTTGGATTTAAAATCCATAAGGTAAGCCCCAAAGTATTGACCAAGGCTTGTGTGATTACATAGATAAGATCTATAATTATTAAAAAGCGAAAACTAATTTATGTTGAGATTTAAGGTTGGCCGAATATCAAGTGAAGGAAAACAAAGTTTCCGGGATTTGAATAAACATCAAATCGGCATCAAAGGTAATCCTCTTTACAAATCCTACTAGGATTTGGATATTATAGCCCAAAATAGAAATTTATGCTAAGTAATACATGATAAACCAAATGTAGGAACTAAGGATCTAAACATTAGATCTTGTTTTCGAAATCTCAAGGAATCGCTAAACAAATCAGGTGTGTACCCTTACTAACCTTCGATATTTCATATGGCTATTATTTTAATATATGAATATGTAAAGAATGTGAATGTGGCTAAATACCACAAATGTGGTAAAAAGTACCCAGGTACGTTTCCTACTTTTGATAGGATTGTGAAATATGTTATTTTATAACATGCGAATATATGTATATGAACATGAAATTATGTAAGTTATGCATAATGTATAATTTGGGGCATTCGGGATTTATGTGAAAGGGGAAGAGAAGGTGTTGACTTTGGTCTCACCAACGAAATTAGGTGTTGACTTTGGTCTCACCAACAAAATTTGGTAACTCGGTTACATTATTTGAATATAGTGTCTAATGACACAACGTATATGGTATTGCGCCTCGATGGTGTGTAGCGGATGGAGGGTTGACTTAGTAGTCCCACGGTGTGTTGGCGAATGCTGGTGGTGTGTAGCGGATGGACCATTAGGCTTGGGTTTGGGTTGCATCATAATATCATTTTATATGGATCGATGATTTGAACATGAATGCCGATTTGTTGAATGTTAGTATTGTGTGCACATTGAGTCATTGACTCACCCGTGCTGGGAATTATTTTGGTGATGAGCAAGGATTGATGGGGCGGTGGACCTTGAGGTGGCCATGCTACATTCGGAGATTTTATTTTATTTGGACTTTATTTTATTTAGCACCTTTAAATTTTATTTTGGGTTTTACTTGATGTAATAAGGCCATAAGGCCTAGTGGATTATTCTTTATTTTACTTTACTTTTAAATATTGTGCTAAAGACTATTTTGGACGTGATAAATTAAATTAGATTTACAAGATTAAATAAATGGGTTTCAATCTAAGCCCAACTCAAAACAAAAGTTTTCCAAAATTTTACAAATTTTCTCTAAATCTTGAAAATTCTCAAACCAGGTTACTTTAGGAACATACGAGATCCGGTTCGGGCTCGTGGGTAGGGTGTGGGGTGTTTCAATTTGGTATCGAGCCAGTTTTAAACTCTCGGCACTGTGGGCTAAGGCCCAAAACATTTTCAAAGCGAGCCAAATGATTTTCTTTGAAAAATAAGGTGTTTTATGGTATGGCACCTAAGTCTCAACCCATGATCCACGGTAAGTACCCCTAACTCTATGTGTGATTACGTGAAGCTGTATAAGGGTAGAAAAGGCATGGAGCGTAGAATAGAATGATAGGAACTTGAACCCTAAGATTAGACTACTCAAACACAAAACCACATAAGACTTAAAGCACTAAACAAACCTATGGCTAAGTCATTGAGCTAGGTGTGGTAACCCCATGACGCATGTCTAGGATTGGATCCAGGAAGAGCACGGTATTTAAGCAGTCCTAGTGACTCACCTCCTCTTCGCAGGAATCCTACCTGGTGCGTAGCATCGGTTCACCCTAACTCAGAGAGCTCAGTGGTGTGGCAACCTCTGTGCGCATGTCTAGGAATGGTTTCGGTGGGAGCTTGGTATTTAAGCAGTCCGCGTGACTCACCTCCTCTCCACATGAATCCTGCCTGGTGCGTAGCTTTGGTTCACCCTGACCAAGAGGGCTCGGACATAGGCTAAACATAATGACTAAAACCCGAAAGGGAACTAGCCATGTTTTTAAAAAAAAAAAAGAAGAGAAGAGAGAACAAAACAACAAACCCTAGTTTTTCAAACTTTTAAAACTTTCTTTTAAATCTGAGAAAATTATTTTTACAACATTTTCTGAAAAACTCCTAATTTGCGAAAATTACAAAAATGCCCTTAGTGGTAAAATTACCAAAGTGCCCTTGGTTTATAAAATGTTCAACTACTTAACAACTTTACCAAAATATCATGATTTCATGAACATTCAAAAACCCTAATTTGTAAAATATCAAAATACCATGATTTTAGAAAAATTACAAAATTGCCCTAACTTACAAAATTACCAAAATAATCCCGAATTTTAAAATTTTTCCAAATTACCCCTAGACTTCAAAAATTTTCAAAATAATTTTTGACAAAAACACCAAGGAACATTTTCTTTTGAAAAATTATGAAAATACCCTTTGTAGGATAAAATTACAAAATACCCACAGGTAGTGGAAAACAACAATAACAAAAACTACAACGTTTCTCCGAATGAACAAAAGTTCATATTTGTTTGATGAATGAATGAATGAATGGAAAAGATGTGTATGCATCTGAAAGAACCACTCTTAAATCCCTTTTCATAAAACTCCTTATTTGGTAAATAAGTGGAACAATGACTAATTCATAAAATTTCTAAATCGATCTCGGCGTTAGAAAATGAGCTCTAGAGGACGTGGTCATCATGGTCGAGAAGAGAAAGGATGACCGTGTCGGAACCCGTTCGGTCCGGTCAAGGGTCCGACAATGAAATGCCCACCACCACCACCCCATTTGTTAATGTTGAGCGGCGAGCTCGACGGGGAAGATCTTGTGTTGCAGTTTGTCTTTGCGAGTTTTGGAATTGGTGGTAGATGTAGGTGGAAATTTGAAAGCGAAAGTTGGTACTGAAGCGGCTCGAGCTAATGGAGCGAAAATGTTTCGAGGAGTATCTAATGTGGCACCAAGATCTGGAGAATCTTGTTTGGAAGCAACGGAGCGTATCATGGATGAGCTTGACGACTCGGAGGAAAAGTTGAAAGGGATGGTGGCGTTGTTACGCGATGAAGCGTATCGATGGTGGTTAAGCTGCTCGTGATGGTACTACTGGCTAAAAATTTGACACAGGAGTATGTTAAAGAGGCCTTTCAAAAGAAGTATGTGGGAACCGGTATCTGAGATGAGCAAAGGAAGGCTTTTCTAGGTTTGGTACAAGGGAGTAAGTCTGTCGCAGAATATGAGGTAGAATTCTTGAGATTGAGCCGCTATGCTCGAGGGGTAGTGGAAACTGAGCATGAACGCTGTGTCCATTTTGAGGACGGACTGAGAGACGACCTGAGACTATTGATAGCACCACATTAGGAGCGGGAATTCTCGGCTTTGGTGGAAAAGGCCAAGGTGGTCGAGGGGATTAAGGATGCTACTAAGCAGACCGTGGATAAGAATAAGGCCAAAAGAGGATTTGGGCCATCTGGAAAGGGTTACAAAAAGCCTAGGGTTGATGGGCCACGAAATCAACGAGCTGGTACGGGCTGGCAGATTTGTCCTTGTAAACATTATGGAAAGAGGCATTTAGGTAAGTGTTGAAGAAAGACAGGAGCATGTCTTAAGTGTGGGTCCAAGGACCATATGCTTAAGGATTGTCCCAAATAATCAGATGAGAGCCGACCGATAGTTCAGAATGCTAGCCAGACCGATAGAGGCGGACAGCAGCCTCAACGGGGTCGTGGTTCGAGTAACCGAGGTGGTGGTTCTGGTAGAGGCCGTGGAACACAAGGTCAAGGTACTAATGCTAACGCCAATGCAAGACAACCGGGTTTGGTTTATGCAGTTCACCGAAGGGAAGAGGGAGACGCGCCGGATGTTATAACCGGTACGTTCTTTATTTTTGACAAACCCTACTTTGCTTTGATTGATGTGGGCTCGACCCATTCCTATGTTACAAGTAGTGTAGTGGAAACACTAGGCCTAGACTCTGAGCTTTCTGATAGGCAGATGACTGTAGTAAGCCCATTAGGCCAAACTATAGTGGTAGACAAGATCTTTCAGAATGTACCCCTAGAGATTCAGGGAGTGAACTTTCGAGCGGACTTAATGGAGTTACCTTTCGGAGAGTTTGAGCTTATACTCGGAATGGATTGGTTAATAGAACACCGAGCCATGTTGGATTGTGCGACTAAACGTATGGAACCAAGAACCCCGGAGGATAAAGTGGTGGTAATGATCGGAGAAAGGAGGAACTACTTGTCTAATGTAGTTTCGGCACTGAAGGCTGAGAAGATGGTTAAGAAAGGTTGCAAGGCATTCTTAGCTTTCGTAAGTGCGATAGGTGGAAAGGAGGAAGGTATTAATGGAGTTAGGACGGTAAGGGACTTCGTGGATGTGTTTCCAGAGGAGTTACCGAGAATACCCCCAGACAGGGAGGTGGAATTTGGGATTGATTTGCTACCGGGGACAGCTCCTGTGTCAATCGCTCCATACCGAATGGTACCAAAGGAGTTAGTGGAGCTCAAGGCTCAAATACAAGAACTATTGGATCGTGGGTTCATCCGACCCAATGTGTCTCCTGGGGAGCACCGGTCTTATTTGTGAAGAAGAAGGACGGAACTATGCGTATGTGCATAGATTATCATCAGTTGAATAAACTGACTATTAAGAACAAGTATCCCTTGCCAAGGATCGATGACTTGTTCGATCAGCTGAAGGGAGCCGCAGTGTTTTCGAAGATCGATTTACGGTCGGGATACCATCAGTTGAAGGTGAAAGAGGCTGATATCCATAAGACCGCTTTTAGGACAAGATATGGTCACTTCGAGTTTGTGGTGATGCCGTTTGGGTTGATGAACGCTCCAGCCGCGTTCATGGATATGATGAATCGGGTTTTCCAACCCTACTTGGATAGATTCATCGTTGTGTTCATCGACGATATTTTAGTGTACTCGAAATCGGAGGAGGAGCATGATGAGCATCTCCGAGTCGTGTTGGAAGTGTTAAGGGAGAAGAAGCTCTATGCCAAATTCAGCAAGTGCAAATTTTGGCTTAGGGAGGTGGCATTCTTAGGGCATGTGGTATCCGCAGAAGGAATAAGAGTGGACCCTAGGAAGATCGAAGCAGTGTTAGATTGGAAACCACCTAAGTCCGTGGCTAAAATCCGAAGTTTCTTAGGCTTGGCAGGCTATTACAGAAGGTTCGTGGAAGGATTCTCGTCAATAGCCGCGCCTTTAACCAAGTTGCTAAGGAAGGAAATACCCTTCTAATGGACGAATAAGCAGCAAGAGAGCTTTGAAAAGCTTAAAAGAGTGTTGACGGATGCCCTAGTGTTAATTCAGCCGGAGGCAGGAAAAGAATTTATGGTGTACTGTGACGCTTCGCATACGGGGTTAGGTTGTGTGTTAATGCAAGAGGGCAAAGTGGTTGCTTATGCGTCACGGCAGCTAAGGCCGCATGAGGTTAACTACCCCACGCATGACTTGGAACTAGCAGCGGTGGTTTTCGCCCTTAAGGTTTGGAGGCACTACCTTTATGGAGAAAGGTCAGTTATCTACACAGACCACAAGAGCCTTAAGTATTTATTAACTTAGAAGGAGTTGAACTTGAGGCAACAAAGGTGGGTGGAATTGCTAAAGGACTATGACTGTTCAATAGAGTATCATCCGGGCAACGCGAATGTAGTAGTCGATGCCCTAAGTCAGAAGGTTGTATTAGATCTACGGGCTTTGTTCGCTCACTTAAGTCTGTATGATGACGGAAGTCTGTTGGCAGAGTTACAAGTCAGGCCCACATGGCTAAAGGAAGTGAAAGAGGGACAGTTGGCTGATAACAACTTAAGTACTAAGTTGCAGCAAGTACAATAAGGGGGATTAAAGGAGTATGGCATCAATGATGAAGGAGTATTGTGCTACAAGGGAAAGGTCTGTATGCCGAAAGATAAGGAGCTGAGACAAAGGATTCTTTGGGAAGCGCATGGTAGCCCTTATGCTATGCATCCCGAAGGCATCAAGTTGTATAGAGATCTAAGGGAACAGTTTTGGTGGTCTGATCTGAAACGTGAGGTGACTGAATTTGTGGGGAAATGTTTGACGTGTCGACAAGTTAATTTGAACACCAAGTCCCATCAGATTGCTTCAACCAATCGAGATTCCCCAATGGAAGTGGGAGAGAATTACCATGGACTTTGTTAGTGGGCTTCCCCTTACGCCTACTAAAAAGGACTCGGTATGGGTGATAGTGGACCGCTTGACCAAGTCCGCACACTTTATCCCTGTCAGAATGGACTATTCTCTTCGGAAGTTGGCTAAGTTGTATGTGGCAGAAATTGTGAGATTACATGGAGTACCAATGTCGATCATCTCTGATAGAGACCCAAGGTTTACATCTCGATTTTGGAAAGCACTTCATCAAGCTTTAGGCACTAAGCTAGACTTCACTACGGCTTTTCATCCATAATCGACAGGCGGTCTGAGCAGGTTATCAAGTGTTGGAGGATATGTTGAGAGGTTGTGTAATGGATTTTCGAGGAAGTTGGAAGATTACTTGCCTTTAGTTGAATTTGCCTACAACAACGACTATCAAGCCAAGATTGGATGGCACCATCGAAGCATTGTATGGAAGGAAGTGTAGAACACCTATTTGTTGGACTGAATTAGGAGAACGTCGAGTTTTGGGACCAGAAATAGTGGCAGAGACAGAAGAGAAGGTTGAAATAATTCAAACACGGTTAAAAGAAGCCTCGGATAGACAGAAGTCTTATGCTGACCTCAAGCGGAAGGAAATAGAGTTTGAAGTAGGAGACCAAGTATTTCTAAAAGTCTCACCATGGAAGAAAGTGATGAGGTTTGGTCGGAAAGAGAAATTAAGCCCAAGATTTATCGGGCCCTATCGGGTACTAAAGCGAGTGGGACCAGTGGCATACCAACTAGAGTTGCCACCGGAGTTGCAGCAGATGCATGACGTGTTCCATGTGTCTATGCTACGTCGCTACCGATCGGATCCCTCTCACATAGTACCAGTAGAAGAAGTGGAGCTAAGGCCAGACTTAACCTACGAGGAAGAGCCGATTCAGATTCTGGAACAAGACGTGAAAGTACTATGGAGGAAGTCAGTTCCTCTAGTCAAAGTATTGTGGCGCAATAATGGATCGGAGGAAGCTTCGTGGGAACCAGAAGAGGCAATGAGACGACAATACCCTCAATTGTTTAGTTAGAAAATTTCGAGGACGAAATTATTTTAAGGGGGTAGAACTGTAACATCCTAAAAAGGGCCTATGCATTTTGGCCTAATTGTACAATAAAGACATGTTTTATGTGCTTTGGAATAAATTTGGAATGATTTTGGAAAATAAAGGATGTATGGAAATGTTATGTCAAAAATAGGAAAGTGAACATTTTTGGAAACCTAAGTAAATTAGGAAAGTGAACATTTTGGAAACCAAGCCCAAAAGAGGAAACTAAACATTTTGGAAACCAAACCAAAATAGGAAACTAAACATTTTGGAAACCTAACCAAAATAGGAAACAAAACATTTTGGAAACCAAGCCAAAATAGGAAACTAAACATTTTGGAAACTTGGAAAATACAAAGCCGCGCGAAAATTTTTGGAAACTTAAAAATGACCCCGGAATGCCGAACTTTAGAGCCCAAAGGGGAACTTAGGGCCAAGTGACCCTAAAAATATAAAGTACATGAAATTTGACCCAATAACGGACTTGGAAATATGGCCTGAAGATGCCACCTAAGGCCCTAGAAAAATGGCCCAAATACAAGAGGTTTTTGGGCCTGAGTTTGAGTCATCTAGGAAGCAAATAAAAGAGGTTCTATTTTGCTTCCATGTGTGGAGAGTTGGACGGCACAAGGAAATCTAAGAAGAGGAGTTTTTATTCAATAGAGTTTTCGGCTAATTAGGAGATTTGATGGAATTTCATAGTTGATAAAATTAAAACTTATCACAAATGAAGAGTTGGCGGATTTAGGGACTCTAAGGCTAATAGTTTCGGCCAAAGAGAGAAAAGTAAAGAGCCATTCTCTTCTCTTCAACCCCTTGCCAAAATCTCCTAGTCAAATTAGCAACAATCTCTTCTCTTTCCTTTAGCCAAATTCTCCTTTACAAAACTCTCTCCATCTATTTTCCTTTCTTTCTCTTTTCTTCTACTATCCCTTCACAAAAGCCAAACTTTGAGATCCATAATAGTGCCATAGCCGAATATTATAAGGGATCATCCGGATTCGAAACGAGGTAAGTACATCAATGTACATTCTAAAAAAGGTTCCTTCCATAATTGAAGAATAGTTCAAATCTAACAATTAATTTGGCAGAATTTAAAATAAGGATCAACTTGATTTGAGAATTTCAAGGTAAGTGAGTTTATACATTGGCCAAGGCCAAATCTTAGTCAATTAGATCAAATTGATCAAAACTAACCTATTCAGATATCTAGGATTTGGCCGATTACAAGGAAAAAGGAGGTGAAGTTTTGGATTTAAAATCCATAAGGTAAGCCCCAAAGTATTCGCCAAGGCTTGTGTGATTACATAGATAAGATCTATAATTATTAAAAAGCGAAAACTAATTTATGTTGAGATTTAAGGTTGGCCGAATATCAAGTGAAGGAAAACAAAGTTTTCGGGATTTGAATAAAAATCAAATCAGCATCAAAGGTAAGCCTCTTTAGAAATCCTACTAGGATTTGGATATTATAGCCCAAAATAGAAATTTATGCTAAGTAATACATGATAAACCAAATGTAGGAACTAAGGATCTAAACATTAGATCTTGTTTTCGGAATCTCAAGGAATCGCTAAACAAATCAGGTGTGTACCCTTACTAACCTTCGATATTTCATATGGCTATTATTTTAATATATGAATATGTAAAGAATGTGAATGTGGCTAAGTACCACAAATGTGGTAAAAAGTACCCAGGTACGTTTCCTACTTCTGATAGGATTGTGAAATATGTTATTTTATAACATGCGAATATATGTATATGAACATGAAATTAAGTAAGTTATGCATAATGTATAATTTGGGGCATTCGGGATTTATGTGAAAGGGGAAGAGTAGGTGTTGACTTTGGTCTCACCAACAAAGGTGTTGACTTTGGTCTCACCAACGAAATTAGGTGTTGACTTTGGTCTCACCAACGAAATTTGGTAACTTCGGTTACATTATTTGAATAGAGTGTCTAATGACACAACGTATATGGGCGACTGCCTTCGATGGTGTGTAGCGGATGGAGGGTTGACTTAGTAGTCCCCACGGTGTGACTGGCAGGTACGGGTGGTGTGTAGCGGATGGACCATTAGGCTTGGGTTTGGGTTGCATCATAATTTCATTTTTATATGGATCTGATGATTTGAACATGAATGCGATTTGTTGAATGTTAGTATTGTGTGCACATTGAGTCTGTTGACTCACCCGTTGTGGGAATTATTTTCGGTGATGAAAAGGTGTGGATGGGGCGGTGGACCTTGAGGTGGCCATGCTACATTCGAGATTTTATTTTATTTGGACTTTATTTTATTTAGCACCTTTAAATTTTATTTTGGGTTTTACTTGATGTAATAAGGCCATAAGGCCCAAGTGGATTATTCTTTATTTTTACTTTACTTTTAAATATTGTGCTAAAGACTATTTTGGACGTGATAAATTAAATTAGATTTACAAGATTAAATAAATGGGTTTCCAATCTAAGCCCAACTCAAAACAAAAGTTTTCCAAAATTTTACAAATTTTCTCTAAGTACTGAAAATTCTCGAAACCGGTTACTTTAGGAACATACCAGATCCGGTTCAGGCTCGTGGGCCGGGTGTGGGGTGTTTCAATGCTTCTATTGCAAATGGAAAATTTATTTATATGAGATGTGTTGCACTCATTCTTAATCTTATTGTGCAATACGGTATTAAGGATGCTTCTGTGTCTGTGGATCGAGTTAGAAGTGCTGTGAGGTATATAAGAGCATCACCATCGAGGTTGACAAAATTCAATCAACGTGTAAAAGAAGAAATGATAGATAGTAAGGCTCAATTGTATTTATATGTGCCTACTAGATGGAACTCAACATATATGATGTTAAAGGTGGCTGAAAAATATGAGCGTGCATTTGAATCATATGTATGTGATGACCATAATTTTTTTCTTGACCTTACTGTCGGAGATGGAGTTCTTACATTTGATGGTTGGGAATTTGTTCAAAGAGTTACAAAAGTATTATAGTCTTTTTTTTCATCTTACATTGAAGGTGTCTGAATCTTTACTTGTTACCTCTCATTCACTTTTTGAAGTATTGAAGCATGTGTTGATAAACCGTAAAAGTAACATATTTTAACCCCATATTTAGTATGCTTTTGGATGATCTAGCCATTAATTTATGTAAAAAGGTGATTTTAATCCTTTCTTTTCATGTTTATACTCAGGAAAGCACCTGAGAACGAGAAGAATGAGAAACGGGCTTAAAACGGGCCAATTTGGGCCAAAGAGGAAATCGACACGGCCTGGACTTCAAGCCACAAGGTCGTGCCTCGTCAAAATTACTTCACACGGCCATGCCACAATTTACATAGCCGTGCCCCAATCGATAGAATCGAGACATGGCCTGAAGACAATTTACACGGGCGTGTACCATGGCTGTGCCCCTACCGCGGGAAAGAGCAATTTCACTCAGATTTGGATGCTTGGAGGCAAAAAAACACATTCCTTGGTCTACTTAAACATCCTAGGAGGAATTCTACTTGAATTAGGATACTTAGGAGCCAAGTAAAGCATCTCAAAGCCTATATAAACACCCAAGGTAGCAACTAAAAAGGGGAGTTCGGCAGAAGCCGAAACAGGAGGCAGAGTTTTCTGCCAGAGCTTTTATTCAAGGAATTACTCGAAGATAGCCAGTTGATCCATCTCAAGAAGCCGGAGTTCTACTCAAGACAGAGGATCTCCTCTTCAAGTTCTTTCAGCGGGTTTTAGGGATTTCTTATGTTTTGTTTTATCTTTTCTCTTGAGATGTTTTCTTATTTTATTATGAACTAAACCCTTCAGATACCTGAAGGAGATGAAACCTATAATGGATTTTGTTATTTGATTTCTAAATTATATGATAAAGTACTTAGTTTGTTCTTAATTATGTTGCTTAATTTAATCTGATGTGCTTAGGTGGAGGAGGAATAGACCCTGCCTAAGAGTAGATCAAGCATAATTATGCTGAGTTGATTGCACGCCTAGAGATAGGGTGACGAGATTTTGCCGAATTAGGGAGAAACCTAATATGGGAGTCCATAGATCGATCTACTGCTTCCTTAGGAATAAAAAATGACACCAAAATAGAGGATCAGGTATTGTTGAATAAGGAAAACCCTCGAATTGCCAATTCAGAACTTAAGGCAAACGAAGAAATCACTTTTGAGGTACTTAATGTCTTCCTATACGGCACAGTCGAGGTAAGCAATCCTAAATTCAACACTTTTGAGGTAAACATTACTCGACTTAAACTTTATATCCATAACTGAGTTGATCGCATGAGAAAGGATTTCCACCTCCTCAAACAACCATGATTGTGCGTACAATAGGTAAGTCTAGCTCAAGACTTTAAACGAGCGCTTCTCGGGAGGCAACCCAAGTACTAACCGTACTAATTAGTTTGGTTTTATTTCTTTTTGTATTTAGGCATAGGTTTCCATACCCACACGGCCCTTCACACGGCCGTGGCCGTGGCTGTGTGGACACCACGACTAGGCACATGAGCGTGGACCTTATCTCTATTTAATTATTTACTTTTATTCATATTTTTATTTTTATTTTTAATTTTACTTCCTTCATTATTTTCTCCTTTTTCTCAATGGCATTTAGATTTAGCTTAGGATACAATAAAACCAAGCCGGCTACTTTGAGGATTTAATTTCAAACGGTTCGAGACACTTCCCCACGTTCACCTCCAATCTTATTCGGTTTCTTTTCATAGACTTCATCCAAAAATTTAGGAAGTGTTACTTCTCCCCTTCTCTTTTGATTTTATTATTACATAATTATTTATCTATCTTTGTACATTGAGGGCAATGTACATCTTAAGTGTGGGGGGGTAAAAGTACCTTACTTTTTGAATTATTCTCAAATCCTGAATTTAGTCTTATTTTCAAGTATTTTTCTCATATTACTAATTAGGATGAAATTTTTGTTGATTTATGATTTGTATTGATATGTTTTAGAGTCAGACATTGTTAATTATGCATTGATGATTAAATTTAAAAAATACTAGAGAATCAGGCATGGTAAATTTACTTTCTAAAAATTAAAATTGATGGGTCGTTGAACTGAATTTGAGTATTACCTTGAAATTTGGAATTTATAAGGATTGATGTCAAAAACACCCATAATTTTTGTGAGATTTTGAGCCTTATAGAGCATATATTCTTTTTCATGCTCACTTTATTGATTATGAGTGTGTCAACTTTGAACTGTTATTCTAGAACTTGTCTCGTTTATACATGTCGAGACTGCACTTTTGATTTGATATACAGAGATGATAAAGGCACCTAGGATTTAACCCACTTACTCCATAAAAAGCCTACCTTCACAAATTAACCCCTAGTGAACCCCGTTGAATCCTAACAACCTTTTTATTGACTCAACCACTAATATTAACACAAACCCCCTTTGTATTTGTTATCACACTTTCTTTTAACTACCCTTTAATCGAGGTTTGATTTGATTAAGTTACCCAATTATATTAGTTCACTAGTTACATTTATCATTTATGATGTAATATTTTAGTTTGTTCTTAAAAAAAAAAAAAAACAACCCAAGTATATTCAATATTAGTAGTATATAAAAAAAGCTTAGAGCTTTTAAATTCCAATTGTTGAAGAAAAAGCTCGTATTAAAGTATTATCAAATTTTAAGTGATGAAAATACTCTTTATTATAGAGTAATTATCAATAGTGGTATTATTAGTTTTCATTCGATGTAAATATTCATAATTAGTTCATTATTTCTAGTTAGGTAATTTGTCAAGTCAGTCTTGATTCTAACCCTCTAATTCAGCCTATATCCACACCCTTAACCTTAGCCCCGTTACAACCCTGATAAAGACCTTTTGATCTATGTATAATCTCATATACAGTGGTGGAGATTTGATTTTTAGGCAAGCCTATGGGATTAACCTTTCAGGTTTGACTTATGAGTGCTTATTCTTAAACCTTAAACACTTTGAGTGATTTGAGTGAACCTTTAGTGAGGATGTCAATCCTTGTCGGTTTTGAATTAAAGGTAATTATTCAGATAAGGGGAGACACCTATGTTTTTGTACTACAAAGGTATGACTTATCATGATTGAATCTTTAGGACTCTTTGAGTTGAATTATCCATGTATAAATTATCTATGAATTATGATGAGACATTGTCGATAGGAATTATGAATTATGGAAAGTTTGTTTTAATTGTAAGTTGAGAATTTTGCTTGAAGACAAGCAAAAGCTTAAGTGTGGATGTGTTTGATAAACCGTAAAAGTAACATATTTTAACCCCATATTTAGTATGCTTTTGGATGATCTAGCCCTTGATTTATGTAAAAAGGTGCTTTTAATCCTTTCTTTTCATGTTTATAATCAGGAAAGCACCCGAGGACGAAAAGAACGAGAAACGGGCTTAAAACGGGCCAATTTGGGCCAAAGAGGAAATCGACACGGCCTGGACTTCAAGCCACACGGTCGTGCCTCGTCAAAATTACTTCACACGACCATGCCACGATTTACATACCGAGCCTCAATCGATAGAATTTAGACACGGCCTGAAGACGATTTACACGGGCGTGTAACATGGCCGTGCTCCTATCGCGGGAAAGAGCAATTTCACTCGGATTTGGATGCTTGGAGGCAAAGAAACACATTCCTAAGTCTACTTAAACATCCTAGGAGGAATTATACTTGAATTAGGATACTTAGGAGCCAAGTAAAGCATCTCAAAGCCTATATAAATACCCAAGGTAGTAACTAAAAAGGGGAGTTCGGTAGAAGCCGAAACAGGAGGCAGAGTTTTCTGCCAAAGCTTTTATTCAGGGAATTACTCGAATATAGCCAGTTGATCCATCTCAAGAAGCTGGAGTTCTACTCAAGATAGATGATCTCCTCTTCAATTCCTTTAGGGGTTTTAGGGATTTCTTATGTTTTGTTTTATCTTTTCTCTTGAGATGTTTTCTTATTTTGTTATAAACTAAACCCTTCAGATACCTGAAGGGGATGAAACCTATGATGGATTTTGTTATTTGATTTCTAAATTATATGATAAAGTACTTAGTTTGTTCTAAATTATATTACTTCATTTAATCTGATGTGCTTAGGTGGAGGAGGAATAGACCTTGCTTAAGAGTAGATCTAGCATAATTAAGCGGAGTTGATCGTACGCCTAGAGATAGGGTGACGAGATTTTACCGAATTAGGGTGAAACCTAATATGGAAGTCCATTGATCGATTTACTACTTCCTTAGGGGGTTATTATAAGAGAACGAGAGTTCAACTAATTAACCTAAGGTTAGACGTTATTCGCCTCGAGATAGGGTTTAATATAGGTTAGAGAGTCTCACGGATCAAGCTAAGTAAAGAAGTCATATGAATTAAAAGCTAGATAACAAGAGAAGTCATAGGTGGATTCTTCCTGAGGGTATCGTCTAAAATCAACTGAGGTTTTCCACAGTCTTTTCCTAAAGTTTCATTCTATTGTCTTTGCATCTAGTTTAGTTTTTCATTAGTTTAATAAACCAATCACTCCATATTTTAGAAAGAAAGTGAGTAGTAGTACTTTTAGGTTCCTTTGGGTCTGATAAAATAATCTTGCCTAAACTATACTATTGTTCAATAGGTGCACTTGCCTCAGTCGTTGTCATAGTTAGTCTACAGGTTCGATCATTCTTTATAAATATTAAAACTTTACTGTTTGACACGATCATGTGCATTGTCTTTTTGATGGGTGGCAAGATCGTAGAGATCTACACATAATTTCTATGACTTCCAAAATGAGAGATAAATATAATAAGTATTGGGGTGAAGGAAACAAGATCAACATGTTAGTTTACTTAGCGGACATCTTTGATCCGCAATGTAAAATGAGTTTTTTAGACTTTGGGGTTAACTTGCTGTTTCCTAATGTTTCTAATGACATTATGAAAATGATTGATAAAGAATTGCATTGCTTGTTCAATGAGTATTCTTATAATGCAGGGAGAATTGAATTGTTTGAAGGTAGATCTAGTTCTTTGACAAATATTTGCAGTTCAATGGAAATAGATCAGTTATAAATGAAAACGGGCTTGGCCAAACAAAAATACCTTAAGAATAAGAAACAAGTTGGATTTGAAAGAAAATCTGAGTTTGATAGATATTTGGGTGATATGAAGAAGTAAACAATTCAAGTTCATTTGATTTACTATTGTGGTGGAAAATGAACAGTCCTAGGTTCCCTATTCTTGCACAAATGGCTCGAGATATTCTTGCTATTCCTATCTCAACAGTTTCCTCAGAAAGTGCATTTAGCAGGGGTGGATGTGTTCTCGATAGTTTTAGAAGTTCTCTAACTCCTTTCATGGTCGAGTCTTTAGTTTGCACACAAGATTGGCTTCGAAAATCTAATGATGCCATCAATCTTGAAGATAATGTTGATGAACTTCAAATGATGGAAGATGGTAATATATAAATTTTAATTTATAAAATAAGCTTTTGTATTATTTATATTAGTAAGCATTCCCATAATTTAACTAACACTTTTGTTTTTAAATTTGCTAGATTTGTGCAAAATACCCGAAGATCAAGAAGGTAATATACTTAGCATTAGTTTATAAAGTTAAATGTTTATTTAATTTATTTTTGCAAACATATTTTATCATTTAACTAACTCATTCAATACTTTTAATAGATGTTTCAAGATTATCAACAGTGATTGAAGCACAAGAAGAAACTTAAACTAATCTATAATGTTCTTTGAACCGATGTGTTATTGTTATTGGTTTAGTTTGGTTTGCTATTGTTGTTGTTGTTGGTTAATTGAACTTTTATTGTGTTTTTTTTTTTTTTGGACTGGTGTAGGTTTTTATTATATTTTTGACTTTTTCTCATGTTTTTTTATTATAATGTTGTTGCTTACTTCGACTCATGCTTTTTACTTAGACTTTTACTTATGTTTTTTATTATAATATTGTTGTATTGTATTTGTTGTTTTTTCGGGTTGATGTTGTGTTGTTTTTATTTATTCACTTATTTACTGCAATTTTTTGTTGTATGATCATGTTTAAAAACTTTACAGAAAATTATTTTTTGAAAAATTACATAAAATAAACAACACTAAAGTTATTTTTAAAAAAAATGAACTCAAAAAAATATATTCGATTCGATTCGATTCGAATTATATCTCACTCAACTCGATTCGAGAAAATTTCAAATTAAGTTAGGATGATAAAATACGATTTAAAAACTCGATTAACTCGAAAATTTTCGATTCGATTCAATCGAATGCTTACCCCTAATAACATCAGGGTGGTCATTGGTTGCGAGCCAGATTTCTTCTTGGCCCAAGTTCTATACTGGCCTCCTCACCTTTATCATTACATCCACGTTTGAGTACAGGTTGTGGTCTCAGCCTCCCATCTTTTTCGCCTTCATCCGTGGTTGATTATGATCGGTTGCCATTGTGTATCCTCCATTCTAGGAATAGGTGGTTGCGAAGATGTTCCACCTTGGTATAACAATTATCTCGGAGGTGTTTGCAACACCATCGATGTAGGCGTATAACTATATTGTTTCCCATACACCGATGGCAGAATGATTGGACTTTGATAAATTGTAAAAGTAACATATTTTAATCCCACATTTAGTATGCTTTTGGATGATTTATCCCTGATTTATGTAAAAAGGTGCTCTTAATCCTTTCATTTCATGTCTTATACTCAGGAAAGCATCTAAGGATGAAAAGAGCGAGAAACGGGCTTAAAACGGGCCAATTAGGGCCAAAGAGGAAATCAAAACGGCATGGACTTCAAGCCACACAGCCGTGCCTCGTCAAATTACTTCACAAGGCCATGCCATAATTTACACAGTCGTACCCCAGTCGACAGAATCGAGACACAGCCTGAAGATGATTTACACGGGCGTGTACCATGGCCGTGCCCCTACAGAGGGAGAGAGCAATTTCACTCGAATTTGGATGCTTGAAGCCAAAGAAACACATTCCTAAGTCTACTTAAACATCCTAGGAGGAATTCTACTTGAATTAGGATACTTAGGAGCCAAGTAAAACATCTCAAGGCCTATATAAACACCCAAGGTAGCAATTAAAAGGGAGTTGGCAGAAGCGAAATAGAAGCGAGTTTTACGCGAGTTTTTATTCAGGGAATTACTTGAAGATAGCCAGTTGATCCATCTCAAGAAGCTGGAACTCTATTCATGATGGAGGATCTTTCCTTCAATTCCTTTAGGGAGTTTAGGGATTTCTTATGTTTTGTTTTATCTTTTCTCTTGAGATGTTTTCCTACATTATTATGAACTAGGATTTTGTTATTTGATTTCTAAATTATATGATAAGTACTTAGTTTTTTCTTAATTATGTTGCTTAATTTAATCTGATGTGCTTAGGTGGAGGAGGAATAGACCCTGCCTAAAAGTAGATCTAGCATAATTGAGCAGAGTTGATCGGGCGCCTAGAGATAGGGTTACAAGATTTTATCGGATTAGGGTGAAACCTAATATGGGAATCCATTGATTGGTTTACTGCTTCCTTAGGGGGTTATTGTAACATCTCGAAATTGGGCTTAGTAGGATTGGGCCCAATGGGCCTTGGACATAAGAATGTTTAAAATTCTGAGAATAAGAGAATGGCATTATTGCAAATTAGACTTGTTAGTTAAGTGGATTTGGAAGGTTACGAGGTTTCTATGAAGTCTTGGGTTTAATTGGGCCTTAGGAAAAATTTGGTATTTTAGCACTTTAAGGAGATGGAGTAAGTGACCTTAAAGCATATGGAAATAATTGATTTAATAGCTAGCCTAAGTGAGCAGTTAGTAAAGAGGCTATGGCACCACATGTATTACCTTGAAGGAAGGAGGTCAAATCACTTTGTATGCAATTTGACTTTTACTTTTGCTTCCCTTCCTTATGTGTCGGTCAAGGAATAAATATGGCAATGGTGGACTTCATTATTTTGGCAAGGTGGCTAAAAGAATAAGGCAAGGTTGAAGTTGGGGAAATGAATCAAGAGAAATATGAAAGAAAGGGGGACATGAGGCTAATTCCATGGATGATGTTTTGGAAAGCTTAGGAGGCCAAACTCTAATCCTAAGGGGGGATGCATGTGGACGGTTTTGGAGTAGTTAGGTGGCTGAAATTTTATTTTGGCTTTTGGTAAAATCCTAGCTTTGTTTTGGCCAGAAATCCTTTTGGTAACTTTGTGCCATTTCTCTCAATTTTGCAACCCACCTTGCCGAAACATAGTAGAGCAATAGTGCATTGTTTTCCTCTCAAATTCTTTTCTTTTTCCTTTTCTTTGTGCTGAAATTACAAGCCTTGGTGACCATATGTTTCTTCTTTCTTTTACTTTGGCGAATTCCCTAGCACATTTGTGCACTTTCTTGCTCTTTTGTTTGATCAAGATTTTCATCTCTTGTCTATCTCCCTTTTTGGATAGCCGAATCTTCCACCCTTCTATTGAACTCTCTTTTCCATTCAAGTGGTCATTTATGTACAATCGGTAAGTGAATTCTTTTCTATGATCATATTCTTTCCTCTTTAGCCAAATAAGTAATTATCACTATTCGGTTGTAAATCGTGATCGTAACCGAAAATGGTGTTATCCTCCACTTCTTCATATTTTATTCACTCTCTCTTTTCATAGTGCTTTAAGTGGGAGACCGTGTATTGTTCTAGCCGAAGTCAAATGGTGGTAATTGGATCCAATATCGATAAGGATCTATTCTTGGTGCATCGAGGGAGATCACCGTTGTGGTGTTGAAATCGGTAGAAAGCACAACTCGTAATCAAGGTGTGTAATCCCATACCCTTCCGAATATATGTTTGAAATGGTGAGTAAGTCTCACATCTCTTTGAAAGTTTACATGAAATATTCTGTGATTCGGTAGAAATACCGAATAAAATCGATAACCGGCATCCGTGATCACTCGAGAGTGCGTATATTCGTAGTGGTAATCGTATTTTGTAATAAAATAGTTTGGGTCAGAAACAGTGACGTGTATTTGAAAAATCACGAAAAATTGGATAAACGGAATTACAAAGTGAGTAAGATATCATATTAAATCTTACTGTATCTACTTTAATATGGAAGAAATGGAGAAGGAAAAGAAATATTATATTCTAAGATATGTTGATTTTAGTGAGACTAGTTCTGAATGACTTCGGGGTATTCTATTCTGTTTTGGAAAAATCGTATAAAATTGTGAAAAGTGAATTATGGGATATAATTTATATGTATGGATTCCTTAGTGATCCTATTATTAATAGAGACAAGTGGGAGTAGTATATGAAAACTGTACAATGAGATATTTGTGATTAAGGAAAGAGAGGTCATAATCATTAGACAGTGAAACAAGGAAAACTTTAAGGAATAAACTGTTCTAAATGGTTAAGCTAAAAACTCTGGAAAAATTATAAGAGAAATATATTTGTGTCTACTTTCAAGGAAAATTTACGGATTTAGATTTCTAGTTTTCTAACTCAAGTTATGGTCAATTTAGTCAGTATGACACAGATGGACAGTTTCGATTTTATGCTCCAAATTAGTAGTTAAGCCTAGGTTGTGAAATTACCATAATACCCTTAGAGGGTAAATTACCGAAATACCCCTGGGTTGCGAGATTACTGAATTACCCTCGATGATTAAAATTACGAAAATTCCCTTATGGGTCGAATTACAAAAATGCCCTTATGGGCCGAATTACGGAATTACCCCTAATGGGCCAAAATACGAAATTGCTTAATGAAGTGAATTGACATATTACTTTATGGGCCAATCTGATATATTTTGTTATGAGGGCCAAAATATGTTTAATGGGCCAAATTTTCTAGATCGTTAAATGGGCCAAAATTTGCTAGATCGTTAAATGGGCCAAAATTTGTTAGATCATTAAATGGGCCAAAGTTTCTATTTTGACTAATGGGCCAAATTGATAACTTGTAATATGGGCTTTTTGTTGAAATTTACCTTATGAATATATTGTTATGCATTATCTATATATACATGACTTCATGGGTTGGTGTAATTGAAGAGAAGAAAGGCTGTTGCCAAAATCTAGTTCGGTGGCTCGCCACAAATATTTTAAATGGCTTAATGCCTCTAGTTGACGACTCTGTCACAATCTAGTTCGGTGGCTCGCCACAAATATTATAATTGGCTTAATGCCTGCTATTGGTGTGTTGGCGGGGTAGGTTGACTTGATCCCACAGGTGTTTGTTGGTTGGTGCGGTGGTGTGTAGCGGATGGAAATTTAGGCTTGGTTGGGAATTGCATATCACATGCATTTTATATTTGTTATATTGTTACATTTGTAAATGGGCTTAGGCCCAAATATTTGCTTTATGGATTTTGGCCCGGTGAACAACGGTGAGTAGGTTGCTGCTTGAGTTCTAAGTAACTCACCCCCTTCTTTCTTAACCCTGTAGGTAATGCTCCGTGAGGGGGACTTGTGCCATGGATGACTCGGAGGAGGCCATACTTCAGAAATAGTATTATTAAATTTTAAATTTCTATTCCCGTTATTTTATTATTTTGGTTTAAGTTGTCATAAGGCCTCTGAACTATTTTATTATTTGCTTTATGGTTGGTTTACTTATTATTTTGCTTAAATTGTTTTAAACGAGATTTTTTCTAAAAGCTAAAATAAAGGTTTTCCAAAATCGATTAACAAATGGAATTCACAATAAAATTTTTACAAATATTTTTAATACGGAAATCTTCTCTGAATTTTCAATGTCATTTTGAAAAGTCACGTTTTATAAGATTATTAGCTCAAATCTAACGATTTATTAATCAATCTTCGAGGTTAGTAGCATTTTATCAAATGTCTCAAATCAAACTTGTTTTTTGGATTTTAACAAAACTTATTTTAGCACGAATTTCAAATCCTTTATACGTTTTCTTCATTGTGACCCGCCAGATTTGGGCCTAACTTCTGGGCCGGGTTTGGGGTGTTACAGTTATTATAAGAGAACGATAGTTCCACTAATTAACCTAAGGCGAGACATTATTCGCCTCGAGAGAGGGTTTAATATAGGTTAGGGAGTCTCACGGATCAAGCTAAGTAAAGAAATCATATGGTTTGGGGAATAACTAATAAGTGAAGTCATAGGTGGATTCTTCCTAAGGGTATCGTCTTCATCAACTGAGTTTTCCTAAAGTCTTTTCCCAAAGTTTCATTCTTTTGTCTTTGCATTTAGTTTAAGTATTTCATTTATAAACCAGTCACTCCATTTTTCAGGCTAAATAATAGAAATAAAGTGAGTAGTAGTACTTTTAGGTTCCTTTGGGTTCGATAAAATATTCTTGCCTAAACTATACTACTATTCGATAGGTGCACTTGCCTCTATCGTTGTCATAGTTAGTCTACATGTTCGGTCATTCTTTTATAAATATTAAAACTCGATTGTTTGACACGATCAAGTTTTTGGTGCCGTTGCCGGGGAACTCTAAAACATTAAGAAAGCTCTATTTCTATTACTTTAGCCATTATTTTTTTCTTATTTTTCTACATATATCTTTATTTTTCTAAATTTCTTTCTTTCTTTTCCCAGTAGGAACCTCTAGTTTATGACTAGAAGAAATCCGAGAGGACCTCTAGAATACAAAAGTGACATTTAAGCTACCGCTCGCAGGAATCGCAGAGAAACTAGACGAGCTCTAGACTACAAAAGAGAAGAGCAACAAGAAAGATCCAATCCTACTGAAGGGATGGACAGAAACAATCCACCGCCAAATGTGCAAGAACAGAATGCTTCGCGTACTATGTATGATTATGCTAAACCTAATTTGACAGGGGCAGAATCTAGTATTGTCAGGCCTACTATAGCTGCTAATAATTTTGAATTAAAGCCTAACACAATACAAATGATTCAACAGTTTGTTCAATTTGATGGTTTGCAGGACGAAGATCCAAATACTCATATAGCTAATCTCTTAGAGTTCTGTGACACCTTCAACATAAATGGCATTTCTGACGATGCCATACATCTTCGATTATTCCCTTTTTCATTAAGGAATAAAGCAAAGCAGTGGTTGAACTCGTTACCATGAGGGTCAATCACCACATGGGATCAAATGACCGAAAAATTTCTTTTAAAATATTTTCCACCAGCCAAAACAGCTAAATTTAGGAATGACATATCTTCTTTTGTGCATAATGATGTAGAAATTTTATATGATACATGGGAGAGATACAAGAGAAGATGTCCACACCATGGGTTACCTTTGTGGCTTCAAGTCCGAACTTTTTACAACAGTGTGAATTCTTCAACGCGGCAAATGATTGATTCATCAGCCGGTGAAACTTTGAACAACAAAACTCCTGAAGCAGCTTACGATTTTATTGAAGAGATGTTGTTGAACACCTATCAATGGCAAAATACAAGAGCCAAACCGACAAAATCAGTCAAATTTTTCAACATAGACGCAGTAACAATGCTGTCAACACAGGTGGAGATGATGAATAAAAAGCTTGATAACTTATGTTCTTCACAGGTACACCCAGTCATGCAATGCAAAGCGAGTGGAAATGTGGCGAATTCTGAGTACCCACCCTACCAATCGGGCTCAGACAACGAGCAGACAAACTATATAGGTAACACTTTCAGATCTAATAATAATCCTTATAGTAACACTTATAATGCAGGTTGGAGGAACCACCCAAATTTTTCGTGGGGAGGACAAGGAGATCAAGGAAATCAAAGGCAGCAACCTCCTCCAAATTACCAAAATCAGCCCTATCCACAGGAAAAGAAATCAAACCTTGAAGAGATGCTGACAAAATTCATGGCAGATACAAATTCTCGTCTCCAAAAGACTGAAGCAACACTTGATGAACAACAAAAATCGATCAAAGGGATTGAGAATCAAGATGGAGAACTTACTAGGTCAGTGGGACATCTTACAAAGCTGATTTCTGAACATAAACAAGGACATTTACCAAGCAACACAGAAATAAACCCAAAAAACAGATCCAAGCCATCACATCTCAAGAGGGTACAAAGGTAGACAAGCCCACATCAGCACAAGAAACCAAGGAAGAAAAAGGTAAAATAGAGGTAGCAGAAGAAACACCGATAATCAAAGAATACCAACCTCGCATACCTTATCCCGAAGCATTGAAAAAAGATGATTCTGAGGAATAATTCGGTAAGTTTCTAAAACTTTTAAAGAAATTACATATTAACTTACCTTTTCTTGAAACTCTTTTTCAGATGCCCGACTCAAGGAGATTTTTAAGATAGCTCTTGACGAACAAACGCAAAATAGATGAAGAGCACCATGTGGAACTCAACGCAACATGCTCAGCAATGCTACAGAATAGACTACCACAAAAACTAAAAGATCCAGGGAGTTTTACGATTACATGTTTAATTGGTTGTTTAACTATTGATAATGAGTTAGCTGATTTAGGGGCAAGTATAAATGTCATGCCTTATGCACTGTTTAAACAACCAGGTCTAGGGAAGCCCAAATAAACTAGGATGAGTATTCAACTAGATAATAAAACTGTTAGAATTCCTAGGGGCATTATTGAAGGCGTTTTAGTAAAAATCGATAAATTTGTTTTCCCAATAGATTTTGTTGTTTTAGACATGGATGAGGAAAATTCAATCCCTTCAATTTTAGGAAGACCTTTTCTTGCAACTACCAAGACTAAAATTGATGTTGCCACGGGAGAACTCATACTTCGTGTAGGAGAAGGATCGGTCAATCTTCAAGCTCTCAACTCGTAAAAAACAATGAAGATGAAGGTAAGAAAGTCATTTCAATAGATAACCAAATTGTTCAACCTTCACCGCAGGAAACATCACAATGCATCAAACCTGAGCCAACTCATAGCCCCCAAGTCGTCATAGAAGAATCACACCAGAAACAAAATCGTAAGATTGACAATTTAGAAGAGCAGAAGATACATACCAAAGAAAAGTCGGATCCACATAAAGTAAAACCAAAGGAACCACCAGAAGAGCTCATAGGGACATCAAATCACTGTAAAATAGGAGACCAGGTGCTGTTAGAGAAAGTCGATCCTCACATTACTTCAACAGACCAGAAGAAAAAGGAAGAAATACTCCTTCAGGTACACGATATTTTCCTAGACAAAATAGTCGAGGTAAGCAATCCAATATTCAAAAATTTCAAGGTAAACGCTTCTCGACCTAAACTTTGTCACGAAAATAAAACTGTCAGCAAAATGGAAAATATTCAAACCTTTAAAGCTCCCTAAAATTTTCAAAGTCAAGAATAGTCTAGCTTAAGACCATAAACGAGCGCTTCTCGGGAGGCAACCCAAGCACTAACAGTATTTACTTTCAAATTTATTTTCTTTTCTTTCTTTCTTTCTTCTCTCAACATTTAAACTAACACAAAAATGTAGATTTCTAGGCCACACGGCCTTACACACGGACGTGCCCGTGGCCGTGTAGACCACCAAAACCACTACACTCACCGAGCAGAGCCGTGCAAGTCAGTCCACCCACCTCCCAACGTCACGGATCCAACCACCCACACCACGGGCACTGACAAAATAGCACAGCCGTGCCTCACGACCGTGCTAAGATACTGACTTATTGAGCACGGGCAAACCATGCCTGTGCATTCCATCCGTGCTTACATGCTGGCCTTTTAGGAATAGGCGTGCCAATCGACAAACGGGCATGGAAGAACAACACACTCCATAACACAGCTGTACGATGCGGCCGTGTGAATCGACACACCCTCGATACACGGGCGTGGGAACGTGCCAGATTTGAAATCTTTTTTAAAACCCCACAGCCCTTCCCTTTTCCCATCTTCTTTTTTCATTCTCTTTCTTTCAAATTTTTCTCTCTGTTCATAGAAAAGGTCCAAAACTCTTGAGCAACACAAAAATCATGCCGAAGAAATGTAATAAGTAAGCATCGTCTCCTCAGAGGAGACCTCAACATGAGTTCATGCCGGCAGCTTCAGCTAATTGACACGCCAAGGGTCTTAGAAACCTTTTCAGTTCTATTTAATTTATTTCATATTAATTTCTTGGTTTTAGGCTCTAAAGGCTGCTAGGGAATCACACCACATCCACATCACCAACACTCCGCAGCCTCAGAAATCATACCCACCTTACGAACCATCTGCTACTAAGGACTCCTTAGTCCATTAGTCTTTTATTTAAATTTTAGTTTTCTTCTTTGTCTCCTTCTCTTTATTTTCTTAAACTTTAATTATATTATTAATATATTATTATTTCTCTAGATCTCTTGGCTATATCTTCGCAGGCTACCCAATTTCTTCATCTAGCAAATTACTTTTTGGTAGCCACACCACCGGGCCTATAGAAAACACCATCATCGCCACCAAAGATGCTAAGAATCATCCAAAATTCAGAAAGTGTCACTCTACCCCTTCTCTTTTGATTTATCTCATAATTATCATTATCTATCTTTGTACATTTAGGGCAATGTACATCTTAAGTGAGGGGGTAAAAGTGTCCAACTTTTTACATTATTCTCAAATCCTGAATTTAGTCTTGTTCAAAAGTATTTTTCTCATACTACTAATTGGAATGAAATTTCCAATGATTTATGATTTTTATTGAAATGTTTTTATTAAGTCATAGTTAATTGTGCATTGATGATTAAATTTGAAGGATACTAGAGAATCAAGCATGATAAGTCTACTTTCTAAAAATTAAAAGTAATAGGTTGTTGAACTAAATTTGAATGTCACCTTGAAGTTTGAAATTTATAAGGATTGATGTCAAAACACCAATATTTTTTGTCAAAAACTTGACAAAAACTTGATTGTGTCAAATAGTCGAGTTTTAATATTTATAAAAGAATGATCAAACCTGTAGACTAACTATGAAAACGATAGAGGCAAGTGCACCTATCGAATATTAGTATAGTTTAGGCAAGATTATCTTATCAAACCCAAAGGAACCTAAAAGTACTACTACTCACTTTCTCTCTATTATTTAGCCTGAAATATGGAGTGACTGGTTTATAAATGAAATACTTAAACTAAATGCAAAGACAAAAGAATGAATTGGAGAAAGACTTTAGGAAAACTCAATTGATGAAGGCGATACCCTCAGGAAGAATCCATCTATGACTTCACTTATTATTTATTCCCCAAACCATATGATTTCTTTACTTAGCTTGATCCGTGAGACTTCCTAACTTATATTAAACTCTCTCTCTAGGCGAATAACGTCTAACCTTAGGTTAATTAGTGGAACTCTCGTTCTCTTATAATAACCCCCTGAGGAAGCGATAAATCGATCAATGGATTCCCATATTAGGTTTCACCCTAATCGGCAAAATCTAAATAACTCTATCTCTAGGTGCCGATCAACTCCGCTCAATTATGCTAGATCTACTCTTAGCGTGGTCTATTCCTCCTCCACCTAAGCACATCAGATTAAATTAAGCAACATAATTAAGAACAAACTAAGTACTTATCATATAATTTAGAAATCAAATAACAAAATCCATCATAGGTTTCATCCCCTTCAGGTATCTGAAGGGTTTAGTTCATAACTAAATAAGAAAACATCTCAAGAGAAAAGATAAAAAAAAAAAACATAAGAAATCCCTAAAACCCTCTGAAGGAATTGAAGAGGAGATCCTCTGTCTTGAGTAGAACTCCACTTCTTGAGATGAATCAACTGGCAATCTTTGAGTAATTCTCTAAATAAAAACTCTGGCAGAAAACTCTGCCCCCTATTTCAGCTTCCGTCGAACTCCCCTTTTTAGTTGCTACCTTGGGTGTTTATATAGACCTTGAGATGCTTTACTTGGCTCCTAAGTATCCTAATTCAAGTAGAATTCCTCCTAGGATGTTTAAGTAGACTTAGGAATGTGTTTCTTTGGCTTCAAGCATCCAAATCAAGTGAAATTGCTCTTTCATGGCGAGGGCACGGCCATGGACACGCCACATAAATAAATCTTCGGTAGTGTCTCGATTACATTGATTGGGTCACAGCTGTGTAAATCGTGGCATGGCCGTGTGAAGTAATTTGACGAGGCACGGCCGTGTGGCTTGAAGTCTAGGCCGTGTTGATTTCCTCTTTGGCGCAAATTGGCTCGTTTTAAGCCCGTTTCTCGTTCTTTTCGTCCTTAGGTGCTTTCCTGAGTATAAGACATGAAAAGAAAGGATTAAGAACACCTTTTTACATAAATCAGGGATAAATCATCCAAAAGCATATTAAATATGGGATTAAAATATGTTACTTTTACGGTTTATCAAATACCCCCACAATTAAGCTTTTTCTTGTCCTCAAGCAAAATTCTCAACTTACAATTAAAATGAACTTTCCATAATTCATAATTCCTATCGACAATGTCTCATCATAATTTAAAGATAATTTATACATGGATAATTTAACTCAAAGAACCCTAAAGATTCAATCAAGATAAGTCATACCTCTATAGTGCGAAAACATAGGTGTCTCCCCTTATCTAAGTAATTACCTTTGATTCAAAACTGACAAGGACCGACATCCTCACAAAAGATTCACACAAATCACTTGAAGTGTTTAAGGTTCAAGAATAAGCACTCTAAATCGAACCTGAAAAGTTAATCCCATAGGCTTGCCTGAAAATCAAATCTCCACCACTGTATATGAGATGATACATAGATCAAACGGTCTTTATAAGGGTTGTAACAGGGCTAAGTTTAAGGGTTTGGATACAGGCTGAATTAGAGGGTTAGAATCGAGATCAAATTGACTAATTACCTAATCTAAAGACAAAGAACTGAATATGAATATTTACATCGAATGAAAACTAATAATACCTACTATTGATAATTACTCTATAATAAAGAGTATTTTCATCACATATGAGCTTTTTCTTCAACAATTGGAGTTTAAATGCTCTAAACTCTTTTATATACTACTAATATTGAATATACTTGAGTTTTTTTTAAGAACAAACTAAAATATTACATCATAAATGTAACTACTAAACTAATATAATACGGTAATTTAATCAAATCAAATCTCAATTAAAGGGTAGTCAAAAGAATGCTGATAACAAATACAAAGGGATTTTGGGTTAATATTAGAGGGTGAGTCAATAAAAAGGTTATTAAGGTTCAACCGGGTTCACTAGGGGTTAATTTGTGAAGGTAGGCTTTTTATGGAGTGAACGTGTTAGAACCTAGGTGCCTTTATCATCTCGGTATATCAAATCATTAATGTGGTCTCAACATGTATAAACGAGGCAAGTTCTAGAATAACAGTTCAAAGTTGACACACTCATAATAAAAAATAATGAGCACGAAAAAGAATATATGCTTTATAAGGCTCAAAATCTCACAAAAATTATGGGTGTTTTGACATCAATCCCCATTTTTCTAGTTGTCTTTCATTTTCTATTATTTATTTTTGTTTTTATTTTATTTCATCATTATTTTTTACTTTATTTTATTTTATTTTCTTTTCTTATTCTTTATGGTATTTATATTTATCTTAGGATACAATAAAACCAAATGGCTACTTGAGGATTCAATTTCAAATGGTTCGAGACGCTCCCCACGCTCACCTCCAATCTTATCCGGTTTCTTTTCATAGACTTCATCCAAAAATTCAGGAAGTGTTACTCCTCCCCTTCTCTTTTGATTTTATTATTACATAATTGTTTATCTATCTTTGTACATTGAGGACAATGTGCATCTTAAGTGTGGGGGGTAAAAGTACCTGACTTTTTGCATTATTCTCAAAATCCTGAATTTAGTCTTGTTCGAAAGTATTTTACTCATATTACTAATTAGGATGAAATTTCCAATGATTTATGATTATTATTGATATGTTTTAGAGTAAGTCATTGATAATTGTGTATTGATGATGAAATTTAAAGAATACTAGAGAATCGAGCATGATAAGTCTACTTTCTTAAAATTAAAAATTAAGAGGTCGTTGAACTGAATTTGAGTAACCTTGAAATTTGGAATTTATAAGGATTGATGTCAAAAACACCCATAATTTTTGTGAGATTTCGAGCCTTATAGAGCATATATTCTTTTTCATGCTCACTTTATTGATTATGAGTGTGCCAACTTTGAATTGTTATTCTAGAACTTGCCTCGTTTATAAATATCGAGACCACATTAATGATTTGATATGCTGAGATGATAAAGGCACCTAGGTTCTAACCCGTTCACTCCATAAAAAGCCTACCTTCGCAAATTAACCCCTAGTGAACCCCGTTGAATCCTAACAACCTTTTTATTAACTCACCCTCTAATATTAACCCAAAATCCCTTTGTATTTGTTATCAACATTCTTTTGAGTACCCTTTAATCAAAATTTGGTTTGATTAAATTACTGTATTATATTAGTTCAGTAGTTACATTTATGATGTAATATTTTAGTTTGTTCTTAAAAAAAAACTCAAATATATTCAATATTAGTAGTATATAAAAGAGCTTAGAGCATTTAAACTCCAATTGTTGAATAAAAAGCTCAGATGTGATGAAAATACTCTTTATTATAGAGTAATTATCAATAGTAGGTATTATTAGTTTTCATTCGATGTAAATATTCATATTCAGTTATTTGTTTTTAGATTAGGTAATTAGTCAATTCGATCTCAATTTTAACCTTCTAATTCAGCCTTTATCCACACCTTTTAACCCAAGCCCCGTTACAACCCTAATTAAAGACCTTTTGATCTGTGTAACATCTCATATACAGTGGTGGAGATTTGATTTTCAGGCAAGCTTATGGGATTAACTTTTTAGGTTCGACTTATGAGTGCTTATTCTTGAACCTTAAACACTTTGAGTGATTTGAGTGAACCTTTAGTGAGGATGTCAATCCTTGTCGGTTTTGAATTAAAGGTAATTACTTAGATAAGGGGAGACACCTATGTTTTCGTACTACAAAGGTATGACTTATCTTGATTGAATCTTTAGGGTTCTTTGATTTAAATTATCCATGTATAAATTATCTATGAATTATGATGAGACATTATCGATAGGAATTATGAATTATGGAAAGTTCGTTTTAATTGTAAGTTGAGAATTTTGCTTGGGGACAAGCAAAAGCTTAAGTGTGGGGGTATTTGATAAACCGTAAAAGTAACATACTTTAATCCCACATTTAGTGTGCTTTTGGATGATTTATCCATTATTTATGTAAAAAAGGTGCTCTTAATCCTTTCTTTTCATGTCTTATACTCAGGATAGCACCTAAGGACAAAAAGAACGAGAAACAGGCTTAAAATAGGCTAATTTGGGCCAAAGAGGAAATCGACACGGCCTGGACTTCAAGCCACATGGCTGTGCCTCATCAAATTACTTCACACGACCATGCCATGATTTACACGACCATGCCCCAATCGACAGAATCGAGACACAGCCTGAAGACGACTTACATAGGCGTGTGCCATGGGCGTGCCCTTACCGCGGGAAAGAGCAATTTGACTTGGATTTTGATGCTTGGAAGCAAAGAAACACATTTCTAAGTCTACTTAAACATCCTAGGAGGAATTCTACTTGAATTAGGATGCTTAGGAGCCAAGTAAAGCATCTCAAAGCCTATATAAACGCCCAAGGTAGCAACTAAAAGGGGAGTTCGGCAGAAGCCGAAATGGACAATTTTTGGGCTGAGGCTTTTGCCGAAGCTTTCATCCTTTAAGGAATCATTTGAAGATAGCCAGTTGATCCATCTCAAGAAGTCGAAACTCTATTCAAGACGGAGGATGTCTTCTTCAATTCCTTCAGGGAGTTTTAGGGATTTCTTATGTTTTGTTTTATCTTTTCTCTTGAGATGTTTTCCTACTTTGTTATGAACTAAACCCTTCAGATACCTGAAGGGGATGAAACCTATGATAAATTTTGTTATTTGATTTCTAAATTATATGATAAGTACTTAGTTTGTTCTTAATTATGTTGCTTAATTTAATCTGATGTGCTTAGGTGGAGGAGGAATAGACCCTGCCTAAGAGTAGATCTAGCATAATTGAGCGGAGTTGATAGGGCACCTAGAGATAGGGTTACGAGATTTTGTCGGATTAGGGTGAAACCTAATATGGGAGTCCATTGATCGATTTACTGCTTCCTTAGGGGGTTATTATAAAAGAACAAGAGTTCCACTAATTAACCTAAGGTTAGACGTTATTCGCTTCGAGAGAGGGTTTAATATATGTTAGGGAGTCTCACAGATCAAGCTAAGTAAAGAAATCATATGGTTTGGAGAATAAAAAATAAGTGAAGTTATAGGTGGATTCTTCCTAAGGGTATCGTCTTCATCAACTAAGTTTTCCTAAAGTCTTTTCCCAAAGTTTCATTCTTTTGTCTTTGCATTTAGTTTAACTATTTCATTTATAAACCAGTCACTCCATATTTCAGGCTAAATAATAGAAAGAAAGTGAGTATTAGTACTTTTAGGTTCCTTTGGGTTTGATAAGACATTCTTGCCTAAACTATACTACTGTTCGATAGGTGCACTTGCCTCTATCGTTGTCATAGTTAGTCTACAGGTTCGATCATTCTTTTATAAATATTAAAACTCAACTGTTTGAAAAGAATGAAGTGTTACGGTTTTGGTAATAGAGAATGACACAAAATGACCGAATTGTAAAGAAGAGGAAAGCGTCTCTAATGGTTTGGTTTCTTCTCTTTTACCAAAAGGCAAGAAGGCACACACCCCTTTACACCCAATAACCGAAATGCTCTCCCCCCACTCTCCCCACAATTGGCCAACTCCCCATTAGCCACCAAATCCCTTGTTCAGCTCCTATTTTCACTCCCCTTCATTCATTTGAATCAGTTTGACCAATTCAAATGCCACCAACACCTCATGACCACCCATTCAAATGACTTGACTCATTCAACACTCACCCTTGAAGAGTCCCTGTCGAATCCATCTTCCCTTCATCCTGGTGCCAAAAATAAAGTTCATAGTGAGGCTTATGGGATTCGAACTCCTTCCCTACTACTGCTCCCTTGTGACGCCACACCCCTGCACCTTAAGTGGTGTCCTCTTGCCACTCTACCACACTTCTTCTTGTGTCAACAAACACCAGAAATTACCCTTAAGACCTGCCTCAACCAACTCTCCCCTAAAGTGCCTAAAAACAAAATTTTTACCAAGGCTTTAACTTGACCCCGAGCCTTCCCAGAACCCCCGAACACACCAAATTAACATGCAGAACAAACTAAACACAAAGAAACACATAAAATATAGAACCCCTAATTCCAGGATGTTACTTGCTAGGTTGTGTGTCACACAAAGCTAAGACACATGCCCATGTCTCTACTCGTGTGGACGAAAATAAGCTATTTTCCAAGCCACATTTCTCACCCAAATTGTCATCCACCTATACCAACACTTTAAGATATTCACAAGTCAATATAGGTCATTTAAACCAACTTAAAATCCAAATCATATGTATGATATTATACCTCATGTAACCAAGTATACAAATTTACTTAAATTACCATGTTTACTTATATACATATTTTATCAAATATGCTAACTTAATTCAATCATTAATTTGCCAATATAATTTTTATCAATTAACCATTTCAAGCATATACTATACATGTCCATCACTAGCCATTCCAATGGCTAGTTATAACTCAAATATTTACATGCAACACTGGCTAATTAACCTATACATACCATTATAGCCATAATTCTATTTTGTAAAATGGTTGAAAGTTTAAAATTTTCCATGTGAGAAATTATGTTGGTTGTTGCATTGTTATGGAAGAAAATGAGTCTTAGTTGTTAGATAAACAACTTTTGTGAAGGGTGTTTCCATGAAAACACTTAATAGGACCTTTTTGTAAAAGTTGTATAATAAGAGGTAAATGTATGAAATAATGAGTATGGAGGGCTGCCATAAGAGTAATAAATGTTCACCTAGGCTCGTTAAAGAAATAAATTTGATTATAATTAATTTTCGAGCCTAGGGGTAAAATGGTCATTTTGTGAAAGCTTGAGGGCAAAATAGTAATTTTTCCAAAATTATGATTTTTAAAATATATTTGTTAATGTGGCGATTAAGTGAGCTAAATTTCTATTATAGATCAAGAAGAACGAAGAATTAACCTCGACTGAGGAAAGAGCAAAGTATCGGACTAGATCGACAATCTAACATATTTTGAAATTGAGGTAAGTTTGTGTGCAATAAATTAAACATCACGTTATTTAAGTTTCTAAATGTTGATATTGATGATGTTGTATAATATTACCATGAAATTGAACAATGATGTTGAATGAGAAAATGTTGAGGATTTCGGATGTGGAAGTCCCAGTTAGACTTTAAATAAATGAGAGAATAATATCATCAAGATTTGAGAAGGGTAAATGTAAGGTCTCGTATAAGACCATGTTCGGAACATGGCCTCGACACCGAATTGAGATTTCGTATAAGACCATATCTGGGATATGGCATCGGTATTGAATATCAGAATCGTATAAGACCACATCCGGGATATGGCATCAAAAACCGATATGAGATCTCATATAATACCATATCGGGGATATGGCATCGGCATCTAGAGGTGACCCCATGTAAGACCATATCTGGGATATGGCATTGGCGTTGTATTTATGTAATTGATGACGATTATGTACTTTTGAGTATCTCATGTGATTCAATAGGGTAATAGTTAAGCTTGTAATAGAGATGAGATTAGTGCTAAATCCGTGTGATGAAGTGGTACAGGTACATGTGAGTAATTCACGAGAAAATTTTACGATATGTGATATGATATGCAATTTGTAAGAATAAGCGTGAGTAAGTTATGGCAATGTGCCTAAGACTTTGTGTTTTAGTTAATGTTATGTATGGATGACATTAAGAACCTTATGTTGTTATTTACTTCATACAAACTTATTAAGCTTTATGCTTATTCCTCTCATTTCCCTTTTCCTTGTAGCATTACCAAGTTAGCTCGAGAATTCGTGGAACGTTGGAGTTTAAAAATCACACTATCGGCTACTCTTTGGTATAGCATAGTTAAATTTATTTTGAGTATGGCATGTATAGGACTTAATCTCTTTTGTTATGTCATATTTGCTAGCCAAAGTGTTGGCTATTAATGTTGCTAAATTAATTTTGTAAGTGGTCATTGGAATTGGGTCAATACTTGACAAGTTTACATATATTCAGTGATGATGAATTTCATTAAGTGTATGCTTGTATGGATGTCTAGATTTTTGAGTCCTTAGAAGTGTTTTATGGTTATGATATATGTTGGATTGAATTGGTATAAGTATGGTTACTGTGTAGGGTGGCATTGGGATTGGTAGATAGCCTTTCAAATGTCCATACGGGTAGGCACACGGGCGTATATCTAGGTCATGTTTGACACACGGCCAGCCCTATAGGCGTGTTGATTGGCCATGTGTCCCCTTGCATGCTAGGTTTACAAGTCATTATGCTCAGTAGTAAACACACAGGTAGAGACACGACCGTGTGTCTCAGCTGTGTGGGTGACACGACCTAAGACACGGGCATGTACCCAGGCTGTGTGAAGTCTGTACCTGAAATTAGGAATTTAATTCGACACACGGTCTAATCATGTGGGCATGTGCCTTGGCCATGTGATCTTATTAAGATGATGACATCATAAATAGAATGTCAAGGTTTTCACACATGGATGCAGACATCGATGTGTCATGCATGTGTTCAACCGTGTGAAAACCCCTGTAGGTTCGAATTAGAAAATATTTCCACACGGGTGAGAACACGGGCATGCGATATGCCACACGGGCGTGTCCCTTCTTTCACACGGGTGTGTGGCCCTGTTTTATGTCAAGATTTTTTAAGTGTTTAAAAGTTTTCGGTTTGGTCCCAAACCATTTCGAGTGTAAGTTTAGGGTCTCATACACCTATAATAAAGACATTACGGTCTTGAATGAAAAGTTTAAAATTGAAATGAAGTTTTTACGAATCGATGTTGCATAATTGAGAAAGTTAAGTTCAGTAGCGCCATATACCTGATTCAAGTGATGAATACGGGTAAGTGGTGTTACATTTAGTGGTATCAGAGCTATGGTTTAGTCGATTCTTGGACTTAAGTAGCATAAGTATGAGTCTAGCTATATGTGCCATACATAAGAGTATTTGTATAATGATAGTGTGACGACTCCTGACAATTTGAATTGTGTTTTATATAGTAAATGGATCCTGATCCCGATCGAGTTGCAGTCGATGATGCTATGAGTAACGCTGTAACACCCCAAACCCGACCCATACGTTGCGACCGAATCTGGTATGCCATAGGGTGAAGTAAAATCAAGACTTAGTTATATTTATGAAAAACCGGCGATTTGAAAGATAACTTTTTCTCGATTAGTATGTGGTCTTTTGAAAACATGATGATTAGTTTAATGAAACTCCAATTTAACTTTAATATTTAAACCACCGAGTTGTCGTGTTTGATATAAAATGCAAAATAATAAAATAAACTAAAGTACAACCTTCAAAGACCTTATTACATAGCGAAAATCCCAAATTAAAACAAACTTATAGAAATGTCAAAACTATAAGGAAAAGAAATCGAAAGTATGGCCTTCACGAGTTCGTCTTGACTCCTGCGTCCACGAGCTACTGGACACCTGAAAAGTTAAGGAAAGGGGTGAGTCACCGAGACTCAGTGTGTAAAACCTCCCACATTATACATACTGCATGAAGCCCACAGTCACACATTGGCCTCAGCCCACATATCAACATACAACGCATGAGATGCAATAAGCCCAACCCAAACCTAGTTTTTCCATCCGCTACACACCAACCCGTACCAACCAATCACACCGTGGGGATTTCTACAATCGACCCTCCATCCGCTACACTCCATCACGGTAGTCACACTGCCAAGTATACACGACCACTAGGTGACTAAATAATATTTCTTGGCACAGCCACCGATCACTATGTGACCAAAAATAATGTATGAACATGTGTATATATATCGTGGCAAAGCCACCGATCACTACATAACCAATTAAGCACTTTCCCTTCAATTCAAACCCATACCCATGATCTTCATACAATCCTAACAATGCAACATGCTAATCATAACACATTAGTCTAACATACATACATTCGGCTATACAAAGTAACGATACAGTCACATACCTGGCAATCCTAGCATTACCCCTAAAGGTATCACGACTGTCTACACAGTCCTTTTTCCTGCTTTTCAGCCCACTCAAGTGTTAGTACAGTTATAGTATAGTGTGTAAAAGTTTACACACCTGGTAACACGTAAGACGACACTCTCTATGTAGATGCTATCACTAGCCAAAACTACCGCTATCTACCTACTATTGTGCTCAGAAGCTGGCCCACAACCTAGTGGCCAATCACGAATAGCAGACACCGCGTGTTTCTTGAACTTTGGGGCTAGGACTACAGATTCAACCCCTTCCTTCGATTTGCTGACATTCGAGTCCATGAATGACCTTGGTCAGAAAGTACTATAATGATTGCTTAATGAAGCATTAGATTAATACTCGAATAATGAAAGGAAACCGATTGAACCACTCAGGGAGAATCGAAACCCTTACCTTGAAATCTCGAAACAGTAATGCGGTTCGAAGGCTAACAATTTCTGGCTTAGAAATCTAGGTGACTAGATCTTCTTCAAATCCCAGAATGCTGCCCAAAAAGAACACGAGATCAGTGAAAATGTCAAACTAAAGATGACCCAAACCACCCACTAGCCATTCGGCTTTGGCCTCAAAAGTCAAAAAAGATTACAAAAATAATAGCACAAATTGACACTTACCTTTACAGAGGATTTTGGCTACCACTTGCAAGAAGATTCGGCAATTAAAGAAGAAGATTGAAACGATGAAAGAAATAAACCCAGCCACAAATGAGATCTAGGAGTTTTCGGCTTTTAAGAAAGATTCAAAAAGAGATGAACAAGAAAAGAGGCTAGGCGTTTTCGGCTTTAGAAGAATAGAGTTAGGAGTTTTTTTCAGTTTTTGGCCATCTCTTCCCCCTCTATCCTATCCCTCATTTTTCTCTTATCCTCATCTTCCTATCTTGTGACTCAATCCACACCCACTCCTTTAGAGTCCCAGCTGAAACCACCTCTCACTCCTCAGGCACATATATAAAAAAAAACACTTCTTTTTGCTTAGCATGGGATTCGAACCTACTCCCTCCAAACATGCTTGTGGCGTCACCTATCTGCTCCTTAGTGGTGCCTCATTGCCATTTTACCAAATGAAATTTTTGTTTTAACTTTTCCATTCAAGTACCCTTAAGGCCCACTTTACCTATTTCTCCCTTTCAATGACTAAAAGCGAAATTTCTACCAAGGCTCAGACCTAACCTCAAGCCTTCCCTAAAGCTCTAAACACATCAGACACACACACACACAGCATGGCATACATACACAACACATCACAAATGCAGAGCCCCCAATCTAGGATGTTACAGTTCTACCCCCTTAAAAGAATTTCATCCCCAAAATTACCTGGTCAAAAGAGGTGAGGGTATTGTTGTCGTATAACATCTTTTGGCTCCCATGTAGCTTCCTCTGATCCATGATTACACCATAGAACCTTAACCAAAGGAACCAATTTTCTTCGCAAAACTTTAACATCGCGCTCCAAGATCTGGACAGGTTCCTCCTCAAAAGATAAATTAGGCTTTACTTCAAGTTCCTCCAACGGTATCACATGAGATGGGTCTGAAAGGTAACGTCGCAACATTGAAATATGGAATACATCATGAATCTTACTTAGCTCTGAAGGTAGCTCAAGCTTATAAGCAACTGGTCCTACACGCTTTAACACCCGATAAGGCCTGACAAACCTAGGGCTTAGCTTACCCTTCCGTCCAAACCTTTGAATTTTCTTCCACGGTGATACCTTCAAGAAAACCTGATCACCCACTGCGAACTCTATGTTCCTTCGTTTCAGGTCAGCGTAAGGCTTCTGCTTGTCCGACGCTTCCTTTAACCTAGCCCGAATCAACCCAACCTTATTCTCTGTTTCCAATACTAGTTCCAGACCCAAAATCTATCATTCACCCAACTCTATCCAACATTTAAGAGTATGACACTTTCGCCCGTACAATACTTCATACGGTGCCATCCAAATATTGGACTGGTAGTTGTTATTATACACGAATTCTGCCAATGGTAGAAAGTCCTCCCAGCTACCTTTGAAATCGATAATGCAACCTCTCAACATGTCTTCCAAAATTTGAATCACCCTTTCTGACTGTCCGTCTGTCTGTGGATGAAACGCTGTACTAAAATCCAACTTTGTCCCCAACGCTTGACTCAATGCCCTCCAACGTAAACTTAGGATATCTGTCCGAGATAATGGACACAGGTACTCCATGTAACCTCACAATCTCTGCTATATACAACTTAGCCAACTTTTGTAGAGAGTAATCAACCCGAACTGGTATAAAATGAGCAAACTTCGTCAACCGATGTAAGACTACCAATACTGAATCCTTCTTAGTAGGCGTAAGAGGTAGCCCACTAACAAAATTCATAGTGATTCTCTCCTATTTCCATTGCAGAATCTTCACTGGCTGCAACAACCCCAAAGGTACTGATGCTCAGTCTTGACCTGCTGACATGTTAAACATTTACTGACAAATTTAGTTCCCTCTCACTTCAGACCTGGCCACCAAAATTGTTCTCGTAAATCCCGATACATTTTGCTTCCTCTCGGATGCATAGCATATGGGCTACTATACGCTTCCTGAAGAATCATCCACCTCAAATCCACGTCCCTTGACACACAAACCTTCTTCTGGAAGCACAGAACCCTGTCATTGTTTAGCTTATAGTCCCCCACTTCATCATGTTGCACTTGAGATAGTCGGGCACTCAAGTCATCATCCTGCAACTGCTTCTCCTTAATCTTATCTATCCATGTCGGCTTTTCCTGAAGCTCAGCTAACAAACTCCCATCTTCATATAAGCTTAGATGAACAAACATCGCCCTCAGATCCAAGATCACCTTCCGGCTTAGCGCATGAGCCACCAAATTAGCTTTACCCGGATGGTATTCAATCGAACAAACGTAATCCATTAATAGTTCAATCTACCTCCTCTGCCTCAAATTCAACTCCTTGTGGGTGAGGAGATATTTCAAGCTCTTATGATCTGTATAGATGACGGGCTTCTCTCTATACAGATAATGTCTCCAAATTTTCAAAGCAAAAACCACCGCCGCCAATTCCAAATCATGCGTGGGATAATTTAGCTCATGAGGCCCTAACTGTCGAGACGCGTAAGCAACCACTCTTTCGCCTTGCATCAACACACATCCTAACCCAGTGTGTGAAGCATCACAATAAACTATGAACTCCTTTCCAACCTTCGGTTGAAACAACACCGGAGCTTCCGTCAACAATTTCTTCAGCTTTTCAAAACTTTCCTGCTGCTTGTCACCCCACACAAAAAGTACTCCCTTCCTCAACAACTTGGTTAAAGGTGCCGCAATCAAGGAGAATCCCTCAACAAACCTCCTGTAATAACAGCAAGACCCAAGAAACTCTGAATTTCTATCACAGACCTGGGTGCTTTCCAATCCATGATAGCTTCAACCTTTTGAGGATCAACTCTGACCCCTTCAGCCGACACAACGTGTCCTAGAAAAGTAACCTCTCTTAACCAAAATTCGCACTTACTGAATTTTGTGTACAACTATTTCTCCCTCAGGATTTGTAATACCACTCGCAGATATGAATCATGCTCCTCCTCCGACCTTGAATATACCAGGATATCATCTATAAATACTACAACGAACAGGTCCAAATAGGGTTGGAACACCCGGTTCATCATATCCATAAACGCCGCTGGTGTGTTAGTCAACCCAAATTGCATTACCAAGAATTCATAATGGCCATAATGGGTCCTGAAAGCTGTCTTATGAATATCCGATTCTTTGACCTTAAGCTGATGGTATCTTGATCTCAAATCTATCTTTGAGAATACTGACACCCCTTTCAGTTGATCGAACAAGTCATCAATCCTTGGCAACGGATACTTGTTCTTGATGGTCAACTTGTTCAGCTGATGGTAGTCAATGCACATATGCATTGATCCATCCTTCTTCTTGACAAATAGCACCGGTGCTCCCCAAGATGATACACTTGGTCGAATGAAACCTCGATCCAACAATTCCTGGATCTGGGCTTTCAGTTCCACCAACTCCTTCGGTGCCATCCTATGTGGTGCAATAGATACTGGTGCCATTCCCGGAAGAAGATCGATTCCAAATTCCACCTCGCAATCCGGAGGTAGTTCGGGAAGTTCTTCTAGGAAAACGTCAGAAAACTCCCTCATCGTTCCAACCTTTCCCACAGTTGAATCCTAAACCTCCAAAGCACAGAGCTATAAATGCCCTACACCCTTTTCTCATCATTCTTTTAGCCTTTAGAGCAGATACTACATTAGACAAGTAGTTCCTCCTTTCACCTATTACCACCACCTCATCCTCCTAACTAGTCCTTAGTACCATACGCTTGGTTGCACAATATAGGTTCGCTCGATATTTCACTAACCAATCCATACTTAAGATTAGATCGAACTCCCCAAAAAGAAGTTCCATTAAGTCTGTCGGAAAGACTACCCCTTGCACTTCTAGAGGTACATCTCTATACAGTCTTATCACCACTACCGACTGACCTAGCGGGCTAATTATAGTCATCTCCCTAGAGAAAATCTCAAAGTCTATACTTAAAGTTCCAGAGACTACACTAGCAACATAAGAGTACGTCGATCTAATATTAATTAATGTAGAGAAAGGAAAACCAAAAATCAAGAATGTACAGGTTATGACATCCGGTGCATCCCCCTCCTCTCGATGTCTTGCCGCATAGACCAACCCTGGCTGTCTTGTATCGGTGTTCCTTGTACCTCTACCTTGCATTCCACGGCCCTGACCATAACCATTACCTCCTCTGGCTGGACTGCGACCTCTCTGTGGTTGTGGACCTCTTCTCCCAGGCTAAGCGTTAGTCTGTTCTACCGGCTCTGCGCCACCCCGATCCTGTGGACAGTCCCTAACCAGATGATCCGAGGACCCATACCTAAAATATTTCCTGTCACCTACCCAACATTTGCTCGAATGAAATTTATTACACCGACCACACCTTTGATGCTGACCATTACCCCTAGATCTCACACCCTGTCTTGGCCCATCCATCTTAGGTCTTTTCTGGAAATGCCCTGATGACCTCGACGATGCAACATTCCTCTTATTCCTATCCATGTCTCTATCATTATTTCTCTTTTTGGTTCGCTTAACTTCCTCGGCTATCTTAGCCTTTTCTACTAAAACTGCAAATTCTCGCTCTCGTTGTGGAGCTATCAACACCCACAGATCATCCCTCAAACCATCCTCAAATCAAACACAACGCTCATGCTCGGTGGTCACTATCACTCGAGCATAACGACTCAAGCGTAGAAATTTTGCTTCATAAGTAGCAATCGATTTACTTCTTTGAATCAGATTCAGAAATGCCCTAAGCTGCGCATCCACATAACTCGATCCGATGTACTTACTCTGGAATGCCGACTTGAAAAAATCCCAGGTAATGCGGTCAGCCATCGTACCATCCCTGACCCTAAGCCACCATTGGTACATTTCATCCTAAAGAAGAGACACCACTCCCTTCAGCTTTTCCTCTTTCGTGAAGTCAAGATCATCCATTATACGCTCCACTGCTTCCATCCAATACTCAGCTATACTAGGAGCTACCGAAAATTCCCCTAAATATTTTTGCTCCATTAGCCCTAAGCCGCCTCGACATGATTTTTGAGCTCCGCACCCATGCCGACTCCGCATCTCTCTCCAACACTCGAGCATCGCCGAGACACCGTGATCGCTCTCGCCTGCTTAGTCTTGATACTCAGCCTCCACAGCTGGTGGCACTGGTATCTCATTTTCGGACTCAATACCAGACCCTACTGGTTCCGACACAACAATCCTGCCTCTACCTCGACCACGCACACCACGTCCCTAGTGCTCATATCTAGCGTTCACGATTTATCTGATTAAAAATTTTATGAATTAATACTTTCTTCCACCGATTAATAATGAGTAGTCTTATGGTAAGTAGTTTAATCAATAGTTCTTTCGAATTCAAAATCAGTCTCAAGTCTGTATCTCCTAGTTCTAGAAATCACATACATTCCATATCCATATGCATCACATAACAGCATCAAACACAAAAGTGACATCCATAAACTCACATTCGTCACATAGGGGTATTTTTATCATTTCACTACCCAGGGGTATTTTCGTAATTTCACCCTACAGGGGTATTTTTGTAAATCTGCAAAATAAGGTATCTGGGTAATTTTACAAAATAGGGGTATTTTGGTAATTTTGTAAATTAGGGGTATTTCGGTAATTTTGCAAACCAGGGGTATCTCAGAAATTTTCTCAAATCTAGGGTATTCTGGGTAATTTACAAAACTAGGGGTCTAAGTAATTTTACAAAAATAGGGTATTGGTCCCTTTCGGGTTTTAGTCATGAATTTTGGCCCGCTAACAAGTCCTCTCGGCTAAAGTGAACAAACACTACGCACCAGGTAGGATTCCAGCGAAGAGGAGGTGGGCCACTAGGACCGCTTAAATACTAAGTTCTCCCTAGATCTAATCTTAGACATGCGTATGCCTGTTGCTACACTCCAACCCAACGGCTTAGCCATGGACATGTTTAATTAGAGAAATTAAGTTTTATGGATTTTAAGTGTTGTGTACCTAGGCCTAAAGTCCATAAACCCTAGCATACTCGCCTATGTCCCCATAAAGCCCATTACATCCAATCAAGCATACCACATCAAAGGTTAGAATACTTACTGGTGGATCAAAGCCATGCACTCAAGGCCATATCTCAACCCAAAATATTTTTCTCAAACTCACTTCAAACTATAAAACACCACTGGACCCAATTCACAGCCCGAGTTTTAAATCGGGCTCTGATACCAAAAATGTAACACCCCAAACTTGGCCCATACATTGCAATCGAATCTGGTATGCCACAGGGTGAAGTAAAATCAAGACTTAGTTATATTTATGAAAAACCGACGATTTGAAAGATAACTTTTTCTCGATTAGTATGTGGTCTTTTGAAAACATGATGATTAATTTAACGAAACTCCAATTTAACATTAATATTTAAACCACCGAGGTGTCGTGTTTGATATAAATCGCAAAATAAAAAAAAACTGAAGTACAACCTTGAAAGGCCTTATTACATAGCGAAAATCCCAAATTAAAATAAACTTATAGAAATGCCGAAACTATAAGGAAAAGAAATTGAAAATATGGCCTCCATGATTTCGCCTCGGCTCCTACATCCATGAGCTACTGCTCAACTGAAAAGTTAAGGAAAGGGATGAGTCACCGAGACTCAGTGTGTAAAACCTCCCACATTATACATACTGCATGAAGCCCAGAGTCACACATTGGCCTTAGCCCACATATCAGCATACAACGCATGAGATGCAATAAGCCCAACCCAAACCTAGTTTTTCCATACGCTACACACCAACCCGTACCAACCAATCACACCGTGGGGATTTCTACAATCGACCCTCCATCCGCTACACTCCATCACGACAGTCATGCTGCCAAGTATATACGATCACTAGGTGACCAAATAATATTTCGTGGCACAGCCACCGATCACTATGTGACCAAATAAAATATATATATCGTGGTAGAGCCACCGATCACTATGTGACCAAAAAAATGAATGAACATATGTATATATATCGTGGCAAAGCCACCGATCACTACGTGACCAATTAAGCACTTCCCCTTCATATCAAACCCATACCCATGATCTTCATACAATCCTAACAATGCAACATGCTAATCATAACACATCAGTCTAACATACATACATTCGGCTATACAAAGTAACAATACAGTCACGTACCTGGCAATCCTAGCCTTACCCCTAAGGGTATCACGATTGTCTACATAGCCCTTTTTTCGGCTTTTCAGCCCACTCAAGCATTAGTACAGTTATAGTATAGTGTGTGAAAGTTTATACACCTGATAACACGCAAGACGACACTCTTTATGTCGACGCTATCACTAGCTAAAACTACCGCTATCTGCCTACTATTCTGCTCAGAAGCCAGCCCACAACCTGGTGGCCAATCACGAATAGCAGACATCGCGCCTTTCTTGAACTTTGGGACTAGGACTACAGATCCAATCGCTTTTTTCGATTTGCTGACATTCGAGTCCATGAATGACCTTGGTCAGAAGGTACTATAATGATTGCTTAACGAAGCATTAGATTGACACTCGAATAATGAAAGGAAGTCGATTAAACCACTCAAGGAGAATCGAAACCCTTACCTTGAAATCCCAAAACAGTAATGCGGTTTGAAGGCTAACGATTTCTAGCTTAGAAATCTAGGCGACTAGATCTCCTTCAAATCCCGGAATATCGCCCAAAAAGAACACAAGATCAGTGAAAACGTCAAACTAAAGATGGCCCTAACCACCCACTAGCCATTCAACTTTGGCCTCAAAAGTCGAAAAAGGTTACAAAAATAATAGCACAAATCGACACTTACGTTTGCAGAGGATTTCAGCTACCACTTGCAAGAAGATTCGGCAATTAAAGAAGAAGATTAAAATAATGAAAGAAATAAAACCCAGCCACAAACGAGATCTAGGACTCTTTGACTTTTAAGAAAGATCCAAAAAGGAGATGAACAAGAAAAAAGGCTAGGCATTTTCGGCTTTAGACGAATAGAGTTAGGAGTTTTTTTTCAGTTTTTGGCAGAAAAAGAGAAGAAGAACCCTTGATTGCCAAAATTAGGAGGAGAAAAGAAGAAAAGAAAGAAACTGAAAAGCTATGCTTTAGGAAATAATAAAATTCGGCACACCCTTCACAAATGAGAATTTCGGCATACCCTTAGCCATTCAACTTATTTTCCCTTGTACACAGTCCCACATTCGGCCATCTCTTCCCCCTCTATCCTATCCCTCATTTTTCTCATATCCTCATCTTCCTATCTTGTGACTCAATGCACACCCACTCCTTTAGAGTCCCAGCCGGAACCACCTCTCACTCCTCAGGCACATATATAAAAAAAACACTCCTTTTTACTTAGCATGGGATTCAAACCTGCTCCCTCCAAACATGCTTGTGGCGTCACCTATCTTCTCCCTTAGTGGCGCCTCTTTGCCACTTTACCAATTGAATTTTTTGTGCTAACTTTTCCATTCAAGTACCCTTAAGGCCCACTTCGCCTAGTTCTCCCTTTCAGTGACTAAAAACAAAATTTCTACCAAGGCTCAGACCTAACCTCAAGCATTCCCGAAAGCTCTAAACACATTAAACACACACAAACATCATGGCATACATACACAACACATCACAAATGTAGAGCCCCCAATCTAGGATGTTACAAATGCGCTGGCTCCCTCATAAGGGACTGTACCAATTAAGAGTAGATCCGAGACTTTGGGTCAGGGAGAAGAGGCTCGCGAAGCCTTTCTCCATATAATGAGCAATTGGTACACCAAGTATATTTGAGCAAATCCTAATGCTCAAGCCCCTCCACCCTCACCTATTCCTCAGCCCACTCTTGTAGCTCCTTAAGTGGTAGATGTAGTAAGAAGAGAAAGGCCTCCGATCGATAAGTCTGGATGCAATGAGCTGAGGAATTTTGGGCTAGTAAGGATGATGATCCGGAAGAGTAAAATTCTGGCTTGAGAATACCATTAGAGTATTCAACGAGTTATCTTGCAGACCTGATGAGTGCATGAAATGTGTGGTATCTCTCTTGAGAGATTCAGCCTATTAGTGGTGGAACACCCTTGTGTCGGTGTTACCAAGGGACAGAGTTAATTGGGAATTCTTCCAAGAAGAGTTTTGGAAGAAGTACATTAGTCAAATATTCATTGACCAGAAAAGGAAAGAGTTCATAGAGCTAAAGTAAGGTCAAATGACGGTGATCGAATATGAGTGTGAGTTCGTAAGACTAAGAAAATACACTCGAGAGTGCATATCGACAGAAGCTATCATGTGCAAAAGATTTGAGGATGGGTTAAATGAGAATGTTCATTTGTTTGTTGGTGTCCTCAAACTAAAAGATTTTGTGGTGCTAGTAGATCTAGCTTGTACAGTTGAGGAATTAGTTAAAGAGAAAAAGAAAGTTGAAATTGAGTCTCACAACTTAAAGAAGAGACAGCTAGGCAAGTCATTCCAATCCTCGTCCAAGAAGTCAATAGAGTTTACTGTTTGATCAACTACTTCAGCTGGGTTTTCAAAGAGAAGTAAAGGTAGACAGTTCTCGGGGTCTAAAGCTCAGACCATATCAGTTGCTAGTGTTGGCAACGCTCACGAGTAGACCTGAATGTCCACAGTGTGGTAGACTTCATCTCGGTGAATGTCGAGCAAATGAGAATGATTTTTTTAAGTGTGGATCTCTAGACCATTTTATTAGAGATTGCCCTGAGGTAGGTGAGAAAGAGAAGCCTCAAAATACAAGATCAGGAAGTACTACTAGGGGAAGACCACAGAAAAACCCGGGAAATAAAATGAGTAGGAAGAATACATTTAGAGAGAAGACTACAAGAGCTGAGGGTAGAGCATCGGCAAGAACATATTCCATTTGTGCTCGCCAAGAGGCATCCTCCCCTGACGTAATTACGGGTACATTTTCTCTCATTGACACTCGTGTTGTAGTTTTCATTAATCCGGGATCTACCCATTCATATATTTGCATGAAATTAGTCTCTAACATGAGCATGCCTATAGAGTCTACTGAATTTGTAGTAAGAGTGTCAAATCCCCTAGGCAAATATGTGTTGGTCGATAGAGTATGCAAAATTTACCCATTGATGATTAGGGGTCATTGTTTTCCTGCTAATCTCATGTTATTACCGTTTGCTGAGTTCGATGTCATCCTTAGGATGGATTGGTTAGCTACTCATGATGTGATAGTGAATTATGGAAGGAAGTTTATTAAGTTAAAATGTGAAAATGAGAATCTTATTCGTGTTGAATCAGATGAGCAAGATAGATCGCCAGTAGTGATATCTTTCTTGTTGACTCAGAAGTATTTAAGAAAGGGGTACGAAGCTTACCTTGCCTTTATGATGAATACTAGAGAGACTAAGTTAAGAATCAAATCAGTGCCCATAGTGTGTGAGTATCCAGACATATTTCCAGAGGAATTACCAGGGCTACCTCTGATTAGAGAAATCGAATTTGGGATTAAGTTAGATCGTGGTACTTCTCCATTTCTATTACTTCATACAGAATGGCTTAAACCGAGCTAAAAGAACTAGAAGCACAGTTGCAAGAGTTAACATACAAAGGCTTTGTAAGACCGAGATATTCACTGTGGGGTGCTCCCATTTTATTTGTGAAAAAAAAAGATGGTTCCATGAGGTTGTGTATAGATTATACGCAGCTCAATAATGTAACCATGAAGAGCAAGTACCCATTTCCAAGAATCGATGATTTATTTGACCAATTGAAGAGAGCCACAGTGTTTTCCAAGATAGACTTAAGGTCTGGGTATTATCAGTTGAGAGTCAAGGACTTGGATGTGCCAAAAACTACATTTCGGACGAGTTATGGTCACTACGAACTTTTTCATGCCTTTCGATTTAACCAATGCCCCCGCAATATTTATGGATTTTATTAATCATATTTTTTGACCATATTTGGATAAATTTGTTATAGTCTTCATTGATGATAAACTAATCTACTTTCGGGATGAGAACGAACATGTCGACCATTTAAGAACGATTTTGCAAATTTTGAGAGATGAATAGTTATATGCCAAGTTTAGTAAAAGTGAATTTTGGCTTAAGGAGGGTGGATTTTTAGGGCACATTATCTCGGGAGATGGGATTAGAGTTGACCCGAGTAAGATATCAGCGATTATGGAATGGAAGCCACCAAGGAATGTAACTGAGGTTAGGAGTTTTTTGGGCCTAGCTGGCTACTATAAACGCTTTGTCAAGGGATTTTCCATGATAGCTACTCTGATGACAATGTTACTGCAAAAGGATGTAAAGTTTGAATGGACAGAAAAGTGCCAACAGAGTTTTGAGAAACTAAAGGCGTTGCTAACTAAGGCTCCTATTTTAGTGCAACCTGAGTCGGGAAAAGAATTTGTGGTTTACAGTGATGCATCCCTGAATGGATTAGGTTGTGTACTCATACAAGAGGGCAAGGTGATTTCTTATGCCTCTAGACAATTAAAACCACACAAGAAGAATTACCCGACTCACGATTTGGAGTTAGCCGTAATTATTTTTGCACTAAAGATATGGAGACACCATTTGTATGGTGAGAGATGTCGGGTGTTCACTGATCATAAGAGCCTAGAGTACTTGATGACTCAAAAGGAATTGAATTTATGGTTTGAGCTGATAAAGGACTATGAGCTAGTGATTAACCATCATCCGGGAAAGGCAAATGTAGTCACCGATGCTTTGAGCAGAAAATCCTTGTTTATACTAAAAGCCATGAATACACGAATAGCTTTGTCTGATGATGTTCTATCCTAGCCAAATTGAGAGCTAGACCAATGTTTATCCAATAGATTTGTAAAGCTCAGAAAGGTGACATTGATTTACAAGTGTAAAGAGTCCAATGTGAGTCAGATGTTAAGTCAGACTTTCGGATAAGTACCAATGGATGCTTGATGTTTCGAGATAAGGTCTGTGTACCTAGAGACGACGAGCTCATTCAAAAAATTTTACTCGAAGCACATAGTGGATGTTTTTCTGTACATCCAGGCAGTACGAAGATGTATAATGACTTGAGGAAATGGTACTGGTGGCCTAGTATGAAGAAAGATAATTCAGGGTTCGTATCTAGATGTTTGATTTGTCAACAAATGAAGGCTGAACACCAAGTACCTTCGGGTCTACTTTAGCCTATTATGTTCCCGAGTGGAAGTGGGACCGTATTACTACGGACTTCGTCACGGGTTTACTATTGACACCAAAAAAGAAAGATGTTGTGTGGGTAGTAGTTGATAGACTTACGAAGTCAGCCCATTTTATTCCAGTACGAGCCAATTATTCTCTTGATAAGTTGGCAGATTTGTATGTGTCAGAGACAATACAACTTCATGGACTACCGTTGTCGATTATTTTGAATAGAGATCCTAGATTCACGTCACAGTTTTGGAAAAATTTGCAAGAGGCTTTAGGCACAAAATTGAGTTTTAGTACTGCTTTCCATCCTAAAATTGACGAGCAGTTGGAGAGAGTGATACAGATACTTGAAGACATGCTGCAATGTTGTGTTTTGTAATTCCAAGGTAATTGGGAGGAATATTTACTGTTGGTGGAATTTACCTACAACAACAGTTTTCTGTCAAGTTTGAAAATGGTACCTTATGAGGCATTGTATGGGCGTAAGTATTGAACGCCCCTGTATTGGATAGAACTCATAGAGAATCAGATTCACGGGGTCGATTTGGTCAGAGAAACTGAAGAGAAAGTAAAGGTGATACGTGAATGTATGAAAGCGGCCTCAGATAGACAAAAGTCCAATTTGGATTTGAAACAGAAAGAAATTGAGTTCCAAGTCAGTGATAAAGTGTTTTTGAAAGTATCACCATGGAAGAAAGTCCTCAGGTTTGGCCGGAAGGGCAAGTTGAGTCCGCGCTTTATCGGACCATACAAGATTACCGAGAGGAGAGGGCCAGTAGCCTATGGTTTGTCTTTGCCACCAGATTTGAAAAAGATTCATGATGTCTTTCACATGTATATGTTACGCCGATACCGTTCGGACCCTTCACATGTGATTGTACCAACAGAGGTAGAGATTCAACCAAACATGACTTCTAGTGAAGAGCAGTTTAAAATTTTGGCATGAGAGGTCAAACAGTTGAGAAATAAAAGTATAGCCCTTGTTAAAGTGCTATGGCAAAGGCATAGAATAGAAGAGGCTACATGGGAGCCCGAGGAGACAATGAAAAACCAATATCCCAACCTTTTCACCAGTAAGATTTTCGGGGATGAAAATCCTTAAGGGGGAGAATTGTAATAGCCCGATTTAGGGGCTAGTCAAAATAGTGGTCTCAGGATCACTAATCCGAGGTCAGAGAAAATTATTCTAATATTATTTTATAAGTTATAGCATGATTATATAGGTGCATGAAAATTTTGGTGCTTTAATTTTAGCGATTTCATTCTTAATCGCGAAAAAAGATTAAATCGCATAAAGTGCGAAAGTTCTATTTTATAAGCTAGAGGTACCAATTAGTCATGAAATTTTTAATTGGAGGCTTTTAATGTGCAATTAGACTTTTCTAAAGTCATGGCCGGCCATAGGGGGACAAAGAAGTCAAAATTAGTCAAAATGGGTGTAGTAGGTGGATGAAATTGATGAAATAAAATAAAATAAAGAAGGAAAAGATATCATATTTTCTTCTCCTTCCTTCCACAAAAAATTAAAAGTAAAAATAGGGGTTGAGAGCTCAAAAATTTTAGCAAGCTTCTCTCTTTACAAGTAAGTGGTTTGATGGTCATTTCTTAATAAAATTGTACTTTTGGAACCCCTAAAGCTTAAGCTAGCTAAAGAGGGGACCATTTTGCAAAATGGTTGAAAGTTTAGAGTTTTTCCACGTGAGAAATTATGTTGGTTGCTGCATTGTTATGGAAGAAAATGAGTCTTAGTTGTTAGATAAACAACTTTTGTGAAGGGTGTTTCCATGAAAACACCCAATAGGACCTTTTTGTAAAGGTTGTATAATAAGAGGTAAATGTGTGAAATAATGAGTATCGAGGGCTGCCATAAGAGTAATAAATGTTCACCTAGGCTCGTTAAAGAAAGAAATTTTATTATAATTGATTTTCGAGCCTAGGGGTAAAATGGTCATTTTGTGAAAGCTTGAGGGTAAAATAGTAATTTTGCCAAAATTATGATTATTGAAATATATTTATTAATGTGGTAATTAAGTGAACTAAATTGTTACTATAGATCAAGAAGAACAAAGAATTAACCTCGACCGAGGAAAAAGCAAAGTATCGGACTATCAACAATCTAGCCTATTTTGAAATCGAGGTAAGGTTGTGTGTAATAAATTCAACATCATGTTATTTAAGTATCTAAATGTTGATATTGATGATGTTGTATAATATTACCATGAAATTGAACAATGATGTTGAATGAGAAAATGTTGAGGATTTTGGATGTGGAAGTCCCGGTTAGAATTTAAATAAATGAGAGAATAAAATCATCAAGACTTGAGAAGGGTAAACGTAAGGTCCCGTATAAGACCATGTCAGAGACATGGCCTCAGCACTGAATTGAGATTCCGCATAATACCATATCTAGGATATGGCATCGGAATCGAATATGAGAATCGTATAAGACAATATCCAAGATATGGCATCGACAAACTGTAACAGCCCGATTTAGGGCCTATTAGGGATAGTGGTGTGAGGCCACGAACCCGAGGTGAATTTATGAGTTTTTCAAGTTTATGCCATGTTTGCACGTTAGTATAAAAGTTTTGTAAAGTAATTTTATTAAGTTGAGGTCAATTTGTCCAAAAAGGACTAAATTGCAAAAGTTGCAAAATGAGTTTCTAGAAGCTTTTTGCATGAAATAGCTTTAGAATAATAATTATGAGCCCTTAAATAGCAATTTTCCCAAAAATAAAATTTTGGACAAAATTGACCTTGGGATGGTGTTAAATAGAATTTTTGTGAGGAAAGGCATTTTGGTCATTTGCCTATTAAGTGTTTTAAATGGGAAAAAGATGAGAAAAGTTCACTCATCTTCTTCCTTGTGCTGGCGAAAATTTGAAGACACCATAGCTAGGGTTCTTCATTTTTTTTTTCAAGCTCATTGTAAGTTCATCATAACCTCGTTTTTAATATTCTTCGTATTTTTTAAGTTCTCGAATTATGAATTAGCTAATTTTAGCTATAAAATGAGCTAAGATGCATGTTCAAAAAATTACCCTTGAATGATATGCTTGTTAAATGATGTTTTATGGAAGTTTAAGAGAGTTTGATGTTAGATAAACTTCTTTTCCTTAATGAGTTTCATGAAAAATGGTAGTAGGGACCAGTTTGTAATGGTTATAAAATTGGTCATACCTACTAGAAATAGTGAGAAATGATGATTGTTATAGAAGAGAAAATGATTCAGCTAAGCATGAAGTTTAAGAAAGTTGCATGAAAATCAATTTACGAGAATTAGGGCAAAAGTGCAAATATTAGATAGTATAAGAGCAAAAGTAGTAATTTTGCAAAAATATGAGTTATGCATAAATTTAGTCAATATGATTATTAAATGATCTATTTATGATTATAGACCAAGAAAAACGAAGCCCGGATCAAAATCGAGGCAAGAACAAAGTTGTGGACTAAATTGTATATCTACATACATTTTGTATATTGAGGTAAGTTTGTATGATTTCTAAGTTTTATGATTTTTATCATTAATTTGTTTAGTATAATGTTCAATAATTGTATGAAATGATCATGTTATGTTCAAGCAAGAAATCACAATAATAAGTACGAGCAAGTCCTGATTGAAGATGAATTTCCTAGGATACTCGATCTACCACACAAGTTATCATGTAAGTCCAAGGCAAGCTTGGCATTTATCAAGGTATCATGTAAGTCCAAGGCAAGCTTGGCATTGATCAAGTTAGCAAGCAAGTTATCATGTAAGTCCAAGGCAAGCTTGGCATTGATCAAAATACCATGTAAGTCCAAGGCAAGCTTGGCATTGATCAAGTTAGCAAGCAAGTTATCATGTAAGTCCAAGGCAAGCTTGGCATTGATCAAGATACCATGTAAGTCCAAGGCAAGCTTGTCATTGATCAAGATAGTAAGCAAGTTATTATGTAAGTCCAAGACAAGCTTGGCATTGAATATGTTATAAAGAGCAAGACTTCATATATGTCCGTGTCAAGACATGGCCTTGAAACCAAGATGAGATATTCCACGTAAGACCATACCAAAGATATGGCTTTGGTATCAAGTTATGTGGGCCGAGATTTAGTATCCCCGATTATTCGCAGAAATTCATCGGGCAAACGAGTAAGTCAAAAAGAAGATATCAAGAAAGCTAAGAAAGCAAAGTTAGTATCAAGTTGAAATTGAGTATTATTCATGTTATGAATGAGGAAGTAAAGATTATGATTTTCATTATTAAAGTATACTGATCAATGTGATCAAGTGATACAGGTACCATGTTTACCTTACAAGTATGAGAATGTTAAGTATCATAAGACATGTAAGAATCAAGTGTGAGGAAGTAAGTTTTATAGCTGAAATTATGATACCATTGTAAGCTAGATGGTTTATGTTAAGCAAGTATATTGATATGTGTTGTACATACAAACTTACTAAGCTATATGTTTACGTTATGACTCTTTCTTACTATGTAGTCCCGCCAAGCTAACTAGTGGATCATTAAAGTCGGAGCTCGCATCACACTATCAACTCTTATTTTGGTATAGCCAAGTTACTTTACTAAGTATGGCATGTATAGGAAGCATTCATTTTGTGTAATGCTTTAAGAAAGGCCATTGTATAGGCCATCAAGTTCATTATTCTTTTGTATAAAACTAAGTATGTATGTTTGTTGAGATCAATGAAGCATGTAGTATTATTCATAAAAGATTGGTTGTTATTGCATTGTTGATTTGAGTTTGTGTATGATCTTCTTTTTAGGGTGGCAAATGGCTTGGTAAATAGCCTTTAAGTGTCGGCACAGTTGGACACACAGGCGTGTGTCAAAGCCGTGTTAACCCTGCACCTTAGTATTATTAATCAGAATAGGCCACGGGCAAATCCCACGGCCGTGTGTGTATGCTGTGTAAGACACACGGTTTGGACATGGGCGTGTGCTCAGACCATGTTAATTTGGTTAGTATATCAAGGATTAGCACACGGTCTAAGCCCATGCGTGTGTCATGGCCATGTGAAATTAGTTAGTAACCTCCCACGGTTGGTAGACATGGGCGTGTCTAAGTCGTGTGGAAATAGTCAGTAGCTCTCCACGGTTTGAGGGCATGGGTGTGCTTAATGGCACAGGCGTGTTCTAGGTCACACGGGAGTGTGAACCCTGCTTCAAAAATGAGTTTTTTGTTTTAATTTCGAAAGTTTACTGACATGAGTTAAAGGCCTCGTTGGCCCTTGTTATATGTGTTGACTAAGAAAGTGAAGTTTTTAAGCTGGAACAAAATTTTATAGCCCGTAAGTACATGTTTCAGTGAGTTCAAGCATTGTAATGTATCGTATCCAGTCCTAGTATCGGTCTAGGGTGCGGGGTGTTACATTTAGTGGTATCAGAGCTACGATTTTGTCGGTTTTAAGACTAACGTAGCACAAGCGTGAGTCTAGCTATACATTCCATACATAAGAATGTTTTCATAATGATAGTGTGACGACTCCTGACGACTTAAATTTTGTTTATACATATAGTAAATGGATCCCGAAAGAGCTGAGGCAGATGATATAGAAAGTAACGCACCAGCTCCCACAGAAGGGATGGTGCCGTATAAGAACGAGAGTAGACCTACTACGGTGAGTCAAGAAGGAGGATGAGAAGAGGCTAGAGAAGCCTTCCTCCATATGATGAATACCTGGTACACAGAGTTCGTTCGAGCGAACTCGAATGCACAACCCCCTCCACCCCCTCTTGTTCCACAACCTACTCCAGTAGCCCCAGAAGTAGTAGAGGTGGTAAGAGGAGGTAAACCTCCAATTGATAGGATCAGGAAGCATGGGGCAGAAGAATTTTGAGCTAGAAAAGATGATGATCCAGAAAGAGCTGAGTTCTGGTTAGAAAATACCATCAGGGTATTTAACGAGCTGTCCTGCACCCCTGATGAATGCATGAGTTGTGTAGTCTCTCTCATAAGAGATTCTGCTTACCAATGGTGGAACACCCTTGTGTCAGTGGTACCAAGGGAAAAGATTTCATGGGAATTCTTCCAAAAAGAGTTTAAAAAAATATATCAGCCAGAGATTTGTAGACTAGAAGAGGAAAGAATTTTTAAAGCTGAAGCAAGGCAAGATATCAGTAACTGATTATGAGTGAGAGTTTGTACGACTCAGCAAGTACGCTCGCAAATGTGTGTCCACTGAGGCCATTATGAGTAAAAGGTTTGAAGATGGTTTAAACGAGGACATTAAGTTGGTTGTTGCTATCCTCGAATTAAAAGAATTTGTTGTGCTAGTTTAAAGGGCTTGTAAAGTCGAAGAACTAGTAAAAGAGAAGAAGAAATTTGAAATGGAGTAAAGTTGAAAGCACATGAAAATGTATGTTTTAGATGTGGTTCCCAAGACCATTTCATAAAAGATTGTCTAGAGATGACAAAAGAAGAGAGAACTCAGAACCCAAGATTTGGGAGTATGGTCAGAGGGGGATCGTAGAGGAACCCGGGAAGAGGGGCAAGTGGAAGAGGTAACCCCAGAGAGCAGGTTGTGAGACCCGAGGGTAGAGAGCCTGCAAGGACTTATGCCATCCACACTCATGAAGAGGCATCTTCCCCTGATGTTATTACGGGTACCTTTTCTCTTTGCAATACCAAAGTTATTGCTTTAATAGATCCCGGATCCACACACTCTTACATTTGCATGAAATTATTACCCGGTTTGGGTATGCCTATAGATACCACAGAATTTGTGATTAAGGTGTCTAATCCTTTAGGAAAGAGTATGTTCGTTGATAAAGTTTGTAAAGATTGTCCATTAATGATTGGAGGTCATTGCTTTAAAGCAAATCTTATGTTGTTACCATTTGATGAGTTCAACCTAATTCTTGGTATGGACTGGTTGACTACTCATAATGTAATTGTAAATTGTGGGAGAAATACATTGAGATGAGATGTGAGAATGGGGATACTCTTCATGTAGAATCAAATGAGCAAGGTAGATCGTCGGTAATAATTTCTCATATGATGGCACAGAGATATCTAAAAAAAGGGTATGAGGCATTTTTGGCCTTTGTAATGAATGATAAAGAGACAGAGTTAAAGATTGGATCATTGCCGATAGTATGTGAGTATGTGGATGTTTTTCCTGAGGGGTTACCAGGATTACCACCAGTTAGAGAAGTTGAGTTCAGCATTGAGCTAACTCCCAGTATTGTACCAATATCCATTACTCGTTATAGAATGGCTCCAACAGAGTTGAAAGAGTTGAAGTTACAGTTGCAAGAGTTGACAGACAAAGGCTTTACAAGATCAAGTTGTTCACCATGGGGCGCTCTGGTTTTGTTTGTGAAAAAGAAAGATGGCACCATGAGATTTTGCATTGATTACCGTCACCTTAGTAAAGAACAAGTACACATTACCAAGGATCGACAATTTATTTGATCAATTAAAAGGAGCGACTGTGTTCTCCAAAATAGAATTGAGATCAGGGTACTACCAGCTGAGAGTAAAAGATTTAGATGTATCCAAGACTGCCTTTCAAACGAGGTATGGGCATTATGAATTTTTAGTCATGCCCTTTGGGTTGACCAATGCTCCTGTGGTATTCATAGACTTAATGAACCGCATTTTCAAACCATACCTTGACAAGTTTGTAGTTGTTTTTATTGACGACATACTGATTTATTCCCGAGATGAGAATGAACATGCTGATCATCTATGAATAGTTTTACAAACTCTTTGAGAAAATTAGTTGTATGCCAAATTCAGTAAAAGTGAGTTTTGGCTCAAGGAAGTGGGATTCCTGGGACATATTGTTTCGAGAGATGGAGTCCGAGTAGATCCAAGTAAGATCTCAGCTATAATAGACTAGAAACCACTGAAGAACATCACGGAGATTAGAAGTTTTCTGGGCCTAGCCAACTACTATAGACGATTTGACAAAGGTTTTCTATGATTGCAACCCTGATGACTAAATTGTTATAGAAGAATGTGAAGTTTGAGTGGTCAAAAAAATGCCAACAAAGTTTTGAGAAGTTGAAAGCAATCTTGTGTAAGTCGTAGTTTTAGTACAACCCGAAGGTGGAAAGAATTCATAATTTATAGTGATGCATCCTTAAATGGATTAGGCTGTGTACTCATGCAAGAAAGCAAGGTAATTGCTTATGCCTCCAGACAGTTGAAGCCTCATGAGAAAAATTATCCGACGCATTATCTTGAATTAGCTGCTATAGTCTTCGCTTTGAAGATTTGGAGACACCATTTATATGGTGAACGATGTCAGATTTTTACCGATCACAAAAGTTTGAAGTACTTGATGACGCAGAAAGAGTTGAACTTAAGAAATACCATCCTGGAAAAGCGAATGTGGTCGTCGATACTTTAAGCAGAAAATCCCTATTTGCCTTGAGAGCATTGAATTCAAAAATATATTTATCCGATGATGGTTCTTGTAACATCCCAAAGTTAGGCCTAGTAGGATTGGGCCCATTGGGCTTTAGGCGTATGAGCGTTTAAAATTTTTAAGAACAAGAGAATGACTTTAGTGCTAGTTGGACCTATTAGGTGAGTGATTTTGGAAGGTTAGAGGGTTTCTATGAAGTCCCGGGTTCAAACTTTGGCTTTAGGAAAATTTTGGTTTTAGGTGAATAAAACCCTAAGAGTTAGTAGTAGGCTTTAAGAATAAAATGTGGAGAAAAATGACACAAGTGGAGTGTGTGGTGTAGTGGCAAAGTGATGCCACATAAAAGACAAGGGGGTGACGCCACAAGGAAGGAAGGAGGTCCAAGGTTCAAGTCTTGGCTCTTGCATTTTGGATTTCTTTTTAAATGGACTCTAGAATTTTGCCATAGGGTTATATTTAGTTGCGCATGATTTTAGACACAAGAAAGTGAGTGGTCTAGTGGCAAGGCGTCATTAAGGGTGCAAGAGAGCTTGGGTTCGAATCTCATAACAAACAAGGGAGTATTTATTTCTCGAATTGGATGATAAGAGTTTGAGTTAGATTTAAACTCTGCTAACGGAGGGATCCCACATCGGTAAGATACAAAGAAGGAAGGTGAGAAGCTAGCTATATATAGAGCATTCTATGAGGAGAGTTAATATACCTTGGTGGGCATTTGGGTGCAGACCTAGAGGATAATCGCCAATAGTAGCGAAGGAAGGGCTACTAGAACTTGAGGTACACGGTAAGGTTCTGATGATGTTTCTGCTTTCGATAAGTGTATATTAAGTTATGATTAATTGTTAGGTGATGTCGATTGTAGGTTCGTGACTAAGGGGTTTACAGCACGCGAGGTTACCAGGTGTGTACAAACACTACACACACGAAATTGGGAAAGTCGAAAGTGGCTAAATGGGCCCGGTGGGTCCGGAGGCTAAGTTTGATGAAATGGTTTGATTGGTTATACGAATTGAATTAGACATGCATGATACATGAATTGGATTTGTTTTGGGCCTAATAGGTCATATGATGATATTTGGGCCTAATGGGCCGTAAGGGAGTGATTTGGTAGACATGTATGTTAGGGTTTATGGACCTTAGGTCTAGTTTGAACAACTCTTAAATTCCATAAGACTTAATTTTTGTAATTAAACATGTCTGTGAACAAGTCGCTGGGTTAGGGTTTGGCAACGGGAATACGCATGTCTAGGATTGGATCTAGGGGGAGCTTGGTTTTAAGCGGCCCTAGTGGCCCACCTCCTCTTTTCTAGAATCCTACCTGGTGCGTAGTGTCTGATCACTTTAGCCGCAAGGACTTGTTGATGGGCCAAAGTTCATAACTAAAATCCGAAAGGGACCAAATACCCTTATATTTGTAAAATTACCAAAATATCCCCGATTTGTGAAATTACTGAAATACCCCCGATTTGTAAAATTATTGAAATACCCCCAAATTATGAATTACCAAAATACCCCCGATTTGTAAAATTATCAAAATACCCTCGATTTGTTAAATTACCAAAATACCCCCAATTTGCGAAATTATCAAAATACCCCTGGGTAGTGAAATGACGAAAATACCCTTGGTAGGTAAATTATGAAAATACCTTTGATAGGTAAATTACAAAAATACCATTGATAGGTAAATTACGAAAAATACCCTTGGTAGGTAAATTACGAAAATGCCCTTGGTATGTAAATTTCAGAAATACCCTCAATGGGTAAAATGACCGATATGCCCCTGGAGGGCAAAATGATGAAAATGCCCTTACATGTTATATGATTATTCTTGTATGTGATTTAAGATTGTTATCGTATGATTATTATTGTATGTTGCATTCACATGTTATTATGTTGCATGGGGATGGGATTATTCGAAAGGGGAAGTGCAGATAGGATCGCATGGTCGCTTGACGATTGTGGATCCACCGAAGGCTTTTAGCCACCGAAGCGACTATCTTTGCACCGATAAGTTAGTGCCGTAACCGGTGCTACATAAGGAGTGTAGGGATGGGTGGGTCGATTAAATCCCCACAGGAGTGCAGGGTTGGACAGGAGACGGAGTGCGCGGTTGGTATGGGCATTAATGCATTGCATATGTGGTTTTATTTGAGATGGGCTCAGGCCCAGATAAATATGATTTGTGACATATATGGGTTAAGGCCCAACTGAGGCTTTTATGGGCTAAGGCCCAATTGCCACCGTTACTGAAATAGGCTTTAGCCCAAACTGTTCTAATTCATATTCTTATTGATGAGGGTTATGCACACTAAGTTTTCGTAAACTCACACCCTCTTTTTAATATTTTTTTCTCAGGTAATCCTCAGTAAGCGGTTCGACGTGCTGGAGGACTCGGAGGTGGCCACACTACGAGCAGTTTTGGACTCTAGTATTTTACTTATCTTTAACTTGGGTTAATATTTTATAATAAGGCGTCTCTTAAATTCTGATTTCAGTTTTGGATTTTTAGTTTATTATGTTTTAAATCTGCTAAACTTTGTATCACGGTTTTCCAAAACAATATCTTCTTTCAAAATCCTATGCTTTCGCGAATAGGTCGTCAACATCACGTTTTCATAAGTTAGTCATTTTAATTATGTGTCCGCAACAAACAAAGTTTTTTTTAGGTAATAACTTTTTAATAAATGTCGATTAATAATGAACAAATGCAAACTGGGACTTTAGTTTTTAATATCAAGAAAGGTTTTCAAATGGAACCATGGTTTCTCGAAGAGCACCCCAATGTGACACGTCAGATTCGGGCCTAACTTCTAGGCCGAGTTTGGAGTGTTACAATTATGGTATCAGAGCTTAGGTTGTACAACTCGAGCTGTGAGATGGGTTTTAGTGTTTATTTTAAAGATGTTTACAAATAATTTTTAATTAGTTTTGAAAGGTTTTTGTGTGGCACACCGAGTCTCCAGCGTCGGACCAAGTAAGTTCTCTTATCTGTTTTAAACTGTTACTGATCTAGGTAGATACTGGGCTTACTTTAGATGATAGACTATACTGAGGCCCGTAGGAGACTAAAAACTATAGTTAGCTGGCAATTTCGAAAATAACTCTTAACTACTACTTCCATAAAACATTTGTTTAATTATTGGAACTATGAGCTAAATTCATAAAATTTATAATTCAGATAATTAGGACTACAGTGCGTAGCAGAAGCGCAGTGGTATATCCGGTATTGTGCGACTATGAGATAGTTGGAAATTTCGAGGATGAAATTTCTTTAAGGAGGGTAGATTTGTAGCATCCCAAAGTTGGGCCTAGTAGGATTGGACCCATTGGGCTTTAGGTGTAGGAGCGTTTAAAATTTTTGAGAACAAGAGAACGACTTTAGTGCTAGTTGGACCTATTAGGTGAGTGATTTTGGAAGGTTAGAGGGTTTCTATAAAGTCCCGGGTTCAAACTTTGGCTTTAGGAAAATTTTGGTTTTAGGTGAATAAAATCCTGAGAGTTAGTAGAAGGCTTTAAGAATAAAATGTGGAGAAAAATGACACAAGTGGAATGTGTAGTGTAGTGGCAAAGTGACGCCACATAAGAGACAAGGGGGTGACGCCACAAGGAAGGAAGGAGGTCCAAGGTTCAAGTCTTGGCTCTTGCATTTTGGATTTCTTTTTAAATGGACTCTAGAATTTTGCCATAGGGTTATATTTAGTTGCGCATGATTTTAGACACAAGAAAGTGAGTGATCTAGTGGCAAGTCGTCATTAAGGGTGCAAGGGAGCTTGGGTTCGAATCTCATGACAAGCAAGGGAGTATTTATTTTACGGATTGGACGAGAAGAGTTTGAGTTGGATTTAAACTCTGCTAACGGAGGGATCCCTCATCGGTAAGATACAAAGAAGGAAGGTGAGAAGCTAGCTATATATAGAGCATTCTATGAGGAGAGTTAATATACCTTGGTGGGCATTTGGGTGCAGACCTAGAGGATAATCGCTAATAGTAGCGAAGGAAGGGCTACTAGAACGTGAGGTACACGGTAAGGTTACGGTGAGGTTTCAGTTTTCGATAAGTGTATATTAAGTTATGATTAATCGTTAGGTGATTTCGATTGTAGGTGACTAAGGGGTTTACAGCACTCGAGGTTACCAGGTGTGTACAAACACTACACACACGAAATCAGCAAAGTCGAAAGTGGCTAAATGGGCTCGGTGGGCCCGAAGGCTAAGTTTGATGAAATGGTTTGGTTGGTTATAGGAATTGACTTAGTCATGCATGATACATGAATTGGATTTATTTTGGGCCTAATAGGCCATATAATGATATTTGGGCCTAATGGGCCGTAAGGGAGTGATTTGGGCTTGATAGGCTTATGGGGACGTAGACATGTATGTTAGGGTTTATGGACCTTAGGTCTAGTTTGAACAACTCTTAAATTCCATAAGACTTAATTTTTATAATAAAACATGTCTGTGAACAAGTCCCTGGGTTAGGGTGTGGCAACGGGCATACGCATGTCTAGGATTGGATCCAGAGAGAGCTCAGTATTTAAGCGGCCCTAGTGGCCCACCTCCTCTTTTCTGGAATCCTACCTGGTACGTAGTGTCTGTTCACTTTAGCCGCGAGGACTTGTTGATGGGCCAAAGTTCATAACTAAAATCCGAGAGGGACCAAATACCCTTATATTTGTAAAATTACCAAAATATACTCGATTTGTGATATTATCGAAATACCCCCAGTTTACAAAATTATCGAAATACCCCTAGTTTGTGAATTACCAAAATACCCCTAATTTGTAAAATTACCAAAATACCCTCAATTTGTGAAATTACCAAAATACCCCCGATTTGTAAAATTACTGAAATACCCCTAGGTAGTGAAATGACAAAAATACCCTTAGTAGGTAAATTACGAAAATACCCTTGATAGGTAAATTACGAAAATACCCTTAATAGGTAAATTATGAAAATACCCTTGGTAGGTAAATTACCAAAATACCCTTGGTAGGTAAATTACGAAAATACCCTCAATGGGTAAAATGACCGACATGCCTCTAGAGGGCAAAATGACGAAAACGCCCCTACATGTTATATGAATATTTTTGTATGTGATTTAAGATTGTTATCGTATTATTATTGTATGTTGCATTCATGTGTTATTATGTTGCATGGGGATGGGATTATTCGAAAGGAGAAGTGCAGATAAGATCGTATGGTCGCTTGACGACTGTGGATCCACCGAAGGCTTTTAGCCACCGAGCATCTATGCTGCACCGATAAGTTAGTGTCGCAACCGGTGCTACATAAGGAGTGTAAGGATGGATGGGTCGATTAAATCCTTCTGTGAGTGCGTGGTTGGACAGAGACGAGTGTGTGGTTGGTATGGGCATTAATGCATTGCATAGTAGTTTTATTTGAGATGGGCTCAGGCCTAGATTAATATGATTTGTGACATTTATGGGTTAAGGCCCAATCGAGGCTTTTATGGGCTAAGGCCCAATTGCCAATCACATCTTGAAATGGGCTTCGCCCAAACTGTTGTGATTCATGTTCTTATTGATGAGGTTATGCACAATGAGTTTTCGTAAACTCACACCTCTTTTCAATATTTTTTCTCGTGTAATCCTCAAGAAGTCGTTTGACGTCTTTGGAGGACTCTTGAGGTGGCCACATTATGAGCGATTTTGGACTCTAGTATTTTACTTATCTTTAACTTGGGTTAATATTTTGTAATAAGGCCTCTCTTAAATTCGGTTTTAGTTTTGGATTTTAGTTTATTATGTTTTAAATCGCTAAACTTTGTATCACGGTTTTCCAAAATAATATCTGCTTTCAAAATACTACGCTTTTGCGAATAGGTCGTAAACATCACATTTTCATAACTCAATCATTTTAATTAAGTTTCCGCAACAAACAAAGTTTTTTTTAGTAATAACTTTTTAATAAATGTCGATTAATAATGAACAAATGCAAACTAGGACTTTAGTTTTTAATATCAAGAAAGGTTTTCAAATGGAACCATGGTTTCTCGAAGAGCACCCTAATGTGACACGCCAGATTCGGGCCTAACTTCTAGGTCGGGTTTGGGGTGTTACAGTCTTATTTTGGTTGTGTTGAGAGCTAGACCAATGTTCCTTCAAGAGATCTTGGAAGCTTAGAAAGAAGATAGTGAATTATAAGTTAAGAGAGCTCAATGAGAGTCAGGTGCTGAATCCAACTTTCGGATCAATTCTGATGGATATTTAATGTTTAGAGATAGAGTTTGTGTGCCAAGAAAAGAGGATCTTATTCAGAAAATTTTGCACGAGGCACATAACGGATGTTTATCTGTACATCCAGGTGGCACCAAGATGTATAATGATTTAAAGCAACAGTATTGGTGGCTGAAAATGAAGAAAACATTTGTAATTTGTTTCAAATGCATGATTTGTCGACAAGTAAAAGTCGAGCACCAAGTACCTTCTGTATGCTTCACCTATCTTGGTTCCCTGAGTGGAAATGGGACCGTATCACCATGGATTTCGTAACAGGTTTACCGTTGTCTCCGAGCAAGAAAGATGATGTTTGGGTAGTGGTTGATAGACCCACGAAGTCAGCCCACTTTATACATGTACGAGTTGATTACTCACTAGACAAGTTAGCAAACTTGTATGTTTCAAAAATAGTAAGACTTCACGGAGTTCCCTTATCAATCATACTGGATAGAGATCTGAGATTCACATCCAGATTCTGGAAGAAGCTACAAGAAGCTTTGGGTACAAAATTGAGTTTTAGCACAGCTTTTCACCCTCGGTGATCGGTCGGCCACCGAAAGGTTAATTCAAGTACTCGAGGACATGCTCAGATGTTATGTTTTGGAATTCCAAGGTAGTTGGGAAAAGTTTCTCCCATTTGTAGAATTTGCCTATAATAATAGCTTTCAATCGAGCTTAAAGATGGCACCTTATGAGGCCTTATATGGGCGTAAGTGCAGAACTCCTTTATTTTGGACTAAATTTAAAGAGAACCAAATTGACGGGGTTGATTTGGTTAAAGAAGCTGAAGAGAAAGTGAAAGTGATTCGAGAATGTTTAAAGGCTGCATCAGACAGATAGAAATCCTATTCGGATTTAAAGAGAAAAGAGATAGAGTATCAAGTTAGGGATAAAGTTTTCTTGAAAGTATCACCATGGAGAAAAGTCCTCAGATTTGGCCGAAAAGGCAAATTAAGTCAACGTTTCATTGGACCTTACGAGATTACTGAGAGAGTTGGACCGGTAGCTTACCGTTTAGCTTTGCCCTCAGAATTAGAAAAGATACATGATGTGTTTCACGTGTCAATGTTGTGATGCTACAGATCAGACCCTTCACATGTAATTACCCATTCAGAAATAGAGATTCGCCCCGACATGACTTATGGTAAAGAACCAGTCAAGATTTTGGCTCGGAAAGTCAAACAACTAAAGAATAAGAGTATTACCTTAGTAAAAGTATTGTGGCAAAGACATGGAATCGAAGAATCTACATGGGAACCAGAAGAGAGTATAAGAAACCAGTATCCAAACCTTTTTGCTGGTAAGATTTTCAAGGATGAAAATTCCTAAGAGGGGGAGAATTGTAATAGCCCAATTTAGGGCCTAGTAGGGATAGTGGTGCGAGGCCACGAACCCGAGGTAAATTTATGATTTTTTCAAGTTTCTGTCATGTTTGCACGTTAGTATAAAAGTTTTGTAAAGCAATTTTATTCAGTTGAGGTCAATTGGTCCAAAAAGGACTAAATTGCAAAAGTTACAATATGAGTTTCTAGAAGCTTTTTGCATGAAATAGCTTTAGAATAATAATTATGAGCCCTTAAATAGCAATTTGCCAAAATATAAAATTTTGGACAAAATTAACCTTGAGATGGTGTTAAATAGAATTTTTGTGAGGAAAGGCATTTTGGTCATTTGCCTATTAAATGTTTTAAATGGGAAAAAGATGAGAAAAATTCACTCATCTTCTTCCTTGTGCTGTCGAAAATTTGAAGACACCATAGCTAGGGTTCTTCATTTTTTTTTCACGCTCGTAGTAAGTTCATCTTAGCCCCGTTTTTAATATTCTTCGTATTTTTAAAGTTCTCGTATTATGAATTAGCTAATTTTAGCTATAAAATGAGCTAAGATGCATGCTCAAAAATTTACCCTTGAATGATATGCTTGTTAAATGATGTTTTATGGAAGTTTAAGAGAGTTTGATGTTAGATAAACATCTTTTCCTTGATGAGTTTCATGAAAAATGGTAATAGGGACCATTTTGTAATAGTTATAAAATTGGTCATACCTGCTAGAAATAGTGAGAATTGATGATTGTTATAGAAGATAAAATGATTTAGCTAAGCATGAAGTTTAAGAAAGTTGAATGAAAATTAGTTTACGAGAATTGGGGCAAAAATACAAGTATTAGATAGTATAAGGGCAAAATAGTAATTTTTCCAAAATATGAGTTATGTGTAAATTTAGTCAATATGATTATTAAATGATCTATTTATGATTATAGATCAAGAAAAATGAAGCTCGGATCGAAATCGAGGCAAGAACAAAGCTGTGGACTAAATTGTATATCTGCATACATTTTGTATATTGAGGTAAGTTTGTATGATTTCTAAGTTTTATGATTTTTATCATTAATTTGCTTAGTATAATGTACAATAATTGTATGAAATGATCATGTTATGTTCAAGCAATAAATCATGATAATAAGCACGAGCAAGTCCCGATTGAAGATGAATTTCCCAAGATACTCGATCTACCACGCAAGTTATCATGTAAGTCCAAGGCAAGCTTGGCATTGATCAAGATATCATGTAATCAAGGCAAGCTTGGCATTGATCAAGTTAGCTAGCAAGTTATTATGTAAGTCCAAGGAAAGCTTGGCATTGATCAAAATACCATGTAAGTCCAAGGCAAGTTTGGCATTGATCAAGTTAGCAAGCAAGTTATCATGTAAGTCCAAGGCAAGACATGTAAGTCCAAGGCAAGCTTGTCATTGATCAAGATAGCGAGCAAGTTATTATGTAAGTCTAAGGCAAGCTTGGCATTGAGTATGTTATCAAGAGCAAGACTTCATATAAGTCCATGTCAAGACATGGCCTTGAAACCAAGATGAGATATTCCATGTAAGACCATACCGAAGATATGGCTTTGGTATCAAGTTATGTGGGTCGAGATTTAGTATCCTCGGTTATTCGTAGAAATTCATCGGGCAAACGAGTAAGTCAAAAAGAAGATATCAAGAAAGCTAAGAAAGCGAAGTGAGTATCAAGATAAAATTGAGTATTATTCATGTTATGAATGAGGAAGTAAAGATTATGATTTTCATTATTAAAGTATACTGATCAATGTGATCAAGTGATACAAGTACCATGTTTACCTTACAAGTATGACAATGTTAAGTATCATAAGACATGTAAGAATCAAGTATGGGTAAGTAAGTTTTATAGCTGAAACTATGATACCATTGTAAGCTAGATGGTTTATGTTAAGCAAGTATATTGATATGTGTTGTACATACAAACTTACTAAGTTATATGCTTACGTTATAACTCTTTCTTACTATGCAGTCCCGCCAAGCTAACTAGTGGATCATTAAAGTCGAAGCTCACAGCACATTATCAACTATTATTTTGGTATAGCCAAGTTACTTTACTAAGTATGGCATATATATGAAGCATTCATTTTGTGTATATGCTTTAAGAAAGGCCATTGTACAGGCCATCAAGTTCTTTATTCTTTTGTATTTAACTAAGCATGTATATTTATTGAGATCAATGAAGAATGTAGTATTATTCATGAAAGATGGGTTGTTATTGCATTATTGATTTGAGTTTGTGTATGATCTTCTTTTCATGGTGGCAAATGGCTTGGTAAATAGCCTTTAAGTGCCGGCATGGTTAGACACACGAGCATGTGTCAAAGCCGTGTTAACCCTGCACCTTAGTATTATTAATCAGAATAGGTCACGGGAAATCCCACGGACGTGTGTGTATGCCGTGTAAGACACACGGTTTGGACATGGGCGTGTGTCTAGACCGTGTTAATTTAGTCAGTATATCAAGGATTAGCACACGGTCTAAGCCCATGGGCGTGTCATGGCCGTGTGAAATTAGTCAGTAACCTCCCACGATTGGTAGACATGGGCGTGTCTAAGCCGTGTGGAAATAGTCAGTAGCTCTCCACGGTTTGAGGGCATGGGCATGCTTAAGGGTACACAGGGGTGTTCTAAGTCACACGAGCGTGTGAACCCTGCTTCAAAAATGAGTTATTTGTTTTAATTCCGAAAGTTTTCTGACATGAGTTAAAGGCCTCGTAGGCCCTTTTTATACGTGTTGACTAAGAAAGTGAAGTTTTCAAGTTGGAACAAAATCTTATAGCCCGTAAGTACATGTTTTAGTGAGTTCAAGCATTGTAATGTCTCGTATCTAGACCTAGTATCGATCTTGGGTGTGGGGTGTTACACAATCGATATGAGATCTCGTATAAGACCATATTGGGGATTTGGCATCGGCATCTAGAGTTAACCCCATGTAAGACCATATATGGGATATGGAATTGGCGTCGTATATATGTAAATGATGATGATTATGTACTTTTAAGTATCCCATGTGATTCAATGGTGTAATAGTTAAGCTTGTAATATAGATGGGATTAGTGCTAAATCCGTGTGATGAAGTGGTACAAGTACATATGAGTAATTCACGAGAAAAGTTTACGATATGTGATATGATATGCAATTTGTAAGAATAAGCGTGAGTAAGTTATGGCAATGTGCCTAAGACTTTGCGTTTTAGATAATGCTATGTATGGATGACATTAAGAACCTTATGTTGTTATTTACTTCATACAAACTTACTAAGCTTTATGCTTATTCCTCTCATTTCCCATTTCCTTGTAGCATTACCAAGTTAGCTCGAGAATTCGTGGAACGTCGGAGTTCGAAAATCACACTATCGACTACTCTTTGGTATAGCATAGTTAAATTCATTTTTGAGTATGGCATGTATAGGACTGAATCTCTTTAGTTATGTGATATTTACTAGCCAAAGTGTTGGCTATTAATGTTCCTAAATTCATTTTGTAAGTGTTCATTGGAATTGGGTCAATACTTGACAAGTTTACATATATTCAATGATGATGAATTTCATTAAGTTTATGCTTGTATGGATGTCTTGATTTTTGAGTCCTTAGAAGTGCTTTATGGTTATGATATATGTTGGATTGAATTGGTATAAGTATGGTTGCTATGTAGGGAGGCATTGGGCTTGGTAGATAGCCTTTCAAATGTCCACACGGGTAGGCACACGGGCGTGTGTCTAGTCACACACGGCCAGCCCTATTGGCGTGTTGATTGGCTGTGTGTCCTCTTGCATGCAAGGATTACAAGTCAGTATGCTCAGTAGTAAACACACGGGCAGAGACACGATCGTGTGTCTCAGCCGTGTGGGTGACACGGCCTAAGACACGGGCATGTACCTAGGCCGTGTGAAGTCTACACGTGACATTAGGAATTTAATTTGACACACGGTCTAAGGACACGGGCGTGTGCCTTAGCCGTGTGACCTTATTGAGATGATGACATCATAAACAAAATGTCAAGGTTTTCACACACGGTTAAGGACACGGGCATGTCATGGCAGTGTGAGGGACACGGGCATGTCATGGCAGTGTGAGGGACACGGGCATGTGCCCGGCCGTGTGAAAACCCCTGTAGGTTCGAATTAGAAATTATTTTCACACGGGTGTGGAACACGGGCATGCGATATGGCACACGGGCGTGTCCCTTCTTTCACACGGGCTTGTGGCCCTATTTTATGTCAAATTTTCTAAGTGTTTGAAAGTTTCTAGTTTGGTCCCAAACCATTCCGAGTGCAAGTTTAGGGTCTCATAAACCTATAATAAAGACATTAAGGTCTTGAATGAAAAGTTTTAAATTGAAATGAAGTTTTTATGAATCGATGTTTCATGATTGAGCAACTTAAGTTCGGTAGCGCCTTGTACCCGATTCAAGTCACAAATACGAGTAGGGGGTGTTACATCAAACATGCTTAATCTACCATTAGACATCAAAATACACAAATATCCAACATGGTTCAAACCCTAGACCTTGATCTTTTCCTAAATTAATGGTAGAAATAGGTAGATCGAGTGATAACGACTTCAAAAACATAAAGAGCATTAAAAACGGGGCTAGGATGTACTTACAATCAAGCTTGAAAGTTGAGCAAACCCTATCTATGGTGACCTTATAAATTTCGGCACTTGGGGGAGAAGATGGACAAGATTTTAGTTTGATTTTTCCTTTTTGTTCTTTTATTTACCAAATGACCAAAATGTCGTTCATTTAAAACTTTGAAATTTTATATCACCATGTCCATTTTTGTCCCCTATCTTAACAAATGGTCTAATTAACATCTAAGGACCTTCAATTTAAAATTTCATATCAATTAGACACCTCTAGCATATAGAACTCAACTTTTACACTTTTTACAATTTAGTCCTTTTTGCTAAATTGAGTGCTCATACGTCAAAATTTTTGAACGAAATTTTAAAAGAAATCATTGTGTAAAACTGTAGACCATAGAAATTTAATAAAAATAAATTTTTCTATGTCGATTTTGTAGTCCCAAAACTACTGTTTCGACTAGCCCCAAAATCGAGTTGTTACAACTCTCCCCCATTAGGGATTTTTGTCCCCAAAAATCTTACCAGAGAATAGGTTTGGGTACTATTTTTGCATAGCTTCCTCAGGTTCCCACGAAGCCTCTTCGACTCCGTGTCGTTGCCATAAAACTTTCACTAGGGCTATACTCTTATTTCTCAACTGTTTAACTTCCCGAGCCAAAATTTTGATCAGTTCTTCACCATAAGTCATATCAGGTCGAATCTCGACCTCTATCAAGGAAATCACATGTGAAGGGTCTGATCAATAATTTCGCAGCATAGACAAATGAAACACATTATGGATTCTTTCTAACTCTATCGGTAAAGCCAACTGATATGCCACTAGCCCTATTCTTTCAATAACTTCATACGGCCCAATGAAACATGGACTCAACTTGCCTTTACAGCCAAATCTTAGAATCTTCTTCCACAGAGTTACTTTCAGAAAGACTTTGTCACTGAACTAAAATTCAATCTCTTTTCTTTTCAAGTCTCTATACGAACTTTGTCAATCTGAAGTGGCTTTCAAGCAATCTTGGATTACCATTACTTTTTCTTCGGTTTCCTTAACCAAGTCAACCCAGTGAATCTGTTTCTCGTTAAGCTCGGTCCAATACAAAGGTGTTCAGCACTTACAGCCATACGATACCTCATAAGGTGCCACTTTTATACTCGACTGATGGCTGTTATTATAGGCAAATTCGACCAATGGTAGATATTTTTCCCAACTACCCTCAAATTCTAAAACACAGCATCGAAGCATATCTTCAAGTATCTGAATTACCCTTTTGGATTGACCGTCAGTTTGTGGATGAAATGAAGTACTAAAATTCAATTTCGTACCCAAAGCCTCTTGTAGCTTCTTCCAAAATCTCGAAGTGAACCTCGAATCTCTATCCGAAATAATCGATGTAGGCACCCCGTGCAATCTTACAATCTTAGAAATGTACAACTTAGCTGGCTTATCAAGCGAGTAATCAGTACATACCGAAATAAAATAAGCCTATTTTGTCAATCTATCAACAACGACCCAAACGGCATCTTTCTTTTTTGGAGTCAGAGGTAATCTAGTTACGAAATTCATCATAATTCTATCCCATTTCCATTCGGGTACCATCACTGGTTGAAGTAAACCCAAAGGTACTTGGTGTTCGGCTTTTACTTGTTGACAAATCAAACATTTCAAAACAAACTCGGAGATATCTCTTTTCATACCAGACAACCAATACATTTTCTTCAAATCATTATACATTTTCGTCCTACCTGAATGCATAGATAAACAACCATTATGCGTCTCATGAAGAATTTTTTGAATAAGTTCATCATTTTTCGGTACACAAACTCTACCTCATAACATCAAACAATCATCGGATCCGACATGAAAATCTAAATCACTAACCGATTCACAATGTGCTCTCTTGGCTTGCAAATCACGGTCACATTTCTAAGCTTTACAAATTTGCTGAAGAAATAATGGTCTAGCTCTCAACTTAGCTATAATCAAATTATTATCAAACAAAGTTAACCTTGTGTTCATTACTCTCAGGGCAAACAATGATTTTCTACTCAGGGCATCTGCGACTACATTCGCCTTACCTGGGTGATAATCAATCACCAACTCATAGTCTTTCAGTAACTCAAGCCATCTTTGTTGCCACAAATTTAAGTCTTTTTGAGTCATCAAATATTTTCAAACTCTTATAATCAGTAAAAACATGCCATTTCTCACCATATAAATGATGTCTCCAAATTTTTAGAGCAAACACAATGGCGGCTAACTCCAAATCATGTGTCGGATAATTCTTCTCGTGTGGTTTCAACTCTCTCGAGGCATAGGCTATCACTTTGCCCTCTTGCATCAACACACATCCCAATCCATTCAGTGACGCGTCGCTATAAATCACAAACTCCTTTCTCGGTTTAGGCTGCACTAAAACCGGTACCTCAGTCAATAAAGCTTTCAAATTCTCAAAACTTTGCTGACTTTTTTTGGACCATACAAATTTGACATCTTTTTGCAACAGCTTGGTCATAGGGGTAGTAATCATCGAAAACCCTTTGACAAACTGGCGGTAAGACCGGCTAAGCCCAAAAAGCTTCTAACCTCAGATACGCTTTTCAGTGTTGTCCATTCAACTATAGCAGAAATCTAACTCGGGTCAACTCGAACACCATCACCAGAAACGATAAGGCTCAAAAATTCGACCTCTCAAAGCCAAAAACTCACTTTTACTAAATTTAGTATAGAACAAAATATGTAAAATAGTTCTCAAATGCTCAGCGTGCTCGGATTCATCTCGAGAATAAACCAAGATGTCATCAATGAACACCACTACAAACTTATCTAGGTATGGTCTGAAAATTCGGTTCATCAAGTCTATAAAAATTGCAGGAGCATTCGTCAGTCCGAAGGGCATAACAAGGAATTCATAGTTCTCATTCCTTATTTTGAAAGTGGTTTTTGGCACATCTGACTCTTTAACTCTCAAATCTATCTTTGATAACACTATTTCACCTTTCAGTTGGTCAAATAAATCATCAATCCTCGGTAAAGGATACTTGTTCTTAATGGTTACCTTATTGAGCTGACGGTAATCTATACAAAGCCTCATAGACTCGTCTTTCTTCTTTACGAATAATACTGGAGCACCTCAGGAAGAATAACTTGGTCTCACAAAACCTTATCTATAAATTCTTGCAACTGAGTCTTTAAATCTTTTAATTCGGCCAGAGCCATCCTATACGAAGCAATTGATATCGGAGAAACACCAAGGGCTAACTCAATACCAAACTCAACTTCTCTAATTAGAGGCAATCCTGGCAACTCCTCTAGAAAAACATCTGAATATTCACACACCACCGGCACCAATTCAATTTTCAATTTAGACTCTTTCGTGTTTAACACATAATCTATGTACGCTTCACACTATTTTCTTATACAATTCTGAGCTGACATTGAAGAAATCACCGCAGGCAATCTATCTGACTCATCTGATTCAACCCGACGAATTTCACCATTTCACATTTCAATTCAATAACTTTCTGTCTACAATTTACTATAGCATTGTAACACCCCTAACCCGTATCCATCGCCAGATTATGGTTAAAGGCATTACCTAACAAATCGAAAACTTTTACAGACATTACATGCAACCATTCATCAACCGCAATCAAAGTGTCCTTTTATAGGTCAACGAGACCTTAATCATACTTTAAAATAGATTCGGGACTAAATTGAACACATACTAAAATTCTCAGAAATTTAAAACTTTTCTAAGTTACAGAGGTCACACGCCCGTGTGGGCAGGCCGTGTGCCTCCCACGGCTACTAGACACACCCATGTGTCCTGGCCGTACCAAATCAGAGCATGAATACTAACTTATCCATACGGCCACCAGACACGCTCGTGTGCTATGGCCGTGCACACTTAGGCTAGCTACTGACTTACTCACATGGCTACCAGGCATGCCCGTATGCCATGGCCGTGTACACTTAGGTTAGCTACTGATTTATTCACACGGCTTCCTGGCACGCCCGTGTGCCACAGCCATGTAGGCAAAACAGACCACTTGCAAGGTCAAAATGCCACCCACACTATGGTCATCTCTCTAGCTAAACACCAATTCATTTCATGCACAATTAACATCCAAAGATAAGTTAAACTAAAAAACCAATTATCACATCCAATCTCCTTTCTAATCATACCATTTTGCATACTAATTTGCACAATCAATTCTCATATAAAACCAAACATGATTATTCACATTTACCTTTCATATAACCATTCCTTTGATCAAACATACTAACTCATAATGCATTCATATGCTTACCATAGCTTGACCATTTCATTAGCTACCAAGCCATACCAAATCATGCATCATATAACATATTCAGTCATGCATATTACCAATGTTTATGTAGCCACATCTCATGGCTATTTATACACACTTCAAACATAATCCAAAATGACTAGCCTATTCATGCCATATCTAGCTATATATACATTTCAAAGGTACCAAAATAAGTTTGAGTAGTATGATGACGATCCTCGACAATCCCCGAGCCTTTAGTAGCTTTGACGATCTATAAAATAGAGAAAACACACACAGAGTATGCTTTCAAAAGCTTAGTAAGCCATATACAAATAAACTTAGCAAAAAAATCACATAACCATATTGATACAATGACATTAATGGTTCTCATAGCAAATTCATCACATATATTTCTTTGGCTTATTTGCTTAGCGATATCCTACCATATTTTTCAACTCAAATGTCACATATACACATAGCTCTTTTAAGCATCTCTTCACATATCATTCTATCATTTCATTTCACATATCCATCTTAGTAAGTTCATGTAGATACTTACCTTTCATACACACTTAGTATACATAATAAGCGTACCTGAAACAGAAATACCAATAACATAGTCATTCGTATCTCAGATTTGCCCGTTGAACCATTCAAAATCTAATAGGATACTCAGAGTGCTCGAAATATTCATACAATGCCAACATCCCAGACGTGGTCTTACATGTAATCAGATATTGATGCCACTGTCCCAGACGTGGTCTTACACGAATCAATAAGATGCCAATGTCCCAGACATGGTCTTACAAGTAAATCTCATATCGATGCCAACGTCCCAGACGCGGTCTTACACGAAATCTTGAATCAATGCCAACGTCCCAGACGTGGTCATACATGATACCACAAAACAGACATCTATGTCATGACATAAACTACCCTATCTATTCCTAGATTCAAACGGGACTTCTCGGACAATTGTCACTATGTCGATTCTATCTTGAAATTCATGTATACATCATATCATATACATTCATCATTAGCAATAGTCATAAGAACATACATAATTAAATAGAAATACATTTATTTGTATATTGACTTACCTCAGATTCGGATATTCATTCGGACTCGGTCATTCTACTACTTTCGCTTTCCCGCGATCTAAGTCCGTTTTCTTCGATTCTTGATCTATACATATTCAAATTTAACCCTTTCATTCATGAACTTATTCAATTCAATCCAAAAACATACATTTAGGGCTATTTGCAACTTAACCCTCACATTTGCACATTTTTTCAATTTAGTCCATTTTTCTCAAAACATCAAATATACAAGATCACCATATATCCATGCTTAGCTGACTACTCATGCATCTCATACAAGTCCAAACATTTTATCAAATTTACAATTTAATCCCTCAAATAATCATTTTTCTTAATTGAGTCCAATATACACAAATTCAACAAAACTCCAAAGACAAACTATGATAATCATATACATATCATTCATATCTCACTGTAAAGCATTACAAATCACATGAGTTCATCAAAGACTCATCTCATAAACATCATCAATTCTTTAAATTACAAAATGGGCTTGATAGTAGACTAAGCAACAACCTCAAAAACATAAAAATCATCAAAATCCAAAGTCAACACATACCTTAATTTAGCTAATCAATGACCGAGCCCTAGCTTGTTTATTTCTTCTTCTTCTTTGCCAAATTTTCGGCACAAAAGATGATAACTCCCATCTTTCTTATGTTTTTTTATTTAATAAACATATTAATGCCAATTTACAACATTAACCTTCATATAAAACATACATAACTCATAAAGTTAATGGCATAACCGTCCAAAATCTTCCACTATCATTATTAATGGCATAATTGCCTCTCAAGACCTTCTCATTCAAAAACCACATCAAATAAGTGTCTTTTCATAAAGCATGCAAATTTTTCCTTCAATGCAATTTAATCTTTTATCAAATTAAACACACAAATGATCAAATTTTTATACGAGGATTTCACACATGCTTAGTCACATATCAAAGGCACAGAAAATAATATTAAAATATTTTACTGACTCAAATTCGTGGTCCCAAAAACACTATTCTGACTAGGGTCTAAAATGAACTATTACAATTCTCCCCCTTAGGGATTTTCGTCCTCAAAAATCTTACCGTCGAACATATTCGGATATTATTGTCTCATTGAATCTTCAGGCTCCCACGTAGCCTCTTCTATTCTGTGTCGATGCCATAACACTTTTACTAACAGAATTTTCTTATTTCTCAACTCTTTCACTTCACGAGCTAGAATACGGATCTGTTTTCCTCGTATGTTATATCAGATCGGATTTCAATCTCAGATGGAGTAATTACATGTGACGGATCATATCAGTATCTACAGAGCATCGAAACATGGAATACATTGTGTATCTTTTCAAGCTCAGATGGCATCAATAATTTGTAAGCAATAGGTTCAACAGCCTCGATAATATCATACGGTCCGATGAACCTTGGACTCAATTTTCCTTTATGTCTGAATCGGTGTACTTTTTTCCATGGAGACACTTTCAGAAACACTTTTTCACCGATCTAAAATTCAATCTCTTTTTGTTTCAAGTCTTTATAAGACTTCTGACCATCAGATGCTGATTTCAGACTATCACGGATTACTTTGACTTTCTGTTCAGTATCTTTTATCAAATCAACCCCGTGCAGCTTATTCAATGTTCATACAAAGCTTCATATGGTGCCATTTTAATGCTCAACTGAAAAATGTTGTTATACGCAAATTCAATCAATGGAAAATATTGTTCCCACGAACCATGAAACTCAAGGATGCAACATCTCAACATATCCTCGAGAATCTGAATAATCTGCCCTGACTGACCATCCATTTGTGGATGAAAGGAGGTACTAAAATGTAATTTCGTGCCTAAAGTTTCTTGTAATTTCTTCTAGAACCTTGAAGTAAACCTCGGATCTCTATCAACTACAATAGACAACGGTACCCTGTGAAACTCTCAATATCAAAAATATAAAGCTCGGCTAATCTATCAAGTGATAAATCAGATAATACTGGAATAAAATGAGCAGATTTCATCAATCGATCAACTACAGCCCAAATTGTATCTTTCTTTCTCGGAGTCAAAGACAATCCCGAAATAAAATCCATTGTCACTCTATCCCATTTCCACTCGGGAATTAGAATCGCTTGTAGTAACCCAGACGGAACCTGATTTTCAGCCTTTACTTGCTGACAAACTAGACATTTCAACATAAATTCAGATATGTCTAGCTTCATACCAGACCACCAATAGTGTTGTTTCAAATCATGGTACATCTTTGTACTTCTTGAATGAACAAATAGTCGACTATTATGTGCTTCTTTCAAAATTAACTGAATCAACTCTGGGTTTCTCGGAACACATAATCAATCTCGGAATCTCAAACAATCACCATCATCTACTCAAAATTTAGAATCAGAGTTTGAATCACACTGAGTTTGTTTCGCTATTATTTCACTATCAACTTTCTGAGCATAACAAATTTGATGTAAAAACAACAGTTTCGCTTTCAATTCAGCTATCACTGAACTATCATCAGACAAATCTAATTGAGCATTCAAAGCACGTAGTGCAACAATGATTTTCTGCTTAGTGCATCAGCAACAACATTTGCTTTGCCCAGATCATAATCTATCACAAGCTCGTAGTCTTTTAACAACTCTAGCCATCTTTTTGACTAGATTCAAACCTTTTGAGTCATCAGATATTTCAAACTTTTTTTATCCGAAAACACATGACATTTCTCCCCAAATAGATAATGTCTCCAAATCTTTAATGCGAACATAATCGCAGCTAGCTCAAGATCATGTGTCAAATAATTCTTTTCATGTGGTTTCCATTGTCTTAAAGCATAAGCTATTACTTTGCCTTCTTGCATCAAAACACATCCCAGACCATTTAAGGAAGCATCACTGTATATCACGAATTATTTACCCGATTCTGGTTGTACTAACATTAGAGCTTCAGTTGATAGAGTTTTCAACTGATCAAAACTTTTCTGACATTTATCAGACCATTCAAATTTAACATCTTTCAGAAGTAATGTAGTCAACGGAGTTTTATCATCAAAAAGCCTTTTACAAACCGACGATAATAACCAGCAAGCCCCAGAAAACAGCGAATTTCAGATACATTTTTTGGGGGTTTCCAATCTATAATAGCAAAATCTTGCTCGGATCAACTTGTATTCTTGAGGCCGATACAATATGTCCCAGAAAACTAACTTCACGCAACCACAATTCACAATTGCTGAATTTCACATACAATTACTTTTATCGTAGAGTTTGCAACACAATCCTCAGATGTTCGGCATGCTCAGTCTCATCCCGTGAATAAATCAAAATGTCATCAATGAATACAACAACAAATAGATCTAGGTACGGTCTAAAAATTCTGTTCATTAGATCCATAAAAATAGCAGGAGCATTCGTTAGTCCAAAAGGCATACTAAAAACTCATAATGCCCGTACCTCGTTCTCAAAGCAGTTTTTGGCATGTCTGAATCTTTCACTCTCAACTGGTAGTATCCCAATCTCAGATCAATCTTAGAAAACATAGTAGCTCCTTTTAACTGATCAAACAAATCATCAATCCTAGGCAACGAATATTTGTTCTTTATGGTCACTTTGTTCAACTGACGATAATCTATACACATTCTCATCGTGCCATTTCTCTTTTTCACAAACAGAATAGGAGCACCCCAAGGTGAGAAACTCGGTTTAGCGAACCCTCTGTCAGTCAACTCTTGCAGCTGTGACTTTAACTCTTTCAACTCTGTTGGTGCCATTCTATACGGAGCTATCGAAATAGGTGTAGTATTAGGCAACAGATCAATACCAAATTCAACCTCACGTATTGGAGGCAATCCCGATAATTCTTCAGGGAATACATCAGAAAACTCACAAATAATTGGCACTGATTCAAATTTCCTTTCAGATACTTTCGAATCAATCACATAAGAAAAATAAGATCCGTATCCCTTTTTCACATAACTCTGAGCTTTCAATACATATATCACAGCAGGCAATCCATTCAATTCATTAGACTCAACCCGAACTATTTCATCATTCGGACATCTCAAATCAATAGTCTTTCTTTTACAATTCATAACAGTATCATGTAATGTCAACCAGTCCATACCCAGAATGATATCAAACTCATCAAATGGAAAGAGAATCAAACTAGTAGGTAAACAGATATCTCAAAACATTAACGGACAATCCTTGCATACTTGGTCAACCAGGACACTTTTACCTAAGGGGTTCTATACTTTTATAACAAATTCAAGAGACTCTACAGGCAAAGTCTTACTGGATACTAAGTTCATGCATATATACGAATGAGTAGAACCAGGGTCTATCAATGCAATCATAGAAGTATCATAAAGTGTAAAAGTACCCGTTATAACATCTAGAGATGAAGCTTCCTAACGAGCTCATATAGCATATGCTCTAGCAGGTGCTCTAACTTCGAATCTCAAAATAGTATCTCTCGTAGTTCTTTGACTACCACTGACATTTCTTACATTTTGAAAAGGTCTACCTCTCACTGGGACGTTATCAGATCTCAAATTCTATCTCTTGTTCAACAGACTCTAGGCAATCACGAATGAAATGATCTAATGATCCACATCTAAAACAAGCTCGATCATTCAATCTACAACTTCCCGGATGCCTTTTTCCATAATGCTTACATTCAGGTTTCTCGGATTGAATATTTCCAACACTTGCTATTTAAGTTTCTGGAGTTTTGGAGCTTATTTTTTATCTAACTCGATCTCTACTCCAATGTCCCAAATTAACCTTTGAACGGCTATGCTCATCTCGAAATTTCTTCGAAGCAGACTAAAATGATTTACTTGAAAATCTTTTTCTCACCTCTCTAGCTTCAGACTCAGCTTTTCTTTTGTCTTTCCCGAGTGCCTCAGCTTTGCACACTCGATCAACAAGCACAACAAACTCTTTTATCTCTAAAATCTCGACTAGCAAGCAGATATATTCATTAAGGCCATCTTCGAATATTTTGCACATTATTGCCTCGGTGGATACACATTCACAAGCATACTGACTCAGTCTCAAGAACTCTTGTTCATATTCCGTAACAGTCATACGACCCTGTTTTAGTTTCAAAAATTCCTTTCATTCCTGATCAATGAATCTCTCACTGATATATTTCTTTCGGAACTCAGACTGGAAGAAATCCCAAGTGACCCATTCCTTTGGAAACACAAAAATCAAAGTCTTCAACCACTGGTAAGCCACGCCTTGTAGTAATGATACAACACATTTAATACTTTCCTCCGGAGTTAAGGACATCTCATCAAATACCCGGGTAGTGTTTTCTAATCAGAACTCGACTTTCTCGGTATCGTCATCATTGGTAGCCCTAAACTCTTCAGCCCCATACTTACGGATTTTTTCAACCGGAGGCTTGTTCAACAGATTCGGATTCATAGTCGGAGGCATAGCAGATGTCTAAAGGGGATTAAGTGGAGGCGGAGGTTGTGAAACAGCCGAATTATTTCTCATAAATTGAGTGAACCATTCACTCATCATCTGGAAGAAAGGTTGTTTAGCTTCTCCCTCTTGACCACTCGTAGTCGGTCTCGATTCAGATGGCACTGTCCCTTATGCGGGAGTAGGTGCATTGCTTTCTACATTGTCAGCTACGGCTCTTTTGGGATCCATTACTATACGATAAGCACATTTTATATGTCAGGATTCATTACACTATCACAGTTCAGATCTATGGCATGTATAACTAGACTCTTATGTGCTACGTTAGTCCGAAAATCGAATAGACCATAGCTCTAATACTAACCAAATGTAACACCCCTAACCTGTAACACCCCTAACCCGAGACCCTCGCCGAAATAGGGTTAAGAGGTATTCCCAAACAATTGGAACATTTAACATCTAAATATACAACACAAAGTCAATCATCAGTATATCTCATTAAAACATAACATATAGTCCCTTATTGAAATATATAAGACCTCAAATACATGCTAGAGAAGGATCGGGACTAAATCAAAACACATACAGAAGCCCTCAAAAACATATAACTTAACCAAAAATACAAGGGACACATGCCCGTGGGGATAGGCCGTTCCTCACCCACAGCTACTTGACACACCCGTGTGTCCTCCCCGTGGTCATATACTGCCAAAATCAAAATGGCTACCAAGCACGCTACTAAGCTAGCTACTAACTTTAATTTACTTAAGCTAGCTACTAACTTTACCCCATGGTTACTAGGCACGCCTGTGTGCCATGGCCGTGTGACATTATAAGTCATTTGCAAGGCCAAAATGCCACCCAAAAAGGGTCATACCTATAAGAAATTTTTACCAAACTTCTCATGCACATAAGACTACCAAAAGCATACCAATGTAACCATTCAAAACATGCATTCAATACCAATTTCCATTCATACCAAATTCAATACCAATACTTATCCTATCACAAGCATAATTCAGCCCCAATTTCACTTACTCTTACTAGTGTCATATCATCACATAATTTCCATCCATAAATCAATTTCTTAACTCACAATCCATACCAAAAGATGCATCATATATATATACTAAAGTCATTTATGCCAAAACTATCACATATCAAGCCACATCTCATGGCTAATTACAAATCTCAAACATGATTCAATTAACTAGCCTATACATGCCATATTTTAACTATGTACATCTTTCCAAAAATATCCGAAAATAGATTGTCGATAGTGTGATTGAGAAGCTGACGATCCTAGATCCGAGCTAGCTTTACTGACACTGTAAAGTAGAAAAATAAATAACACAGTAGGCTTCTCAAAGCTTAGTAAGTTCATTATACAATACAATTATCTCATTAATCTAACCAACGTACATAATAAACAATCACATAGATTACTTATCTCATATTCATAACATCTTATCTATAACTAAAATACTCATTCATTCCATCATAACTTGTTTATAACTCATCAACCACAAAGGTTCAACACATACCTTAGCTAACACTTAGTTATCCAACTTCCAAACTATTCAATGCTCGATATTACCTGTCGATCATCCTTTGATATTCATTCAATTTAATCGCACACTCAGTGCCATATACATATTCGAAGCATAATTGTTATCGCACACTTAGTGCCTATTCTTTTAACCGACTTGTCTTGGTGTCGCACACACAGTGCCAATTCAATAAGCCAAAGCTTTCACATCATCGCACACACAATGCTATTCATCTCTATTTCGATTTCAATTTCACACACTTAGTGCCATCAACTAAAATCTTGCACATAGCAACTCACTTTTATACACATCTACATATTCATTTCATGATACTAAAACATATCTCAAATACATGTATTATATCTGAACTTACCTCGGACGTCGAACTATCAATGCAGTCGATTAATCGAGCACATTATCTTTGCCTCGATCTCGATCCAAACCTCTCCTCTTTTGGTCTATACACATTCAAATTTCATCCATTAAATCATCAAATCATTCATTTTAGTCCAAACACACATATTTAGGGCATTTTGCAAATAGCCCTCACATTTTCACATTTCGACACTTTAGTCCTTAATTCATCAAATCACCAAATACACATAATTTGCTTGTATTCAAGCCTAGATGAATTCTTACTATGCTCATACAAGTCCACATATTTCATTTATTTTACATTTTAGTCCCTCAATTTACACTTTTCACAATTTAGCCCAAACTACTCAATTTCACTAAAAACTCAAATACAAACTATGTTAACCCAACACCAAGCTTTCATATTTCACCAACTAAAATCACAAAGCTCAAGTGTTCATCAATGGCTCATCACAAAATCATCATCAATTCACAAAATTACAGTATGGGCTAGCTAGAGCACGAAGCAACGATTACGAAAACGTAGAAATTATCAAAAATCGAACTCAAAACATAGCTTGATTAAGCCAAAGTCCTAGCCGAAACTTAACAAGCTCTTAACCCTTTCTTTCGTCTTTATTTTCGGTTGGAAGAACAAAGATGAACATGTTTCATCATTTTGTTTTGTTTAATATTAACTTAATAATCCCTTTTACCATTTTGCCCTTTTATTAGTCATATAAGACAAATATATATTAAGGCCAATTTGTCATTTAACACTCCACTATCTTAAAAATGGTTCATTAACAACATAAGGCCTCCTCCTTAAAAAGCCATCAACATTTAAGTACTTATAAATCAACACACAACTTTTACTCTTTACGCGATTAAGTCCTTTCTCTTAATTCGACACTAAAACGATCAAAACATCACATAGAATTTTCACACAGACTATGTCACATACTATTCGCATAAAAAATAATATTAAATTAATATTTCAATCTCAAATATGTGGTCTCAAAACCACTGTTCTGACTAGGGCCTAAATTGGGCTGTTACAACTCTCCCCCTTAGGAATTTTCGTCCCTAAAAGTCTTACCAGTGAATAGTTGTGGATGTTGTTCTCTCATAATGTTCTCAGGCTCCCACGTAGCCTCTTCAATTCCGTGTTTATGCCATAATACTTTCACTAAGGAAGTACTTTTGTTTCTCAACTCTTTAATCTCTCGTGCCAAATTTTGGATCGGTTCTTCACTATACGACAAGCCTGGCTGAATTTCAACCTCAGTGGGAGCAATCACGTGAGATGGATTTGATCTGTACCATCTAAACATTGACACATGAAATACGTTGTGAATCTTCTCTAATTCATATGACAATCTCAATCTATAAGCAATCAACCCAACTCGTTCAATAATCTCATACAATCCGATGAACCTCGGACTCAGCTTGCCCTTCCGCCAAATCGAAGTATTTTTTTCCATAGAGATACTTTCAAAAACACTCTATCACCAATCTCAAATTCAATATCTTTTCGTTTAAAATTTGAGTAGGATTTCTGACGATCTGAGGCTGCTTTCAACCTGTCACGAATTACTTTCACTTTCTGTTTGGTCTCTTTTATAAGATCAACCCCATGAATCTTATTCTCACTTAGCTCGGTCCAATACAATGGAGTTCGACACTTTCGAACGTAAAGAGCCTCATATGGTGCCATTTTGATACTTGATTGAAAACTATTGTTATACGCAAATTCAATCAACGATAAATGCTTTTACCACGTGCTTTCAAATTCGAGTATACAACATCTCAACATGTCTTCGAGGATCTAAATGATCCGCTCGGATTGACCATCCATTTCTGGATGAATAGATAGTGGGACTCCGTGCAATCTCACAATCTCGGTAATATACAATTCAACCAATCTATCGAGTGAATAATATATTCTCACTAAAATGAAATGAGTTGATTTCGTCAATCTATCAACTATCACCCAGATTGCATCTTTTTGCTCAGAGATAAGGGCAAACCCGAAACAAAGTCCATCGTAATTCTCTCCCATTTCCACTCAGAAATCAAAATTGGTTGTAATAAATCAGACGGAACTTGATGTTCAGCCTTAACTTGCTGACAAACTAAACACTTTGAAACATTGTTAGGAATGTCTCTCTTCATAACATGCCACCAATAGAACTGTTTCAAATCATTATACATTTTGTACTCCCTGGATGTACAGTCAAATGACTATTGTGAGCTTCATTCAAAATCATTTGAATCAACTCTGAATTTCTCAGAATCCAAATCTGATCTCTGAATCTCAAACAATCATTACTATCAACTCAAAATTCTGATTCACCATTCGAATTATATTGAACTCTTTTTACTAACAACTCATTATCAATCTTCTGAGCCTCACATATCTACTGTAAAAACAATGGTTTTACTTTTAATTTAGCTATAACCACATCATCATCACACAAATCTATCTGATTACTTAAAGCTCACAAAGCATTTAATGATTTACGACTCAAGGCATCCGCTACAACATTAGCTTTACCCGAGTGGTAATCTATCACAAGTTCGTAATCTTTCAACAATTCTAACCATCTTTCCTGACGCAATTTCAAATCCTTCTGAGTCATCAGATACTTTAAACTCTTATGATCAATATAGATGTGACATTTCTCTCCAAACAGATAGTGATGCCAAATCTTCAATGCAAATACAATCGCAGCCAATTCAAGATCATGTGTTGGGTAGTTCTTTTCATGCGGTTTTAACTATCTCGAAGCGTAGGCAATGACTTTCCATTCTCGCATCAGGACACAGCCCAAACCAATCAACGATGCATCACTGTAAACTATGAATTCTTTGCTTGATTTAGGTTGAATCAACACTGGTGCTTTCGTTAACAACACTTTCAACTATTCAAAACTCTATTGACACTTTTCTGACCACTCGAATCTAACATCCTTTTATAATAATTTTGTCATTGGAGTTGCAATCGTCGAGAAGCCTTTCACAAATCGTCTATAATATCTCGCTAGTCCCAAAAAATACAGACTTTAGGCACATTTCTCGGTGGCTTCCATCCCAAAATAGCAGAGATTTTATGTAGATCAACTCGTATCCCAGCAACTGATACAATATACCCCAGAAAACTGACCTCATGCAACCAAAATTCACATTTACTAAACTTTGTATACAACTGTTTCTCATGCAGATTTTGTAGCATGATTCTCAAATGTTCAGCATGCTGCATCTCATCACTCGAATAGACCAAAATGTCTTCAATGAACACTACAACAAAATGATCCAAATACGATCTAAATATCCGATTCATCATATCCATAAACACTGCAGGAGCATTGGTTAGTCAAAGGCATCACTAAGAATTCATAATGTCCGTACCTCATTCTGAAGGCAGCTTTCAGCACATCGAATTCTTTAACTCTCAACTGATAGTAGCCCGATCTCAAATCTATCTTAGAAAACACTATAGCTTGTAATATCTTGAAATAGAGGCTATTTTTAATTGAATTATTTTTACTTGTGTTTTGTCTGTGGTGTTTTTATTTGTGATGGTTTGAGACTTAGTTGTAAGCCTAGAGCAAGCCCTGAATAGTAAGAAAATTTTTGTTTTAAAGTTTTAAGTTAAGGATTTGAGGAGCCAAGGGTTATAGGCATTTCAAGTAGGATGTTGGCACAAGAAAAAGGCTTGGCAAAGTGGCAAGAAGGCGCCACTTAGGGCTGTGTTTGGTGCCACTTGCAGGGGAAGGAGGTCACTGAGTTCAAGCGGCAGAATCCCACCTTTTGCTTTCTATTTTGACGCCTAAAGAGGGGTGGAGTTGTGTGATTCAAACTCGCCTAGTAAGGGATGGTGAGTCAAATTATTCAAATGGTTGGTAGAGAGAAAATTTAGGTGGTTGACCAATTCAAAATGGTTTGAATTAGTGGCCCAGAGCATTTTTAAGAAGTGGCCGAATTTTGAACTCCTCATGAGAGGAGTGGCCGATTTTGGTAAGGTGAGTAGAGGGGAATGCCGAAACCTCCTTAGGTGTTAAGTGCATTTTCGGTCAACCTTGTTTAGTGTACCAAAAGCCGAAAACCATACTTGAAGCATTTTCGATTTTCCTAGTGTTATAGAGTAGTAAAAGCCGAAATTCTTTTATTTCAACACCTAACCGAATGCTCTATTGAGTTTCTAAATTTTATGGTTGTTTTGCATCCTTTTCTTCTTCTTATTATTTGGCCGAACCATTTACCCTTCCATCTCTCTTTTCTTTTTCCATTTATGCTAAGCCGAAAATAGCCATCTTCTTTCTCTCATGCTTTTAATTTCTTTCTTTCTTAAAACTCTTGTGTCAAAATTTACTGTGTCTTCTTAGTCGAATCTTTCCTCTCCCACTTCTAATCTACTTTGCCTATTTCTCCTTTCTTCTTTAACCACATCTCATTTGTTTCAACTTTCAAGACTCTAGTCGAATCTCTTTCTTCTTTTGTTTATCCTAGTCGAATCTCCCTATTATTTCTTTTCATTTAGTTTTGGGCCGAATCTCAAGCAAGGGTGATCTCTTCTAGTTTTTCTCCAATCAATTTTTAGAGGAAGGTAAGTGCTCAAGGCCGAATGCCTATTTCTTCTTCTCTCTTTTTCTCTCTCTCGACTTTTATAAGGGTAAGAGCTGAATTTTGGTAGTTGGTGATAGATTGCTAATCATCTTATAGGGATCTATTTCTTTTAGGATCGTCGGGTCTTGAAGCAGGGGAACTGAGCCAAGTGTTCTTGAATAATCAGTTTGGTAAGTACAGTGGTAAGAATCTATTTCAAGTTCACCATTCTTTTAGTATTTGAAAAATCGAAGGCTATTGATGTGGGTGTTAATGATTGTCGATTGTAGGGGGAGTGAAGCAGGTTCATTAGCGTGTGGTGGCTGGTAATCAAAGAGCATTTGGGTAAGGTTTCGGGTTCTGTGTGTTAACCCTTTGGGGGTTTATTTGGTTTGGCCGAATGGCCTATGTTGCTAACCTTAGTAATGGCCGAATGTAGGAACAAGGATCTAGTGTGGTAGATCGACTCTTCGGGATTTAGGGATTCCGTTTGTGTAACTTACACACTCTATTACTTAGTAATGTATTTTAATAACCTGATATTAATAAAAATTGAAACAGTATGGAAGTTGATACGATACCCTATGGGTATGTGCACGGATTCGGGTAAGTCCGTTTTGATATGAGTTCTATTTTTTAATATATGATATCATGATTTATGACATATATGTGTTATGAGATGCAAACAAAGCTTGTTGACATGATTTGCATGATTTGCATGATTTACATAAGTATGGCATGATGCTGGGTGATATGAGAGGAGGGGGAAGATGATATCCGTGTCTTTGGGACACCAGAGGTTTGGCACCTCCAGTGGGTTGGTACCACAGATAGATTTAGTGACTTTGGGTCACCAGAGGTTTGGCACCTCATAGCGACTTGTCCGAGTGGGTTAGCACCACAGTGGGTTGGCCCCACAGTTGACATATCGGGATCGTCGCCAGTGATTTGGTATCACACGTGGATTGGCCCCACACTTGGATATTGATATTTTGTGACTTTGGGTCACCAGAGGTTTGGCACCTCATAGCGACTTGTCCCAGTGGCTTAGCACCATAGTGGGTTAGCCCCATAGTTGATATTACGAGATCGTCGCCAATGATTTGGTATCACATGTGGGTTGGCCCCACAGATGGATTATTCGTGACTTTGGGTCACCAGTGGTTTGGCACCACAATATTAGATATCGTGACTTTGGGTCACCAGTGGTTTAATGCCACATGGGGTAGAAACGGAGTTACGGATGGCTAGGGTTGGGTGCATTATATATATATTGCTTGGTCATGGTGTGTGTAAGTATGTTGCATTATGCGGGAGGAGGAATTATACACTGAGTCTTGGTGACTCACTTTCTCCCTTATCATTTCAGGTGAGACTTGGATCACGGAAGAGGAGCCGGGTGGACTCAAGGGGGGCCATGCTATGAATAAACTCGGACTTTCACGGATTTGAATTTGGTATTTTATCTCATTTATTTTAATTTGGTTTTGTTGGGATTGTATAAAGGCCTTTTAAATTATGTTTTGATTATATATGTGGTTGGACTTGATTTCAAACATGACTTAATAAATTATTGGGTTAACATTCGATAAAATGTGAATAGTAAGGTTTTCTAAACTACAAAACGACATGTTTTAAACTTTACCATCGGGTATCACTTTATAATTGAAGGATACTACATCTCAAATGGTTTTTCCAAACTTAAGTTTTTCTCACTCAACTTAACTGGGTTCCAATAATTAAAGAACCATTTGAGATTTTTAAAATGTCGTAAATATTTTCTAACCTAAAACTGACAACTTAATCTTTAAATATTTACTTCCGGGTTTTCAAAGCCAACTAATCGATTTTTAACTCATCATGCACCTATTTTCTACAAAAGTAAAAACAACAAGGAATCTTTCTCAAAACTTTATTCGATAGCCTGTTTTCCTCAAAATATTCTTCCTGTAACATGCTAGATTCGTTCATGGTGTGTTGACCGGGTTTGGGGTGTTACAATTGTGGTATCAGAGCCAAGTTCAAAGCTCGGCTGTGGGCTTGAGGCCCAAAATATTTTTTTAAAAATGGGTTTTAAATATACCAGTTTTTAAAGGCATGGCTCCGAGTCTCCGGCACCAATCTGCCCAGGTAAGTACCCCTACTGTTGCTTGTGATTTTTGGATGTCATGAGATTGAATGATTAGCAATAGTGGACTACTCTAGAAACTGAAACTGATAGGACTCTGTGGAATTGCGAAAACAAAACTTCTTTAATAAGAAATATTCGAAAGATTGTGCTTTTAAACAGTGGAATAATTACTAATGCATAAAACTTCTAAATCAGATAGGTCAATATTTTAGTCATGAGCACTCGGGGTGGACGTGGTCGTGGACGTGGTCGGGGTAGGATGGCAGTTTCTGAACTAGTAGGGTCTGGTCAGGGGTCAGAGAATGAGATACTGGTACCACCACCAACTGTAGGTTGTGAGTTTCGTGATCGACGGGATGACGCAGTTGTCGCAGCGACGATCTTGGGTTCTAGAAAGGGTAGCTGGAGTAGGTGGAGGCACAGGAGCTCAGAAATCTATACCTGAGTGACTCCGAGCCAATGGGGCTGAGGTATTTCGAGGTGTTTCTGGTGTAGCTCCTAACACGGCTGAGTATTGGCTGGACGCGACTGAGCGAATCATGGATGATTTGGACTTGACTGCTGAGGAAAAGCTAAAGGGGATAGTTTCGCTTCTCCAGGATGAGTCATACCAGTGGTGGCTCACGGTCCGGGATAGTGCTGCAGCGGAGGACCTTACTTGGGATTATTTTAAGGCCGCATATCAGAAAAAGTACATTGGATCTAGCTATATCGATACGCAACGGAAGGCATTTCTGAGGTTGGTTCAGGGGAGTAAGTCTGTATCAAAATATGAGGCAGAGTTCTTAAGGCTGAGTCGGTATGCTAGAGGCATCGTGGCTACTGAACACGAAGCGAAAGGTGTCGAGTTGAGGATGGTTTGAGGGATGAGCTGAGGTTGCTGATTGCTCCACAGCAGGGAGCGTGAGTTTTGCTGCTGGTAGAAAAGGCTAAGGTAGCCGAAGGGGTTAAAGAGTCTGTGAGGCAGAACATGGATAGGAACAGACATAAGAGAAGTTTTAGGTCATCCGGCCTACTGGAAATTCTCAAAAGGGCTAGACATAATAGGCCAATCGATCTGGTAGATCATTGTCGCTAATCGGGACCAAAGACAGTGTAACCGTTGTGGAAAATCTCATTGGGGAGGATGTTGGACCGGTGGAAAAGGATGTTTTGAGTGTGGCTCGCTAGATCATCGCGTGAGAGACTGTCCGTGTAAGTTGGCTAGGATTCAATCTGAGGGTCAGGGCCGTACTCAGTTCAGAAATGCAGGACCGCCGCCGCAGAGGGGTCGTGGTAATGGTAGAGGAGGAAATGGTTCTGGTCAGGGCAGCGGAGCATCGAGTAGAGGTGCGGATGGCACTGAGGCTAGACAGCCTGGGTTAGTGTATGCAGCGAGGTGTCGAGAGGAGGGCGACACACCGGACGTCATAATTGGTACGTTCTTAATCTTTGGATCTCTATATACTGCTTTGATTGATGTGGGTTCAATGCATTCATACGTTGCTAGTAGCATAGTAGAGACCATGGATTTAGACTTTGAGACTACTTCTAGGCAGATGACAGTGATTAGCCCTTTAGGTCACTCTGTAGTTGTAAATAAGTTGTATAGAGACGTACCCCTAGAACTCCAAGGGGTAGTGGTTGTTGCTGATCCGATGGAACTACCGTTTGGGGAGTTCGATCTGATTCTTGGGATGGACTGGTTGGTTAAGTACCAGGCAAGGTTAGATTGCGCGACTAAGCGCATGGTTCTAAAGACGGCTGAGAGTGATGAGGTGGTCATGATAGGTAATAGAAGAGATTACCTATCCAGCGTAGTGTCTGGTTTGAAGGCTAAGAAGATGGTCAGGAAGGGCTGTGAAGCATTTATGGTTCATGTGTGTGCTTTAAAGGCTAAGGAGTCTGCTATAGGGAATGTTCAAATAGTAAAGGAATTTGCTGATGTGTTTCCAGAGGAGCTTCCGGGACTACCGCCGGATCGTGAGGTGGAAGTCGGCATAGATCTGTTACCGAGAACTGCGCCAGTGTCTATTGCTCCGTATAGGATGGCGCCAAAGGAGTTAGTGGAATTAAAGGCTCAGATCCAGGAGTTGTTGGACCGAGGCTTTATCAGGCCAAGTGTTTCACCTTGGGGAGCGCCAGTACTCTTTTTCAAGAAGAAAGATGGTACAATACGGATATGTATAGACTACCGCCAGTTAAATAAGCTGACGATCAAAAACAAGTATCCGTTGCTGAGGATAAATGACTTGTTTGATCAGCTGAAAGGTGCATCGGTATTCTCAAAGATCGATTTAAGGTCTGGGTATCATCAGTTAAAGGTGAAAGAGGTTGATATCCACAAGACGGCATTTTGTACTCGGTATGGGCACTATGAGTTTCTGGTGATGCCGTTTGGTTTGACTAACGCACCGGCAGCATTCATGGACATGATGAATAGGGTATTCCAACAATATTTGGACCATTTTGTCGTGGTATTTATAGACGATATCTTGGTATATTCAAAGTCTGAGGAGGAGCATGACGCGCATTTGCGAGTAGTATTGCAGATTCTGAGGGAAAAGCAGCTATACGCTAAATTTAGTAAGTGCGAGTTTTGGCTTAGGGAGGTGACTTTCTTGGGTCATGTGGTGTCAGTTGAGGGGATTAGAGTGGACCCTCGAAAGAATGAGGCAGTATTGGAGTGGAAGCCACCTAAGTCAGTGGCTGAGAATCGAAGTTTTTTGGGTTTAGAAGGGTATTACCAAAGGTTTGTAGAGGGATTTTCATTGATCGCAGCACCGATGACCAAGTTGTTAAGAAAAGGAGTTCCATTTGTGTGGACTGAGAAGCAGCAAGAGAGTTTCGACAAGCTAAAGAAGATTTTGACTGAAGCTCCGATTTTGATTCAACTTGAGGCAGAAAAGGAATTCACGGTATATTACGATGCATCACATACGGGTTTGGGATGTGTGCTGATGCAAGAAGGAAAGGCAGTGGCTTATGCATCTCGACAGTTGAGACCGCATGAAGTTAATTATCCGACGCACGACTTGTAGTTAGCGGCAGTAGTCTTCGCCTTAAAAATCTGGAGGCACTACTTGTACGGAGAGAAGTCGATAGTCTACACAGATCACAAGATCCTGAAGTACCTTTTGACTTAGAAGAATTTGAACTTGAGGCAGCGCAGATGGATTGAGCTGCTAAAGGACTATAACTGTTCGATTGAGTATCATCCGGGCAAGGCTAACGTAGTGGCAGACGCGTTGAGCCAAAAGGTTGCATCGGACTTAAGAGCGATGTTCGCCCATCTGAGTTTGTACGACGACGGAAGTATTCTGGCAGAATTACAGGTTAAGCCGACTTGGGTTGAGCAGATCAGGGAGAAACAGTTAGGGGATGAGGTTTTGAAGGCGCAGAGGTTGCAAGTGTAGGATAGTGGTTTGGAGGGTTACAGCTTGTCTAGTGATGGAGTGTTGTATTTCCAAGGGAGAGCTTATATGCCGAAGGACATCGAGCTAAGGCAGAAGATTCTTCAGGATGCACATAGTAGCCCATACGCTATGCATCCTGGAGGTAGCAAGATGTATCGGGATCTAAGGGAGTAGTTTTGGTGGCCAGGTCTGAAGGAGGAAGTAACGAAGTTTGTGGGTAGATGTCTAACATGTCAGTCAGGTCAAGGCCGAACATCAGTTGCCGTCAGGGTTGCTTCAGCCAGTGAAGATTCCACAATGGAAGTGGGAAAGGATCACTATGGATTTCGTCAGTGGATTACCTCTTACACCTAGCAAGAAGGACTCAGTTTGGGTGATTGTGGATCACCTGACTAAGTCAGCTCACTTTATACCGGTAAGGGTTGATTACTCACTCCAAAAGTTAGCTAAGCTGTATGTGTCAGAGATAGTGAGGTTGCATGGTGTGCCAGTATCAATCATCTCCGATAGGGATCCCAAATTTACGTCAAGGTTTTGGAGAGCCTTGCATCAGGCTTTGGGTACGCGCTTGGATTTCAGTATGGTATTCCACCCACAGTCTGACAGGCAGTCGGAAAGGGTTATATAGATTTTAGAAGACATGTTGAGAGGTTGTGTTCTGGACTTCAGAGGTAGCTAGGAAGAGTTTCTGCCATTAGCTGAGTTCGCCTACAACAATAGTTACCAAGCAAGCATCAAGATGGCACCATATGAGGCGTTGTATGGTAGGAAGTGTCGCTCACCTACATGTTGGACGGAGTTGGGTGAACGGCAGATGTTGGGGCCAGAGTTGGTTGTAGAAACTGAAGACAAGGTTAAGTTGATTCAGACTCGATTGAAGGAAGCTTCGGACAAGCAGAGGTCTTATGCTGATCTCAAGTAGAGGGATATAGAGTTTGCTGTGGGTGATAAGGTTTTTCTGAAGGTCTCGCCATGGAAGAAGGTTTTGAGGTTTGAAAGAAAAGGCAAGTTAAGTCCGAGGTTCATCGGGTCGTATAAGGTACTAAGACGAGTGGGACCAGTAGCTTACCATCTTGAGTTGCCAGCAGAGTTAAGTCAGATTCACGTTGTATTCCACGTTTCCATGCTTAGACGTTATCATTCAGAACCATCGCATGTCATAGCAGTAGAAGAGATCGAGGTGAATCCGGATTTGACCATGGAGGAGGAACCAATGCAGATTCTAGATCGAGATGTGAAAGTTTTACGTAAGAAGTCAGTTCCTTTAGTGAAGGTGTTGTGGTGAAACCATGGCGTGGAAGAAGCTACGTGGGAACCAGAGGACTTGATAAGACAGCAATACCCTCAACTCTTTTGATCAGGTAATTTCGAGGCCGAAATTAATTTTAAGGGGGTAGAGCTGTAATATCCTGAAATAGGGGCTATTTTTAATTGAATTATTTTTTCTTGTGTTTGGTCTGTGGTGTTTTTATTTGTGATGGTTTGAGACTTAGTTGTAAGCCTAGAGCAAGCCTGAGTAGTAAGAAAATTTTTTGTTTTAAAGTTTTAAGTTAAGGGAGCTGAGGGAGCCAAGGGTTATAGGCATTTCAAGTAGGATGTTGGCACAAGAAAAAGGCTTGGCAAAGTGGCAAGAAGGCGCCACTTAGGGCCTGTGTTTGGCGCCACTTACATAGGGGAAGGAGGTCACAGGTTCAAGCAGCAGAAATCCCACCTTTTTCTTTATTTTTTGACGCCAAGGAGTGGGTGGAGTTGTGTGCAGTTCAAACTCTGCCCAGTAAGGGATGGACTGAGTCAAATTATTCAAATGGTTGGTAGAGAGAAAATTTAGAAATTCAAAATGGTTTGAATTAGTGGCCAAGAGCATTATTAGGAAGTGGCCGAGTTTTGAACTCCTCATGGGAGGAGTGGCCGGTTTTGGTAAGGTGAGTAGAGGGGAATGTCGAAACCTTCTTAGGTGTTAGAGTGCATTTTTGGTCAGCCTTGTTTAGTGTACCAAAAGTCAAAAACCATACTTAAAGCATTTTCGATTTTCCTAGTGTTATAGAGTAGTAAAAGCCGAAATTCTTTTGTTTCAACACCTAGCTGAATGCTCTCTTGAGTTTCTAAATTTTATGGTTGTTTTGCTTCCTTTTGTCTTCTTGTTATTTGGTAGAACCATTTACCCTTCCATCTCTCTTTCTTTTTCCATTTATGCTGTTTAAAATAGTCATCTTCTTCCTCTCATGCTTTTAATTTCTTTCTTTCTTAAAACTCTTGTGCGAAATTCTTGTGTCTTCTTAGTCTAATCTTCCTCTCCCACTTCTAATCTACTTTGTTGATTTCTCCTTTCTTCTTTAACCACATCTCATTTGTTTCAACTTTCAAGACTCTAGTCGAATCTCTTTCTCCTTTTGTTTATCCTAGCGAATCTCCCTATTATTTCTTTTTGTTTAGTTTTGGGTAATCTCAAGCAAGGGTGACCTCTTCTAGCTTTTCTCCAATCGATTTTTAGAGGAAGGTAAGTGCTCAAGGCAGAATGCCTATTTCTTCTTCTCTCTTTTTCTCTGTCGACTTTTATAAGGGTAAGAGCCGAATTTTGGCAGTTGGTGATAGATTGCTAATCGTCTTATAGGGATCTATTTCTTTTAGGATCGTCGGGTCTTGAAGCAGGGGAACTGAGCCAAGTGTTCTTGAATAATCAGTTTGGTAAGTACAGTGGTAAGAATCTATTTCAAGTTCACCATTCTTTTAGTATTCGAAAAGCCAAAGGCTATTGATGTGGGTGTTAATGATTGCCGATTGTAGAGGGAGTGAAGCAGGTTCACTAGCGTGTGGTGACTGGTATTCAAATAGTGTTTGGGTAAGGTTTCGGGTTCTGTGTGTTAACCCTTTGAGGGTTTATTTGGTTTGGCCGAATGGCCTATGTTGCTAACCTTAGTAATGGTCGAATGTAGGAGCAAGGGATCTAGTGTGGTAGATCGCCTCTTCGGGATTTAGGGCTTCTGTTATAGCAGGTGTGTAACTTACACACTCTATTACTTAGTAATGTATTTTAATAACCTGAAAATAATAAAAGCCGAAATAGTATGGAAGTTGATACGATACCCTATGGGTATGTGCATGGATTCGGGTAAGTCCATTTCGATATGAGTTCTGTTATTCAATATATGATATCATGATTTATGACATATATGTGTTATGAAATGCGAAACAAAGCTTGTTGACATGATTTGCATGATTTGCATGATTTACATAAGTATGGCATGATGCTGGGTGATATGAGAGGAGGGGGAAGATGATATCCGTGTCTTTGGGACACCAGAGGTTTGGCACCTCCAGTGGTTTGGTACCATAGATTGATTTAGTGACTTTGGGTCACCAGAGGTTTGGCACCTCATAGCGACTTGTCCGAGTGGGTTAGCACCACAGTGGGTTGGCCCCACAGTTGACATATCGGGATCATCGCCAGTGATTTGGTATCACACGTGGGTTGGCCCCACACTTGGATATTGATATTTTGTGACTTTGGGTCACCAGAGGTTTGGCACCTCATAGCGACTTGTCCCAGTGGCTTAGCACCACAGTGGGTTGGCCCCACAGTTGATATTACGAGATCGTCGCCAGTGATTTGGTATCACACGTGGGTTGGCCCCACAGATGGATTATTTGTGACTTTGGGTCACTAGTGGTTTGGCACCACAATATTGGATATCGTGACTTTGGGTCACCAGTGGTTTAGCACCACCAGTGGTTTGGTACCGCACGGGGTAGAAACAGAGTTACGGATGGCTAGGGTTGGGTGCATTATATATATATTGCTTGGTCATGGTGTGTGTAAGTATGTTGCATTATTTGGGAGGAGGAATTATACACTGAGTCTTGGTGACTCACTTTCTCCCTTATCATTTCAGGTGAGACTTAGATCGCGGAAGAGGTGCCAGGTGGACTCGAGGGGGGCCATGCTATGAATAAACTCGGTCTTTCGTGGATTTGAATTTGGTGCTTTATCTCATTTATTTTAATTTGGTTTTGTTGGGATTGTATAAAGGCCTTTTAAATTATGTTTTGATTATATATGTGGTTGGACTTGATTTCAAACATGACTTAATAAATTATTGGGTTAACATTCGATAAAATGTGAATAGTAAGGTTTTCTAAACTACAAAATGACATGTTTTAAACTTTACCATCGGGTATCACTTTATAATTGAAGGATACTACAACTCAAATGGTTTTTCCAAACTTAAGTTTTTCTCACTCAACTCAACTGGGTTCCAATAATTAAAGAATCATTCGGGATTTTTAAAATGTCGTAAATATTTTCTAACCTAAAACTAACAACTTAATCTTTAAAGATTTACTTTCGGGTTTTCAAAGTCAACTAATCAGTTTTTAACTCATCATGCACCTGTTTTCTACAAAAGTAAAAAAAAACAAGGAATCTTTCTCAAAACTTTATTCGATAGCCTGTTTTCCTCAAAATATTCTTCCTGTAACATGCAAGATTCGGTCATGGTGTGTTGAATATGCTTATTAATGAAATGCATAATGTAAGATACAAATCAACTTAGAAATTATTTTAAATCTTGGATGGTATATTCGGCTAAGTGATGAAATTATAGGTATAGTATTTGGAATGTAAAATATTGATATATTATGAATTCGAATAAGCAAAACTCTTAATAAATAAATATATATATAAATATATATATATATATATGTTTAGCTTTTGATAATTGCTAAATTGTTTAGTAGGTTAATAAAGAACATGTGTATATTCGGTGTAACATCCTGAAATTAGGCCTAGTAGGATTGAGCCCAATAGGCCTTAGGCGTAGTAGGGTTTAAAATTTTTTGGAGAATAGGAGATCGGCTTAAGTGCAAGTTGGACCTTTTAGATAAGTGATTTTGAAAGGTTAGGGGCTTTATGAAGTCTCGGGATCAAATATTAGCTTTGGGGAAATTTTGGTTTTAGGTGAAAAAACCACGAAAGTTGGCGTGTAGGCCTTAAGAATAAAATATGGAGAAAAGTGACACAAGTGGAGTGTGGTGGAGTGGCAAAGTGACGCCACTTAGGGGACAAGGAATGACGCCACAAGGAAGGAAGGAGGTCCAAGGTTCTAGTTGTAGCGTTTGCATTCCTTTTAGATTATTTTTATTAAATGAATTTAGACCTTGACCATAGGGTTATATTTAGTTGCATGGTTTAAGACACAAGGAGCTAGTTGGTAAAGTGGCTAGCGGCGTGGATTACGCCACTGAGGGAGCCACAGGTTCAATCTCATGAGAAGCAAGGAGTATTTATTTTACTGGATTGGACGGTAAGAGTTTCAGTTGAATTTAAACTCTCTCGATGAAGGATCCCACATCGGAAAGATACAAAGAAGGAAGGTGAAGAGCTAGCTATATAAAGAGCATGCCAGGAGAAGGGTTAACATACCTTGGTGGGCGTTGGGCACAGGAGTGGTCGCAGCGCGGTTTAGCACCAGAGTCCTATCAGGTGTGTAACTCTCTCTACTCTAGTTGTAGAGCGGCAAATGTCAAGTGTTCATCCACGACAATAGTAGTTACACGAGCGCGTGAAAGCCTGCGTGTGGGCTTCACGCGATAGTTGAGGCCATCAAGAGTATTCTTGTGGGAAATGCTTGGCGCGATGGGTCGAAGTGGGCCCAATGGGCCGTGGGTCCAATTGGAATAAATTGTATGATGATATAGTATATAGTGAACTAGACTAGGTGGAACCTATATACGTGGCTAGATTTGTGTTAGGTGGGCCACACAGCGTGGGCTGAATGGGCGAAATCGGGTTTTAGGCCCAATAATCTAGTGATGATAGGAAATGGTAGCCGAGTCACCAGATAACATTAGACCTTCGGGAGGCCATTACAAAGGAAATTACGAAAATACCCTTGGTGGGTAAATTATGAAAATACCCTTGGTGGGTAAATTATGAAAATACCATTGGGAGGTAAATTACAAAATACCCTTGATGGGTAAATTACTTAAAATACCCTTGGTGGGTAAATTACGAAAATACCCTTGGTGGGTAAATTACGAAAATACCCTTGGTAGGTAAATTACTTAAAATACCCTTGGTGGGTAAATTACGATTATACCCTTAGAGGTTGATTAGCATGATTATGTTGTTTTATGTCTATCGATTATGATGGTAATTCATGTTATACTTATATTTGATATATGTTCAGCATACATGACATAACGCATACACAATTATTATGTCATATTGCATGGGTATGATGAGAGGAGGGAAGATTGATATCCGTGACTTTGGGTCACGGTGGTTTGGCACCACCAAAGTGGTTTGGTACCACGCTTGATATTTGTGACTTTGGGTCACCAGAGGTTTGGCACCTCATAGCGACTTGTCCCGTTGGCTTAGCACCACGGTTGGCCCCACGCTTGACACATATCGGGATCGTCGCCCGGTGATTTGGTATCACACGTGGGTTGGCCCCACACTTGGATATTGATATTTTGTGACTTTGGGTCACCAGAGGTTTGGCACCTCATAGCGACTCGTCCCAGTGGCTTGGCACCACAGTGGGTTGGCCCCATATTTGATAAAACGGGATTGTCGCCAGTGATTTGGTATCACAATGTGGGTTGGCCCCACACATCGATTATTCGTGACTTTGGGTCACCAGTGGTTTGGCACCACCAGTGGTTTGGTACCACATTATATTGATATCAGTGACTTTGGGTCACCAGTGGTTTGGCACCACCAGTGGTTTGGTACCACACGGGGTAGAATCGGGAGTTTCGGATGGTTAGGTTTTGGGTTGCATGACATGTATATTTTCATATGAAATTGTGTAAGGGTTTAACACACGTTGGTTGGGGATTTACACACTGAGTCTCGATGACTCACCCCTTAGTTAAATTTTGCAGGTAATCATTAGATCGCGGATTTGGGAGCTGAGGTGGACTCGTGGAGGCCATACATATGTTTACTCGTAAATTTATTTCTTTTATTTGGACTTATTTTTATTTGGGTTTTTGTTATGTAATAAGGCCTTGGTATTTTATTTGGTTTTAGTGTTTAAATTGGTTACTGCTTATTATTAAATGTTTGATGCGGAATTTTCCTAAAATACTAATAAACCGTTTCTTATTTAAAATGAATGCAACTCAAATGTTTTCCAAACTCGAGACTTTTCCACACTAAGTACAAGATGATTTTAATCAACTAAAAGGGATTACTCGGATTTCTAAATGATGTAAACTTGTTTTACTTGTGGGTTCAAATAAGTTTTCAAAATTCTCGGGTTTTCAAAAGTGCCATTGGTTTTAAAGCAATCATGCCTAAGTTTTCTAGAAGTACAAAATATAGCAAAGAGTTTTCATCAACCTTTTTAGCTGCAAACCTAACCTCCTAAATACATTTTTTCCCGTAACATACCAGATTCAGTCGTGGTGTATTGATCGGGTTTGGGGTGTTACATTCGATCAATGTGATTTAATGACCAATTGAATGGTAACATTCATTATTAGTTATGTAATGCTTATAAATGAATTTGGATAATGGTTTTTAAGCTATGTACGATGTTGTTTAAACATGCCATGGAAGTGTATTAATCATGTTGCATTCAAATAGGACTGTATGAACAGAAAATAATTGTTATGACCTGTGCTATGTTTGGTAATGCCTTGTAACCCTAATCCGGTGACGGTTATGGGTTAGGGGTGTTACATTTTATTGGTATCAGAGCTTACGGTTTAGTCGATTTTAGGACTATCGTAGCGCGTGTGAGTCTAGCTATACATGCCTTAATTATATATTTGATAGTGTGGTGACTTCTGACATTTCGAACTGTGTTTTATATTATGAATAGATCTTATCCCGATAGAGCCGTAACGGATGATGTAGAGAGTGTAGTGCCTGACCGCGCACGTGGATCGGTGCCATGAGACTCTCGATCGCCGGTAACCACGAGGGGAGGCTAAACAAGCCTTCTACCAAATGATAAATGAATGGTCTACCAGCATTGTTCGTAATAATCTGGTCAGACAACAACCTCCACCTGAATAATCTAACTCGATACCTTCAAGACTCGACGATAGATCCGATGAGATCTAGTAGGCCTCTGCTGATAAAGTCGAGAAAATGTAGGTCAAGAATTTAAAGCTAATGATGATGATGACGAGCGAGCGAGCGAAATGTGGTTTGATAATACCATTCGGTACTTGATGAGTTGTCCTGTACTTTAGAGGAATGCCTAAAGTGTGCTATATCTCTACTTCGGAACTCTGCCTACCATTGGTGGAAAGCCTTAGTATCAGTAGTTCCGAAAGAAAAAGTGACTTGGGACTTCTTTCAGATTGGGTTCCGAAAGAAATATATCAGCCAGAGATTCAAAAAAAAAATAAAGAATTTCTTAAATTGAAACAGGGGCGAATGACCGTGACAGAATATGAGCAGAAATTTGTTAGACTTAGCAGATATGCTAGAGAGTGTGTTTCTTCTGAAGCTATTATGTGCAGAAGATTTGAAGATGGTCTGAATGAAGACATAAAGTTATTTGTAGGCATTATTGAGATTAAAGAGTTTGTGGTACTGGTCCAGCGAGCTTGCAAAGTCAAGAGCTCAAAAAAAGAGAAAAGAAAGGTCGAGATGAAGCTAGAGATACTCGTAAAAGATCATTGAGTAAAACTTTCCATTCAACATCTAAGAAGCTCGAGATGACTTTAACCGACATAAGACTACTCCCGACACATCTAGATGAGATCGACCTCCAGTGAGTTCTCGAGCCACTTCGATGGCTAGTGTTGGCAATGTTCAACAGGATCGGATTGAGTGCAAGCATTGTGGAAAATGGCATTCTGGGAGTTGTAGATTCTGGGATCGGACTTGTTTTAAATGTGGATCGTCAGATCACTTCATTCGAGAGTGCCCGATGTTAGCCGAGCAAAATACGGCTCAGAATACTAAACAGAACAACGCGTTAGCACGAGGTAGACCACCCAGACATTCTGGGAATGTAGGTGGCAGTCAGGAAGGAACGAAAGATACTGCAGTTCGGTCAGAGGCTCGAGCACCAGCTAGAGCTTGTGCAATAAGGACCAGAGAGGATGCTTCTTCTCCATATGTCATTACCGGTACTTTCACCATTTATGATACTACTGTGATTGCATTAATTGATCCTGGTTCAACCCATTCATATGTGTGTAAAACTCTAGTATTCGGTAAGACTCTACCAGTTGAGTCTACTGAGTTTGTGATTCGTGTGTCCAACCCTTTGGGTAGATGTGTATTTGTTAATACAGAGTGTAAAGGTTGCCTGTTGATGATTCAGAATTTTTCTTCCCAGTTGATTTAATGCTATTGCCCTTCGATGAGTTTGATATAATTTTGGGAATGGACTGGTTAACTTTGCATGATTCAGTGGTGAATTGCAAAAGAAAGATTATTGATTTGAGATGTCAAAATGGTGAGAGCATTCGAGTTGAATCTAATGATCTAAATGGGTTACCTACAGTAATATCATCGATGCTAGCCCGAAAGTATGTAAAAAAAAAAAGGGATGCAAAGCCTTTTTGGTTTATGTACTGGATAATAAAGTGTTTAAAAAAAATAGATTGAATCCGCACCAGTTGTGGGTGAATACCTAAATGTGTTTCTTGAAGAATTACTGGGTTTACCACCAGTACGAGAGATTGAGTTTGGCATTGAATTAATACCAGGAATGATTTCGATCTCGATAGCTCCGTATCGAATGGCACCTACTGAGTTGAAAGAGTTGAAAGCTCTTTTGACTGAAGCTCTAGTGTTAATTCAGCCTGAATTGGGTAAAGAATTCGTTGTGTATAGTGATGCTTCTTTGAATGGTTTGGGTTGCATTTTAATGCAAGAAGGTAAGGTAGTAGCTTATGCTTCGAGACAGTTAAAGTTTCATGAAAGAAATTATCCAACTCATAATCTGGAATTAGCAGCTATTATATTCATGATGAAGATTTGGCGTTATTACTTGTTCGGGGAGAAATATTATGTCTATTCAGATCATAAAGTTTAAAAATAATTGGTGACTCAAAAAGATTTGAACCTGAATCAGAGAAGATGGCTTGAGATATTGAAAATATATATATGAGCTATTGTTAGATTATCATTCGGGTAAAACAAATGTTGTGACTAATGGTTTGAATAGAAAATCATCGTTGCATTACAGGCTTTGAATACTCAGTTGGACTTGTCTTATGATAGTTTTGTAATAGAGGAATTGAGAGCGTAACCGATGTTTTTACAATGATATATATAAAGCTCAGAAATTTGATAATAAATTGTTAGTGAATCAAGCTCAGAGTGAAGTGAATTCCGAGTCTGAATTTCAAAATTTTGATGATTGTCTGAGATTCCAGGATCATGATTGTATTTCGAGAAATTCAGAGTAAATTCCATCAATGTGAATGAAGTACATAATAGTTGTTTAACTGTTCATCTGGGAAGTACTAAAATGTATCATAATTTGTAGCAACACTACGGGCGGTTTGGTATGGAACAAGACATTTCTGATTTGGTTTTAAAATGTTTAGTCTGTCAACAAACGAAATCCAAACATCAAGTTTCATCTGGATTAGTACAGCCTTTCATTTGCAAACAGATGATCAATCTGAACAAACTATTGATTCTTAAAGATATACTGAAGGTGTTTGCGATTAGAGTTTTAAGGCTCATGGGAACAAAGATATACCATTGATTAAAAATTTTGTATAATTGTGGTTTTCATATGAATATCAAAATGGCACCGTATGAAGATTTGTACGGACGTAAAAATTGTACACCTTTGTATTAGACTGAACTCAGTGAGAATAAGTTACACGGGGTTGATTTGATAAAGGATACATAACATGAAGTGAAATTGATCAGAGATTGGTTGAAAGCAGTATTTGATCGTCAAAAGTCCTTTATAGACTTGAAACGAAAAGATATAGAATTTGAGATCGACGACAAAGTATTTCATGTTTCAATATTTCGTAAATATCGACCTGATCTGTCACTTGTGATTGCCCCATTTGAAACAGAGATCCTATCTAATATGACATATGAGGAGAGCTGATCCATATCTTAGCCGTGAAATAAAGGAGTTGAGAAATAAGAAATGGCAACTCAAGATTCAATAAGATAACAATATTTGAAATTGTTCAATGGAAAGATTTTCTGGGACTAAAATCCCTAAGGGGAGAGTTGTAATGTAATCGAATTTGACCCTAATCGAAATGGTGGTTTCGGGACCACGAATTTGAGTCCAGAAATATTTAAATACTATATTTCGTGTTTATTATAAGTGAATTAATGTCGTGGAAAGTTTCAGAAAAATTCAATCGTTTGTATGTTCAATTTAACAAAAGGACTAAAACGCATAAGTGGTAAAAGTAGCCTTATTGCTTGATTGAGTGGTTAAATTAATATGTCTTTATATAAGAGAGAACCTATGTTTAAAATTGTCCATTTTTAATGGGATAGTGGACGGCAACATGTAATTTTCATAATGAAATTATATGTTTAAATTATATGTTATGTTATAATATATTATAATAATATTATAATCATATAATAAATAAAACATAAAAAGAAAGAGAACACATGCATGTTCATCTTTCTTCAACCAAAACAAAAGAGAAAAGAAGGAAGTTTAAGCTCTCAAAACATTCAACACTTGCATGTTAAATTAAGGTTAGTATTTGAGTTCGGTTTTTGATAATTTTTACGTTTTTGTAATCATTGCTTCGAAAACTATCAAACCCATGTACTAATTTTGTGAATTGATAATGTTTGTATGATATGCCATTGATGATATTTTAAGCTTTTTGATGGTTATTGATGTTAAATGAAAGATAGGTGCTAGATGAACAAATTTTGTTCTTGAATTTTTGATAAATTTAAATAATTAGGGCTAAATTGTAAAAATTAAATTTTAGAGGGACTTAAATGTGAAATAAATGAAATGTATGGATTTGAATGAATGCTATAGATATTCGGCCCTTAAGGTATTTATTCAAATTGTGTATTTTGTGTTTTAAGCAAATAGGACTAAATTGTAAAAATGTAAAATAATAGGGGCAAAATGGTAATTTGCCCATTTATGTATTTTGGGACCAAATTGAGATGAAATGTACTTGAATATGCTTATTTTAAATATGTTTAGATCAAGAGCAAAGAAAATCGGATTTGAATCGGGGAAAGACGAAGGTTTCGAAATAGCCGGTTTAAGTCATTCGTTGTCAATCGAGGTAAGTCCTTAAGCAAATATCTATTAAAGAGTTAATTATGAATATATTAAATAATGATATTTGATAATCTTGAGTATAAAACTATGAGTTATCCGAACGTAAAAGTGTTGAATTGGATTGAATATACATTTTGTAAATGTGATATGAATAATTGTATTTGATATGATATGTGAAAGTAATATGAGATATATATATATATATATATATATATATATAATGTGTTAGTGAAATTAGTATTTAAATATGTGTATTGAAAGATTGGATTAATTATGTGGTTATTTCGGGCTTTAAGCCTAGTAGGCCTCGTGCCGGTGTTATTTATCGGGCTAAATGCCTCAAGCGAGCTTAGTCTTAGGTGATATATTCAGAGCTTCGTGCTCTAGCAGCTTAGTGCTTGATGATATATTCGAGCTTCGTGCTCAGCGTGCTTAGTGCTGGTGATATATTTAGGCTTCGTGCCTAGCGTGCTTAGTGTCGGTGATATATTCAGCTTCGTGCCAGCGTGCTTAGTACCGTGATATATTCGGGCTTCGTGCTTAGGTGTTTTATACCGTTGATGAAATATCAACTTGTGGTTTATGAGACTACATCATGATGTGTTTATTGAGTAAGTGTGTTGATAATACAAGTTATTTATATTCGCCATACGGTAAGTGCCTATGAGTTATTTAATTGAGTTTCTATGTTCGATCAAATAGATAAGCATATATGTGAATTTAGTTGGGCAAGAATGTGACTAAAGACCATATATATATATTAGGACTTTTGGTTATGTGGTCATATTGTTATTACATTGATATTGAATACTTGGATATATGAAATGTTGAATGGACAAGTGTATATATGTTCATTTATGTGGCCTTATTGAATGATATGCATATGTAATGAGTAGATGGTTGAAAGTTGATATTTTCCATTTGAACCTTATCTTTGAAATGGTAATTTATTTGTTAAAGGAAAATAGTGATAAATGTTAAGTTAAATGAGGTATTGGAGTTCGCAATGATAGACTATATGTTTAACTCTGTAAGCTTAAGTCTCATTAAATTAATCGTAAATAAGGTAAGTTGTGATTAATGTTACTTGAGTTGAAATATTATGTTAAGAATGGTGCTATGTGTGATTGAGCTTATTGATCGATGTGTATGAATGGTATAAGATAGAATTTGAGCTTAAATGTACTATTTTGGGAGGTTCGGTTACAAGTAGAAATGCTAAGAGTGAAAAGACTTTGAATGTGATAATTAGTTGATATGGATGTTGTCCCTATGTGACTTGGAGCATGTGATTCATGTAATATATGTTTATACTACGGTTCGATGAGTTACAGAATTATGGTAATGAAGTGTAAATGCTTAGGTTAATGAACTGTTAGTATTCGGCCCTGCATAAATTTATTTATGGAAATATTTATATTCAATGTCATAAGTTTAAAGAATAAAATGTTTAAGGATTTGAGTGTTATATTATTATTTGCTTGAGACTTACTAAGCTAGTAAGCTTATTCTGTGTGGTTCAATGTTCATTTTATAGATTTTGGTCTTGCTACGGGCTCGGAAATCGTCAAGAAAGTCAACCACACTATCGACTCATATTGGTACTTTTAAAGTTTGGACATAAAATCTTAAGGCATGTATAGGCTAGTTTAATGCTTGAATGATAATTTGAATTGTATAAATAAGCCATGCGAAAATGGCTTGAATTTATTACTTAATGATCTAATGTTTGAGTAACTCTAGTTATAAAATGTGTGTATGTTCTACTTAGCCATGAGTTTGATAGTGATATAAAGTCATGTTAGGTTTATATATATATTGTAATTAGTCTTTTGGTAAGATGATAGTTGTAGTGTTTGAATATGCTTGGGTTATGGTTGATAAATACTTATTAATGAAATGCATAATGTAAGATACAAATCAACTTAGAAATTATTTTAAATCTTGGATGGTATATTCGCTAAGTGATGAAATTATAGGTATAGTATTTGGAATGTATAATATTGATATATTATGAATTGAATAAGTAAAACTCTTAATAAATAAATATATATATAAATATATATATATATATGTTTAGCTTTGATAATTGCTAAATTGTTTAGTAGGTTAATAAAGAACATGTGTATATTAGGTCAATGTGATTTAATGACCAATTGAATGGTAACATTCATTATTAGTTATGTAATGCTTATAAATGAATTTGGATAATGGTTTTTAAGATATGTACGATGTTGTTTAAACATGCCATGGAAGTGTATTAATCATGTTGCATTCAAATAGGATTGTATAAATGTAAAATAATTGTTATGACCTGTGCTATGTTTGGTAATGCCTTGTAACCCTAATCTGGCGATGGTTACGGGTTAGGGGTGTTACAGGAGCCGCAGAGCACCGGGCAGAGGTGCGGGCGGCACTGAGGCTAGACAGCCAGGGTTAGTGTATGCAGCGAGGCGTCGAGAGTAGGGCGACGCACCGGACGTCATAACTGGTACGTTCTTAATCTTTGGATCTCCATATACTACTTTGATTGATGTGGGTTCAACGCATTCGTACGTTGCTAGTATCATAGTAGAGACCATGTATTTAGACTTTGAGACTACTTCTAGGCAGATGACTGTGATTAGCCCTCTAGGTCACTCTGTAGTTGTAAATAAGTTGTATAGAGACGTACCCCTAGAACTCCAAGGGGTAGTGGTTGTTGCTGATCTGATGGAACTACCGTTTGGGGAGTTCGATCTGATTCTTGGGATGGAATGGTTGGTTAAGTACCAGGCAAGGTTGGATTGCGCGGCTAAGCACATGGTTCTAAAGACGGCTGAGAGTGATGAGGTGGTCATGATAGGTAATAGAAGAGATTACCTATCCAGCGTAGTGTCTGCTTTGAAGGCTGAGAAGATGGTCAGGAAGGGTTGTGAAGCATTTATGGCTCATGTGTGTGCTTTGAAGGCTAAGGAGTCTGCTGTAGGGAATGTTCGAACAGTAAAGGAATTTGCTGATGTGTTTCCAGAGGAGCTTCCGGGATTACCGCTGGATCGTGAGGTGGAATTCGGCATAGATCATATCAGAAGCGCGCCAAAGGTGTCTATTGCTCCGTATAGGATGGCGCCAAAGGAGTTAGTGGAATTAAAGGCTCAGATCCAGGAGTTGTTGGACCGAGGCTTTATCAGGCCAAGTGTTTCACCTTGGGGAGCGCCAGTACTATTTGTCAAGAAGAAAGATGGTACAATGCGGATGTGTATAGACTACCGCCAGTTGAATAAGCTGATGATCAAAAACAAGTATCGGTTGTCGAAGATAGATGACTTGTTTGATCAGCAGAAGGGTGCGTCGGTATTCTCAAAGATCGATTTAAGGTCTGGGTATCATCAGTTAAAGGTGAAAGAGGTTGACATCCACAAAACGGCGTTTCGTACTCGGTATGGGCACTATGAGTTTCTGGTGATGCCGTTTGGTTTGACTAACGCGCCGGCAGCATTCATGGACATGATGAATAGGGTATTCCAACAGTATTTGGACCAGTTCATCATGGTATTTATAGACGACATCTTGGTATATTCAAAGTCTGAGGAGGAGCATGACGCGCATTTGCGAGTAGTATTGCAGATTCTGAGGGAAAAGCAGCTATACGCTAAATTTAGTAAGTGCGAGTTCTGGCTTAGGGAGGTGACTTTCTTGGGTCATGTGGTGTCAGCTGAGGGGATTAGAGTGGACCCTCGAAAGATTGAGGCAGTATTGGAGTGGAAGCCACCTAAGTCAGTGGCTGAGATTAGGAGTTTTCTGGGTTTAGCAGGGTATTACCGGAGGTTTGCAGAGGGATTTTCATTGATCGCAGCACCGATGACCAAGTTGTTAAGAAAAGGAGTTCCGTTTGTGTGGACTGAGAAGCAGCAAGAGAGTTTCGACAAGCTAAAGAAGATTTTGACTGAAGCTCCGATTTTGATTCAACCTGAGGCAGGAAAGGAATTCACGGTATATTATGATGCATCACATACGGGTTTGGGATGTGTGCTGATGCAGGAAGGAAAGGTAGTGGCTTATGCATCTCGACAGTTGAGACCGCATGAAGTTAATTATCTAACGCACGACTTGGAGTTAGCGGCAGTAGTCTTCGCCTTGAAAATCTGGAGGCACTGCTTGTACGGAAAGAAGTCGATAGTCTACACAGATCACAAGAGCCTAAAGTACTTTTTGACTCAGAAGGATTTGAACTTGAGGCAGCGCAGATGGATTGAGCTGCTAAAGGACTATGACTGTTTGATTGAGTATCATCCGGGCAAGGCTAACGTAGTGGCAGACGCGTTGAGCCGAAAGGTTGTATCAGACTTAAGAGCGATGTTCGCCCATCTGAGTTTGTACGACGACGGAAGTATTCTGGCAGAATTGTAGGTTAAGCCAACTTGGGTTGAGCAGATCAGGGAGAAATAGTTAGGGGATGAGGTTTTGAAGGCGCAGAGGTTGCAAGTGCAGGATAGTGGTTTGGAGGGTTACAGCTTGTCTAGTGATGGAGTGTTGTGTTTCAAGGAGAGCTTGTATGCGGAAGGACATCGAGCTAAGGCAGAAGATTCTTCATGATGCACATAGCAGCCCATACGCTATGCATCCTAGAGGTAGCAAGATGTATCGGGCTCTAAGGGAGCAGTTTTGGTGGCCAAGTCTGAAACGGGAAGTAACGGAGTTTGTGGGTAGGTGTCTAACATGTCAGCAGGTCAAGGTCGAACATCGCTTTTGCGTCGTGGTTGCTTGACCAAATGAAGATTCCACAGTGGAAGTGGGAAAGGATCACTATGGATTTCGCTGGATTACCTCTACGCCTAGCAAGAAGGACTCGGTTTGGGTGATTGTGGATCGTGGGTGATTGTGGAAGTCGACTAAGTCACTCACTTTATACCCAGTAGGGTTGATTACTCACCCGTGGTTAGCTAAGCTATATGTGTCAGAGACAGTGAGGTTGTATGGTGTGCCAGTATCGATCATCTCGGATAGGGATCCCAGATTTACATCAAGGTTTTGGAGAGCGTTGCATCAGGCTTTGGGTACGCGCTTGGATTTCAGTACGGCATTCCATCCACAGTCTGACGGGCAGTCAAAAAGGGTTATACAGATTTTAGAGGACATGTTGAGAGGTTGTGTTCTGGACTTCAGAGGTAGCTGGGAAGAGTTTCGCCATTAATGAGTTCGCCACAACAATAGTTACCAAGCAAGCATCAAGATGGCACCATATGAGGCGTTGTATGGTAGGAAGTGTCGCCACCTACATGTTGGACGGATTTGGGTGAACGCGGATGTTGGGGCCGAGTTGGTTGCGTAAACCAAGACAAGGTTAAGTTGATTGGACTCGATTGAAGGAAGCTTGACAGTGTAAGTCTTATCTCGATCTAAAGCGGAGGGATATAGAGTTTGCTATGGGTGATAAGGTTTTTCTGAAGGTCTCACCATGGAAGAAGGTTTTGAGGTTCAGAAGAAAAGGCAAGTTAAGTCCAAGGTTCATCGGGCCGTATAAGGTACTAAGACGAGTGGGACCGAGAGCTTACCGACTTGAGTTGCCAGCAGAGTTAAGTCAGATTCATAATGTATTCCACGTTTCCATGCTTAGACGTTATCGTTCAGATCCATCGCATGTCATAGTAGTAAAAGAGATCGAGGTGAATCAGGATTTGACCATGGAGGAGGAACCAGTGCAGATTCTAGATCGAGATGTGAAAGTTTTACGTAAGAAGTCAGTTCCTTTAGTGAAGGTGTTGTGGCGAAACCATGGCGTGGAAGAAGCTACGTGGGAACCAGAGGACGTGATAAGACAGCAATACCCTCAACTCTTTTGATCAGGTAATTTCGAGGCCAAAATTAATTTTAAGGGGGTAGAGCTATAATATCCTAAAATAGAGGCTATTTTTAATTGAATTATTTTTGCTTGTGTTTGGTCTGTGGTGTTTTTATTTGTGATGGTTTGAGACTTAGTTGTAAGCCTAGAGCAAGCCTGAGTAGTAAGAAAATTTTTTGTTTTAAAGTTTTAAGCTAAGGGAGCTGAGGGAGCCAAGGGTTATAGGCATTTCAAGTAGGATGTTGGCACAAGAAAAAGGCTTGGCAAAGTGGCAAGAAGGCGCCACTTAGGGCCTGTGCTTGGCGCCACTTGCAGGGGGGAAGGAGGTCACAGGTTCAAGCAGCAGAAATCCCACCTTTTGCTTTCTATTTTGACGCCAAGGAGGGGGTGGAGTTGTGTGCAGTTCAAACTCTGCCTAGTAAGGGATGGACTGAGTCAAATTATTCAAATGGTTGGCAGAGAGAAAATTTAGGTGGTTGACCAATTCAAAATGGTTTGAATTAGTGGCCAAGAGCATTTTTAGGAAGTGGCCGAATTTTGAACTCCTCATGGGAGGAGTGGCCGATTTTGGTAAGGTGAGTAGAGGGGAATGTCGAAACCTCCTTAGGTGTTAGAGTGCATTTTTGGTCAGCCTTGTTTAGTGTACCAAAAGCCGAAAACCATACTTGAAGCATTTTCGATTTTCCTAGTGTTATAGAGTAGTAAAAGCCGAAATTCTTTTGTTTCAACACCTAGCCGAATGCTCTCTTGAGTTTCTAAATTTTATGGTTGTTTTACTTCCTTTTTTTCTTCTTGTTATTTGGCCAAACCATTTACCCTTCCATCCCTCTTTTCTTTTTCCATTTATGCTAAGCCGAAGATAGTCATCTTCTTCCTCTCATGCTTTTAATTTCTTTCTTTCTCAAAACTTTTGTGCTGAAATTTACTGTGTCTTCTTAGCCGAATCTTCCCTCTCCCACTTCTAATCTACTTTGCCGATTTCTCCTTTCTTCTTTAACCACATCCCATTTGTTTCAACTTTCAAGACTCTAGTCGAATCTCTTTCTCTTTTTGTTTATCCTAGCCGAATCTCCCTATTATTTCTTTTTGTTTAGTTTTGGGCCAAATCTCAAGCAAGGGTGATCTCTTCTAGTTTTTCTCCAATCGATTTTTAGAGGAAGGTAAGTGCTCAAGGCCGAATGCCTATTTCTTCTTCTCTCTTTTTCTCTGTCAACTTTTATAAGGGTAAGAGCTGAATTTCAGATTGGTGATAGATTGCTAATCATCTTATAGGATCTATTTCTTTTAGGATCGTGGGTCTTGAAGGTGGGAACTGAGCCAAGTGTTCTTGAATAATCGGTTTGGTAAGTACAATGGTAAGAATCTATTTCAAGTTCACCATTCTTTAGTATTCAAAAGTCAAGGCTATTGATGTGGGTGTTAATGATTGCCGATTGTAGGGGGGAGTGAAGCAGGTTCACTAGCGTGTGGTGGCTGGTATTCAAAGAGCATTTGGGTAAGGTTTCGGGTTCTGTGTGTTAACCTTTTGGGGGTTTATTTGGTTTGGCCGAATGGCCTATGTTGCTAACCTTAGTAATGGTCGAATGTAGGAGCAAGGGATCTAGTGTGGTAGATCGACTCTTTAGGATTTAGGGCTTCCGTTATAGCAGGTGTGTAACTTACATACTCTATTACTTAGTAATGTATTTTAATAACCTGATATTAATAAAAGCCGAAACAGTATGAAAGTTGATATGATACCCTATGGGTATGTGCACGGATTCGGGTAAGTCTGTTTCGATATGAGTTCTGTTATTCAATATATGATATCATGATTTATGACATATATGTGTTATGAGATGTGAAACAAAGCTTGTTGACATGATTTGCATGATTTGCATGATTTACATGAGTATGGCATGATACTGGGTGATATGAGAGGAGGGGGAAGATGATATCCGTGTCTTTGGGACACTAGAGGTTTGGCACCTCCAGTGGTTTGGTACCACAGATTGATTTAGTGACTTTGGGTCACCAGAGGTTTGGCACCTCATAGCGACTTGTCCCAGTGGCTTAGCACCACAGTGGGTTGGCCCCACAGTTGACATATCAGGATCGTCGCCAGTGATTTGGTATCACACGTGGGTTGGCCCCATACTTGGATATTGATATTTTGTGACTTTGGGTCACCATAGGTTTGACACCTCATAGCGACTTGTCCTAGTGGCTTAGCACCACAGTGGGTTGGCCCCACAGTTGATATTACGGGATCGTCGCCAGTGATTTGGTATCACACGTAGGTTGGCCCCACAGATGGATTATTTGTGACTTTGGGTCACTAGTGGTTTGGCACCACAATATTGGATATCGTGACTTTGGCTCACCAGTGGTTTGGCACCACCAGTGGTTTGGTACCACACGGGGTAGAAACGGAGTTACGGATGGCTAGGGTTGGGTGCATTATATATATATATTGCTTGGTCATGGTGTGTGTAAGTATGTTGCATTATTCGGGAGGAGGAATTATACACTGAGTCTTGGTGACTCACTTTCTCCCTTATCATTTCAGGTGAGACTTAGATCGCGGAAGAGGAGCCAGGTGGACTCGAGGGGGGCCATGCTATGAATAAACTCGGTCTTTCACAGATTTGAATTTGGTACTTTATCTCATTTATTTTAATTTGGTTTTGTTGGGATTGTATAAAGGCCTTTTAAATTATGTTTTGATTATATATGTGGTTGGACTTGATTTCAAACATGACTTAATAAATTATTGGGTTAACATTCGATAAAATGTGAATAGTAAGGTTTTCTAAACTACAAAACAACATGTTTTAAACTTTACCATCGGGTATCACTTTATAATTGAAGGAAACTACAACTCAAATGGTTTTTCCAAACTTAAGTTTTTCTCACTCAACTCAACTGGGTTCCAATAATTAAAGAATCATTCGGGATTTTTAAAATGTCGTAAATATTTTCTAACCTAAAATCGACAACTTAATCTTTAAAGATTTACTTCCGGGTTTTCAAAGTCAACTAATCGGTTTTTAACTCATCATGCACCTATTTTCTACAAAAGTAAAAACAACAAGGAATCTTTCTCAAAACTTTATTCGATAGTCTGTTTTCCTCAAAATATTCTTCCTGTAACATGCTAGATTCGGTCATAGTGTGTTGACCGGGTTTGGGGTGTTACATAGCTCTCTCAGTTGATCAAACAAATCATCGATCCGAGGTAACAGATATTTGTTCTTTATCGTCACTTTGTTCAATTGTCGATAATCAATACACATTCTCATAGTTCTATCTTTCTTTTTCACAAATAATACAGGAGCTCCTCAGGGTGAGAAACTCAGTCGTGCAAATCCTCGGTCGGTCAATTCTTGCAACTGAGATTTCAACTCTTTAAATTCTATTGGTGTCATTCTGTATGGAGCTATCGAAATAGGAGCAGTTCCCGGCACTAACTCAATACCAAATTCAACTTCCCTAATTGGAGGTAATCCCAGTAACTCTTCTGGAAACACATCTGGACACTCACATACCACAGGCACAAATTCAACTGTCTTTTCTGACACTTTTGTATCAAACATGTACGCCAAATAAGCTTCGCAACCTTTTCTTAGATATTTCATAGCTTTCGTCGCAAATACAACGGCTGGTAATCCTTTCATATCACTGGACTCAATTCAAACTATCTCACCATTCTGACTCTTCAACTCAATACTCTTTATCTTACAATTCACGATGGCATTATGCAAAGTAAGCCAATCCATACCTAGAATTATGTCAAACACATCGAATGGTAACAACATCAAATTAACCGGAAAACATAAATCACGAAACATCAATGGGCAATTCTTGCACACCTTATCCACCAAACCACACTTGCCTATGGGGTTTAACACTCCAACCACAAATTCAGTAGACTCAACAGGTAGAGTTTTACTCGATACTAGATTCACACACACATAGGAATGAGTTGATCCTGGATCTATCAATGCAATGACATCGTATCAAATAAAGTGAAAATATCGGTGATGACGTCTGGAGATGATGCTTCCTCTCGTGCGCGTATATCATAGGCTCGGACAGGTGCTCTTGCTTCTGACCTCACAGCTGTATCAGTTCTCCCTCTTTGGCTTTCACTCACATTTTTGATGTTTCTGAGTGGTCAACCCCTAGCTGTTACATTACTCGGTCTTTCATTCTGAACATTTTCTTCTTCGATCATCTTTGGGCAATCTCGAATAAAATGAGCTCGGGATCCACATTTATAACAAACTCTATTATTGTATTTGCCCCAGCACTCTCCCATATGTCATCTCTCACATTGTCTACACTCAGACTTGTTACTCTTAACACTGCCAACACTTGATTCATTCGGAGCTTGAATTCGTAAACCAGTACTTTGTCTCGAACGATCTTTATTTGGATGTCCAAACGAAGCATTTGAACTTTTTCTTACATCTCTATATCTCTTTGTAGAAGGTTGAGAAAATTTATTCATCTATCTCTTTCTTTCATCTCGAGCTTCAAAATCGGCTTTCTTCTTTTCTTTACTGAGTTCCTCAACTTTGTATGCTCTTTCCACTAGTACAACCAATTCATTTATGCCCAGTATCCCAACCAAAAACTTAATGTCTTCATTCAATCCCTCTATGAAATGTTTGCACATAGTAGCTTCAGTCGAAACACATTCTCTTGCGTATTGACTCAATCTTATGAATTCTCGCTCGTACTCAATAACAGACAAACGGCCCTGCTTCAGTTCTAAAAACTCTTTACGTTTCTGATCAATGAAGCGTTGACTGATATACTTCTTTCTGAACTCAGCTTGAAAGAAATTCCAGGTGATTCTCTCTCTCGGAACTACAGATGTTAACGTCTTCCACCAATTATAAGCTGAATCCCTCAACAAAGAAATAGCGCATTTAATACATTCGCCCGGAGTCAACGACACCTCATCAAATACTCGAAGGGTATTCTTGAGCCAAAACTCAGCCCTCTCAGCATCATCCTCTATCGTGGCCCTAAACTTTTTAGCCATGTACTTTCGAATCTTGTCTACAGGTGGTTTATTCATTCTGTTCATATCTACAACTTGCGGCACAACAGGTACTTGTCGGGTGCAGGTTGTGGAGTAGTAGAATTTGTTCTAGCAAATTTTGAAAACCATTCATTCATCATACAAAAGAAGGTTTACTTAGCCTCTCCTCCCTCATTACTTTCATTCGGTCTAGATGCGGCCGGCGTAGTCCCTTAAGCGGGAGCAGGTGCATTACTCTCTACATCGTCAACAACTACTCGATCGGGATCCATTACTAAATTAAAACACATTTCAACTGTCAAAATTCATCACACTATCGCAATTTCATAATATGGCATGTATAGCTAGACTCACACACGCTACGTTAGTACGAGAATCGACTAAACCGTAGCTCTGATACCAATAAAATGTCACACCCCTAACCCCAGACCATCGCCAAAATAGGGTTAAGAGGTATTACTGAACAATTGGAACATTTAACATCTAAATATACAACACAAATTCAATCATCAGTATATCTCATTAAAACATAACATATAGTCCCTTATTAAAATATATAAGACCTCAAATACATGCTAGAGAAGAATCGGGACAAAATCAAAACACATACAGAAGTTCTCGAAAACATACAACTTAACCAAAAATACAGGGGACACACACCCGTGGGGATAGGCCGTGCTTCACCCATGGCTACTTGACACACCTGTGTGTCCTCCCCGTGGTCATATACTGTTAAAATCAACACGGCTACCAAGCACACCCGTGTACTAGGTCGTGTCCTACTAAGTCATATACTGTCATTTCTCACACAACCTTTAGGCATGCCCGTGCCATGACCGTGTACTTCTTAAGTTAGCTACTGACTTTACCCCACGGTTACTAGGCACGCCCGTGTGCCATGGCCATGTGACATTATAGGTCATTTGCAAGACCAAAATGCCACCCAAAAAGGGTCATACCTACAAGAAATTTTTACCAAACTTCTCATGCACATAAGACTACCAAAAGCATACCAATGTAACCATTCAAAACATGCATTCAATACTGATTTCCATTCATACCAAATTCAATACCAATACTTATCCTATCAGAAGCATAATTCATTCCCAATTTCACTTACTCCTACTAGTATCATATCATCATAGAATTTCCATCCATAAATCAATTTCTCAACTCACAATCCATACCAAAAGATGCATCATATATATATACTAAAGTTATTTATGCCAAAACTATCACATATCTAGCCACATCTCATGGCTAATTACAAATCTCAAACATGATTCAATTAACTAGCCTATACATGCCATAGTTTAACTATGTACATCTTTCTAAAATACCCCAAAATAGATTGCCGATAGTGTGATTGAGAAGATGGCGATCCCATATCCGAGCTAGCTTTACTGACATTGCAAAGCAGAAAAACAAATCACAGAGTAAGCTTCTCAAAGCTTAGTAAGTTCATTATACAATACAATTATCTCATTAATCTAACCAATGTACATAATAAACAATCACATAGATTATTTATCTCATATTCATATCATCTCATCTATAACTAAAATACTCATTCATTCCATCATAACTTGTTTATAACTCATCATCCACAATGGTTCAACACATACCTTAGCTAACACTTAGTTATCCAACTTCCAAACTATTCAATGCTCGATATTACCTGCCGATCATCCTTTGATATTCGTTCAATTTAATCGCACACTCAGTGCCACAAACATATTCAAAGCATAATTGTTATCGCACACTTAGGGCCTATTCTTTTAACCGACTTGTCTCGGTGTCATACACACAGTGCCAATTCAATAAGCCAAAGCTTTCAAATCATCGCACACACAGTGCTATTCATCTCTATTTCGATTTCAATTTCACACACTTAGTGCTATCAACTAAAATCTTGCACATAGCAACTCACTTTCATACACATCTACATATTCATTTCATGATACTAAAACATATCTCAAATACATGTATTATATCAGAACTTACCTCGGACGTCGAACTATCGATACGGTCGATTAATCGAGCACTTTATCTTTACCTAAATCTTGATCTGAACCTCTCCTCTCTTGGTTTATACACATTCAAATTCAATCCATTCAATCATCAAATCATTCATTTTAGTCCAAACACATATATTTAGGGCATTTTGTAAAATAGCCCTCACATTTTAACATTTTGACACTTTAGTCTTTAATTCATCAAATCACCAAATACACATAATTTGCTTGTATTCAAGCCTAACCGAATTCTTACTATGCTCATACAAGTCCACATATTTCATTTATTTCACATTTTAGTCCCTTAATTCACACTTTTCACAATTTAGTCCAAAATACTCAATTTCACTAAAAACTCAAATACAAACTATGTTAACCCAACACCAAGCTTTCATATTTCACCAACTAACATCACAAAGCTCAAGTGTTCATCAATGGCTCATCACAAAATCATCATCAATTCACAAAATTACAACATGGGCTAGCTAGAGCACGAAGTAACGATTACGAAAACGTAGAAATTATCAAAAACCGAACTCAAAACATACCTTGATTAAGCAAAAGTCCTAGCCGAAACTTAACAAGCTCTTAACCCCTTCTTTCCTCTCTATTTTCAGTTGGAAGAACAAAGATGAACATGTTTCATCATTTTGTTTTGTTTAATATTAACCTAATAATCCCTTTTATAATTTTGCCCTTTCATTAGTCATATAAAACAAATATATATTAAGGCCAATATGTCATTTAACACTCCACTATCATAAAAATGGTTCATTGACAACATAAGGCCTCCTCCTTAAAAAGCCATCAACATTTAAGTACTTATAAATCAGCACATAGCTTTTACTCTTTACGCAATTAAGTCTTTTCTCTTAATTCGACACTAAAACAATCAAATTATCACACAGAATTTTCACACAGACTATGTCACATACTATTCACACAAAAAATAATATTAAATTAACATTTTATCATTGAATTTATGGTCTCAAAACCACTGTTCCGACTAGATTCTAAATCGAGCTATTACACAACCCATATCCGTCGCTGGATTAGGGTTAAAGGCATTACCGGACAGATCAGAAACTTTTACAGATATTACATACAACCATTGATCAATCACAATCAAAGTGTCCCTTTTATAGGTCAACGAGAACTTAATCATACTTTAAAATAGAGTCGGGACTAAATTGAACACATACTAAAATTCTCATAAATTTAAAACTTTTCTAAGTTACAAAGGTCAGACGCCTGTGTGGGCAGGCCGTGTGCCTCCCATGGCTACTAGACACATCCATGTGTCCCAGCCATGCAAAATCAGAGTATGAATCGACTTATCCACACGGACATCAAACACGGCCATGTGCTATGGCCGTGCACACTTAGGCTAGCTACTGACTTACTCACACGGCTACCAGGCATGCCCGTATGCCATGGCCGTGTCCACTTAGGCTAGCTACTGATTTATTCACACGGCTTCCTGGCGTGCCCGTGTGCCACGACCGTGTAGGCAAAATAGACCACTTGGAAGGTCAAAATTCCACCCACACTAGGGTCATCTCTCCTAGTTAAACACCAATTCATTTCATGCACAATTAACATCCAAAGATAAGTTAACTAAACAACCAATAATCACATCCAATCTCCTTTCTAATCATACCATTTTGCATACTAATTTGCACAATAAATTCTCATATAAAACCAAACATGATTCATTCACATTTACCTTTCATATAACTATTCCTTTGATCAAACATACTAACTCATAATGCATTCATATGCTTACCATAGCTTGACCATTTCATTAGCTACCAAGCAATACCAAATCATGCATCATATAACATATTCACTCATGCATATTACCAACATTTATGTAGCCACATATCATGGCTATTTATACACACTTCAAACATAATCCAATTTGACTAGCCTATACATGCCATATCTAGCTATATATAAATTTCAAAGGTACCAAAATAAGTTTGAGTAGTGTGATGACAATCCTCGATGGTTCCCGAGCCTTTAGTAGCTTTGACGATCTATAAAACAGAGCAAACACACACAGAGTAAGCTTTCAAAAGCTTAGTAAGCCATATACAAATAAACTTAGCATAAAATTCACATAACCATATTGATATAATGACATTAATGGTTCTCATAGCAAATTCATCACATATATTTCTTTGGCTCATTTGCTTAGCCATATCCTACCACATTCTTCAACTTAAATGTCACATATACTCATAGCTCTTTTAAGCATCTCTTCACATATCATTTTATCATTTCATTTCACATATCTATTGGAAACATGAAAATTTACATGTTTTTACATTCCCTTTTTAACTTAAAATCATGCTATTTCGGTTAGATTCTTGTCGAAATATAATTAAATATTATAAAATAATTAAATTGCGTTAAAAATATGAATATCATGAATTTTAATTAATTTTATAGTTAATTTTGATTTATTTTGACTATTTTCGATAGATTCGCACAAAGGGCGAAAATTGGCTCGGCAGACATTGCTTGAAGAACAAAATTGAGAAGCAATTTTGAAGTAACAAGGAAAAATAATTTCCAGCCTACGATGGTCAAAATATGTGTATTAAGTCATAAATTAATTAATTTTAATTTATTCCCAATTTAATTTGGGCTAAATAAATTAATCTTAATTAATTATGAAAAAAGGGCCCAGTTCAACCGCACCAGTTGAATCGAACCGAGCAAAGAATTGGGCAGCCCAAACCATCCATATGCTGGACCAAATCAGCTTATTAGCTGATTAATTAAGCTTGGAAAGAGGTCCTTGAAGACTTGTCAAAGTTGCATTCAACCCCCTCCACAATTAGTGGCTTTGTAGATTTTCCCCATGCCATATTTAGCAAAGTTGAAGCCATCAACTTTGCCACATAGATGGCCAGCCAAGGGGGTCTCTTTGGCTGATGGAATTTGCTATTTTTAGTAGCCACAATCAGCTATAAAATCCACCCCTTTCTGATCATTCAAAGCATCCCTTATCCCTCACATCTCATTCTCTCTTCTCCTCTCTCACTTTTTCTCAACTTTTTATTTTCATAGTTCCTTGCTCTTGTGCCGATTTCTCCCCTTGGGAAAGGGGTCTTCTTTAGCCATCATTAGGCAGCAATTAAAGTGTTCATCAGCCACCTTGATAGCCGAGGATAACGGAGGAAGAAGAATGAAGCAATCAGTCAAGCCACAGAGAAACACCGGATTTGCTTCTTGTTCCCTATCTCTTTAAATTTTGTTGTTGTTTTGACAAACATGTTTATGAATATTTATGCTGTTGGAATGGTTAATTTAATCAACTTAGCTTGAATTTAATTCGTGTTGGTTTGATTGCATTTCTTCCTTTTAAATTATTAAAATTGTGTTTATGATGTTATAGGCCTCGGTAAAATGCTTGATTAAGTAAAATCATGCTTAAGTTATTCTGGCATTATAGTTGTTTAGATAACTAAAGAATTAATTATTTAAACGCACTAAAATTATAATTAATGGACACAGTACTTAATCAGTGCATGTTTAATACTTCTAAGGTAGCTGAAGATTAGATTGGCATTGTATTTGGCGATACATATGCCTTGCATAACTTGCAAGATTATTGTGATTAAACTATTTCAAGGTAAGGATACTTTGTTACCTCACATAGTCTTTTATATGCTTATTAGGTTGAATTAACCATTTGAATCGACATAGGAATATGTGAGAGATTGTTTAATATAATAAGTATGTATGTGCAATAGCATGTTTACCTTTATAAATTTGTTCAGTCGGTCGAATTGACATAGGAATATGTACAAGAGATGAATGGATTTTTTATTTGTAAATATGTTCATAAGTTAGCAAATTATCGAGTTGCCATGAATTTATTCGTAACAAGTATGAGCATGAGTTTAATAATTCTAAGTAAAGAAATGTAATTAAACCAACACAATTACATCATCTTGATTAAAATCAATTTTTGAAATCATGCATTAGAACTTTATTTTATTTCATCTTATTTTACTTTGTTTTCTAGTTTTTAATCATTTTCCAAATCCAAATATTTTTCCTTCACCAAAGTGTTTAATCTTACTTTCATAAATAATTCTTTTACAATCCCTGTGGGTACGATAACTCGACATTTACTTGTCACTTTATTACTTGTTGCGATTGTGTACACTTGCACATTTCCACCATTCCAAGTTTTTAGCGCCGTTGCCGAGGACTATTTTTCAAAAGCCATTATTTGTGAATTTGTTAGTTTTAAATTTTGGTTTAATTTTTCGTTTAATTTTTAACTTAATTAATTTTTCTGTGATTATTTCAGGTGTTTATGAGTATTGACCAGATTATTGACTTACTCCATGTAGACCCTGAGGTAGAACGAACATTTCGACAGTGAAAAAGACAAGCGAACCAGAGAAGGATTGAAGAGATGAACTTTGAGAATATGAATCAAGGAAACGGAGCAAGCCCTACTCAGAATCCTATCCTTATTGTTGATGATAGGGATAGAGCTTTACGACAGTATGTTGTACCAGTATTTAACGATCTTAATCCGGGTATTAGAAGACCCAAAATTGAGGCACAACAATTTGAGCTAAAGCCAGTCATGTTCTAGATGCTTCAGACTGTGGGCCAATTCAGTGGAATGCCTATTGAAGATCCTCATCTTCACTTAAGACTATTTATGGAAGTGAGCGATTCTTTCAAGTTAGTCAGTGTTTCCGAAGATGCCTTACGATTGAAGTTGTTCCCATATTCGTTAAGGGACAGAGCTCGTGCCTGGTTGAACTCATTGCCATAGAACTCCATTTCTACATGTTAGCCATGAGGTTCCTCATGAAGTATTTCCTGCCAAGCAAGAATGCTAAGCTGAGGAACAAGATCATCGCCTTCCACCAAATGGATGATGAGTCCTTGTATGAGGCATAGGAAAGATTCAAAGAGTTATTACTAAAGTGCCTTCGTTATGGAATCCTACATTGCATTCTACTTGGGACGTTCTACAGTGGTCTCAAAGCTCACACGAGGATGGTAGTAGACGCTTCTGCTAATGGAGCTCTCCTTTCTAAGTTTTATAGCGAGGCTTATGAAATTATTGAGAGGATTGCTAGCAACAATTATCAATGGCCAACCAGTTGAGCAGGGGCAGGAAGATGAGTCACTAGAATACATGAAGTAGACGCTCTTACTTCACTCGCATATCAAGTATCATCAATATCCTCAATGCTTAAAAACCTTACTATTAATGGGTCTAATAATTTTTCAGCACAGCCGCCTAATCAATTTGATAATATAGCCTGTGTCTATTATAGGGAGGGATATTTGTTTGAAGAATGTCCGTCGAACCTAGAATCTATATACTACATGAGTAATCAGAACCAAAATCGAGGAAGGCAAGGGCTGCAATCAAATTTTTATAACCCATCATGGAGAAACCACTTGAATTTCTCCTGGAGTAACCAAGGGGCTGGAACCAGTACCACTTACACCCAACCCATACCAACCTAGCCGCCCAATTTCTCGCAACAAGTTTAGAAATCAGTTCAAGTTGAAGCATCCAATAGCTTAGAAAGTTTGTTAAAGGCATACATGGCAAAGAATGATGCTTTAATCCAGAACCAAGCATCTACATTGAAGAATTTGGAGAATCAAGTGGGCCAACTTGCAACTGAACTTAGGAACCGACCACAGGGTACCTTACCCAGTGATACGAAAAATTTAAGAAATTTGAGAAAGGAGCACTGCAAAGTGCTGACACTAAGAAGTGGAAAGACGGTAGAACCCAATACCATTGAAGTTGAAAAGGAGCAAGCTGAGGCTTAAGACTCAGAAGAAGTTCAACCAAGTGTTGAAATCCCAGTTTCACCAGAACCAGAATCTGCAAAACCCGACAAAGTAACCTCAAGAAAAACTAATTCTGATAACTAGCAACTCTGTTAGGTGTAGAATTATCGCCAAAGAAGAATAAACTAGAACCAGTTCCAGTAATGAAACCACCACCACCCTACCCTCAAAAACTTTAGAAGCAGAAGCAGGAGATTCAATTCAAGAGGTTCCTTGATGTACTATAGCAACTTCACATCAACATCCCGTTGGTTGAAGCACTTGAGCAAATGATGAACTACATCAAGTTCATGAAAGATATCTTTTCTAAGAAACGAAGACTTGGAGAATTTGAGACGGTAGCTCTGACGAAGGAATGCAGTGCATATCTTCAAAACAAACTACCCCTAATATTGAAGGATCCTGGATGTTTTACCATACCGTGCAACATTGGAGCAACATATTGTGGTAAGGCATTATGTGACTTAGGTGCAAGTATCAACTTGATGCCTATGTAAATATTTAGGAAGTTGGGGATAGGAGAAGTTAGACCAACTACAGTTACGCTTCAACTAGCAGATCGATCCTTAGCACATCTAGAATAAAAAATGAAGACATATTGGTACGTGTAGATAAGTTTATCTTTCCTGATGACTTTGTAATTCTAGATTTTGAAGTAGACAAAAAAGTACCAATCATCCTAGGAAGGCTGTTCCTAGTAACTGGGAGGACCCTTATTGATGTGTAGAAAGGCGAGCTTACTATGCGTGTTTAGGATGACTAGGTAACATTTAACGTATTTAAGTCTATGAGATTTCCTGACACAATTGATGATTGCTTTGCAGTGTCTGATTTAAAGGATTTAATAGTGGAGAAGGAACTCAACTGTGTTGAGGACCCACTAGAAAAAATTTTGACATCGGATCCCCCAAATGATGAAGAGGAGGATGAATACCTAGCTCTGCTAGAAGCTAATGAAAAGGGATTTAATTTGCAATCCCATTTTGAATCTTCGGAATTAGAGAAAAGGGATTAGACCCAGCCAAAAGCATCAATCAAAGAGCCACCTAAGTTAGAACTCAAGGTATTAACTACACACTTAAAATATGTTTATTTAGGTAATGCATCTACTCTGCCTGTGATTGTTTTAGTAGAATTAACTACTGAACAAGAAGAGAAACTTATCATAGTTTTGAAACAATTCAAGAAGGCTACTGGGTGGACTATAGCCAATATTCGCGGTATTAGCCCATCTGTATGCATGCACAAGATCATATTAGAAGATGGCGAGAGAGGAACGATTAATGGACAACGAAAATTGAACCCCATCATGAAGGATGTAGTAAAGAAGAAAATTATCAAATGGTTGGATGCGGGTATAATTTACCCCATCTCAGACAGTTCATGAGTAAGTCCGGTCTAGTGTGTGCCGAAAAAAGAAGGTATCACAGTCGTTGAAAATGAGAATAACGAGTTGATACCAACTAGAACTGTTACGGAATGGAGAATTTGCATTGATTACTGGAAGTTGAACAAGGCGACTAGGAAAGATCACTTTCCTTTTCTGTTCTTGGACTAGATGCTGGATAGACTCGCGGGGCGAGAATATTACTATTTTCTCGATGGATGCTCAGGATATAATCAGATTACAGTAGCACCAGAAGATCAGTACAAGACAACATTCACCTACCGTACAGTACATTTGCATTTAGACACATGCCATTTGGTTTATGTAATGCACCTACTATATTTCAAAGATGTATGATGTCAATTTTTACTGTCATGGTTGAGAAGTGTCTGGAAGTTTTTATGGATGACTTTTTAGTATTTAGAGACACTTATGATTATTGTTTAGCCAATCTAGCTAAGGTACTAAGGCGATACGAAGAAACGAATCTCGTACTCAACTGGGAAAAGTGTCATTTTATGGTACGAGAAGGAATTGTTCTAGGCCATCAGATAATGAGACGTGGGATCGAGGTAGACAAAGCAAAGGTAGACATTATTGAGAAACTCCCACCTTCAACATCTGTCAAAGGTGTTAGGAGCTTTTTGGGCCACGCCAATTTTTATCGAAGATTTATCAAGGAGTTCTCCAAAGTGGCTAAAACCTTATGTAAACTATTGGAGAAGGACTCGATATTCAATTTTGATGATGAATGCTTAAAAGCCTTCAACGATTTGAAGAGTCGATTAGTCATGGCACCCATAGTCATCACACTAGACTGGGATTTGCCATTCGTATTGATGTGTGACGCAAGTGACTTCGCAATTGGAGCTGTCTTAGGCCAACGAAGGAACAAAGTTTTTCATCCCAGCTACTACACAATTCGAACTCTAACTGGAGCTCAACTGAATTATACGATAACAGAAAAAGAGTTACTTACTATTGTGTTTGCTTTCGACAAGTTTCGATCTTATCTTGTAGATACCAAAGTGATTGTCTATACGGACCACTCGGCAATCAAATATTTACTGGCCAAGAAAGACGCTAAGTCGAGATTGATCCGGTGGGTACTACTACTTTAAAAGTTCAATCTAGAAATTCAAAATCGAAAGGGAGTAGAGAACCAAGTAGCAGATCCCTTGTTTAGATTGGAGCCGCAAGAGGGAAATTCTCCACTTGTACCGATTCAAGAGACATTTCCAGATAAGCACATACTGAAGGTAAATCAAGTCCATAATATTCCTTGGTTTGCTGATATTGCTAACTATTTAGCTTGTGGTTTGATGCCGATTGATAAAACATATCAACAAAGGAAAAAGTTTCTTCACGATGCGAAGTACTATTTCTGGGAAGAGCCATATTTGTTTAAAAAGTGTGCAGATCAGATGATCAGGAGATGTGTGGCAGAAGATGAAATACCGAAGATTTTATACCATTGTGACTCAGCTCTAAGTGGGGGACACTTCGGAGGTACACGTACAGCGGCCAAAGTATTGCAAGCCGGATTCTTTTGGCCAACATTATTCAACGATGCATATGCTTAAGTAAAGAGCTGTGATCGATGTCAGAGGGATGGAAATGTCACCAACATAAATGAGATGCCTCAAACAAATATCATTGAAGTAGAATTATTCGATGTTTGGGGTATTGACTTTCTTGGTCTTTTCCCTCTGTCTTTTGGTCACAAGTACATATTGGTAGCATAGATTATGCGACCAAGTGGGTCAAGGCTGAAGCTTATCCGACGAACGATGCTAAGGTTGTGATGAAGTTCTTGCAGAAACACGTGTTCATAAGGTTTGGAACCCAAGAGCTATTATCAGCGATTAAGGGACCCATTTTGTGAACAAGTGGTTAAAATGGTTGTTAGATAAACATGGAGTGAAACACCAGGTTGCTACAGCTTACCATCCGCAGATGAATGGGCAAGATGAGTTGGCGAATAAGGAGATCAAAGGCATACTTGAGAAGGCTATTTTCTCGAACCGACGAGATTGGTCCAAGAGACTAGATGATGCTTTATGGGCTAATAGAACAGTATACAAGACACCTTTAGGAATGTCACCCTACAGGTTGGTCCTTGGGAAAGCCTATCATCTACCTCTGGAGTTAGAGCACAAAGCTTACTGGGCTCTTCGACGACTCAACTTGGATCTTAAGCTTGCTAGAGAGAAACGGATGCTCCAACTCAACGAGCTAGAGGAATTCCGAATGTTCTCATACGAAAATGCCAAATTACTCAAGGAAAGACTCAAGAAATGCCATGACAAACACATTCGAGTTAGAGAATTTGAAGCAGGTCAGCAAGTCTTATTATTTAATTCCAAATTAAAGTTCTTCCCAGGTAAGTTATATTCATGCTTGTCCGGTCCATTCATGATTCATCGCGTCTATCTGTATGGAGTTGTTGAAATCCAAGGTAACGGAGGTAATTTTCAAGTCAATTCTCAACGTTTGAAACATTACTACGGAGAAAGACCTAAACGGGATCAAATCTTGTTCAGTTTATCAAATATTTAAATTTTCTTATTTTTAATAAATTATTTAGGGTATATTTTCGGGTTTATTATTGTAATAGGCCCAATTTGCCCGGGCCTATTTAACCAAAAATAAACATTAAAAAAACAAAAATAAAAAAAATAAAATAATAAAATAAAGTCCAAATAAAAAAAGTCCACAGTCCTTTATTTACAAAACAATAGAGCCTAATCGGCCCTAGATAAATTTTAAACTCAAATTAAATTAAAATGAGGCCCAAATACAAAACTCAATATCCAAATTGGCCCAAACGACCCAATTGTCCTAGAACCTTCCAGAAACCCTGAGGTTTCTAGAGTTCTCGATCTGCATGACTCTCCCTACGCTACCAAGATGCCTCCACGCCACTGGCCATCACGCGTATGTGCGCCAGTATCAGCAGGGATCCCCTCCACAGTCGTACCTGCAATAAAAAGCAAAAGACAGTCAGCAAGAACCACAGAATAGTGTAGAATATAGTAGAAAGTATTCGAAAAAACGTGTATTTCATTTCTTTTCTGGCTATAAAAAAGGCTGATATTGTACATGAATTTTTTTTACGAAGGCACAAAAAATAAAATACAAAGAAAAAGAATACAAAATCAAAAAGCAAGAATCCAAAAAAAAGGTGATTTCATCTTTAAATCTAGAGTTTTTTTTTATTTTCTTTTACTTTGAGTATGCATGCGAAAATAAAAAGGGGAAAAGAGAGTTTACCATGGTGGCTTTGAGCTTCATCTTCTCCGTCGCAATCAGGGTTAGATAAGGGTTTAGTTTGAGAGCAAGGTGAATTGGCGCATACAAAAGCAGATCGGACCTTCATATATCACTTATCACCGATTACAATGGCGTTTTAGTGGTAGAACAGAAGGGTTCCTAGATACGGCTAAGAGTAAACACATAGGAGGCTAGGGTTTTGCTTTAAGAAAAGGATTTGGCTGATAATCTTAGTTTCTGTCCATTTTTTAGGGGTTATAATTCATTAACGAAACGACGCCGTTTGGACTCAATTCAATAGTCTCAAAACGGCGCCGTGTGAAACAACCCGTTGACCCAATCCATATGCGGCTGAGATCCGCGTGTTTTTTCTATGATGGAATATTTGTGTATTTAGTCCCTCTTTATTGTATCATTTTTCAATTGAACCTATTATATATTCATTTGCTTCTTAATTGATCTATGCAATTTGCGCGTCATTTCAATCTAGTCCTATTCATGTGCTGTGTTTTGGGATATTAGAATATTTATCAGTTTGATCCCTTATTTTTGTGTGAAAATTCAATATGATCCTCGATTTTGTTTAAATATTTTTTTTATTTATGTAATAGCCTTCTAATTTTTATTTTATTGTACTTTCATTAAATGTTAATTTTATTTATAATTATTGTATTTTTAGTCTTAAATTTATTCATTATTCAAGTTATTTTAATCAAATTATTTTGAAATCGATTCTATAATTTCTAATTTATTTTATTTTCCATTTATATATTTTTTATATATTTATTGTAAAAATATTTAATTTTAAATCATATACTATGTATTTCTTTAATAACTTATATAATATTTAATTTAAAACAATTATACCCTATTATTTTATACATACATGTATATATAATGATAAAATCGTATTTTATTATATACTTTAATTCATTTCATACACTTCTATATCTTATTACTTATATATGTTTACATATATATATTTAAATGCGTATATTATATTTTTCATTTTGAATGATTCATTTCAAGTTCTTTTTAAAATATGTATCTCATAAGTTCATTCACAAATTATTCCATTTTAAATAACTCCATAAAGTGTTAATTTCAAAATCCACTTACTTTATTTATTTTAAATATATTTGTTAGCATTCAAGATTTTGTTTTATATTAATTTGCCATTGACAATTTTTGTAGAATTATTATATCATGTAGCTTATTGATTTGCAATCTGTTAATATATGTCTTTTAAACCATGTAGTTATCATTATTGTATATTGATATATTTCAATTATTGCTATAATTATCTTTCATAAATATGATGTTGAGTTTGTGTGTTTTTCATGCCTAATGTTATGTTTTTTCTTCTTGTTGATGTTTTATGTTATAAACCCCACTATTTTCAAGCTTTTACTAAATGTTCTATTTCATTAAAAATGCATTTTGAGCCGGTTTTAAGATTGCGTATCTGAAAATTTTTCAAAATAAGGCAATATTTGTGTGTTTGGAAGTTCAAAGAATTATGCCCTAACGTGCTGGGTGTCAATTTTTCGTTCAACCAAATAACCAAATAGCCTTTTAATTGCATATTTTGGAGATCAAAGACAATCTCGGCGTCAGGGTATAAATGTAACATCCTGGTTTAGGGTCTAGTCAGAATAGTGGTGCGAGACCACAAATTCGAGGGTTATGAATGAGTTTTTTTTTAGGTTTATATTATGTGTGCATGCTAGTGTGAAAGTTTCATGAAGTATTTTTGTGAAATGGTGGTTGAATTGTCCAAAAGGACTAAATTGCAAAAGTTGCAAATTGTGAGATTCTAGAAGTTATTTGTGTGAAATAGCTTTAGAATATTAATTAGAGGTCTTTAATGAACAATTTTCCCAAATTTTAATTTTTGGACAAAATTGGGCAAGGATGAGTTAAAATAGGAAGTTTATCAAAAATGGCATTTTGGTCATTTGGTTATTTAAATGATTAAATAAGTGAAAAGATGATAAAAATTCATTCATATTCTTTCCCAAGCTGCCAAAAATTTCAATAGCCATTGTTAGGGTTCTTCAAATTTTTCAAGCTTGGTGGTAAGTGCTCTTAAGCCCGGTTTTTGATATTCTTCGTATTTTTGAAGTCCTAGTAGCATGAGTAAGCTATTTTTAGCTATTTGGTGAGATAAAATGGATGTTCAAAAATGTGCTTATGTATGACATGCATGTATTTTGATGTTTTATGGAAGAATATGAAATCTTGATGTAGTAGAAACATCTTTTGCTAAGTGATTTTCCATGAAAATGCATGTAGGGACTAGTTTGTGAAAATCTTGAGTTTGGTCATACATGTGTGATTTAGTGAGAATGGATGAATGCTATAGTTGAATAAGTGATTGATGAAAGGCTAGAAAGTTGAATAAAAATCACTTTACGATCCTTGGGGCTAAAGTGTAAATATAAGAAAGTTTAGGGGCAAAATAGTAATTTTGTTGAAGTATGAGATGTGAGTCAATTTAGTCAAAGTGTGTATTGAATAAGCTGATTTATTTACTATAGATCAAGAAAGACAAAGCCGGATTGAAACCGAGGCAAAAGCAAGGTGGTGGACTAAATTGCACGTTTCTATACTTTTGAGTATCGAGGTAAGTCTATGCATAAACAATGCATTTATACTTACGAATTTATTTATGCTAGCTAGTGTGTAGCATGATTGAGACTGATTGAGAATGGTTGAGACTGATTGAGATATGTTAGAATTTGTGAATGAATGATAGAGTAAGTAAACATGTGAATGTGTATTGATAATGCTAGATGGTGGGCTAAGTGCGATGCCATCCTAATGCATATTAACGATAAGCTGGCTATGTGCGATGCTATCGTTAGGTATATCATCTAGTGGGCTAAGTACGAGACCACTATGATTACCTTTGCGGTAGGATAAGTGCAATACTACCTTATTAATTGATTGTGGTGGGCTAGGTGCGGAACCACCAAGACATTAGCTGTGTGGATTAGCTGTGTGGATTAGCATTGTGGATTAGCTGTGTGAGTTAGCTGTGTGGATTAGTTGTGTGGTGGTAGTAGTGAGTAGTATATATGTGTGGATGTGTTATCGAGTAATAATGATGTGTTGTATATTGTGTAAATGTGATATTGAATACAGGGGTGCATTCCAATGGTTATGAGTATGTGATTCATAATGTGTTGGAAATGTGGTAAGGAATAGAAAGAGTAAGTATAGCTGTACCTTATTTGTTAGTATAATGCTAGTTGTTGTATAGCTTATACTATGATGCTTAATTGTTTATGTATAAACTTACTAAGCTCAAAGCTTACTCCCTTTTCTTTTCCTTTGTTTATAGAGTAAAAGTGGTGAACCGAGATATGAAGATCATTGGAAGATAGCCCACATATCAACACACTCTAGTATATGAGATTCAATGTTTTGTATATGGCATGTATAGGGGCTAGACAAGTTAGTGAATTTTTGTTGTATATGGCTAAGATGTGTTGGCGTTTAAATGGATAGTGAATTTTGTATAATGCCATAGCTGTTGGCTATCATATTATATGAAAAGATATAGTTTTCTATGTGAGATTTCTTTTAAATTTAAGTTGATTATGGATGTGTTGTATGAATGCATGTTGTGAATGCCATAAGGGTGAGAAGAACTTAGCAAATAGCTTTGTTCTTGTCCATGTGAATAGATACACGGGCGTGTCTCTAGGCCATGTGTGACACACGGTCAGTACACGGGCGTGTTCTCTAGTCGTGCGTCCCTTGCAGGTTAATCTTTTAAGTTAGGATAGACCATGGGCTAGTCACACGGGCGTGTGACTAAGCTTTGAGGCCGTGTGAGTGAAGTCAGTATTCACCACGGGTTGAAGGCATGGGCGTGTGTGACTACACACGGGCGTGTCTCTTCTTACATGGGCGTGTTAGCCCTATACAAAAGAGAAAATTTTTAAGATTTGCAAAAGTTTAAGAATAGTCTCGAGAGCCCTCGTATGTATGAATGAGGCCTCGTAAATTTAGAAAGAGGTTGTTGAGATGACTTTTGAGAGAAGTCGATGAGCCTGAGTGGCGAACGTGAGGATTATATTAAGGTAACACCTTAAGCCGGTTCCGGCATAGAACCCGGGTAAAGGGTGTTACAATAAACATGTTTTATCCTAACGTATTGGATATGATATTTTTATTCCTTTGTGTAACATCCCAAAATTGGGCCTAGTAGGATTGGGCCCATTAGGCCTTAGGCGTAGGAGTGTTTAAAATTTTGAGAACAAGAGAATGGCATTAATTCAAGTTGGACTTATTAAGAAAGTAATTTTAGAAAGTTACGAGGTTTCTATGAAGTTCCGGTTTCAAGTTGGGCCTTAGTAAAATTTTGTGTCTAAGCCTATTAAGGAGAGATAGTAAGTGACCTTAAAGCATATGGAAATAACGAGTAAATAGCTAGCATAAATGAGCAATTGGTAAAAAGGTTATGGTGCCACATGATGGACTTTGAGGGAGGAGGTTCAAATCCCATTGTGTGCAAATTTTGACTATTATTTTTGCACTCTTTCCTTAAGTGTTGGCCAAGCATGTAAATATGGCAAGGTGGACTTTTTATTTTTGGCAAAATGGCTAAGGAGAATAGGAAAGAATGAAGGTGAGGAAAGAAATCAAGAAAAAGGGGAAAGAAAGGGGAATAAGTGGCCTTTTTCAAGGAAAATGTTATGGAAAGTGTGGGTGGCTAATTTTGACCATTTTAGTCATGTATGTGGACGGTTTTGTGTGTTAGGGGGGATAGCCAAATTTTGCTTGGTGTTTTGGTAAAGTTTTAGTGTTTGTTTTGGTCAAATTCCTTTAGCATCAAGAGTGTGTCATTTTCTCCAAAATACCTTTCTCTTAGCCGAATTTTGTCTTTGGCAATTCGTAAAAATTTTGGTATTGTTTTGGCCAAAATTCCTTTATGCAACTTTTGTGACATTTTCTCTTCTCTCCAAATTTCCTTCTTGTCTAATGTTCAACTTTGAGTGTGCATATTCTCTTCTTTTCTTTCTTCTTGTTTCCGAATTTACACCAACCATTGAGACCAAAATTTGTTCTTTCATCTTTCTTGAAAACCAAGATAGTCAAACATCTTTCTTCTTATTTCTTTTCTTTCTCACGAAATCCTTCAAGCATCTCTTTTGTCCTAATTCTTTTTCACCATAGCCTAATATCATTGTTCATTTTCCTCTATAACCGAACCCATTTCTTCTTTATCGTTCTTCTCATCCGTATTAACACTCACTCCTTTGATCAATCGTGTTCTAAGTGGGAAGGCTGAATCTATCACATTTGATTTGCCCGTAGCCATAAGTACAATCGGACTTTCAAGAAGGTGAAGGAGCACAAGTGATTTGTATTAACCAAATCGTTATCGTCGACTTGTCAAGGAAGTGGGGACGGGATTTCAGTAGCCAAAGGGTAGGATCGATTCTTGGTGCATTGAGGGAGATCACATTCGTGGTGTTGAAATCAGTAGAAAGCACAACTCATAATCAAGGTGTGTAATTTCGTACCTTCCGAAAACATGTTTGAAATGGTGTGTAATCTCACATCTCTCAGAAATTTTGTATGATATGTTTTGTGATTCAGTCGAAATACCGAAGAAAACCAGAAACCAGCATCCGTGATCACTCGGGAGTGCGCATATTCGTAGTAGTAACCATATTTTGTAATAAAATAGTTCCGGTTAGAAACAGTGACATGTTTTTGAAAAATCACAAAAAATAGGAGAAAGGGAATTATAAAGTGAATAAGTTATTGAATTAAAACCTACTGTGTCTATTTTGATATGGAAGAAATGGAGAAGGAAAAGGAATTTTATATTCTGAGATATTTTAAATTTTAGTGAGACTAGTTCTGATTGACTTCGTGGTTCCCTATTCTGTCTTGGAAAAATCGGTTAAAATTGTACAAAGTGAATTATGAGGAATAATTTATATGTATAGATTCCCTAGTGAGCCTATTTTTAATAGAAATAAGTGGAAGCAGTATATAAAAACCGTACAGTGAGATATTTGAAATTAAGGAAGGAGAGGTTAGAATCATTGGACAGTGAAACAAGGGAAACTTTAAGGAATAAACTGTACTAATTGGTTAAGCCGAAAATTCTGGAAAAATTGTAGTAAGAAGATATATGAGTCTAGTTTTAAGGAAAATTTACGGATTTAGATTTCAAGATTCCTAACTCAAGTTATAGTCAATTTAGTTAGTACGACGCAGATGGACAATTTAAATTTTTTTATGCCCAAATTAGTAGTTAAGCCTAGGTTACAAAATTACCAAAATACCCTTGGAGGGTAAATTATCGAAATACCCCTGGTTTGCGAGATTATCGAATTACCTTTAGTGGGTACAATTACTGAATTACAAAATTGCCCTTATGGGCCAAATTACAAAAATGCCCCTATGGGTTGATTTGATAAGATTGCCTTAATGGGTTGATTTGATAAGATTGCCTTAATGGGCTGGTTTGATAAGATTGCCCCTAATGGGCCAAATTGATATATTGCTTAATGGGCCGATTTGCAAAGTGTTATAATGGGCCAAATTGATATATTGCTTAATGGGCCAAATTGATATATTGCTTAATAGGTCGATTTGATACATTGTCTTAAAGGGCCGATTTGCAAAGTGTTAATAGGCCAAACTTTTGTCTAAATTAATTATTGTTGTTATATTTGTAAATATCATGATTTACTATGTATGTTGCATTTACATAATTCTGCATGGGATTGGGATATTGATGATCGGAGGAAGTAATCTGGTGGCTCTGCCACATATTTGGTGACTCTGTCACAATCTGTCTGGTGGCTATGCCACGTAAATTCTGTTATTCTGGTGGCTTGTCCATAATTAAATTTGTTATAAATGGCTTAATGCCTACGATTGGTGTGTTGGCGGGGTGGGTTGACTTGATCCCCACAGGTGTGTTGGTTGGTACGGGTGGTGTGTAGCGGACGGAATATTAGGTTGGTTTGGGGTTGCATTACATTCATTTGATTCATTTGATATATTCTATTTTGTAAGTGGGCTTTTGCCCAAGATTATGCTTTATGGGCTCAAGCCAAAGTTTTTGCTAATTAGGCTCCGACCTAGTGGATGATGGTAGGGGGATTATGCACTGAGTTCTTGTAACTCACCCCCCTTTTCTCTTAATCCTTGTAGGTAATGCTTAGTGACGTGGACTTGGGCCATGGATGTCTCGATGGAGGCCATACTTCAGAAATGGTTCATATTGAACTTTAGATTTCCATTTTCGTTCACTTTATTATTTTAGGTTTTATGTTGTAATAAAGCATCTGGAGTATTTTATTATTTTCTTTATGTTTGAAATACTTATTATTTTGCTTAAATTTTTTAAAGGGAATTTTCTAAAAAAATTAAATAAAGGTTTTCCAAAATGGATTAACAAATGGATTTCAAAATAAACTTTTACAAATATTTTTAACAAGGAAATTTTCTTTTGAATCATCAATGAAATTTTCAAAAGTCACAGTTTTATAAGAGCATTAGTTCAAATTTATCGATTTATCAATCAATCTTCGAGGTCAGTAGTACTTTATCAAATATTTCAAATCAAACTTGTTTTCTTGATTTTAACGAAGCAATACGTCTTTTTACGTACGAATGAAAACTACTTAAATGTATTTTTCTCATGTGACATGTCAAATCTGGCCTTAACGCCTGGGCCAGGTTTTTCCAAACCTAAAATAAAAATGGTTTCGACATCTATAATAAATATTTTTACTTAATATTATATATTTATAAATTGTTGATAAACTTTAATATATAATTATATCCATTATAATTTATGTATTAATTTTTATCAACTTAGCTTAGGATTAGGATTAATTTTATTTAATTATATTCTATGCTTATCCTAATAATTTAATAGCATTTGATAATTTAATATACATATATTTGATTATTAAATTGTTGTTAACATTGAGTAGAATTAGAATTAGAATAATTTAAATTATTAAATTATTCCAAAGATCTCACGCACACAAAGCGCATGATGGCCTCCCGTGCTTGCCACACTTGTCGCTCCACCACCGCCCAAGCCGTGTCCCGCTCTGTCATACCGAACTGACTGTGGCTTGCTTACTCGCTAGGCCTTGCCTTGCTACTTATGTGCAGCCCCTACTATGTGTTGCAGCTCGCTTTTGCACCCATCTGCCCACGCACCTTGCAGCCTTTCAACACCTAACCAGTACATATCTTTCACCCACACGTCAAGCCCTTAAGCCTTCAACCTTCCTTTTAAATTTCCATTGTAACATCCGGGATTTAAGGGTCACACATTTTAATTCATATATGTGTGTTAGTATGCTCTGAATGCTTGTTTGAGTGTGTCTAGGGCTTCGGGAAACCTTGAGGTTAAGTTTGAACCTTGGGTAAAATTTTTCGTTCTAAGCTTTTAGGGGAGAGCTAGTGGCATCAGACCTTAAGGGATTTAATGTGGGGTGTATGGACACAACAAGTGGAGTGGTGGAGTGGCAAGGAGACACCACCTTGTGTGTAGAGGAGTTACGTCAAAGAGGAGTTTCAAGGGGGAAAAGGTTCGACCAACATGGACAGCATTTTGGGTTGCATTTTGCGTCAAAAGGGGAGGAGGTAGTAGATTCGGCAAGGGCACTTGGAAGGTGGAAGTTTGAATGGGTCAAAGGATTTGAATAGATGGTGGAGAGCTACTTATGGAGTTTGAATGTTTCAAACTCATTTGAATGTGTGAAGAGGAGGGTAATGAGGAGAAAGTTAAGGGATTTGGGAGAGGGATGAAGTGTTGGCCGAATATGGGGTTCTAGGAGGGGGATTTTCGGTTATGCATGAAGGGTGTGAAGAGGTGTTTCGGTTAGGGGATAGGTGCCGAATTTAGGTGTTCTAGTAGCTTGGGTGTGCATCTTTTGCATTTCTCTTTGCCGAAAGGTGCCAAAGAAAGCTGTCCATTTCTTTTCTTTCCTTCCATATGACCAAAAGCCAAAATTGAAGAGACCATAGGTGTTTTGTAGTCCCATTTTCTTTTTCTCTTCTTAGCTATTCACTTCCAAGGGCCGAACCTTTTACCATTCTTCTCTCATTTGCTTCTCTTTCCCACCCTTACTTGATTGCTTCACAAACTGAATCTCATTCCTCTCATCATCTTTTTCTCTTGATGGCCAAATGTACCTCTCATTTCTAAGCCATAGCCGAACCATCTAAATCATCCCCATCTCTCCTCCTTTCTTCTTCTATTCGTTTATATCTAAAGCCCCATCTCTTGGCCGAATTCTCTATACTCTCTTCTTTCGATTTTCACCTCTTTTAACCAAGACATAATCAACTTCCATCTCCATCTCTTAAGGTTTTCCTTCGATTTCTAAGTAGTGGTGGTAAGGTTCTTTACTCTATAAAGTTTTCTTTCATCTTTCTCTTTGGTTTACCGAAACCAAAAGCCTATTTTTGTTACCTTTGTGTGGTCAAATCTATGAAGGGCTTGATTTCAGATCTTCTGCTTGAAGCCAGCGTTAGGGGTGCTAGAGATCTCTTGAGGTTCGAACAAAGTAAGTGAGTTGCAGTATTCTTTCGGTCGAAGGCCACTACTTTTGGATTCCAAATCTTTAGGCCGAATCTAACATGGGATTTATGTAGGATCTTCGACAACTTCTAAACTTAAGTGAATAGCCTTCGGGATTCTGACGACTTTGGTAAGGTTGTTCTTTCAATCAAGTATTCTTTTGGTTTTATTATATTATTATTCCACTTTTTAATCGGGTCTTCTGACCAAGATCTTGTTTGATGGAATCGAGTACTAGTCAATTGAACGAAGGGGTTGGACTTGTAGTCCCTACCCCTAAGTTTAAGAAGCGGTCAGTTTCAGCAGTTTGGGATTGGCCACCGGGCTGTGGACCGGCGTCTGAAAAGGATAAGCAGATCGCTGAGTCTCTTCAAGTGAGGACGTTAGGGAGATCGATAGTCTAGTTCTACAGGATTTCAGGTGTGTAATTATCACACTGTTTTCTTTAGTTGTTTTAACTAAATATATGTATCATGTGTGGTAGCCGAAATAGTGACTGTGGTGGTGGTATGTCCTATATGGGGTAATCCGATAAATCAGGTTAGTATACTAACTACATCAAAACTGAGGATAAATGGTTGTAGATGCATGTACGCATGTTATATATCTCTGGATGTGTTTGTATTGTATCATATTGCCATTCACCATTTTATGCTACATGTGTATGGGATTCGGGATATTATGATGAAAAGGGAAGTGTGTATATATTTATATATGTGGGTGACTCTGTCACGATTAATGAAGGCCTTGAGCCTCATTGTGGATTGGTGGTGACCTCAAGTCTCATCGTGGATATTTGTGATTCAATCACGTAGATTAGTGGTTAAACCACTTATGTGGACTTTGAGCAGTGTGTCTGTCAGCATAGACTGCCAAAGAGGTGTGTAGCGGATGGAGGGTCGATTGTAGCAATCCCCCGGTGTGTATGAGGATGGATATACGGGTGGTGTGTAGCGGATGGACACTAGGTTGGGATGGGATTAACATTTTGCATCTTTATATGTGGTATATCGATTTGATGTGGATTTTGGGCCAAGCCCATATGTGGAATGATGTGGAATAATTGTACACTGAGTCACAATGACTCACCCTGTTTCCTAACACATTGCAGGTAAACCTTGACTCGTTGGACTGGGATGGATCGGACTCGAGGTGGCCATGTAGAGTTTTAAGCATTAAATTTGCTTAAGAACATTAATTGCTATTTTCTGTTGGGATATTTTTATTATGTAATAAGGCCACTTCTAATTTGATAAACTTTGGGAATTTTTAAGTAGTTTTACTAGGTCGAATCGTTAAAGAAATGTTTTACTTTACATCCAAAATATTGGAACAATAAAAAAAATGTTGAGTTCTCAAAACTTGATAATGGGAGTTTTAGCAATAAGGCTATTAAATTATATTTTTAACTCAATTAATGGATTTTTCTTCAACTACAGCCCTGTGATCTTAAAACCCCAATTCAAATAGACAGTTTTTACTTTTCAATCGTTTTCTTACCTTAGAAATAAAATTCTTTTTTCACCTTTTCCCTGGTAACATGTCAGATCCGGTCGTGATGTTTGTGCCGAGTTTGGGGTGTTACAATTTTGGTATCAGAGTCTGGTTCAAAAGCTCGGCTTTGGGTTTTGGGTTCAAAATATTTTTTTAAATGGTTTTAAAGCATAGTAGAATGAAATACATGTTTTTCTTTTTGCATGGCACCTGCGTCTCCGGCCAAAGTCTGCCAGGTAAGTATTCTGAACCATTGTGTGGTATATATGTGGGCTTGATGGGCTTTAAGGGACGTAGAATAGTGTAAATAGAATTTGATGGACTTTAGGCCTAGTTTACATCATACTTTGAACTTCATAAAACTTAACCTAATCAAACAAACCCGGGACTAAGTCACTGAGCTAAGGTGTGGCAATAGGCATACACATGTCTAGGATTGGATCCAGGGAGAGCTTGGTATTTAAGCAGTCCTAGTGACTCATCTCCTCTTTTCTAGAATCCTACCTGGTGCATAGTGTCTGTTCACCTTAGCCATGAGGACTTGTTGACGGGCCAAAATTTATAATTAAAACCCGAAAGGGACCAGCCACCCTATTTTGTAAAATCACAAAAATACCCCTCATTCTGTAATATTCCCGAAATACCCCTGATTTGTGGAAACCTCCCAAAATAGCCTTGATTTGACAATTCCCAAAATGCCTTGATTTGAAAAAGTACCGAAATGCCCTTGATTTAGAAATTATCAGAATTTACAAAATTACCGAAATACCTCTAGATTGCAAAATTACCAAAATACCCTTATTTGTAAAATCACCAAAAAACCTTATTTTGGAAAATTACGAAAATAACCCTGGGTAGTGAAATGACAAAAATACCCCTAGGTGATGGATGTGAGTTCATGGATGTTTACTTGTGTTTGATGTATGTATGTGATGCTCTGCTTGAGGTGGATTGAATGTGAACTCCAGAATTAGGAAATACAGACTTGAGAACTGAATGTTGTAGATAGAATTCAAATTCGAAAGAACTACTGTTAAAATTCTTTTCCATAAAACTGTCAGTTGTTAAATAGTGGAAAGATATGCTGATGCATAAAACTTTTAAATTAGATTAAACCGTGAACACTAGTCATGAGCACTCGAGGATGCGGGCATAATGTGCGTGGTCGTGGTAGGGGTAGGGTGACTATGTCAGAACCGGTAGGGCCTGGTTATGGGTTAGAGAATGAGGTACCGCTACCGCCTACTGCAGAAGCAGAGCTTCAGGGTCAAACGGATGGAGACAACGCAGTATCTCAAGCAATGCTGCGGGTTTTAGAGCGTGTGGCTGGGGCAGGTACGGGGACAGCAACACGGAAGTCCATCCCTGAGTGACTCGAGCTAATGGAGCCAAAATGTTTAGAGGTATCTCGGGAGTAGCTCCAAACGTGGCTGAATATTGTCTGGAGGCGGTCGAGAGAATTATGGATGACTTGGACTGCACAGTTGAAGAGAAGCTAAAGGGCGCGATTTCTTTACTTCGAGATGAGGCCTACCAGTGGTGGCTCACCATCAAAGAGGGTACTCCGGCAAACCGAGTGGATTGGGATTTCTTTAAGATAAAGTTTCAAGGGAAATATGTCAGAGCCAGTTATGTGGACACGCAAAGGAAGACATTCTTGAATTTAGTTCAAGGGGTAAGTCAGTAGCCGAGTATGAGGCAGAATTTTTGAGGTTAAGTTGATACGCCCGAGGGATTATTACAACTGATTACGAGCATTGTGTGAGATTTAAAGATAGGCTACGAGATGAGCTACGGGTGTTGATAGCTCCTCAGTGAGAGAGAGATTTTACTGTGTTGGTGGAAAAAGCCAAGATAGCTGAAGAGGTTAAGCGAACTGAGAAGCAGAACAGGGATAAGGACAGAGGCAGGAACAAGAGGAGTTATGGACCATCAGGGTCATTGAGAAGTTTTCAGAAGAGACCTAGGGTAGATGGACCTGTTCGCGTTGCTACACCGACTGCTTTTGGGCAATTTCGACAGTGTGCTCATTATGGGAGATCACACGCGGGAGAGTGCCGGGGAAGAAACAAGGAGTGTTTTAAGTGTGGGTCAAAGGATCATCTGGTTAAGAATTATCCGCAAGATATGCCTAGGGCTCGGATGGTAGGTCAGGATATGTGTAGCCAGGAAGGGGTGGTCAACAGGTGTCAAGAGGTCATGGTCCAAACCGAGGAGGGAATAGTTTTGGCCGAGGTCGCGGGGCACCAGGCAGGGGTATGTGTACGCATCTAGACGTCGTGAGAAGGGGGAGGCACCTAACATGATAATAGGTACGTTTCTCATTTTTGGGTTACCCTTTGTTACACTGATTGATGTTGGGTCAACTCACTCTTACATTGCTAGTATGGTGTCTGGAACTTTGAGTATGAATCCTGAAACTGTCTCTAGGGAGATGACTGTACTTAGTCCTTTAGGGCAATCGGTAGTGGTAGACAAATTCTTTAGAGATGTGCCTCTAGAGGTTCAAGGGTCAGTTTTTCCAGCTAACTTGATGGAGCTACCATTTGAGGAATTTGACTTGATCATAGGCATGGATTGGTTGGTAAGGTATCATGCGAATTTGGACTGTGCTGCTAAGCGCATGATGTTAAGGACTCCTGAAGATGAAGAAGTCTTGGTGATAGGTGAGAGGAGAAACTATTTATCTAGCATAGTGTCCGCTCTCAAGGCAGAAAGAATGGTGAAGAAAGGGTGCATGGCCTTCCTAATATATATTAGTGCCTTGGATGCAAAGGAAGCGACCGTGAGGGAGGTTAAAATAGTGAAGGAGTTTGTGGATGCTTTTTCAAAAGAGCTTCCGGGGTTGCCATCAGATCGTGAGGTAGAGTTTGGAATCGAGCTTCTACCAGGTATGGCTCCGGTGTCTATCGCCCCTTACAGGATGGTACCGAAGGAACTAGTGGAACTGAAAGCTCAAATCCAAGAGTTGTTAGATCGCGATTTTATTCGACCCAGTGTGCCTCCATAGGGAGCACTGGTGTGGTTCGTAAAGAAGAAGGATGGATCTATGCGTATGTGCATAGATTACCGCCAATTAAATAAGCTGACGATCAAGAACAAGTACCTACTACCGAGGATAGACGACTTATTTGATCAGCTCAAGGGGGCATCGGTCTTTTCAAAGATTGATCTGAGGTCTGGATATCACCAGCTTAAGGTAAAGAAAATAGATATTCACAAGATGGCTTTTCGGACTCGCTACGGGCACTATGAATTCTTGGTAATGCCGTTTGGGTTAACAAATGCACCAGCCGCATTCATGGATATGATGAACCGGGTTTTTCAACCCTATTTGGACCAGTTCGTAGTGGTGTTCATAGACGATATTCTGGTGTACTCCAAGTCAGAAGAGAAGCACAATGTGCATCTCCAGGTAGTTCTACAAATTTTGAGGGAAAAGAAATTGTATGCCAAATTTAGCAAGTGCGAGTTTTGGCTAAGGGAAGTTTCTTTTCTGGGTCATGTGGTGTCGGCTGAAGGGATAAGAGTTAATCCTCGAAAGATCGAGGCAGTGTTGGAATGGAAACCACCTAAGTCTGTGGCAAAGATTCGAAGTTTCTTGGGGTTGGCAGGATATTATAGAAGGTTTGTCGATGGTTTCTCTTCTATCACGGCGCCCCTGACTAAGTTGTTGAGGAAGGAGGTGCCTTTTGTATGGTCAGACAAGCAGCAAGAGAGTTTCAAGAAGCTAAAAAGGGTTCTAACAGAGGCTCTAGTATTAACTCAGCCTGAGGCTGGAAAGGATTTCACTGTGTATTGTGATGCTTCTCACACGGTGTTAGGTTGTGTGCTGATGCAGGAGGGGAAGGTTGTTGCTTATGCGTCTCGACAATTATGACCTCATGAGATTAACTATCCTATGCATGATCTGGAGTTGGCTGCAGTCGTTTTTGCTTTAAAAGTTTGGAGGCATTATTTGTATGGGGAGAAGTCTGTGATCTACACTGACCACAAGAGTCTAAAGTATCTGCTGACCCAGAAGGAGCTGAACTTGAGGCAGCGACGGTGGGTGGAGTTATTGAAGGATTATGACTACTCGATTGAGTACCACCCGGGAAAGGCAAATGTGGTGGCGGATGCGTTAAGCCGGAAGGTGGTGTCAGATTTGAGAGTGATGTTCGCCCATCTTAGCTTGTATGACGATGGGAGTTTATTAGCTAAGCTGCAGGTGAAGTCGACCTGGGTAAGTCGGGTAAAAGAGAAACAGTTATCGGATGATGTTCTGAGTGCTCGACTTCTGCAAGTATAGGATGGGGGTATAGAGGATCACAGATTGAATAATGATGGAGTTCTGTGTTTTCGTGGGAAGGTTTGTATGCCGAAGGATGTGGAGTTAAGATAAATGATTCTTCGAGAATCGCATAGTAGCCCCTATGCTATGCATCCTAGAGGAAGTAAGATGTATAGAGATCTACGAGAACAGTTTTGGTGGCTTGGATTGAAGAGAGAAGTTACAAAATCTGTGGGAAAGTGTTTGACGAGTCAGCAGGTTAAAGCTGAACACCAGGTGCCTTCGGGGTTGTTGCAACTGGTGAAGATTTCGCAGTGGAAGTGGGAGAGAATCACGATGGATTTTGTTAGAGGACTTCCTCTTACGCCCACTAAGAAAGACTCGGTATGGGTGATCGTGGATCGATTGACAAAATCTGCTCATTTTATACCTGTACGTGTCCACTATTCTCTTCAAAGGTTAGCTAAGCTGTATGCAGCAGAAATTGTGAGACTCCATAGGGTACTAGTGTCAATCATTTCAGATAGGGACCCTAGATTTACGTCGCGGTTCTGGAGGGCGTTGCATCAGGCTTTGGGTACTAGATTGGATTTTAGCACGGCATTTCATCCGCAGACAGATGGACAGTTTGAGCGGGTAATTCAAGTTCTGGAAGATATGTTGAGGGCTTGCATCATTAATTTCAGGGGTAGTTGCTGGCAGAGTTCGTGTACAACAACAGTTACCAAGCAAGTATTCGGATGGCACCGTACGAAGTGTTATATGGGTGAAAGTGTCATACTCCTATGTGTTGGACAGAATTGGGTGAACGACGTATCTTGGGTCCAGAAATGGTTGCAGAGACGGAGGAAAAGGTTAAGGTAATTCAAACTCGGTTAAAGGAGGCATCAGACAGATAAAAATCATATGCGAATCTTAAGCGAAAAGAGATAGAGTTTGAAGTAGGTGATCGGGTATTCCTGAAAGTTTCACTGTGGAAGAAGGTGATGAGATTTGGACATAAGGGTAAGTTGAGTCCAAGATTTATAGGACCTTATTGGGTTTTGAAACGAGTGGGGCCGGTAGCGTACCAGTTGGAGTTACCTTCGGAGTTGAAGCAGATGCACGATGTGTTTCACGTCTCGATGCTAAGGCGTTACCGATCGGATCCATCTCACGTAGTGCCAGTCGAGGAAGTTGAATTAAGGCCAGACTTGTCCTATGAGGAGGAACCAATTCAGATTCTGGAGCGAGACATCAAAGTGCTATGGAGGAAATCAGTTCCTTTAGTTAAAGTGTTATGGCGAAAACATAGTTTGGAAGAAGCGTCGTGGGAGTCAGAGGAGGCGATGCGACAGCAATACCCACACCTATTTTGACCAGGTAATTTTGAGGCCAAAATTTCTTTAAGGGGGTAGAACTGTAACATCCAGGATTTAGGGGTCACGCATTTTAATTCATATCTGTGTGTTAGTATGCTCTGTATGCTTGTTTGAGTGTGTCTAGGACTTCGGGAAACCTTGAGGTTAAGTTTGAACCTTGGGTAAAATTTTTGGTTCTAAGCTTTTAGGGGAGAGCTAGTGGCGTCAAACCTTAAGAGATTTAATGTGGGGTGGCAAGGAGACGCCACCTTGTGTGCAGGGGAGTTGCGTCAAAGATGAGTTTCAAGGGGGAAGAGGTTCGAGCAACATGGACAGCATTTTGGGTTGCATTTTGCTTCAAAAGGGGAGGAGGTAGTGGATTCGGCAAGGGCACTTAAAAGGTGGAGGTTTGAATGGGTCAAAGGATTTGAATAGATGGTGGAGAGCTACTTGTGGAGTTTGAATGTTTCAAACTCATTTGAATGTGTGAAGGGGAGGGTAATGAGGAGAAAGTTAAGAGATTTGGGAGAGGGATGAAGTGTTGACCGAATATGGGGTTCTAGGAGGGGGGATTTTCGGTTATGCATGAAGGGTGTGAGGAGGTGTTTCGGTTAGGGGATAGGTGCCGAATTTAGGTGTTCTTGTAGCTTGGGTATGCATCTTTTGCATTTCTCTTTGCCGAAAGGTGCTAAAGAAAGTTGTCCATTTCTTTTCTTTTCTTCCATATGACCAAAAGCCGAAATTGAAGAGACCATAGGTGTTTTGTCGTCCCATTTTCTTTTTCTCTTCTTAGCTATTCACTTCCAAGGGCCAAACCTTTTATCATTCTTCTCTCATTTGCTTCTCTTTCCCACCCTTAATTGATTGCTTCACAAATCGAATCTCATTCCTCTCGTCAACTTTTTCTCTTGATGGCCGAATGTACCTCTCATTTCTGAGCCATAGTCGAACCATCTAAATCATCCCCATCTCTCCTCCTTTCTTCTTCTATTCGTTTATATCTCAAGCCCCATCTCTTGGCCGAATTCTCCATACTCTCTTCTTTTGATTTTCACCTCTTTTAACCAATACATAATTGACTTCCATCTTCATCTCTTAAGGTTTTCCTTCGATTTCTAAGTAGTGGTGGTAAGGTTCTTTTCTCTATAAAGTTTTCTTTCATCTTTCTCTTTGGTTTGTTGAAACCAAAATCCTAACTTTGTTACCTTTGTGTGGCCGAATGTATGAAGGGCTTGATTTCGGATCTTCTACTTGAAGCCAACGTTAGGGGTGCTAGAGATCTCTTGAGGTTCGAACAAAGTAAGTGAGTTGCAGTATTCTTTCAGCCGAAGGCCACTACTTTTGGATTCCAAATCTTTAGGCCGAATCTAACATGGGATTTATGTAGGATCTTCGACAACTTCTAAACTTAAGTGAATAGCCTTCGGGATTCTAACGACTTTGGTAAGGGTGTTCTTTCAATCAAGTATTCTTTTGGTTTTGTTATAGTATTATTCCACTTTTTAATCGGGCCTTCTGACCAGTCAATTGAAGGAAGGGGTTGGACCTGTAGTCCCTACCGCCAAGTTTAAGAAGCAGTCAGTTTCAGCAGTTTGGGATTGGCCACCGGGCTGTGGACCGGCGTCAGAAAAGGATAAGCAGATCGCTATAGTCTCTTTAAGTGAGGACGTTAGAGAGATCGATAGTCTAGTTCTACAGGTTTTCAGGTGTGTAATTATCACACTATTTTCTTTAGTTGTTTTAACTAAATATATGTATCATGTGTGGTAGCCGAAATACTGACTGTGGTGGTGGTATGTCCTATATGGGGTAATCCGGTAAATTAGTTTAGTATACTAACTACATCAAAACTGAGGATAAATGGTTGTAGATGCATGTACGCATGTTATATATCTCTGGATGTGTTTGTATTCTATCATATTGCCATTCACCATTTTATGCTGCATGTGCATGGGATTCGGGATATTATGATGAAAGGGGAAGTGTGTATATATTTATATACATGGGTGACTCTGTCACGATTAATGAAGGCCTTGAGCCTCGTTGTCGATTCGTGGTGACCTCGAGTCTCATCATGGATATTTGTGATTCAATCACGTAGATTAGTGGTTAAACCACTTATGTGGACTTTGAGCAGTGTGTCTGTCAGCATAGACTGCCAAAGAGGTGTGTAGCGGATGGAGGGTCGATTGTAGCAATCCCCCGGTGTGTATGAGGATGGATGTACGAGTGGTGTGTAACGATGGACACTAGGTTGGGGTGGGATTAACATTTTGCATCTTTATATGTTGTATATATCGATTTGATGTGGATTTTGGGCCAAGCCCATATGTGGAATGATGTGGAATAATTTCACACTGAGTCACAATGACTCACCCTGTTTCCTAACACATTGCTAGTAAACCTTGACTCGTTGGATTGGGATGGATCGGACTCGAGGTGGCCATGCAGAGTTTTAAACATTAAATTTGCTTAAGAGCATTAATTGCTATTTTCTATTGGGATATTTTTATTATGTAATAAGGCCACTTCTAATTTGATAAACTTTGGGAATTTTTAAGTAGTTTTACTAGGTCGTAACTATTAAAGAAATGTTTTACTTTACATCCGAAAATATTGGAACAATAAAAAAAATGTTGAGTTTTCAAAACTTGATAATGGGAGTTTTAGCAATAAGGCTATTAAATTATATTTTTAACTCAATTAATGGATTTTTCTTCAACTACAACCCTGTGATCTTAAAACCCCAATTTAAATAGACAGTTTTTACTTTTCAATCGTTTTCTTACCTTAGAAATAAAATTCTTTTTTCACCTTTTCCCTGGTAATATGTCAGATCCGGTCGTGATGTTTGGGTCGGGTTTGGGGTGTTACATCCATCTTTTGTTTCATAGGTATATTTTATTTTAGGAGTTCTTAAATTTTTTTACAAGGAAGATGGTAAGAACAATTTTTTTCTCTTAAGTTCTAATTTTATTCAATTATTTAATTTTTAAGTTTATTGAAATATTAGTAATTTTTATTAATTAAATTTTTGAGAAAATATTTTTCCCCATCTTATGTGCAGGTCAATCATGCCTCGTAAGAGAACTCGTGCTTCTGCTCAAATCGATGAAACGCAAAATAAGTTCCACTATAAAGAAGCCAAAGTAAGATACGAAACTATCTTCAAAAATCAACAGATGCATCTAGAGAAAGGCTTCACATTGAAGGAAAGCAACTACAGAGACTTTATGGCATGTATTCGTCAAGTTGCTGAAACCCTAAATTGGGAAGTATTTTGTGAAAAGAGGCCAAGTGTGGATGAGGAACTAGTTCATGAATTTTATGCGAACTTAACCTCAAGCGAATTGACCGAAGTTCTAGTTCGTGGAATCAAGGTACCAATAAATTCAAATGCTATTAATGAGTTCTTTGAATTACTTGATTTCGAAAATGATGAATATTCTTCCTTGTTGAGCAACATTAAGCCTGAAAATGTGCAAGAAATTCTCGAGGAACTTACAGTTTCAAGTTCTAAGTGGAATGTGTCAAAGCAAGGAATCCACACGTGTCGAAGAGAGTACTTGACACCACTTGCGAAGGTATGGTTCTATTTCATCCATTTCAGTCTTATGCCTAGTTCGCATGGGACTACAATCTCATTAGAGCGAATGGTCCTATTATACTCGATTCTAACTAGAAAGACAATTGACGTGGGAAAAATCATCCTGATAGAAATGCGAAATTGTGCCATTAGACGTTCTGGCCCATCCTATTTCCCTTTTACGATAACAATTTTGTGCTTAAAAGTTAAAATCCTTGCGGACATAAAGAAGACAGGGTATAGTCAAGGCACAATCACCGATTGGGACCTCTATCGAGTATCTAGAGATTCTGTTCTACAGCAACGAGTCGAAGAGAGTGAGGATCCCGAAGAAGCAAAAGATGACCCCACAGAGATCCCGCCAGAGCAATCAACTGAAGTCCTTAATGAGGCAAAACCAATGGAACCAATTGCTGAACCTGATATCAAAACCTCAATGTTGGAGCTCCACTGCCTAGCCTAGATCTTCGAGATGAGATGTCAAAGCTGATGGACTTAATGCAACACATGCAATGGTAGCAACAAGCCTACTGGAGATACCAAAAAATAAGGGATGACTCGATGAGGAGTGCCCTCATGAAAATTTATAATGACCCATTTATTTTTGTGCTTGAGTTTCCAGATTTCATATTTGAACCATGGATTTAATTATCGAAGAGGGAGCAAGGCGATTCTTGCAAAGGCAATACTGATAGAGCAAAAGATGAGTCGAATTCGGAAGGATCGGCAAACAAATAAAAAAGGTGGACTTCAAATTTTGTTAAGTATGCTAAACTTTAGTATTAATAAAGTTCTATTATTTCAATAAGTTATTATGTTAGCTTAATAATGATATGAATGTATTTTTAATAAAGCATGCAAATTTGTACCATAAAATTTTTAGTTCCCTACGAAAAAGTTAGGCATGCATGAAAATTTAAGTCTTTAGAATTGACTTAGTAATTTCTTGAGGCAAAATCCTAGGAAGCATGGAACGTTGAAAATTATTTAGGCAATTATTGTTTGGACCGTTTGAGCCTTTCAAGCCGACCATGATAAAATTATCCTTTGAAACCCAATTTTGAGACTATATGGCCTAGTTTTATTTGGACCTTTGAAATATTTAGCCATCACTTTTCTCTTCATTATCTTTAAAATTGTCCCAAACACTAGACTCGTACTATTCAGAATATCGTTTGAAAATAAGTTTGGGGGAGTTGAAAAGAAGTATCAAGTGCTCGAAAATTGTAGTACATGAAGAAAATGCTCAAATTTGAATTTAAAAAAAAATGTACTCGAGAGAAAATAGATGTACAAAAGAGCATGTGAAAGTATAATAAGTTGGTGTATCGAAGGTAAAAGTTCCGAAGGTTCAATTTACATTGAGTCTAGGGTTTTTTAAGCAAAAATTTATCTATCTTTTACGTACCCCTAAGCCTAGCCACGTTACAACCTTGTTAAAGACCTATTGATTCAAATTTCCAATGTTACCTACATTAGTGGAGAGAAATTGCTCTGTTCAACATATGAAGACATTAGTTAAGCTTAATGATTACAATTTAATTTTGAATAAGGAATTTAAATCAAATTGGTAGGGATTAACATGTCTTTATTAAGAAACATTTAGTCTAATTTTGCTATTGTAGTAATTGTTGAGATTAATTTGAACGATATATATACTTGAGTAGTATAATTATCAAATTTCTTGTTTTTGAGCATAAGTATATTGATTTCATGATTTTGAGAAGAATGTTGTTCTGAAGGAAATTTTCAAAAGTGTTTCCAAGAAAAAAAATTTCAAATTTGTGCATTACTTGAGACGAGCAATTAATTAAGTTTGGGGGTGTGGAAACACGAAAATTTACGTGTTTTTACATGCCTTTTTTAACTTAAAATCATGCTATTTCGGTAGATTCTTGTCGAAATATAATTAAATATTATAAAATAATTAAATTACGTTGAAAATATAAACATCATGAATTTTAATTAATTTTATAGTTAATTTTGATTTATTTTGACTATTTTCGACAGATTTGCATAAAGGGCAAAAATTGGCACGGCAGACATTGCTCGAAGAACAAAACCGAGAAGCAATTTTGAAGTAACAAGGTGAAATAATTTCTAGCCTACGACAGTCCAAATATGTGTATTAAATCATAAATTTATTAATTTTAATTTATTCCCAATTTAATTTGGGCTAAATAAATTAATCTTAATTAATTATGGAAAAAGGGCCCAATTGAACCGCACCAGTTGAACCAAACCGATTGAACCGAACCGAGCAAAGAATTGGGCAGCCCAAACCGTCCATAAGCTGGCCCAAATCAGCTTATTAGCTGATTAATTAAGCTTGCAAATAGGCCCTTGAAGACTTGTCAAAGTTGCATTCAACCACCTCCACAATTAGTGGCTTTGTAGATTTGCCTCATGCCATATTTAGCAAAGTTGAAGCCATCAACTTTGCCACATAGATGGCCGTCCAAGGGGGGTCTCTTTGGCTAATGGAATTTTCTATTTTTATCAGCCACAATTAGCTATAAAAGACACCCATTGCTAATCATTCAAAGCATCCCTCATCCCTTACATCTCATTCTCTCTTCTCCTCTCTCATTTTCTCTCAACTTTTCATTTTCCTATTTCCTTGCTCTTGTGCCGATTTCTCCCCTTGGGAAAGGAGTCTTCTTCAGCCATAATTGAGCAGCAATTAAAGTGTTCATCAGCCACCTTGATAGCCGAGGTCAATGGAGGACGAAGAACGGAGCAATCAATCAAGCCACGGAGAAACACCGGATTTGCTTCTTGTTCCCTATCTCTTTAAATTTTGTTGTTGTTTTGACAAACATGTTTATGAATATTTATGCTGTTGGAATGGTTAATTTAATAAGCTTAGCTTGAATTTAATTCGTGTTGGGTTGATTGCATTTCGTCCTTTTAAATTATTAAAATTGTGTTTATGCCGTTATAGGCCTCGGTAAAATGCTTGATTAAGTAAAATCATGCTTAAGTTATTATTGCATTATAATTGTTTAGATAACTAAAGAATTAATTATTTAAACGCATTGAAATTGTAATTAATGGACACAGTTCTTAATCAGTGCATGTTTAATCAGATTAGCATTGTATTTGGCAATACATATGCCTTGCATAACTTGCAAGATTATTGTGATTAAACTGTTTCAAGGTAAGGATACTTTGTTACCTCTCATAGTCTTTTATATGCATATTAGGTTGAATTAATCATTTGAATCAACATAGGAATATGCAAGAGATTGTTTAATTTAATAAGTATGTATGTGCAATAGCATGTTTACCTTTATAAATCTATTCAATCAGTCGAATTGACATAGGAATATGTACAAGAGATGAATGGATTTTTTATTTGTAAATATGTTCATAAGTTAGCCAATTACCGAGTTTCCGTGAATTTATTCGTAACAAGTATGAGCATGCGTTTAATAATTCTAAGTTAAGAAATGTAATTAATCTAACATAATTACATCATCTTGATTAAAATCAACTTTTGAAATCGTGCATTAGAACTTTATTTTATTTCATCTTATTTTACTTTGTTTTCTAGGTTTTAATCATTTCCCAAATCCAAATATTTTTCTTCACCAATGTAACACCCCTAACCCAAAACCGCCACCAGAATAGGTTAAAAGGCATTACCGAACAATCAAATCATTTCACATTCCATTTACGACACAAAGTCAATCGTCATCGTAACACATCAAAACATAATCAAATAGCCCCTTATTGAGGCCTTCAAGACCTTAGACACATGCTAGAGTAGGGTTGGAACTAAACCAGAATACATGCAGAAATTCTTAGAAATTTAAAACTTTTCTAAGTTTCAGGGGTTACACGCCTGTGTGGGAAAACCGTGTGCCTCCCATGGTTGCTAGACACACCCATGCCTCCTCCCCGTGGCCGAATATGACTTAACACCACAGTTACCAAACACCCCCGTGTACTAAGGCCGTGTACTCATAGGCCATATACAGACTTATTCACACGACTACTAGGCACGCCAATGTACCATGGCCGTGGGTCCTTAAGCTAGCTATTGACTTATGCCCACGGCTAGTTGGCACGCCCGTGTCAAGGCCGTGTGCTATTAGGCTATATACTGTCATTCACCCACGGTTATTAGGCATGCCCGTGTGCCTCAACTGTGTGACAAAATAGGCCATTTGCAAGGCCAATTTGACACCCACACAAGGGTCAATATCTACAAGAACCTTAAAGCATGATTACACACATAATTTGGCAACTAATTTCATGTCAAATGCTCAACATATCATCTCATACAATCTCATTTACAACCATGCTAACTAATAGACTAATTTACACCACTTAAACACATTCCATACCAATATGATTCATTTCTCAATTCTTTATTTCATACTAGCATCATACCAGCATAAAGTTACCATTCATAAGTCATTTTCTTTACCCATAAACCTTACCAAAAGATGCATCATATATCAAAGCCATTCATGCTAAAAACTAACACATATCTAACCACATCACATGGCTATTTACACATCTCAAACATGATTCAAATAAATAGCCTATACATACCATATTTCTAATATATACATCTTTCCAAAAGTACCCAAAATAGATTACCGATAGTGTGATTGAGATGCTGACTATCCCTAGATCCGAGCTAGCTTTACTGACACTGTAAAACAGAGAAACATTCACACAGTAAGCTTTTAAAAGCTTAGTAAGTTCGTAACAAAATACATTAAATCAAAACATATCATCACATGGATTATTTCACAATCTAATATCTCAAATCATCCAAAGCTAGTATTTTTAATTAACCTTCCATAAACTCATTCATAATTTCATCAACCACATAGGTTCCAACATACCTTAGCCAACACTTAGTTGTCAAATACTTATCCTATTCAATACTCATGATTCATTTCAATCAACATTCGTCCCTTCTTCAGTTTATTCGCACACTTAGTGCCTAAATAGTTAGCGAAAGCCTAATTAGCATTTCACACTTAGTGCATTCATATCAAACTGATCTTGAATCGATATCGTACACACAGTGCCAACCACAAAGCCGAAGCTTATATTACTTCGCACACACAATGCTATTTATCTCAGTCACATTTATGAATACGCACACTTAGTGCCACTTAAATCAATCTATCACATAGCATTCACATTTCAATATTATCATACCATTCATTTCGTAACATTAAACATAGCTAAATACACGTATTATGTCCGAACTTACCTCAGACGTCGAACTATCGAAACAATCGATTAATCGAGCACTTTATCTTTGCCTCGATCTCGATCCGAACCTATTCTCTCTTGGTATATACACATTCAAATTCAATCCATTCAATCACCAATTCATTTAATTTAGTCCATACAACATATTTAGGGCATTTTACAAAATGGCCCTCACATTTTTACATTTCGACACTTTAGTCCTTATTTCACAAAACCATCAAATACACAAAATTTCAAAACACATATGCTTAGCCGAATTCTTATCATGCTAATACAAGCTCATACATTTCATTTATTTCATAATTTAACCCTTCAATTTCTCATTTTCTCAATTAAGTCCAAAATACTCAATTTCACTAAAAACTCCAATACAAACTATGTTAATCCAACACTAAGCTTTCATTTTTTACCAACTATCAACACAAAACTCATATGTTCATCAATCGCACATCTCAAAATCTTCACCAATTCACAAGATTGAAGCATGGGTTTTAAAGAGCACAAAGCAACGATCACAAAAACGTAAAAATTATCAAAAAATCGAGCTCAAACATACCTTGAATCAAGCTTAACCTTAGCCGAATATCACAAAGCTTCAATGGCTATTTCTCTTTTCTATTTTTGGTGGAAGAAAGATGAGAAAATGGCCATCTAACTTGTTTTGTTTTAATTATATTAACTTAATTATCAAATTCCAAATTTAGCCTTTTTATTAACATTCATTTTCCACTATCTTAAGGCATTTATGTCCATCTAATAATTCAATGGTATAATATCAACTTAAGGACTCTCACTTTAATAAGTCATGACTATCTAGTACTTAAACAATCCGCACTCAACTTTTACCTTTTATGCGATTAAGTCCTTTCTCTTAATTCGGCACACAATCAATAAAATTTTCACACAGAATTTTCACACAAACTAAGTCACATAGAATCAACCCCAAATATAACATTAAAATATTATTTTGACCTCAAATTTGTGGTCTTAAAACCACTATTCCGACTAGGGTCTTAACCGAACTGTTACAACCAAAGTGTTTAAACTTACTTTCATAAATAATTCTTTTACAGTCCTTGTGGGTACGATAACACGACATTTACTTATCACTTTATTACTTGTTGCGATTGTGTACACTTGCACATTTCCACCGTTCCATCCATCTTAGTAAGTTCATGTAGATATTTACCTTTCATACACACTTAGTGTACATAACAAGCGTACTTGAAACGAAAATACCAATCACATGGTCGTTCGTATCTCAGATTTGCCCGTTGAACCATTTAAAATCTAATAGGATACTTAGAGTGCTCGAAATAGTCGTACAATGCCAACATCCTAGACGTGGTCTTACATTTAATCAGATATCGATGCCACTATCCCAGATAGGGTCTTACACGAATCAATACGATGCCAATATCCTGACATGGTTTTTGTAACAGTTCGGTTTAGAACCTAGTCAGAATAGTGGTTTTGAGACCATAAATCTGAGGTCTAAATAATATTTTAATGTTATATTTGGTGTTGATTCTATGTGACATAGTCTGTGTGAAAATTCTGTGTGATGATTTGATCAATTGTGTGCTAAATTAAGAGAAAGGACTTAATCGTGTAATGAGTAAAAGCTATATGCTAATTTATAAGTATCTACGTGTTGTTTTCTTCATAATAGGATGGCCTGAAGAGGCAATTAAGCCATTATTAAGGATAGTGGATGGCTAAATGACAAATTAGTCTTAATATATATTTGTTTTATATGTTTAATAAAAGGGAAAAAGAGTAAAATGTGTAATAATAATAAAAAACAAAACAACAAAGATGACCATTATCATCTTTTCTTAGCCGAATGTGAAGAAGAAAAAGAAAGAAATAGGGCTTGAAGCATTCAACCATTGTTATGCTTGATTCAAGGTATGTTTGAGCTCGATTTTTGTTAATTTCTGTGTTTTTGTAATTGTCGCTTCGTGCTCTAGCTAACCCATGTTGAAATTTTGTGAATTGATGATGTTTTTGTGATGATCATTGATGAAAACTTGAGCTATGTTTTCAGTGATTGATGTTTTTAGTGAAATTAATTATTTTAGACTTAATTGAGAAAATGGGAAATTGAAGGGCTAAAATGTGAAATAAATGAAATGTGTGATCTTGTATTAGCATGGGAAGAATTCAGCTAAGCATATGTGTTTTGAGATTTTGTGTATTTGATGATTTTGTGAATTAGGGACTAAAGTGTCAAAATGTGAAAATGTGAGGGCTATTTTGTAAAATTCCTTAAATGTGTGTGTGGATTAAATTGAATGAATTGGTGATTGAATGGATTGAATTTGAATGTGTATAGACCAAGAAAGGAGAGGTTCGGATCGAGATCGAGGCAAAGATAAAGTGCTCGATTAATCGACCATTTCGATAGTTCGACGTCCGGCGTAAGTTCAGATTAATACATGTTGTTAACTTATGTTCTATGTGATGTGAATTGAATGAATATCTATATAACTATGAGATTTGAAATTCTAAGTGCAAAATTGAACTAAAAGGTACTAAGTGTGCAAAATTAGATACGAGATAGAGATGGTTGGCACTGTGTGTGCGAAATGATAAAAGCTTCGGCTTAATGAATTGGCACTGTGTGTGCGATACCGATATAGGTTTCGGTTATGTAATTTAGAACTAATTGTGCGAAACGACTATGTTTCGGTTATGTAATTTAGCACTAAGTGTGCAAATATCTCAAAGGAATAGCAAAGGTTGGATGTGATGTAATATTGAACTATGTTGTAGCTTAAATGGTGAGTAACTATGTGTTGATCAAGGTATGTTGAACCTATGTGGTTGATGATAATCTTAGAAGTTGAATGAATAGATACTTGAGCACATGGTTGAGTTTGATTATGAGCCTAATAGTGCATTTATCTATATGATGGTTTACTTATGTACTAATGTGGAATATTTAGGTAATAAGTATTGTATTTTGAACTTACTAAGCTTTTGAAAGCTTACTGTATGATTGTTTCTCTGTTTTACTGTGTCAGTAAAGCTAGCTCGAATCTGGGTATCGTCAGCATCTCAATCACACTATCGTTAATCTATTTTGGGTACTTTTGGAAAGATGTACATAGTTGAAATATGGCATGTATAGGCTAGTTATTTGAATCATGTTTGAGATGTGTAAATAGCCATGTGATGTGACTATATATGTGTTTGTTTTAAGCATGACTGGTATTGATATATGATGTATGTTTTGGTAAGGTTTATGAGTAAAGAAAATGACTTGTGAATGGTAAACTTTGTGTTGATATGAGGCTAGTATGAAATAGAGAATTTGTAAATGAATCATACTGGTCTATTAGTTAACATGGTTGTGAATGAGATTGTATGAAATGATATGTTGATCACTTGACATGAAATTGGTTGCCAAATTTTGTGTGTAATCATGCTAAAATGTGCTTGTAGGTTTGACCCTTGTATGGGCGGCAAATTGGCCTTGCATATGGCCTATATTGTCACACTGCCAGGCACACAAAGTGTTTAGTGACCTGGGGCTAAGTCAGTAGCTAGCTTAAGGACACACGGCCATGGTACACGGGCATGCCTAGTAGCCATGTGAATAAGTCAGTATATGGCCTAAGAGCACATGGCCATGGCACACAGGCGTGCCTAGTAGTTGTGTAGAGAAGTCAGAATGCTTGCTTTGTTTTGGCACGGCCTAGACACATGGGGGTGTCTGGTGACCGTATGAGGCACACGGCCTAGTGGCACAGGCGTGTGGCCTCAATAGATTCATTGAATGTTTGAAATTTCTAAAACTTTTGTAAGTGTTCGGTTTAGTCCCGACCCTTCTCTAACATGTGTTTGAGGTCTTGTAGGCCTCAATAAGGGGACTATTTGATTATGTCTTGATGTGTTATGATGATGATTAACTTTGTGTCGTAAATGGAATGTGAAATGATTCGATTGTTCGGTAATGCCTCTTAACCCTATTCTGGCGATGGTTTCGGGTTAAGGGTATTACAATTTTACACGTAAATCTCATATCGATGCCAACATCCTAGACGTGGTCTTACATGAAATCTGGAATCAATGCCAACGTCCCAGACGTGGTCTTACATGATACCACAAAACAGACATCTATGTCATGACATAAACTACCCTATCAATTCCTAGGTTCAAACAGGACTTCTCGGACAATTGTCACTATGTCGATTCTATCTCGGAATTCATGTATACATCGTCTCATATACATTCATCATTAGCAATAGTCATAAGAACATACATAATTCAATACAAATACATTTATTTGTATATTGACTTACCTCAGATTCGGATATCTGTTCGGACTCGGTTATTCTACTACCTTCGCTTTCTCGCGAACTAAGCCTGCTTTCTTTGGTTCTTGATCTATACATATTCAAATTTAACCCTTTTATTCATCAACTTATTCAATTCAATCCAAAAACATACATTTAGGGCTATTTGCAACTTAACTCTCATATTTGCACAGTTTATCAATTTAGTCCATTTTTCTCAAAACATCAAATATACAAGATCACCATTTATCCATGCTTAGCCGAATACCCATGCATCTCATACAAGTCCAAACATTTTATCAAATTCATAATTTAATCCCTCAAATAATCATTTTTCTCAATTGAGTCCAATATACTCAAATTCAACAAAATTCCAAAGACAACCTATGATAATCATATACATATCTTTCATATTTCACTATAAAGCATTACAAGTCACATGAGTTCATCAAAGACTCATCTCATAAACATCATCAATTCTTCAAATTACAACATGGGATTGATAGTAGATTAAGCAACAATCTCAAAAACATAAAAATCATCAAAATCCAAAGTCAACACATTAATTTAGTTAATCAATGACCGAACCCTAGCTTGTTTATTTCTTCTTCTTTTTTTTCCAAATTTTCGGCACAAAAGATGATAACTCTCATCTTTCTTATGTTTGTTTTATTTAATAAACATATTAATGCCAATTTACAACATTAACCTTCATATAAAACATACATAACTCATAAAGTTAATGGCATAACCGTCCAAAATCTTCCACTATCTTTATTAATGGCATAATTACCTCACAAGACCTTCTCATTCAACAACCACATGAAATAAGTGTCTTTTCATAAAGCATGCAAATTTTGCCTTCAATTCAATTTAATCCTTTTATCAAATTAAACACACAAATGATCAAATTTTTATACGAGGCTTTCACACATGCTTAGTCACATATCAAAGGCACATAAAATAATAATAAAATATTTCACTGACTCGAATTTGTGGTTTCAAAACCACTATTTCAACTAGGGTCTAAATCGAACTGTTATAAGCATCATACAACGTTAGCCAATCTATACCCAAAATGACATCAAACTCATCAAATGGCAACAACATCAAGTTAGCCGGAAAATAGTGACCTCTAATTATCAAAGGACATTTCTTACATACTTTGTCAACTAAAACATTCTTGCCTAAAGGGTTTGACACCTTAATCATAAATTTGGTAAGCTCAATAGGCAATTTCTTATTATTTACCAAATTCATACAAACATACGAATGAGTAGATCTAGGGTCAATTAATGCAATAACGTCAGTATCATAAAGAGAAAAAGTACCAGTAACAACATCGGGAGATGTTGCTTCTTCACGAGCACGAATGGCATAGGCTTTAGCAAGTGCTCGAGCTTCAGATCTCACCGCGGTTTCTTTCATCACACCTTTACTACTGGCTCCATTTTTAGTATTCCTCGGGGGTCTTCCTCTAGAAGCAGTATTACTAGGCCTTGCACTCTGAAATTTCTCTTTCTCTACCATTTCCGAGCAATCTCTAATAAAATGATCTTGAGAACCACACTTAAAACAAGCCCGGTCATTCATTTTACATTCGCTGGGATGTCTTCTTCCAAATGTTCACATTTGGGCCTATTAGACTTTACATTACCCACAGTTGCCATCGAAGTAGCTTGAGATTTAAAACTCGAATGTTGTTTCTCACGATCTCTATGTGAATACCCCACTAAATCATTCAAATGGGAATACATCTCTTTCTATTTCTTAGACTGAGATAGAAATGACTTACTCATTGGTCTTTTCCTCGAGTCTCTAGCTTCAAGATTAGCTTTCCTCTTCTCTTTGTTCAATTCTTTGGCCTTACAAGCCCGTTCAACCAATACCAAAAGCTCTTTTAGCTCTAAAATCTCGACTAACACATGAATATCTTCATTCAATCCATCCTCAAATCCTTTGCACATAAGAGCTTCTGTAGAAACACACTCTCAAGTGTATTTGCTCAATCTGACAAATTCTCGCTCATATTCGGTCACTGTCACACGACCCTGTTTAGCTCAAGAAATTCTTTACGTTTCTGGTCGATGAACCGTTGGTTAATATACTTATTTCAAAACTCCTCTTGAAAGAAGTCCCAGGTGACGCTTTCTTTCGAAACTACAGATGCCATCGAAGTAGCTTGAGATTTGAAACTCGAATGTTGTTTCTCACGATCTCTGTGTGAATACCCCGCAAAAATATTCAAACGGGAATACATCTTTTTCTATTTCTTAGACTGATATAAAAATAACTTACTCATTGGTCTTTTCCTAGAGTCTCTAGCTTTAAGATCAGCTTTCCTGTTCTCTTTGTTCAATTCTTCGGCCTTACAAGCCCGTTCAACCAATACCACAAACTTTTTTAGCTCTAAAATCTCGAGTAACACATGAATATCTTCATTCAATCCATCCTCCACTCTTTTACACATAATAGCCTCCGTAGAAACACACTCTTAAGCGTATTTGCTCAATCTGACAAATTCTTGCTCATATTCGATCACTGTCATACGACCCTATTTCAGCTCAAGAAATTCTTTACGTTTCTGGTTGATGGACCGTTGGCTAATATACTTCTTTCGGAACTCCTCTTGAAAGAAGTCCTAGGTGACCCTTTCTTTCGGAACTACAGATACAAGTGTATTCCACCAATGGTATGCAAAATCTCTCAGAAGTGAGATAGCACACTTAAAACACGCATCTGATGTGCAGGACAACTCATCAAATACCCTGATGGAGTTTTAAAGCTAAAACTCGGCTCTCTCGGGATCATCATCCACATTAGCTCTAAAATCTTCAGCCCCATGCTTTCGGATCTTATTAACCGGGGGCTTATTCATTCTTACAAAGTCCATACCTTGTGGGGCTATGGGAACTGGTCGAGGAATAGGTGGGGGTGGAGGAGGTTGGGCATTCAGATTTGTTCGAAAAAATTTCGTATACCACTCATTCATCATATGGAGAAAGGCTTCCTTGCCTCATTCTCCTTGACTAACCGTAGGGGGCCTACTATCAGATGGCGCTGCCCCTAGAGCGTGAGCCGGTGCATTACTTTCGACTTCATCAGCCTCAGCTCGATTGGGATCCATTACTATATGAAAACAAAATTTAAAATTTACAAGAGTCATCACACTATCACAGTTCATTTATGGCATGTATAGCTAGACTCTTACACACGCTACGTTAGTCTGAGAATTGACTAAACCGTAGCTCTGATACCACTAAATGTAACACCTCTTACTCGTATCTGACGTCAGAATAGGGTACGAGGCATTATCGAACTTATTCATAAGCAGACATTCAAAACTGATAATTGAATTTCCACTCAAATTTAAAACCTTTCAAAAACATTCATATCGTCCCTAAAACGAGCCTACGAGGCCCAAAACATGCATCGAAAATCGTTCAAGACTAAACTGAGAACTTTGGAAAACTTTAAAATTTTTCATTTAAAAGGGGTTACACGCCCGTGTACCCTAAGACACGCCCGTGCTTCAGGCCGTGTTCAAATTTGGGAGCATTCTGCTTATGACGTCATCATCAAATTAAGGTCACACGGCCAAGTCACACGCTCTTGTGCTTAGGCCGTGTGATCGATTAAATTTTTATAATTTTCATAAAATAGGTGCAAACTTCACACGGCCAGGGCACACGCACATGTTCGATGCCGTGCTGTCCACAAGGCTGAGACACGCGCCCGTGTCTCTACCCGTGTGCTTATTACTGAGCAATCTATTTTGCAACAATTAAGGTGCAGGGGACACACTGTCGAAACACATGCACTAGGGCAAACCATGTGTCGCACACGGCCTAGACACACGCCCATGTGTCTACCCTTGTGGACAAATGTAAGGCTATTTACCAAGCCTTTATGCCACATTTCCATACACTAACCTACACAACAAAACATAGCACCAATCGAAGCATATACTTTCAACCCAATCAGCCATATACAAGGCATTCACATATCATTTACATGTTATCATTTATCACATACAAACATCACATACTTAGCATCTCAAACCATGCAATTTCCCACATTCATAAAAACATCATCATATGTATATATACTAAACCAATATTATACAATATCAAATGGCTATTTACAAAATGAATTATCAACTTTTGAAGCCATCACTTATGGCCAAATCAATTATGACACATAACAAAAAGACCAAGTCCCTATACATGCCATAACTCAAAATATGGAAATCATAAGTACCCAAAATGATAATTTGATAGTGTGAATGAATCTCCGATCGTCTTCGATCCCCGAGCTGGCTTGGTGACACTATAAGACAAGGGAAAGAGAAAGGGTGTAAGCTTTAAAGCTTAGTAAGTTCCTATGCAAATAATAACCATCATACACACTTTAACATATAATTAACATAAAGTAAATTAACATAAATGTCATTTTGAATTCATAATCAAGCTTAGCATATATGTTATTAAGATCTTAACATCATAACTTACTCAATCGAACCAATCCGAGGTTTCATCACATATCGAGCTCATTAACCATGAGTTTTATGTACATACATATACCAACTAGTAACTTACCATAATCTTTCACATCAACTATAGTCTTTCACAACTTAAACTTTTCCATTTGAACCACTTGGAATATTAAAGGATACTCGGGAAATCTCACATGCATAGTACTATACCAATTCCATATTCTAGATATGGTCTTACATGGGGTCTCATATCGATGCTAATAGTCCAGCTATGGTCTTACACAAAATCTCATATCGATTTCATATCCCAGATATGGTCTTACACGTAATCTCAACTAACCTTAATGTCATGACATTTGTATCCTATCTATTCCTAAGGTTCAACCGGGATTTTTTTCTCGCTTGTCGAACTTTATTGAATTCATCCAAAGAGTAAATCAGAATTCATACAATAATAACACAATTAAAGCATAAATAATAATGTATTATTTACATACGAACTTACTTCGACACAAAAATAATAGAAATGGACCTAATCATCAATAACCTTTTTTTTCTCCCGATCAAGGTTCGAACCTCATCTTTCTTGATCTATAATAGCAAATTTAACTTATTTATTATTCACATTATTCAATTCATTCCAAAAATCACACTATGAAAAAAATTATATTTTTGCCCCTAAACTTTGACATATTTACATTTTTGCCTCTAGGCTCGAAAAATGAAATCCATTCAATTTCTTTGATTCCCAAGCCTAGTCGGTCCTCTTTTATACTTATAGCAGTCCATAGTTTTTATTTCATCACACTTTTACACACATTTTATAATCTTTTTACAAATAGGTCCTTTTGACATTTTCATCAAAAACCACCTAGCAAAAGTTGTTTATCACACATCAAACATGCATAATCTACCATTAGACATCAAAATACACAAATTTCTAACATGGGTCAAACCCTAGACCTTGATTTTTCTTAAATTAATGGTAGAAATAGATAGATCAAGTGATAACGACTTCAGAAACATAAAGAGCATTAAAAAGGGGTTAGGATGTACTTACAATCAAGCTTGGAAGTTGAGCAAACCCTAGCTATGGTGACCTTCTAAATTTCGGCACTTGGGGGAGAAGATGGACAAGATTTTAGCTTGATTTTCCCTTTTTATTCTTTTATTTACCAAATGACCAAAATGCCCTTCAATTAAAACTTTAAAATTTTATCTCACCATGTCCATTTTTGCCTACTATCTTAAAATATGGTCTAATTACCATCTAAGGACCTGCAATTTAAAATTTCATAGCAATTAGACACCTCTAGCATATAGAACTCAACTTTTACATTTTTTACAATTTAGTCCTTATTGCTAAATTGAGTGCTCAAACGTCAAAATTTTCGAACGAAATTTTCGCAAAATTATTTCGTAAAACTGAAGACCATAGAAATGCAATAAAAATAAATTTTTCTATGTCGGATTTATGGTCCCAAAATCACTATTCCGATTAGCCCCAAAATCAAGCTGTTACACCAAATCACTACTAATCAAGATGTTCGCAGGAACTATATATATATTAGGATGCTCGAGAGGGCTATAACAGGATTACTCATCTGAGCTAAATCATGTCTGCAACAAATGAAGGACCATATTAAAATACGGGAAATCACGTATCCATCGATTTTCATTTATTCAAACAGGATTCAACATTTTTCAGATATTATCATGCATGTAATTATTTCATACATTTATAATATTCAAAATATTCAAATAAACACATTTCACATTCATTTCAAGCATAAAAGAAACATTTTTATCATTTATCATTTATCATTTATCATTTATCAGGCATTATCTTTTATCGGGTTTTGTCAAAAATGTTTTCAATGTCATACATATATGATATTTATACAATTCACATAAACAACATCTAATTCAAGCATATAAATATACACAATTTAGTTACGCGAACTTACCTCGACAAATATTCGTGTACGTAAAATCTACTAATCCGACATTTTTCTCTTTTCCTCGTTCTAACTCCAAATTTGGTCTATCAGTATCTATACGATTAAATTTAACATCAATTTAATATAATTTAAACTCAATTCAGTCCAATTCACATCTTAGGCAAATTTATCATTTTGCCCCTAAACTTTTAATTAATGACGATTTCGTCCTTAGGCTCGGAAAATGAAAGTCATGCAATTTAATCCTTGTTCCAAGCCTAAATGATTTTACATGTAATATTTACAGCACATATGTTTCATAAAATTCAAAAATTTTCATGAATTTTATAACTTTTCAATTTAATCCCTAAATCATGTTTTCATCAAAATTCACTTTGTAAAAGTTGTTTATCTAACAACAACCTTTCATTCTCTACCATAAATTTCAAAATTTTAGCATATTCATCCATTGCAAAATTTTCATACTTTGATAACTTTACAAATTAATCCCCAAAATAGCTAGATTAAGTTGTCCCGATCTCAAAAATGTAAAAATTACTAAAAATGGGACTTGAATACTTACCTAATTTGGCTAAGAAAGCTTGATTTCTCTTTCGTAGGATTTCCATGCAAAATATTTTGGGAAGACGATGATAAATGATGATATTTTCATCTTTTTATTATTTATCATCTTTATTTTTTTATCTTTCCAATTTTGTCCTTTTTTTTAATTTTATTTTCCATGGATGAATCATCATCCTTAACAACTAAGTATTTTTATTGTTCTAATTACCATATAAGGACCTCCAATGTAATATCTCGGGTTAAGGGCTATTTTATTTTTGGCATTGTTTGCATGTCTATGGTGTGCCATGTTGTTGTTTGTGAGGTTTCGGGGCTTAGTGGTAGGCTAGGAATGTGCCTGAGTAGGTGGGAAAGTTTTTGTTTTTGGACTTTAGGGGATAGGAGCTGAACGAGCTGGGGTTTATAATTAGTTTAGGTGAATTTTTAACACAAGTAAGGAGCTAGCAAAGTGGCAAAGCATGCGCCACTTGGAGCTTGTGTATGGCATCAAATGCAAGGGGGGAGAGGTCCTGTGTTCGAGTTACAAAATGCCCATTTTGGCTCCCATTTTGACGGCATGAAGGGAAGAGTTGTAGGAAGTTTGAACTCTATCATGGACCTTGTCAACTCTTTCAAACGGTGGGTGGAGAGCAAATGTAGGAGGGAGACTTGGTCAAGGTAATTTGAATGGGTGGCTTGGGAGTGTTTGGGGGGAGGTTGGCCGATTTTGAGGAGATTTTGGGGGAGGTTGGCTGGTTGGTAGGTGTTGTGAGGGAGTGGAGAAGTGCCGAAATCCACTTGTGTTCTTTTGTGTGCATTTTCGGTCACCAAGTTCTTTTGGTAAGCTAATTTTTGTTTAGTCAAAAGCTAGTAAAGATTTCTTCATTTGCAAATAGCCTAAGCCGAAAAAGAACCTTCCATTTTTGCTCCTTGAAACCGAAACACAAAGCAACCTTATTTGCCAACGTTGCACTCTTTCTACACCTTGGTGAAGCCGAAGTGTTCTTTTGCATTTTCTTCTTTGCCATTTGTGTAAATCAAACCTCAAAGCACCTACACTTGCCAAATCACAACACTCTCTTCTTCACTTTTGCTTTCATTTTTTTCTCTTTCAAAAAGCCTTGGTAGCCGAATGTGCATCCCTCTCCCTTTCTTCCCCTTTTTCTTGTAAACCGAAACTAGCTTTCTTCTCTACTTTCTTGACCGTAACACACTTCACCAAAAGCCTGCATCCTCCATTTTCTTTTTCTTTAAACCGAAAGCACCTCTCTATTCATCCATTCATCTTTCTTTATATTCTTTCTTCTTCCAAAAAAAACCTTTTAGCCGAACCTTACTACAACCCTTGCCGTTTTCCTTCTTTATTTTTCTTTAAAGCTCTTCTTTTCTTGATCAAGGGTGTTAGCCGAACCTATTTCTCTTGATTGGAGTCTTGTACAATCGGTCTACTAAGAGGGTAAGTGTTGGCCGAATGGCCTTTCTCCTTTCTCTGGTACTTTGCCGATTGTTAGTATGTTTAAGAGCCGATTTTGGCGTTTGTGAAAGGAGTTCATCACTTGTTTTGGTAATCGTGTTTCGTATAGGGTCTTTGGAGTTCGAAATCAAGCAAGGAGAGCCTTCTTACTCTGTAAGCAATCGGTAAGTGATGGTGAGATGATTGCTCATGGTTTATTTGTTTAGGTTTCGATTAAGTATATGGTTTCAAAGGATTAATCGTTCTCTTTTTAGGGTAGAGTCGATTAGTGAAGGAACCACTTGTTGGTTCGAGTCTTGGTTGGTAACCGATTCAAGGCGTGTAAGAGATCAAAGCTAAACCCTCTTTGTGTATGTGGTCATGACCGAATGGTATGATGGCTAATCCAATTGCTGGCCGATTGTAGGATCGGGTTGTCGAGGCAATCAAAGGGCTTAGATTGGTTCTTAGGATTTAATCTTCGATATATCGTGTGTAAACCAACACACTATCTTAACTAATTAATGTGATAACTTTGTTGGTGTGAATGAAGCAAAGGTGATTGACTATTTTGATACCCATTGAGGTATGGATACGGATTCGGGTAAGTCCGTTTCATTATGAAATTTGTGATGATCTACGATATCATGATTATGGGTGTATATTCATTGAGATGCCATATTGAGCATGCGAGCATGATAGCATGATTGCATGATTTTGCATCTAGTATGATATGTGATTGGGTGATATGAGAGGAGGGGAGTATGATATCCGTGTCTTTGGGACCTTTGTGTCTTTGGGACACTAGAGGTTTGGCACCTCCAAGTGGTTTGGTACCACGATTTTGTGACTTTGGGTCACCGGAGGTTTGGCACCTCGGCCTCGTCAGTGGCTTAGTACCACGTTGGGTTGGCCCCACAGTTGATTATACGGATTGACGCCCGATGATTTGGTATCACACGATGGGTTGGCCCCATCATCGGATTTGTGACTACGGCCACCGTGATTTGGTATCACATTGTGTCTTTGGGACACCGAGGTTTGGCACCTCATTGCGACTCGTCCCTGTGGTTTGGCACCACCGTGGGTTGGCCCCACTTATGAGATATGGGATCGTCGCTAGTGATTTGGTATCACACGATGGGTTGGCCCCATCATTGGATTATTTGTGACTTCGGGTCACCAGTGGTTTGGTACCACAAGATGGATATCGTGACTTTGGGTCACCAAGTGGTTTGGCACCACCAAAGGGTTTGGTACCACACGGGGTAGAAAAGGTGATATGGTTGGCTAGGATCGGGTGCATCACTTGCATTATTTTGTTATGATGTGTGTTGGCATGATATACCGGGAGAGGGGTTTATACACCGAGTCTTGCGACTCACTCTCTCCTTTGACTTTTTCAGGTGACACTTAGACGCGGACATGGAGCCGGGATGGACTCGAGGTGCTCATGCCATGCTAATAAAGGATTTGCTCAGACTTTATAAAATTTGGTACATTAGTTATTTATTTCTATGTGGTTTTATTTTGGGTTGTAAAAGGCCTTTTAAAAATTATGGTTTGCTTGTTTATGCTTAAAGTAAATGTTTAATATGCCTTAACAAATCCATTGGGTTAAAATGTGCTAAAATTTGGAAAGATAACGATTTCAAAACTACAAAAGCGACATTTTAAACTATACCATCTGTATCACACTAAGATTTGGAATAAAGAAGAACTCAAATGTTTTCTAACTTAAACACAATTTTCCACTAAGATGTAATGTTTTTGTAACAATAATAGACAACTCAAGCTTTCTAACGAGTTAAACCTGTTTTGTCTACCCATCGGAGTAAGTTTTTAAAATTTTTGGGTTTTCAAATACGTCACCAAATTTCAAACAAACCTACTCGGGTTTTCTTCAAATACAAAATTTTAGCGAAGTGTTTTCCTCAAACTTTTATACTCAAACCTAAACCTCTCAAAACCTATTTCCTCAGAATATACCGATTCTTCGTGGTGTATTGACCGGTTTGGGGTGTTACATTTGTGGTATCGAGCCAAGTTCAAAGGTTTTACTGTGGGCCCGAGGCCCAAAATGTTTTCAAAAGTCATTTTAAGCGTTATATTTTAGAAAGCATGGTTTGAAAGGCATGACACCGAGTCACCGCACCAATCCGCCTGTAAGTACCCGTATTATTGCTTGTGATTTGTTGGATGTAATGTGATGGAATGATTAGTAATAGCAAGACTACCTTAGAGACCTAAACCGATAGGACTCATGGACTCATGAAAACTAAACTCCTTTAATAAGTAATATTCATAAGACTTTGCTTTTAATAGTGGAATAATGGTGATACATAAAATTCTTTAATCGACGAGATTTAGTCATGAGTACCGAGGTGGACGTGGTCGTGGACGTGGTCACAGTAGGATGATTTCGAGTCCGTAGGTTCGGTTAAGGTTCGAAGAACGAGATATCGGCCCGCCACCACCGGAGGTGGTGAGTTCCAAGAGCGACTAGGGAGGACGCAGATGTCACAAAGCGATGTCGCGGGTTTTAGAACGGGTAGTGGAGTAGGTGGAGGCGTAGGAGCTAGGAAATCATGCTGGCGACTTGGGCAAATAAGGTCAATTCTTCGGGGTGTCTCGGTGTTGCTCCTAGCTTCGCCGAATCTTGGCCGAAGTGATGAACGGATCATGGATGATCTAGACCTAAGCTCAAGAGAAATTAAAGGGATCGATCACTTCTCGAGATGAGTCATATCGCTGGTGGCTCTTTGTTCGGACAAATATTGCAAAGAAGATCGACTTGGGACTATTTCGGCCGCTTATCGAGAAAAAGTACGTGGGGGCTAATTATATTAATGAGCAGCGGAAAGCATTTCTGAGGTTAGTTCAGGGGAGCAAATCTGTGTCAGAGTATGAGGCAGAGTTTCTCAGGCTGAGTCGGTATGCCAGGGGTATGGTGGCTACTGAACACGAGAGGTGTGTTCGTTTCGAGGATGGCTTGCGAGACGAATTAAGGTTGATAATTGCGCCCCAGCAGGAGCGTGAATTTGCGGTTCTAGTTGAAAAGGCAAAGGTGGCTGAGGGCATTAAGGAATCTGTGAGACAGGGTATGGATAGGAACCGACACAAGAGAAGTTTTGGGTCTTCGGGTCATCGAAATCACAGAAAAGAGCTAGATCGAGTGGGCGAATCGGTCCAGTAGGTTTGTTGTTGCTAAGCGTGGGACCGCATGATGTAACCGTTGTGGGAAGGCTCATTGGGAGGATGTTGACCGATGGTAGAGGGTTTTGAGTGTGGCTCATTTGGACCACCGTGTGAGAGGACCTGTCTGCGCAAGTTGGCTAGGATTGGTCCGAGAATCGGGCCGTGTTCGATCTGTAAATAATGGACCACCGCAGAGGGCCGAGGTAATGGCGAGGAGGTAATAGTTCGTCGAGGCCGTGGAGCACCGGCAGAGGTGCAGTACCGAGGCCGACGGTCGGGGCTAGTGTATGTCGCGAGGCGCCGAGAGAGGGCGACGCACGGACGTCATTCTGCAGACGTTTTAATCTTTGGTTCTCCATTTACTACTTTGATTGATGTGGGTTCAACACATTCATATGTTGCAAGTAGCATAGTGAAGACCATGGATCTAGACTCGAAATATCTTCTAGGCGGATGACCGTAATAAGCCCTCTAGGTCACTCAGTAGTGGTAGATAAAGCGTATAGAGACGTACCTCTAGAACTCCAAGGGTAGTATTTGAGGCGATCTGATGGAACTGCCGTTTGGGGAGTTCGATCTGATTCTGGGGATGGACTGGTTGGTTAAGTACCAGGCGAAGTTGGATTGCGCGGTTAAGCGCATGATTCTAAAATCAGCTAAGGGTGATGAGGTAGTTCTGATCGGTAATAGGAGGAATTATCTGTCCAATGTGGTATCTGCTCTGAAAGCCGAGAAGATGGTCAGAAAGGGGTGTGAAGCATATGTGGTGCATGTGTATGCCTTGGAGGCTAAGGAGCTCTTTGTGGAGAGCAGTTAGACAGTTAGGAATTTCTTTGAGGTGTTTCTGAGGAGCTTCGGGTTTGCCACCGGATCGGAGGTAGAGTTTGGGATAGATCATATCTTAACTACGCCGGTGTCCATAGCTCCGTCTGTGATGGCACCTAAGGAGTTAGTGGAGCTTAAGGCTCGAATCTGAGAATTGTTGGACCGAGGCTTTATCGGGCCAAGTATTTCGCCTTGGGAGCGTCGATACTCTTTGTTAAGAAGAAAAGCGGTACCATGCGGATGTGTATAGACTACCGCTAACTGAATAAGTCGACGATCAAAAACAAGTATCCACCGCCTCGGATAGATGACTTGTTTGATCGGTGAAGGGCGTCGGTTTTCTCAAGATCGACGTAAGGTCAGGTATCACCGATTAAGGGTAAAGGAGGCGGATATCGTAAGACGGCATTTCGTACTCGGTATGGGCACTTTGAGTTCTTGGTTATGCCGTCGGGTTGACTAACGCACCGATGACCTTCATGGATCGATGAATAGGGTGTTTCAACGAAGAGATCAGATTCGTAGTGGTTTTATCGACGACATCTTGGTATATTCAAGGACCGAGGAGGAACATGATGCCCATTTGCGGGTGGTATTCTGATTCTAAGGAGAAAGCGACTTTATGCAAAGTTCAAGAATCGAGTTCGGCTTAGGGAGGTGACGTTTTGGGTCATGTAGTATCTCTTGAGGGATTAGAGTGGACCTCGTAAGATAGAGGCCATTTTGGATTGGAAGCCGCCTAAGTCGATGGCGGAGATTCGAGTTTTACGGGCTTGACAGGATATACCAAGATTTGTAGAGGTTTCTCATTGATTGCGACCAATGACTAAATTATTGAGAAAAGGGTTAGTTTATTTGGACCGAGAAGTAGCGGAGAGCTTCGATAAGTTGAAGAAGATTTTGACCGAAGCTCGGCTCGATTCAACCCGAGGTCGGTAAGAAATTTACTGAGTGTCTTGCGATGCATCACATACGGGATTGGGTTGTGTCTTGATGCAAAAGGGAAGGTGGTGGCTTACGATCTCGGCAGATTGAGGCCACATGAGGTAAATTATCCAACGACGATCTGGAGTTAGCGGTGTAGTTTTTGCCTTAAAGATATGGAGGCATTACTTGTATGGAGAGAGATCGATAGTCTACATGAGACCATAAGAGTTCAAGTACCTTCCGACTCGAAGGACTTGAATCGAGGCGCGCAGATGGATTGAGTCTTTGAAAGACTACGATTGCTCAATCGAGTATCATCCCGCAAGGCTAACATTGTGGCGTACGCGTTGAGCCGTAAGGTTGTTGCGAATTTAAAAGCTACTGCTTGCTCACTTGAGTTTGTATGATGACGGGAGTATTTCGCAAAGGCTGCGAGTGTTGCCTACTTGGGTTGAGCGGATCGAGAAAAGCAGCTTGTTGGATGAGGTTACGAATGCGTAGAGGACACAAGTGCGTAATGATGGTTTGAAGGGTTATAGCTTGTCTAGTGATGAGGTCTTTGTGTTTTTGGGAAAGCTTGTATGCCGAGGGATTGGAGCTAAGACAAAAGATTCTTCAGATGCACATAGCAGCCCTACGCTATGCATCCCGGAGGTAGCAAAATGTATAGGGACCTCAGAGAAGCGATTACGGTGGCCGGTCCGAAAAAGGAAGTAACCGAGTTTGTGGGGAAGTGTCGACATGTCGTGAGTTAAGGTGAGCATCGATTATCGTCCGGTTGCTTTGGCGGTGAAGATTCCTCGATGGAAGTGGGAAAGGATAACTATAGATTTCATCGGTGGATTACCGCTTACCGAACAAGAAGGATTGACCTGGTAATTGTGGATCGATCGACTAAATCACTCACTTTATTCGGTGAGGTGGATTACTCACTTGAGAGGTTGGCGGTTGTATGTGTCGAGATAGTGAGACTACACGGGTGCCGATGTCGATCATCTCGGATAAGGACCCCAAGTTCACGTCAAGGTTCGAAGCGTTGCATCGAGCTACGGGTACACATTTAGATTTCAAAGACTTTTCATCCCAGATCGACAGGCGATCGGAAAGGTTATATAGATCTTGGAAGACATATTACGAGGTTGTGTATTGGACTTGAGGGTAGTTGGGAGGAGTATCTACCGTTAGTGAGTTCGCCTACAACAATAGTTACCAAGCAAGTATCAAGATGGCACCTTATGAGGCGTTATGCGGAGAAAGTGTCGCTCACCTACTTGTTGGATGAGTTAAGTGAACGTCGATTGTTGGGACCGAGTTGGTTCTTTGAGACCAAGACAAGGTTAAGTTGATTGAGCTCGGTTGAAAGAAGCTTCGGACCGGTAAAAGTCCTATGCCGATCTTAAGCGAAGAGATATTGAATTTGCTGTGGGAGATCGGGTTTTCCTGAAGGTCTCACCGTGGAAGAAAGTGTTAAGGTTCGGGAGGAAAGGTAAGCTAAGTCCGAGGTTTATTGGGCCGTATAAGGTACTGAGACGAGTGGGACCAGTTGCATATCAGCTCGAGTTACCAGCAGAGCTAAGTCAAATTCATGACGTGTTCCACGTTTCGATGCTTCGGCGTTATCGCTCAGATCCATCGCACGTGGTGACAGTAGGAGAGATTGAGGTAAACCCAGATATGACCATGGAGGAAGAGCCTGTACAGATTTTAGATCGGGATGTGAAGGTTCTGCGTAGGAAGTCTGTGCCCTTGGTTAAGGTTCTTTGGCGGAATCATGGCGTAGAAGAAGCGACGTGGGAACCCGAGGATACGATGAGACAGCAATACCCGCAACTCTTCTGACCAGGTAATTTCGAGGTCGAAATTATTTTGGGGGTAGAACTGTAATATCCCGGGTTAAGGGCTATTTTATTTTTGGCATTGTTTGCATGTCTATGGTGTGCCATGTTGTTGTTTGTGAGGTTTCGGGCTTAGTGGTAGGCTAGGAATGTGCCTGAGTAGGTGGGAAAGTTTTTGTTTTTGGACTTTAGGGGATAGGAGCTGAAGGAGCTGGGGTTTATAATTAGTTTAGGTGAATTTTTAACACAAGTAAGGAGCTAGCAAAGTGGCAAAGCATGCGCCACTTGGAGCTTGTGTATGGCGTCAAATGCAAGGGGGGAGAGGTCCTGTGTTCGAGTTGCAAAATGCCCATTTTGGCTCCCATTTTGACGGCATGAAGGGAAGAGTTGTAGGAAGTTTGAACTCTATCATGGACCTTGTCAACTCTTTCAAACGGTGGGTGGAGAGCAAATGTAGGAGGGAGACTTGGTCAAGGTAATTTGAATGGGTGGCTTGGGAGTGTTTGGGGGGAGGTTGGCCGATTTTGAGGAGATTTTGGGGGAGGTTGGCCGGTTGGTAGGTGTTGTGAGGGAGTGGGGAAGTGCCGAAATCCACTTGTGTTCTTTTGTGTGCATTTTCGGTCACCAAGTTCTTTTGGTAAGCTAATTTTGTTTAGTCAAAAGCTAGTAAAGATTTCTTCATTTGCAAATAGCCTAAGCCGAAAAAGAACCTTCCATTTTTGCTCCTTGAAATCGAAACACAAAGCAACCTTATTTGCCAACGTTGCACTCTTTCTACACCTTGGTGAAGCCAAGTGTTCTTTTGCATTTTTCTTCTTTTCCATTTGTGTAAACCGAAACCTCAAAGCACCTACACTTGCTGAAATCACAACACTCTCTTCTTCACTTTTGCTTTCATTTTTTTCTCTTTCGAAAAGCCTTGGTAGCCGAATGTGCATCCCTCTCCCTTTCTTCCCCTTTTTCTTGTAAACCGAAACTAGCTTTCTTCTCTACTTTCTTGACCGTAACACACTTCACCAAAAGCCTGCATCCTCCATTTTCTTTTTCTTTAAACCGAAAGCACCCCTCTATTCATCCATTCATCTTTCTTTATATTCTTTCTTCTTCCAAAAAAACCTTTTAGCCGAACCTTACTACAACCCTTGCCGTTTTCCTTCTTTATTTTTCTTTAAAGCTCTTCTTTTCTTGATCAAGGGTGTTAGCAGAACCTATTTCTCTTGATTGGAGTCTTGTACAATCGGTCTACTAAGAGGGTAAGTGTTGGCGAATGGCCTTTCTCCTTTCTCGGTACTTTGCCGATTGTTAGTATGTTTAAGAGCCGATTTGGCGTTTGTGAAAGGAGTTCATCACTTGTTTTGGTAATCGTGTTTCAGATAGGGTCTTTGGAGTTCAAATCAAGCAAGGAGAGCCTTCTTACTCTGTAAGCAATCGGTAAGTGATGGTGAGATGATTGCTCGTGGTTTATTTGTTTAGGTTTTGATTAAGTATATGGTTTCAAAGGATTAATCGTTCTCTTTTTAGGGTGGAGTCGATTAGTGAAGGAACCTTGTTGGTTCGAGTCTTGGTTGGTAACCGATTCAAGGCGGGTAAGAGATCGAAGCTAAACCCTCTTTGTGTATGTGGTCATGACCGAATGGTATGATGGCTAATCCATTGTTGGCGATTATAGGATCGGGGTTGTCGAGGTGATCAAAGGGCTTAGATTGGTTCTTAGGATTTAATCTTGATATATCGGTGTGTAAACCAACACACTATCTTAACTAATTAATGTGATAACTTTGTTGGTGTGAATGAAACAAAGTGTGATTGACTATTTTGATACCCATTGAGGTATGGATACGGATTCGGTAAGTCCGTTTCATTATGAAATTTGTGATGATCTACGATATCATGATTATGGGTGTATATTCATTGAGATACCATATTGAGCATGCGAGCATGATAGCATGATTGCATGATTTTGCATCTAGTATGATATGTGATTGGGTGATATGAGAGGAGGGGAGTATGATATCCGTGTCTTTGGGACACTGTGTCTTTGGGACACCGGAGGTTTGGCACCTCAGTGGTTTGGTACCACGTATTTTGTGACTTTGGGTCACGGAGGTTTGGCACCTCGGCGTCTCGTCCGTTGGCTTAGTACCACGATGGGTTGGCCCCACGATTGATTATCTGGGATTGACGCCGGTGATTTGGTATCACACGATGGGTTGGCCCCATCATCGAATTTGTGACTACGATCGCCGGTGATTTGGTATCACATTGTGTCTTTGGGACACCGGAGGTTTGGCACCTCATTGCGACTCGTCCCGTGGTTTGGCACCACCGTGGGTTGGCCCCACTTATGAGATATGGGATCGTCGCTAGTGATTTGGTATCACACGATGGGTTGGCCCCATCATTGGATTATTTGTGACTTGGGTCACCGGTGGTTTGGTACCACAAGATGGATATCGTGACTTTGGGTCACCAGTGGTTTGGCACCACCAGTGGTTTGGTACCACACGGGGTAGAAAAGGTGATATGGTTGGCTAGGATCGGGTGCATCACTTGCATTATTTTGTTATGATGTGTGTTGGCATGATATACCGGGAGAGGGGTTTATACACTGAGTCTTGCGACTCACTCTCTCCTTTGACTTTTTTAGTTGACACTTAGACGCGGACATGGAGCCGGGATGGACTCGAGGTGCTCATGCCATGCTAATAAAGGATTTGCTCAGACTTTATAAAATTTGGTACATTAGTTATTTATTTCTATGTGGTTTTATTTTGGGTTGTAAAAGGCCTTTTAAAAATTATGGTTTGCTTGTTTATGCTTAAAGTAAATGTTTAATATGCCTTAACAAATCCATTGGGTTAAAATGTGCTAAAATTTGGAAAGATAACGATTTCAATACTACAAAAGCGACATTTTAAACTATACCATCGGGTATCACACTAAGATTTGGAATAAAGAAGAACTCAAATGTTTTCTAACTTAAACACAATTTTCCACTAAGACAGAATGTTTTTGTAACAATAATAGACAACTCAAGCTTTCTAACGAGTTAAACCTATTTTGTCTACCCATCGGAGTAAGTTTTTAAAATTTCCGGGTTTTCAAATACGTCACCAAATTTCAAACAAACCTACTCGGGTTTTCTTCAAATACAAAATTTTAGCGAAGTGTTTTCCTCAAACTTTTATACTCAAACCTAAACCTCTCAAAAACCTATTTCCCTGTAACATACCAGATTCGGTCGTGGTGTATTGACCGAGTTTGGGGTGTTACATCCAATTTAAATTTATATAGCTATTTAATCCCTTTAGCTATTAGAACTTAACTTTTACACTTTGTGCAATTTGGTCCTTTATCAAATTAAACATGTAATCGATAAAATTTCTTTACGAAATTTTCACACAGTATTATTGTCATACTGTAGATCATAAAATAGTATTAAAATAATTTTTTTCGAACTCGGATCTGTGGTTTCGAAACCACTGTTTTGATTTTATCGAAAATGGGCTGTTACAAAAATAATAATAATTTTAGTTATATATACTATTAATTTTTAAATCAACATGTTACTATTATATAATTCAAATTTTAAAAATACACACCTCTGCTTCCGAACGTTGGTCTAATAGAAGTTGTATATCTTGAAGCTTATTCAGTAGTCTCACATAACTTAGCCCATGGTTCTATCTATTGAAAAATATGTTAACACAATAATTTAAAATTTAAATAATTTTATTATGGTAAATATATTATGTAATGAATTTTACTTTATTACGAGTGAGAATGTATAAGGGTAGTCTGCTCGAAAACGTAAAATGGTAGTCGATACCACGGTCATGATTGTAGTAGTAGCATGCAACCACCGATTTTAATTTTCTGTGGTTCTGTCGTTTGACACATCTCCCTATACAACGTCGCCAACACGGCTGAACCCCAACTAAGTTCACCCGCTTTTCTAAAGTCGACGAGTTTTAGCAGCCACCTTAAATTGACAAGATTTTGTAACTTATTTGGCATTAGGAGATCCCCGATGATCATAAAGAAGTACGCCCAAGTGTATTGTTCTTTTCGGACTTCACTCAAATCTGCATCGAGCCCACAAAAATTTCTTCTTAACCAATTCATATATAGATAGGCTCCATAAATCGTTCCCAGAACCCTACACAAAAGTTGCTCGCATACGTTTCTCTAATCGGCTGTGACACCTGACCTAGTCACTACCAGCCCACCCATCGGTAACTCGAGTTGTAACTGCACGTCCTCGAGAGTAATAGTACACTCGTCGCATGGAAGATGAAAAGTGTGCATCTCGGGTTTCACCTTTCCACCAACGCGTTTACAAGTATAGGGGTCCAATTTACACCCCTATCCATAAGGGCCATGTACTAAAATCTCGTATCTCTAAAGTAGGGTTCGATTAAGGGTGATAGAGGAGTGGGTAGATTACGAATATATGTCTCAAAAATCTGATCTTCCTGCTATATATAAAAAAAATACAAAATATTAAATTTCAATATAACAAGAAAATATTTAAATTAAATTAGATTAAATATAACAAAAAAATTTTACCATTTGCAATTGATTACCCAAAATGTGCTTGTCATCTAAACAAATTAGAGATTTTTCATTGCTAATTTTGAAAACACGAAATAAATTGTAATAGAAAAATAATTTAAGAAGATTTTAATATAGTTTTAATACAAAAGATAGTTGAGAGAGAAATAAAATTTGAATGAGAAATTAAGAGAGAATTGACAGAAATTTAAGAAAAATTTAAGAATATGAGAGAGAAATAGTTGAGATTAAATTGAAAAAATAAAAAATTTTATGGGTATTATATAAAAGAAAAAGAAGTCGTTAAGGGGGAGAAGTAGCCATTGAGTGGGGTAACTGTTGGGAGGGGTGACCATTAGGGAAAAAAGCTTCTAGTTGGAAGAATTTTTAACTGATGTGGTAAAAAGGGATTCCAACTAGAAACGTTAGTTGAAAACGTTTTTAACGGGAAGCATTTTTGTTATGTCAGTCCATCCCCGTAATTTAAAAAAACAGTTTAATCTAATATTTTTTAAAAAAAATGATTTTTTTTTTAAGAAATTAAGTTGTATTTTTGGGGTGAGGGGAATTTTTACTAATAGCAAGTACAAAAATGAATTTGCTGGCTTTGAGTTTGTACAATTACCAAAATAACCTTTTCAATTCAATTTTGTTAGATAACGGATTACAGCAAACGCAGAGACTAAAGAAGAGCCAAAGCCAAAGCCAATCAACAAATATCTCTCCTAATCTTTTCTCTCTCTTCGTCTCTGACTCTTAACCATGTTATTGAGAAGGAACATATCTTTAATTTCTTCAAATCTCTGTATTTTCTGATCTGGGTTTTAACACTTTCCTTCTCTAGATCATAGTTTTTTGTTCTTTTCTAACTTTGGAACTTTCCTTTTGGTTATTCCAAGTATTCACCTTTCTCAACTTAAACGAGGAAGAAACAAAACTCAGCGCTTTGCTCTTTTTTTCTTCTTCTTTATGGTATGATTGTGTTGTTTTAACAGATTCGAAGTGATGGGTTTCTTCTTTAAGACAGAAATTAACTTTGGTTTATTTCAGGTTGGTTCCCCTTCTCTCTGGAACTTTGAATTTCTTTCGTGTTGTTTGTTTCTTAAGTTATTTTCCTTCTCTTGATATTCATCTATCTTAAAGTCTAAATGCTTTTGGGTTTGATATTGATTGAATGAGCTATTAAAGATTGTGATTTGTTTTCATAGTTTAGTGTTTACTTCTTTTTTTGTTTTAATTTGCTTTCTGATTCTTTCTTACTTCATTACTAGTTTTTATGTTTCTTCTGTTTGATGGATATTTGCAGTTGTAGATTCATTTTATTCCCAATTGAATATGTGTGAAAGAAAAAGGGTATATTTCAATTTTCAGTCCTGGGTATTATTTGATTTTCAACTTTAAACAAACAAAAAAAAAAAAAACCTTTTCTCATCTCTAATGGATTGCAAAACTTCACTCAATCCATAGAAGGTGGAAACTTAAACTTTTGTTGGCAATTAAACCAGGATTATGCATCTTCAGATGACCTATTTCGGGCTTTTAGATTGTTTTGATGTATTCTCAACATTGAATCAGCCCCCACATTAGTTTAATTATATTATAATTTGGCTAGCGTTGTAAGTATTTGAGAATTTATAATGTCCATTTATGTGTGCCAAAGAGAAGTTTAGGTGCCATAATTCTTAAGGTTTGCTGTCTTCCAAGATTCTCAATTTAAAGAGAAAGTTTGTATCAATAAATTCATCCATGTCAGCTGGCTATATTCCTCAGTCCACTTCTTTGCTGTTCAGAGTGCCATAATATTGCCTTTTCTTTAATAGATTAAGCTGCGAAATCTATTTTGTTTCTTTAACCAAACTCTCTTATCTGTGGATTTATGGTTTGGCAGATTGCAACTTGATTTTTATGATAGATTTCCATTAGTTGGGTTTTAGAGTATGGGTAGAGGTAGAGGAAAGGTAAAGAAGTTGGCTGTTAGCAACCATAACAACGCTGGAAATGGTGAAGAAGAGAAAATTCCTTCACGAAAGAGAAGAGGAAGGCCACAAAAACCATTAAAAGATGACATGAATGACGAAGTTGAAAACTTAGAAGAGGGGGATGGTGAGAATGGAAAACCTGATATCAAAACCAATGAGAGAAAGAGTAGCATTGCTGCTACAAATGGAAATAAGAGAAAACGTAACTCACAGGTAAAAGGGAAGCCTGATTCAGTGAAAGAAGAGAATGGGTTTGGGTCTAGATCAAATACGGATGACTCGTCAAAGGCTAATGGTTTTCGGCAGAATGGGAGTAGGAGGAAAAGTAAGCCACGTAGAGCAGCTGAAGCAGTTGTGGAATGCAAGTGAGATTTTGGTGGTTCTTCTTTCACATTGCCAAATACATGATAATGTAGGAAGCGAGGCCTAGTTAAATCTCTAGGTAATTGTTTCCTTTCATTTTTGGTGATTTTTGTTTCTATTTTATTTGGTTTTGGAACTGATTCTGTTGGTTGTAATTTTTTATAATGCTATTATATTCCATAGCATCACGGGATTCATGTACTATATCATCTGGATTACAATGCCAAGCTCTTGTTTTCACAGGTTTGGTGGCTTGTACAACACCATGTAGGTACATAGTATTCAGTTCTACTAATGAATGACTTTTATGCTTTCTTTCTCCAATGATGTTAGAATCTACTCTGTCGCTATTTATGTTTGTTTAGATAGATATTAGAAATAATTATGATATATTTATGTTAAACTTGTATCTTATCTTGTATTCTCCTAAATGCTTCAGTTGGAATCAGATTTTAGCGAATTCAGAGTGGTAGGTTGTGAAATAAGGGATAGTTTTAGAAGATGTGAAAACAGTTGATGTTGTTCAATTAATTTGGGTTTCTGAAAGATAGGGAATGATGGACTGAGACTAGAAATGACCTCTTCTTTTAGTGGCTTATCATAAGTTATTGAAGCTACACTGTAAGTATAAGAGGTTTATATCGCTTGCATTCTACTAAATATATGACGTTGGGTGTTGCATCTCATCAATGTCTAAATAAAAATTGGCTTACATGAGTTGGGTAGTAGGTATTGTTTCTGCAACTCTGAACATAATTGCAATGTGAACATTGTTTGGAACCAATAGATGTTCAAATTAGGTTGCATTAAGACAAGAGTTTTGTGTTGGAATTGAAGTAGCAGGCTTAGCCGCTCTCTTTTGCAAGTCATCACCCTTTCCCTCCTTCCCCTCCAATTTTCTACCAACATCCTTTCCCCTATCAGAAAAATAAAGCCTCCACCATTCTCGATGCAATTGGCAAAATGGGACGGGGTTCGTTGACACTGATTTTGACTCCCCTGGTGCTCGAGTCTTGGATCTTATGGAGTGTGCGACTTTTGCTGTGGGGATCAACTCGCATCCCAATGGAGCTTTCATTTGATTCCTTCATTGGTCGTGGTGCTGCTAGTCAACGTCAACCATCGCTAGTATTAATCTAGAGCAGGTGTTCCTTGATCTGGCAGTGACGGAGCTTGACTACCCTTTTTCTTTTTTTCCTTTTTTTTTTTTTTTTGGTAGGGTTTCTTGCACTCCTTGTAAGGCCATGGTTTTCTTCTTGTAATTCATTCTTTTGTGTTGAATGGAGTTTGGTTTATTTGATAAAAATAATAGAGTCGTCCATGACTGGGTTGGGTTTTGAGATATTTTATTCTTCTAGTTCTTTCGAGCTATAAAAATAATAAAGTATTTTAATAAAAATACTAATAAAATATTAGTTTTAAGATTAGTCAAAATAAACTTCTAAACAAACAGTTGTGTTTTGGGAAAAGCAGTTTTCAAGTCAAAATGCTATTTTTATTACTCATTTATAATACAATCTATTTTATCTAATATTTATATTAGATGCAAAATTATGTTCTTATTAAAATTTATTTCAAATATAGATTATATATTTAAATTTGTACTGATTATATGAAAAATAAAATATATATCAAATATTAATAATGAATTACAATAAAAATTATATTTTATTGAAATATTATTGAATAATGTGAAAAATATTAAGTTGATTTTATTTTTCAAAATCTTATTTTTAAAATAAATTATTTCCTCATTTTGTTAAAAATTTAAATATTCAAATTTTGTTTTTAACTTTTAGTTTCACATTTCACTATTCTCTTTTGTATTTTTGTCTTTTATATTTTGCATGCATAGCGAAATTGTGACTAGTAAATATTAATTAATTGATTATCTAAGTTCAAACTGAAGATAAGTGACATTGTAAGAACGTTTACATTACGAGAAAGATAACTTACTTCAGTAGATAATCTAAATAAGTCCGTAATCCCGTAAAAGAATCGAAGTAAGCATTTAATTCAAATATTGTGAATGATTATTATGTCGTCTACAATTCCAATTGGGGAGATGGCTAGTCTTGGCTATCAGAGCAATTGACTTCACAGGTAAAGACAGATGTATTCATTGGTAGAATGATACATTGGACTGGACTCAAAATGAATTAATTCTCAATTCGTTTGTGAATTAATTCACTTGTGAGACTCATGGTGTGATTTACGTAAATCCTGAGTTAGTCACTGACCATGCGTATGCAACTCATGTGCTTTGATATAAGTGGAGGCTTATGCTCTAAAGATGATCGAGCTCATAACCGGAATGTTGGGTACATGACTTGTGTATGACATGGCTTTACTGGCATGGCTTTACTAGCAACAGTGGAATTTATAGCTCCATTAAAGAGTTAATGGTATCCTCTCATTGGCATTGTATGGATTGATAAATATGAAATGTGGCCACGGGTTACTTGTTCTCGAACGAGCAATTTATTATAGTCATTTGTTGATAGTGATCATATTAGTCAGTAAGAAGACATAATGGTGAAAATGAGATAAAATAGGATTGCATTGATTGTACGGGCTTAACTCAAAGGAATTAAGGATATCATATGAGGGTAACACACACATGACAATGTCATTGGATAAAGTAGTTGGATGAATTACTTTCGTAAAGAGTATATAATAAGGAGTTTTCTGTCATTATACTTCTTGTGAACTGATTCCATGATTAAGTAATTGCGAATTATTGGAACGATGCTTACGGATATAATTACAATTATTAGAGCCTAATTGTATATGTCCAATTGGACCCTTTGCTAGCTCAACAAAAGCTCGATCGGACTACATTTGAATTTGAAGAAAATTATACGACTTTGAAAACAATTTAGTTGAGTCGATTTATTCGATATGGAATGGTTGTCATAAGAATTATTCAACTAAAGAAATTGATAAAATAATTTTCTTGAAAAATTAATTTGGAAAATCTAAATGATTTTTGGAAAAATTAATTTTGATTAAGTGAAATTAAATTAATCAAATTAATATCATAATTTTGGAAATTAATTTTCAAGTCAGATAATTAGCCCAACAGATAATTGAACTTGAAAATTGAACCTGAGATCATAAATTGGGCCCGGGAGCCCAAAATCGAGACCAAGACCCAAAAATTGGTCGAACCGGGCCTGGTATGTGAAATCTGGCTGACAGTATAACAGGCGGCTAGACCGGACCGGTCAGGTCATCATTGACCCAGACCGAACCAGCTCGAGTTGTCGTAAGGGTGTCACATTTGCATCACCGGACACGGCGGTGCTGACGACTGTGATGACGGCAGTTGGCTTTCAGTGGTTGAACAATGAAAGAGTTAGACTCCTATTAGGACTCTACCAGGGAATTTAATTTCAGATTAACTATTTCAGAAATAATATTATTTTAATAGTTTAATATTAAATTAAATTTAATACTTATATTAATAATATTTTATTAATTTAATATTTAAATGATTATCTTAATATTAAATTTAATTTATGTAGATAAACATTCTATTATTTTAATAATATTTAATAGTAAATTTAATCTAATATTTATCTTGATAAATATTATATTAATTTATTATTAAAGTAATTAAGTTTAATTATAGTTGAACTCTCTAAACTCTCCCTATATAAAGAGAGCATTGAGTCATTATTTATACACACTTGAATTCAAAAGAAAGTTGTAGAGAGAAAATTCTCTGAAGAGATTATTCCAGAAAATTTCTAGAGATATTTTTTTGATTTACAACTTGACCCAAAAGTTTAGAGAAATTGCAAAATTACCATGTAACAGTCCGATTTTGGGGCTAGTCGGAACAGTGGTTTCAAAACCACCAATTTGAGGTTGGAGAAATTAGTTTTAATATTATTTTATATGTTATAGCATGATTATAGGAGTACATGAAAATTTTGGTGCATTAATTTTAGCGATTGTATGCTTAATTGCAAAAAAGGACTAAATCGCATAGAGTGCAAAAGTGTTGTCCTACAAATTAAAGGTTTCTAATAGCTATAGAATAACTTAATGTGCAATTAGACCCTTAGAAATAGGGCTGGCCGGCCATAGGGGACAAACAATGTCAAAATTGGTCAAAGTTGTTGGATTAGGTGGATTAAATTGAGGAAATAAAATAAAATAAAGAAAAAGATGATATCACCCTATTCATTCATCTTCTTCCACTGAAAATATCGGCCAAGGAGGGATTTTTGGAGCCTAAAATTTTAAGCAACTTCTCATCTTTGAAAGTAAGTGACTTTGGTGGTCTTTATTGATAATTTTGTACTTTTGGGACTTTTGTAGCATGATCTAGCTAATGATGAGACTATTTTAAAAAATGGTTAAGAGCATAGGGTTTTTCCATGTGAGTATTCATGTTGACTTCTGAATTTTATGGAAGAAAATGAATCTTAGTTGTTAAATAAACAACTTTTGTGAAAGGGGTCTACATGAAAACACCTAAAATGACCTTTTTGTAAAGGTTGTAAATAGGTGATAAATGTGTGAAATAATTGATATTGTGAGTTGTTATAAGAGTAATAAATGTTCATCTAGGCTTGTTAAAGGAGGAAATTTGATTAGAATTAATTTACGAGCCTAGGGGTAAAATCGTAATTTTTATAAAAGTTTAAGGGTAAAATAGTAATTTTACCAAAGTATGATTCATGGGTTATTTTAGTCAATGTGATTATTAAACAAGTGAAATTGTTATTATAGATCAAGAAACACGAAGCCCGGACCGAAACCGAGGCAAGGACAAAGTCGTGGACTAAATTGAATAATTCCACATATATTTTGGTACCGAGGTAAGTTTGTGTGAAATTAAAGCTACATAATGCTATTATATTCTTAATTGCTTGATTACATGAGAAATGTTTAGTATTTCTATGAAATTGATTTATGATGCCTCGATGAAAGTAAAATACTATTATGTTAAGTTGAAGCCCCGATTGAACATTAGGATTAGTAAGGATACCATTATCACAATATGAGATAAAGAAGGTCTCGTATAAGACCATATCTGGGACATGACATCGGCATCGAAAGGAGATCTCGTGTAAGACCATGTTTGGGACATGGCATCGACATCGATATACGATCTCGTATAAGACCATATATGGGATATGGCATCTTCATCGAGATATGAGATCCTGTGCATGACCACATCTGGGATATGGCATCGACATCGAGAAGTGATTCCATGTAAGACCATATCGAGGATATGGCATTGGCATCATATTACATGTATGATGAGATTGAGTATCATTCGATATTCCAAGTAGTTTAACAGGTAAAGAGCTAAGTTATGCTAAAGATGACAATGAGTTAAGTTATGCTCAAGATAGCATAAGTGCTAAATTACGTGATGAAGTAATACAGGTACCTATGAGTAAAATACGAGATATGAATCTGAAATGTGATATGTGATTGGTAAGAGTAAACATGAGTAAGTTTTATCAAGTGCTTGAGAACTTGTGTTGTTATTATTCAATGAGATGAATGGATGCTATCATAAGTCTTCATGTTGCTATTTATTTCATGCAAACTTACTAAGCTTTATGCTTACCCCTCTAATTTTCCTTTTCCTTGTAGTATCGCCAAGCTAGCTCGGGGACCGTAGGACGTCGAATTTCGGATCACACTATTAACTTCTTTTTGGTATAGCAAAGTTTGATTTATTTTGACTATGGCATGTATAGTAACTTGGTTATTTTGTGTTATGTCATATTTGTTAGCCAATGTGTGGCTATTAGCATCATTAAATTCATTTTGTAAATGGTCATGGGAAATTGGCCAATACTTGACAAGTTTATTTATTCAACGATGATGAAGTTCATGAAGTGCATGCTTGTGTGATGGGATGAGTAATGAGTAAAGTATACACATGAGGAATGTAGTGTAAACCTATGTGTGGATGTCTTGATTTTGGGTATTAGAAGTGCCTTATGGTCATGATGTATGTTGTATTGAAATGATTTAAGTGTGGTTATTTTGTAGGGTGGCAATTGACTTGGTAGATAGCCTTATAATGGTCCACACGGGTAGACACACGAGCGTGTGCCTAGGTCGTGTGTGACATACGGTCAACCCCATGGGCATGTTGATAGGCCGTGTGTCCCCCTGCATGCTAAGTTGGCAAGTCAGAATGCCCAGTAGTAATACACGGGCTGAGGCACGGCCGTGTGTCTCAACTGTGTAGATGGCAAGGCCACAGGACATGGGCGTGTGCCCAGGTCGTGTGAAGTCTGCACTTGAATTTGGAAATTTAATTAGCCACACGGTCTAAGGACACGGGTGTGTGCCTTGGTCGTGTGACCTTGTTGAGATGATGACGTCAAAAACAGAATGTCAAGTTTTTTGCACATTGGCTAAGACACGGGCGTGTCTAGGCCGTGTGAGGGAGACGGGCCATGGACAAGGGCGTGTGTCCGGCGTGTGAAAACCCCTGTAGGTTCGAAAGGAAAAAAATAAAATCCATACGGACTAAGGACATGGGCGTGTGTGACCACACGGTCTGCCCACACGGGCGTGTCCCTCACCACACGGGGGTGTGACCCTATTTTAGGTAAAAATTTTCTAAGTATTCAAAATTTTCAGGTTCAGTCTCGAACCACTTCGTAAGTGTGTTTAAGGTCTCGTAGACCTATAAGAGGGACGTTATAGTTTCGAATGAAAAGTTTTGAGTTGAATTGAGAATTTGTGGCCCAAGGTTGTATGTTTGAGTAAGTTAAGTACGGTAATGCCTCGTACCCGGTTCCAGCATCAGATACGAGTAAGGGGTGTTACATACCCCACCGATAATTTTTGTGAAAAAATTTCTTATTCAAAACGAGCCCACACTCGACAAACATGAGCTTAAGGATAGTAGAGAATACTACTTGGTCGAAGCGTTCATCCTAAACGAATTTAAAAGGTACAATTTTGATTAAGTGTTTATTACTTTAGATATCACAACCAAGATCTTGTTTTGGAAAAAAAATTAAAACTCTATTTTCCCTAAATTTATTTTCCATCGTGTTTTCCAAACTCGTTTTTCCAACAATAAGCTACAGCAGGTTACGAAGCACTATTGTTATCACTCAATTATAAAGTAGGTTATATATTATTTTTATAATGTTATATATTATGATTTTTATTAATTCATATTTTATGAATAATTATATTAAGAATGTTATTAAATTATATATCATTTTTGTAACATCCTAAATGTGGGCCTGTGCATTAAGGTGATAGTTTAATATGTTAAATTGAGATTCTAAAGATCGGGCTGACTTTTTGATTAAATATGTGGATTAGGGTTTAAATTAGTGCTCTGGGTATTTTAAAGTGATATATTGTGCTTTAAAAATATGGGTTAGGTGGCTAATACATGGTGTTAGTTTATAATTTAAGTATATAGTTAATTAAGTGACAAAGTCGGGCTTGTGGCCCAAGGATTTGAGGAGCTTTAAGTGGGCATAAGGTGGCATCATAAGGGGGAGGAGTTTGGGCCTAGTATGGCCACTTAGAGCCCAAATTTTAAGACGAAAATTCGGCACTTACAAGCCCTAGGAGTGGACGGCACACTAGCTACAAAATAGGGATTTTAATTCTTTTATTTCTTGATAAATAGGAAGATAATGAAGAGAAAGATGAGGTTTTTTTTTTTTTTGAGGAGATAAGGATTGGGTTATCAGGTGAGATAAAGGCTATCAGGAGAAGGGAAGAGTTGGCCGAAATTCCAACTCTGTGTATGGATGATATGCTGAAATTTCTCTATAAATAGGGAGTAGTATTCTTCAATTTCGATATTCTAAAACCCTATTTTTCTCTCATTCTCTGCCGAAATTTCCAAGCCTTTCCTACAGTTTCTCTTTTTCTTTTTCTAAAAGCCGAATTCCATTTGATTCATACTCTCATCTCACATAGTCGAACCTACAATGGAGGTTTCTGTTTCCCGAAGGTGCACCATAAGCCACATACTCCTTAGTAATTTGTAAGTTTCGGGATTTTATTCTATGCAATTTCACTCTTTCTTTTCATTCAAATCTAACCCGAAACACTTATTTAAGGCCTGTCGATTTTCCTTCTTTGCTTTTAGTAGCCGAATCTGTCTCATTAAAAGTCTCCTGTGCTGATTTGGTGGAAAAGCTGAAGGTAGGAAGGTGACGCTATCTTAGGGATTTTCGGGATTTGACAAATAAGGCTCTACATTAGGGATAATAGATTTTTGCGGTAACCAGGTGTGTAATACCTCCCCACCATCTAGATCTGCCTATTATTGTATGTTCATGTATTTTTTTATGTTTTGATAAATGCCAAATCTCGGTTTATTGATGCAAGCCCAAGGAGGAAAAAGCGGATCCTCGGGTTAGTAAATAATCATTTAAATGTTATAAGTAAAATGCTTGTATGTGATTGCATGGGTTGGGTTGATGAAAGGAGGAAGTTATATGTTACATGTGTAGCGGCTAATGCCAGTAAATCGTTATATCTGAGCTTGACCATTAAATGTTATCTGAGCTTGGCCATTATATGTTATAAGAGCTTGGCCATCATATGTGAATGAGCGCATGACCGCCATCATGGTGTGTAGTGGTGTGGGTCGATTGTAGAAATCCCCAATGGTGTGAGCGGTTGGTTTGGGGTGTGTAGTGGATGGAAACCTAGGCAAGCGGGTTGGGCCTTGTATATTAATTATTGTTAATTTTATTATGATTATTACCTTTGTTTATTTTGTTTAATGGGCTTAAGGCCCAAACTCTAGTGGTGCATGAGGGTTGCACACCGAGTCTCATGACTCACCCTTTAATTAACGTTTGGTGATACCTAGTGATTTGGACCAAGAAGTGGAGAGGAACGCAAGGTGGCCATCTGAGAAGAATATGTAGATTTGGCAAAAGAGACTCAAGTTTTATTTTATATTTTTAATTAATGGACTTCAAACCTCGTTGTAATAAGGTCATGGGCTATTATGTTTTATTATGGGCTTCTATTACTTTAAGTCGTTTAAGCTTTTTATTTTAATTAAAAAGGCATGTATTTAAGCTTGGATTTTACTTTACTTAAGCATATTCTATATAAAACATATTTGAGCTTTTCCGAAAATGCGACATGTTTCGATAAAATTTTTTCTTGGTGACATACCAGACCCGGTTGTAGTGTTTGGGCCGGGTGTGGGGTGTTGCAAATTGGTATCAGAGCTCGGTTCAAAACTCGGCTCTAGGGGTTTTTGGGCTCAAAATGTTTTCTAAAGATGGGCTTTTGAAATATACATGTTTTTAAATAATAACAGTGTCATTAGCTCAAACATGGCACTTACGTCTCGGCCCAAGTCCTTGAGTAAGTACTCAGAACCATTGTGTGATATTTATATATGTGGGCTTAGTGGGCCTAGTGGGACGAGACTAAGCTAGAATTAGAACTTGATGGACTCTAGGCTTAGCTTAAACCACTTCTTAAAATTCATAAAACTTAATTTCCTTGAACAAACCTGTTAACGAGCAAGGCTGAGGTGGTAATCATCATCACGCATGTCAGGAAGGATCCAGGAAGAGCACGGTATTTAAGCGATCCTAGTGACTCACCTCCTCTTCATTTGGAATCCTACAGTGCGTAGTGATTGTTCACCTTAGTTGAGTTAGGGTGTGGCAATAGGCATACATATGTCTAGGAGTGGATTGGGGAGAGCTTGGTATTTAAGTCATCCTAACGACTCACCTCCTCTTCATTAGAATCCTACCAGTGCGTAGTGACTATTCACCCTAGTTACGAGGGCTGGTTGATGGGCTAAACCCTATGATTAAAACCCAAAAGGGACCAGCCACCTTTTTCTTAAAAAAAAAACCCCAAGTTTTGTAAAATTTTCAAAATACCTTTATTTTATAATAAATAAATAAATAAATAAATTCCAATCAACCCTGTTTCAAAAAAAAAACCATCAACGTTTGAAAAATTCCTTTATTTTGCGAAATGACCAAAATGACCCTGATTTCCAAAATTACTGAAATACCCCTATTTCTAAAATTACTGAAATACCCCAAATTTTCAAAATTACCAAATACCTCAGATTTCCAAAATTACCAAAATACCCCCTAGATTTCCAAAATTACCAAAGTACCCCTGAATTTTCAAAATTTCTAAAATACCCCCAGAATTAAAAAAATTACCAAAATACCCTTACTCCACAAAATCACCAAGGACCTTATTTTGAAAAAAAATTATGAAAATACCCCTGTAGGAAAAAATTATGAAAATACCCCTGGGTAGTAGAAACAACAACAACAACAACAACAGCAACAATGACAACACTTTTCTGTAATGAGCGCGAGTTCATGAATGTTGATGATTGAACTTGAGACTGTATTGTGAATGCGAATTCGAAAGAACCACTTTTAAAACTATTATTCATAAGACTGTTAGTGGTTAACTAGTGGAAGAAAATTAATAATCCATAAAATTCTTAATCAGATAAACGTCAATCGGAGGAATGAGTTTAAGGGGTCGAAGACGTCCACCGCATGGACGCGGTAGGGGTAGAATGACCGCATCGAGCCGTGAGGGTCCGCCACGGGTCAAAAATGAGATGCGAAGCTCGCTTATTGTAGAAGGAGAATTTCGGGATGAGGCGCCCAGAGATGATGCTGTATCTCAGGCGATGTTGAGGGTTTTAGAGAGGGTTGCTGGAGTAGGAATGGGCACATGAGCCCGAAAATCTGTGCCAGAACGGCTTAAGGCCAATGGAGCAGAAGTGTTTAGGGGAGTTTCTGGGGTAGCTCCTAACACAGCTGAGTACTGTATATAAGCGACTGAGTGCATAATGGATGACTTAGACTTCACGGTAGAGGAAAAGTTGAAAGGGGCCGTGTCTCTTCTCCGAAATGAAGCCTTCCAGTGGTGGCTCACGGTAAAAGAAGGCACTGCCGCAGAGTGGATTGACTGAGACTTCTTTAAGGAGTCATTTCAGGGGAAGTATGTTGGGGCCAGCTATATAGATGCCCAAAGGAAGGCATTCCTGAACCTGGTACAGGGAAGTAAGCCTGTGGCCAAATGTGAGGCCGAGTTTCTGCGTTTGAGCCGTTACGGTCGAGGAATGGTAGCAATAGAGTATGAACGTTGTGTTCGGTTTGAGGATGGGCTGAGAAATAAGTTAAGGGTTCTGATAGCACTGTAACGGGAAAAGGTTTTTGCTGTTTTAGTAGATAAGGTTAAAATAGCTCAAGAAGTGAAACGGGTTGAGAGGTAAGAAAGGGATAAGGATCGGGGTAAGAATAAGAGAAGTTTTAGGCTATCAAGAGCATCGGGGAATTTCCAAAAGAGGCCTAGGGCTGATGGGCCAGTTCGTGCTCCGACGAGTCAGAACCAAACATGTTCTACATGTGGCAAGGCGCACCATGGGGAATGCAGAGTGAAGACAGATGGGTGCTTTAAGTGTGGATCCACAGAACACCTGATTAAGGACATTCCCGGATGGATCGAGGCGACCAGTGGGCCGAGGTAATCTTGATCAAGTGAGGAGAGGTGATCAGCCTGGACCAAGGGGTCGTGGTGCAAGTAGAGGAGGAAATGAGGCTGGTCGAGGTCGTGGAGCACCTGGCAGAGGTGCAGGTAATGTAGAGGCTAGGCAGCCGGGTCTAGTTTATGCAGTTCATTGAAAGGAGGATGGCGACGCACCGGATGTCATAACCGGTACGTTTCTTATAGCTGATAGCCCTTTTCTTGCTTTGATTGATATTGGGTCAACCCACTCCTATATTGCATGTTCGATATCTGAGACCTTAAGTATAGATCCTGAAACAACTACTAGGAAGATGACTTGGTTAGTCCCTTAGGACAATCTAGGGTAGTGAACAAGCTGTTTAGGGATATACCTTTAGAGACTCAAGGGGTAGTGTTTCCGGCAGACTTAATAGAATTGCCATTCGGAGAGTTCGATCTTATCCTAGGAATGGATTGGTTATCAAAGCATCGTGCTAAATTGGATTGTGGGACTAAGCGCATGGTGTTAAGTACCCCGGAAGGCGGGGAAATGGTTGTGTTAGGAGAAAGAATGAATTATTTGTCCAACGTAGTGTCAGCCTTGAAAGCTGTAAAGATGATTCAGAAGGGATGTAACGCCTTTTTAGCTTTTATTAGTGCTTTGGATGCTAAAGAGGTGACTGTCGATGAGGTTTGAACAGTCAAGGATTTCGCAGACGTCTTTCCGGAGGAGTTGCCAAGATTACCCCTGGATCGCGAGGTGAAATTTGGAATAGAACTACTCCCTGGTACAACTCCGGTATCAATTGCTTCCTATCGAATGGCGCCGAAGGAACTGGTGGAGCTCAAAGCTCAGATTCAAAAACTGTTGGACCGTGGGTTTATTCGACCGAGTGTGTCTCCATGGGGAGCACCGGTCCTAATCGTGAAGAAGAAGGACGGATCCATGCGTATGTGCGTGGATTATCGTTAACTAAATAAGTTGACGATTAAAAATAAGTACCCATTACCAAGAATCGACGATTTGTTCGACCAGCTCAAAGGAGCTTCGATCTTTTCTAAGATTGATCTTAGGTCGGGATATCATCAGTTAAAAGTGAAGGAAGGAGACATTCATAAAATGACATTTCGAACACGCTACGGTCATTACGAGTTCTTAGTAATGCCGTTCGGTTTGACGAATGCGCCAGCAACATTTATGGACATGATGAATCGGGTGTTTCAGCCATACCTTGATCGATTCGTCGTAGTGTTTATCGACGATATATTGGTTTATTCCAAGTCTGAGGAGGAGCATAATGCACATCTTCGAGTGGTGTTGCAAATTCTGAGGGAAAAGCAACTGTACGCAAAGTTCAGTAAGTGTGAGTTCTGGTTGAAGGAGGTGACTTTTCTAGGGCATGTAGTTTCCGCAGAAGGGATTAAGGTAGACCCTCGAAAAGTCAAAGCTGTGTTAAATTGGAAACCACTAAAAATTGGGGCGAAAATTTAAAGTTTCTTAGGATTAGCAGGATATTGCTGAAGGTTCGTTGAGGGGTTCTCTTCAATAGCGGCACCATTAACTAAGTTGTTGAGGAAGGAGTATCTTTTGTGTGGACCGAAACAACGGAGAGCTTTGAGAAGTGAAGAGAATTTTGACTAAGCGCGGTGTTAATTGACCGAGGCGGAAAAGAATTTATCGTCTACTGTGATGCGTCACACACAGGTTTAGGGTGTGTGTTGATGCAGGATGGAAAAGTTATGGCATACGCGTCTCGATAGTTGAGACCGCATGAGTTGAACTACCCTACGCATGACTTGGAAGTGGCTGCGATAGTGTTTGCTCTGAAGATTTGGAGGCACTACCTGTACGGGGAAAAGTCGATAATTTACACCGACCATAAAAGTTTAAAGTATCTCCTTACTCAGAAGGAGTTAAATTTACGACAACGTAGGTGGATTGAGCTCTTGAAGGACTATGATTGCTCGATTGAATACCATCCCGGCAAGGCGAATGTAGTGGCGGATGCGTTGAGTAGAAAGGTGATAGCAGACCTAAGGGCGATGTTCGCTCATCTTAGTTTGTATGAGGATGGTAACCTGGTAGTTGAACTACAAGTAAGACCTATGTGGACGAGTCTAATCAAGGAGAAGCAACTTTTGGATGATGTCTTGAGTATTCGAATCTGACAAGTGCAGGAGGGTGAAGTAGAGGATTATAGTCTGAACAATGATGGAGTTTTGTGTTTTCGTGGGAAGGTTTGTATGCCAAAAGATGAGGAGCTAAGGCAGATGATTCTTCGAGAATCGCATAGTAGCCCCTATGCTATGCATCCTGGAGGATTTAAGATGTATCAGGATTTGCGAGAACAGTTTTGGTGGTCAGGTTTGAAGCGAAAAGTTACGAAATATGTGGGAAAGTGTTTGACCTGTCAGCAGGTGAAGGCGGAACATCAGCTGCCTTCGGGATTGTTGTAGCCGATAAAGATCCCGCAATGGAAATGGGAGCGAATCACAATGGATTTTGTTAGTGGGTTACCCCTTACACCCACCAAGAAAGATGCAATTTGGGTAATTGTGGATCGGCTGACGAAGTCTGCTCACTTCATACCGATTCGGGTCGACTACTCTTTGCAAAAGTTGGCTAAGTTGTACGTGGCTGAGGTTGTAAGATTACATGGTGTGCCGGTGTCGATCATATCGGATAGGGACCCTAGGTTCACTTCACGATTTTGGAGGGCTCTTCATCAAGCAATGGGAATAAGGTTAGACTTCAGTACTGCTTTTCACCCACAGTCCGATGGTCAGTCTGAGAGGGTAATTCAGATCTTGGAGGATATGCTAAGGGGTTGCATCATCAATTTTAGGCGTAGTTGGGAGGAGCATTTACCCTTGGCTGAATTCGCGTACAATAATAGCTATCAAGCTAGTATTCAAATGGCACCGTATGAAACATTATATGGAAGGAGATTTCGTACCCCAACTTGTTAGACGGAGTTAGGTGGACGTCAGGTATTGGGTCCTGAACTAGTTTTGGAAATGGAGGAAAAAGTTAAGTTAATACAGGCTCGATTGAAGGAAGCGTCTGATCGGCAGAAATCTTATGCGGATCTTAAGCGGAAGAAGGTAGAATTCGTAGTAGGAGATCAAGTCTTCTTGAAGGTTTCTCCATGGAAAAAGGTAATGAGGTTTAGACGAAAGGGTAAGCTAAGTCCTCGATTTATTGGGCCTTATCAGGTGTTAGAACGTGTGGGCCCAGTGGCTTATCATTTGGAGTTGCCTTCAGAGTTGGAGCAGATACATGACGTGTTCCATGTCTCGATGCTGAGACGTTATCGATCTGATCCATCGCACATAGTGCCAATGGAAGAAATTGAAGTAAGGCCAGATTTATCTTTTGAGGAGGAACCAGTACGAATTTTAGATCGAGACGTAAAAGTGTTGAGAAGGAAGTTCGTTCCTTTGGTCAAAGTCTTGTGGAGAAACCATGGCGCAGAAGAGGCGATGTGGGAATCGGAGGAGGTTATGCAACAGCAATATCCCTATCTTTTCTGATAAGGTAAATTTCAAGGTCGAAATTTATTTTAAGGGGGGTAAAACTGTAACATCCTAAACGTGGGCCTGCGCATTAACGTGATAGTTTAATATGTTAAATTGAGATTCTAAGGATCGGGCTGACTTTTTGATTAAATATGTGGATTAGGGTTTAAATTAGTGCTCTGGGTATTTTAAAGTGATATATTGGGCTTTAAAAATATGGGTTAGGTGGCTAATACATGGTGTTAGTTTATAATTTAAGTAGATAGTTAATTAAGTGACAAGCTGGGCTTGTGGCCCAAGGATTTGAGGAGCTTTAAGTGGGCATAAGGTGGATTCATAAGGGGGAGGAGTTTGGGCCTAGTATGGCCACTTAGAGCCAAAATTTTAAGATGAAAATTCGGCACTTACAAGCCCTAGGAGTGGACGGTACACTAGCTACAAAATAGGGAATTTAATTATTTTATTTCTTGATAAATAGGAAGATAATGAAGAGAAAGATGAGGGCTATTTTTTTTGAGGAGATAAGGATTGGGTTATCAGGTGAGATAAAGGCTATCAGGAGAAGGCAAGAGTTGGCCGAAATTCCAACTCTGTGTGTGGATGATATGCTAAAATTTCTCTATAAATAGGGAGTAGTATTCTTCAATTTTGGTATTCTGAAACCCTATTTTTCTCTCATTCTCTACCGAAATTTCCAAGCCTTTCCTACAGTTTCTCTTTTTCTTTTTCTAAAAGCCGAATTCCATTTGATTCCTACTCTCATCTCACATAGCCGAACCTACAAGGGAGATTTCTGTTTCCCGAAGGTGCACCACAAGCCACATACTCCTTAGTAATTTGGTAAGTTTCGGGATTTTATTCCATGTGATTTCACTCTTTCTTTTCATTCAAATCTAACCCGAAACACTTATTTAAGGCCTGTCGATTTTCCCTCTCTGCTTTTAGTAGCCGAATCTGTCTCATTAAAAGTCTCCTGTGTCGATTTGGTGGAAAAGTCAAGGTAGGAAGGTGACGTTGTCTTAGGGATTTTCGGATTCGACAAATAAGGCTCTACGTTAGGGATAATAGATTTTCCGGTAACTGGTGTGTAATACCTCCCACCATCTAGATTTGCCTATTATTGTATGTTCATGTGTTTTTTTATGTTTTGATAAATGCGAAATCTCGGTTTATTGATGCAAGCCCAAGGAGGAAAAACGGATCCCAGGTTAGTAAATAATCATTTAAATGTTATAAGTAAAATGCTTGTATGTGATTGCATGGGTTGGGTTGATGAAAGGAGGAAGTTATACATTACATGTGTAGTGGCTAATGCCGTGAATCGTTATACTGAAGCTTGACCATTAAATGTTATCTGAGCTTGACCATTATATGTTATAAGGGCTTGGCCATCATATGTGAATGAGCAAAGCATGACCGCCATCATGGTGTGTAGTGGTGTGGGTCGATTGTAGAAATCCCCAATGGTGTGAGCAGTTGGTTCGGGGTGTGTAGCGGATGGGAACCTAGGCAAGCAGGTTGGGCCTTGCATATTAATTCTTTGTTAATTTTATTATGATTATTACATTGTTTATTTTGTTTAATGGGCTTAAGGCCCAAACTCTAGTGGTGCATGAGGGTTGCACTGAATCTCGTGACTCACCCTTTAATTAACATTTGGTGATACCTAGTGATTCGGACCGTCTTTGGAGAGGAACGCAAGGTGGCCATGAGAAGAATATGTAGATTTGGCAAAAGAGACTCAAGTTTTATTTTATATTTTAATTAATGGACTTCAAACCTCGTTGTAATAAGGCCATGGGCTATTATGTTTTATTATGGGCTTCTATTACTTTAAGTCGTTTAACCTTTTTATTTTAATTAAAAAGGCATATATTTAAGTTTGGATTTTACTTTACTTAAGCATATTCTATATAAAACATATTTGGGCTTTTTCGAAAATGCGACATGTTTCGATAAAATTTTTTCTTGGTGACATACTAGATCCGGTTGTAGTGTTTGGGCCGGGTGTGGGGTGTTACAATTTTATTAAATTGTATTTAATTAAATTATATTTAATAATAATCTTATTAAATTTTAATAACAATAACAATAATCATCTACTTAAAAAATTCTACTAAAGGTACTTTAGTCATTTAAGCATTTTTCCTTATACTATTACATCTATTCTATTCAATCAAACACAAGAATACTATTATAGCTCTATTCCATTCCATTGAACCAAACAATTGAATTACTAATTACAACTCTATTCCATTCTAACACTATTTCATTCACCCCAACCAAACGACGTGTTTAAGTTTTGATAAGTCTGTTTAAACCTTAACCGTTTTTCTTAAAAATTCACATTAATAATATTGCAATTGGATTACTAAGTAAATTCGGTTTGATTATTGAATGTTTTTCTTAAAAACAAAAGAGTGATTTTCATACAATTAAACTCAAGCATAAGAATGGCTTTACTGGATCACTTCGGTGACCAATGTAACGCCTTTGGCTTAGCCGCAACTCCTAGGATGAGTCAGGGGTGTTACACTACATATGAAGGGATTCACCTAGTTTCAAACCATAAAATTTAATGAAGGTTCTTACTACTTAAAGGGGGTTAGTGAATGATATACTAAAAGAGAGGAGTGATAAAACCTTTTGGTTAAACTATCCATTAATCACTCAACTGTTAGTGTAACCTCCCTAACCTGGCCTAGACGTTATGGCTAGATTGAGAAGGCTACATTAGCCACCGAAATGGCTAAGCTAACTTACGTTACTTTTGAAGACTTTAAATAAACTCATTTTAGAGAAAAATCGCATTTCCACTTTGAGCTAGTTTAAAAGAGTTCATTTATTAGATAATCTATATTTAAGACTCATTTTATTATTGATAGTTTTGTTTAAGAAAAAATTGTTTGCTTGTCACTCTTCTTTGTAAAAACTCAATGTTAAACTAATGCAGCCGAAAAAACCTTTTTTCAAGTCATTTTAGAAACTTAGTTGCCTTATCGATATGTTTTTAAAAAACGGTTTTTTTGCATTGCAACAAAAATTAGGGAGCAATGTCAAGTTTTGCTTAAGTTAGATATCATGCATTTCCCGGTAATTATGCTTGAGTAATTCATGCATGCAAAAGTCCCCAAATGAAAAGTTACCAAGCCATAGACCATAAGTCATTAAAAATTACAAATCAAAGATTTTTCGAATGCCAAGTCTGGTCCAAATTTCGAGATTTACCTGAAAAGTCAAATGCTATTAGGGTATGAGCTCATGAAAAGCTCAGTGTGAGTCGAACAATTATTTAAACAAACATAAATATCGAATACAGTGAAGCAAACTAGCTTTAATAGAAGAAAATAGAACCATCATAGGAATTTCATATCATTACATAACCATTATCAAATTGATGTCAAATGGTGTATGAGCATGAGTCATCATTCATTCGATTAACAATCATTAATTTCGATATCATTCAATACAACAAAATTCAATACATAGCATAAATCAATAACATTCAAATATGTCGTGAGCATGATATAATGCAAAAAGGTTCCTACCCATACCATCCGCTACACACCACGAGTTCCCTAGAACCTGTCATTCAAACTCCAAAACATTATGAGCTTAAGCCCGTTGTGGTTAAAATCACTGATAACAGTATGCAAAAATTATGCCAGTAAAAATGCAAACAAGATGCCAGTAAAAATGCAATAAATCATCACTCCCCTCGGTACTCCAGGTGTATTGCACTGACTACGAATAATACAGGCTTAATATGCCACCGGTACTCCACGGAACTCCTTCGTCAACCATAAAATCTCAGCCCAATGTATGTGCAATATGTCAAACAATCTCATACATAATCATATCTCAATACTTTTCACATTCATTTGACATGCTCAGTATGTCCTCAATAATCACATACTTCAGTAAATTGAAACAGTGTTCCAATCTTTCAAAATACCATTGTGTTGGTATCAATCAATATCGTTCAATTTCACATACTTTACGGATTTTTATTGTGCATAAATAACACCCTTTTCAATACACAATATAACAAATATATCATGCGTTTAAATCATACATAAGCTTAATATCTCAACATATTATATCATTCAGTCAAACATTCTCATATCTTATAACTCAAATATGTAATTACAAACTCAATCAAACATTCATACTATCAAACTAGCAATTTTGCCAACATGACAATCTTTTAAGGCTCGAAACATACCTGGTTCGGTCACTCACGAAATCAATAATTTGGCTATTAAGCCAATCCAATCAGCAAGCCAATTTATCAAATATAACATGATATTTAATTTTTTCAAATAATTTTATGAGTTTAGGACCCACACATTATTTTTCGCTTCCTCGCAGCACACTAGTGAATCTTCCTATTTTCCTTAATAATTCCTTAAACAAACCTTAACCAAAATTTAGTATAAATTCAATCAATTTACCATTAAACTAGCCCCAAACACCCGATTATGATTTCAAACCAATCATTGAAATTATAACTATTTTATGAATCCAAACTAGTTAGATTCATTACACTGTATCGATGCGAACCGTACGTACAATCGTTCTTCGCTTTTACGGATGATTTGGGGCGTTTGGGTAGGAAAATAATTCAATAATATATTTTAAAATCAGTAGCTAATTAATTATTTAATTCTTTCATTTAATAAATTCATAACCTTTTCCCAACAACTATGTTGAAATAACAAATTAGTTACCCTTAATTGCACTTATGAGTGGGATCTGATTGGCTAATTGATCAAGAATGTCTCTCCCCAACTAACATGTGATTAAAGACTGATTAGGAGGGTTCAAGAACAAAATTTAATGATGGAAAAATATGGGCAAGACCCAAGAAAAAAACAGCCCCCTTTCTTGCACATAGGCACACACACACAACCACCCATGGTGGCCAAAATTGGGACTAAATTTTAAAACGGTTTGAGATATCATTAAACTATTGAAAAATACCTTTTAGATCATTTAAAATCAAAAAAATTCTAGATTTGGAAATTTTAGTTTTTAATTGACAAGATTAATCAAGAAATTTAAGAGAACAGAGATCTTACCCAAGCTAGTTGAGAGAAACGACAATGGCACTTTCTTGGCAATGTTCAGGATCAATATCAACGTTAAGATTTCAGATTTGGGGCTGATTTAGATGAGGATAAATGGAAGCAATAGAGTAAAGGAGATGGTGCACAATCTTGATGCAAAAAGAAGAAGAAAGATATGGTAAAATGAGAGGTGTAGGTGACGACAACAATGGGAGAAACAAAGAAAATTGAAGAGAAAAGAGGAGAGGAATAGGGTGAACGGCTAAGGTAGGGAAAAATTGAATTAAAGGCTGAAAAATACAATAAAAAATTGTATTTATACTTACGGTTCAAGGGTATGGATGAAAAAAAGGAATTTTGCAAAATTTAATTATTTAGCAAGGGAAAGGATTCGAACTTGGGACCTCATTTAATTTCCATGTTTGCTCATATTTCTTTTAACCATTAGGATTTTTCCTCATTCTTGAAATAAATTTGCAATATTTATTTTAAAAATAAGGCTTGTCACATACTAGGTTTAAGGCAAAATTTACAAAATAATAAAAATGATGCGAGAGAAGGGATTTGAATTTGGGTTTCTGGAAACCTTTCACTAACACTTAACCAACAAACCAATACCTCATTTATTTCCTAAAAATGCATAGATAATCTTAAAAATTAAGGCATGACCATCTCTCTCGATTTACAAACCTAATTCTACTAACCCCCAATTTTTGGGATGTTACAGTTAGCATGTTTTTATTTTGATCACCAAACTACAAAAACTTTCAATTTTGTCACTAACATTTTCGGTTTATTTTATTTTGGTCACCCTCCACTCTTTTTTTGAAGTAATCATGTAACACCGAAACCTGGGCCATACGTCATGACCGGATCTGGTATGCTACGGGTTCAATGTTGAAAACTTTGCTTGTAGGGTTTCGAAGAATCTCAGTTTATTTTAACCGATCAATCGTCAATTGTGATATTTTGAAGAAACTTTAGTATTTGCATGAGTGTGTTTGAAAAGCCTATTTTCTTCTCGCTTTACAATTTAATTTTTGAAAACCTAAGTTTATAAAAATGTGGCATAATAATAAAGACATAAATAAATAAAGAAAAAATAACCTAAGTTATGGAGCCTTATTACAAAAATAATCCCAAACTTAAACTTTAAGGAATAAAACGGAAATAGTCTATAAAGATAACAAAAACTTGATGGCCCCTCGAGTCCGCCTTGGCTCCTATGTCCACGATCTACTGTTCATCTGAAAAGTAGGGAAGGGAAAAAAGAAAAGGGGTGAGTCACCAAGACTCAATGTGCCAATCCTGAAATCACTTAAACGGCTTAAGGCCCAAAAACACATTTTGGGCCCTGGCCCATGGAAAATAGCATTAAAACAAAAATACATGCAGAAATGACCCAACTCACCTAGGGTTCCATCCTCTACACACCAACCCTTACCAACCATCACACATCGGGGATTTCTACAATCGACCCACCAACCTTACACGCCAATTTGACAGTAATGCCGTCGATCATAATATTCAGGAATCAGGATATCAGGATAACATGGCATAGCCACCGATCACTATTGTGACCTAAATACATGCTCTTCCCCTTCATCAAATCAAACCCATATCCCATGCATACACACATGCCATATCAAAGGCACTAAACCATTTACTGGATAACAGGATAACATATACATCGATACACATAGAGATAATACTATGTTTACGTACCTGGCATTCCTAGCCCAACCCCTACGGGTTATTTAATCGTCACACGACCTTTTTCGGCTTTTCAAACCCATAATAGATATTATACAGAGACTAAAGTGATAAAGATCTACACACGATTCTTCGACAAGATGATCTTTGTCAAAGTCGACCTTCGTTGGAAACCGCTACGATTGCTAATAGCCTAAGATTCTGTTCTGAAGCTGGTCCACAACCCGGTGGCCAATCACGAACAACAGACTCCGCGTGTTTCTTGAACTTTGGGGCTGGGACTACAGATCCAACCCCTTCCTTTGATTTGTTGATATTCGAGTCCATGAATGATCTTGGTCAGAAGGTACTATGATGATTGCTTAACGAAACGATTGGTTAAGGGCACGAATAACAAAAAGAAACCGATTGCTAACTCTTAAGGAGAATTGAAATCCTTACCTTGAAATCCCGAAATTAGAGACTAACGATTTTCGGCTTTTAGATCTACTTGATCTACTTCACTTCTCGAATGTCGCCAAACACATAAAATACATGAAACCATTAAACCATTAACTTTTCGGCTTTGTCTTCCAGAAATCGAAAGAGAGATTTTAAGGACAACAAGAATCGACACTTACCTTACTAGAGAAAATTTGACTACTCCCAGGGGATTCGGCTTTTGAGAAGATCAAGAAGAGGAGATAATAAGAAGAAATCTAAGTAGTTTTGGCTTTTGAAAGAAAAGATGTTGAGAAGATTGGGAGGTCTCGACTTTTGAAGAAATCAAAAGAAAAGAAATTGGAGAGGAAGACTGAGAATTTCGGCACAAGGAAAAAAGAAAAGAGTAAGGTTCAAATGCTGGAATTGATGAGCTACCACCCCTATTTATAGGCAATTTCGACACTTACTTATGAAAACCTGAAAGTGCCCTTCCTGATAGCTAAAAATAAACAAGGAATAGAGGAAAATTCGGCACCCCTTAGCTATAAAGAAACTGATTCCTTTACTCCTCTTAAAGTCAAAATTTTGGCCACCACCTAGCCTTGTAGATAACTCCTTGATTTTCTCTTTATCCTCATCTAACTACTCATCTACAGTGTCATGGATGACACAACCTCTTCATTCCTTTATCAGCACATTATCTACCTTATTATCATATTACAAAATTCCTAAATTTAAGCATCATTGCCGAACTCCCCTACTGCTCTTGTAAATGCCAAAAATAATTAAAATAAAAGGTAGCAGGCGACTTGAACCTTGGACCTTCAAATGACGCCAACTCCTTTCCCTCATTGTGGTGCCATTTTGCCACTGGGTCACAAGCCCATTTGTGTTTTAAAAACACAGCTAATATCTGTTATGCCTTAACTTAACAAGCTTTCCTCTAAAGTGCTCAAACAAGAAATTTAAACTACAGCCTCAGCCCAAACCTAAGCCCAATTTGAACCCCTAACACTTAATTTAACACATAAAACATATCCCTAAACCAAACACATAGGCCCAATATTCAGGATGTTACAGTTCTACCCCCTTAAAGAAATTTTATCCTCGAAATTACCTGGTTAGAAAAGATGGGGGTATTGCTGCCGCATCGCTTCCTCTGGTTCCCACGTAGCCTCTTCAGAACCGTGGTTCCGGCATAGCACCTTCACTAACGGAACTGTTTTCCTTCGCAACACCTTGACATCACGATCCAAAATTTCCACCGGTTCCTCTTCGAAAGATAGATCAGGTCTTACTTCGATTTCCTCTACTAACGCCACATGGTAGGGATCCGAACGGTATCGTCTCAGTATAGAGACGTGGAATACATCGTGAATTTGACTTAACTCTGGAGTTAACTCCAGCTGATATGCTACTGGTCCTACTCGTTTTAACACTCGGTACGGTCCAATAAATCTGGGACTTAACTTACCCTTTCGTCCAAACCTGAGTACCTTCTTCCAAGGTGATACCTTCAAGAAAACCTTGTCACCCACAACAAATTCTATGTCCCTACATTTTAAATCAGCATAGGACTTCTGCCTGTCTGACGCTTCCTTTAGTAGAGCCCGAATTAACTCAACCTTCTCTTTTGTCTCGGTCATCAACTTTGGACCCAAAATCTGACGTTCCCCTAATTCCGTCCAATAGGTAGGAGTATGACACTTTCGCCCGTACAAAGCTTCATAGGGCGCCATCTGAATACTAGACTGGTAGCTGTTGTTGTAAGCAAACTCTGGTAATGGTAAGAATCCTTCCCAACTACCCCTGAAATCAATGATACATTCTCTCAACATGTCCTCCAAGATTTGAATCACCCGCTCAGACTGTCCACCGGTTTGAGGATGAAATGCTATACTGAAATCCAACTTCGTCCCCAACGCTTGATGCAACGCCTTCCAAAATCGTGAAGTGAACCTAGGGTCCCTATCCGAGATGATCGATACTGGTACTCCATGTAACCTTACTACCTCCGCTATATATAACTTAGCTAACTTCTGCAAAGAGTAGTTGACACGTACAGGTATGAAATGAGTAGACTTCGTCAAGCAGTCTACAATTACCCAAACTGAGTCTTTCTTAGTAGGCGTGAGGGGTAGCCCACCGACTTAGGCGGTTTCCAATCCAACACTGCTTCGATTTTTCGAGGGTCAACCCTACTCCCTTCTGCCGACACAACGTGACCTAGAAAAGTAACTTCCCTTAGCCAAAATTCGCACTTACTGAATTTGGCATACAATTTCTTCTCTCTCAGAATCTTCAAAACCATTCACAGATAAACATCATGCTCCTCCTCTATCTTTGAGTAGACCAAGATATCATCGATAAACACCATGACACACTGATCCAGGTAGGCTTGGAACACTCGGTTCATCATGTTCGTGAATGCTGCTGGTGCGTTGGTCAAACCAAATGGCATTACTATGAATTCATAGTGACCATAGCGGGTCCTAAAAGCCGTCTTATGAATATCTGCTTCCTTGACCCTAAGCTGATGGTATCCTGACCTCAAATCTATCTTTGAAAACACTGACGCCCCTTTCAATTGATTGAACAAGTCATCAATCCTTGGCAACGGATACTTGTTCTTGATTGTTAGCTTATTTAATTGGCGATAGTCAATGCACATACGCATTGATCCATCCTTCTTCTTAACAAATAACACCGACGCTCCCTACAGCGACACACTTGGTCGTATAAACCCTCTATCCAATAACTCCTGAATTTGTGCTTTCAATTCTACCAACTCCTTCGGCACCATCTTGTATGGAGAAATAGATACTGGCGTTGTTCTTGGAAGAAGATCGATACCAAACTCTACCTCATGATTTGAAGGTAATCTTGGAAGCTCTTCAGGGAAAACATCAGGAAATTCCCTCACCGTTCTAACGGCCCTGACAGTTAGTTCTCTGGCTTTAAGAGCCCGAACAAACATTAAAAATGCCTCGCATCCTTTTCTCACCATCCTTTTTGCTCTTAGGGCAGTCATCACATTCGATAGACAGTTCCCCCTTTCTCCTATCACTAACACTTTGTCACCCTCGGGGGTCTTCAACACCATACGCTTGGCTGCACAATCCAAGTTCGCTTCATACCTTACCAGCCAATCCATGCCTAAAATTAAATCGAATTCCCCGAACGGTAATTCTATTAGATCCGCTAGGAAAGTCATTCCCTGAACTTCTAAAGGTACCTCCCAATAGATTTTATCCACTACTACAAATTCTCCTAACGGGCTAATTACAGTCATTGCCCTAGGGGTAATCTCAGATTCTAACCTTAAAGTTCTAGATACACTACTAGCTACATACGAATGTGTTGACCCAATGTCAATCAAGGTAGTGTAAGGTAAGCGTTATAACATCTGATGCATTAGCCTCCTCTCAACTTCTGGCAGCATAGACTAACCCTGGCTATCTCGCCTCAATGTTTGCTACACCTCTACCCGGTGCTCCACGACCCCGACCATTACCACCTCTAGCCGGACCACGGCCTCTCTGTGGCTGTTGGCCTCCTCTACTCGATTGAACATTCCCCTGGCCTGCAGGCCCTTAATTGTCCCGTTGCTACGGACAATTTCTAATCTGATGGTCCATAGATCCACACCTGAAACACTTCCTACTACTTGACCAACACTCACCCCAATAGAGTTTACCGCACCGAGCACACTTCTGCGTCTGGCTAGCAGCAGTAGGTCTCTCAACCTGACTCAGTCCATCTGACCTAGACTTTTTCTAAGTATGCCCAGCTGACCCTGATGGTCCAAAATTCCTCTTATTCCCACTTCTATCTCGGTTTAGCTTCTCTGTCCGCTTTACCTCCTCAGCTATCTTAGCCTTTTCCACTAGGACAGCGAACTCCCTCTCCCACTGTGGGGCTATCAAAACACGCAGATCATCTCTCAGACCATCTTCAAACTGAACACAACATTCATGGTCTGTGGCCACCATCCCTCGAGTATAACGGCTAAGGCACAAGAATTTCGCCTTAGACGCAACCATCGACCTACTACCCTGAACCAAATTCAGAAATGCTCTGCGCTGCGCATCCATATAGCTTGTCCCGATGTACTTACTTTGGAACGCCGTTTTGAAGAAATCCCAGGTGATACGGTCAAGCACTGCACCATCCTTAACCGTAAGCCACCACTGGTATGCTTCGTCCTGCAGGAAAGATACGACTCCTTTCAGCTTTTTCTCCTCCGTGAAATCTAGATCATCCATTATACGTTCCACCGCCTCTAACCAGTACTCAACTGTACTCGGTGCTTTTCCAGAAATTCTTTTAAACATCTCTGCCCCATTAGCTCTCAATCGTTCCAACACAGATTTTCGAGCTCTTGTGCCCATGCCTGCCCTAGCAACCCTTTCCAACACCCTTAACATCGCCTGAGATATCGCATCATCTCCGGTCATCTGGTCCTGAAATTCTCCCTCCACGGCTAGCAGATCCGGCATCTCGTTTCCTGACTCGTGGCCAGACCCTACTAGTTCTGACACGGTCATCCTACCCTTACCACGACCACGCGACGAATGTCTGCGACCCCTTGTACTCATTCTTCCAATTGGCATTTATCTAATTAGAAATTTTATGAATTATTAATTGCTTCCACTGTTTAATCACGAATAGTCTTTTGAAAAGTAGTTTTAATAGTAGTTCTTTCGAATTCGCAATTATACCTACAGGTTTCAGTCTTCCTAATTCCAAGAACCATGGACATTCAACATTCATACACACCAACATACAAGTAGCATCCATGAACTCATCACATAAAGGTATTTCCGTCATTTCACTACCCAGGGGTATTTTGGTCATTTTGCTATCCAAGGGTATTTTGGTCATTTTACAAATTAAGGGTATTTTGGTCATTTTTCTATCCAAGGGTATTTTGGTTATTTTTCAAATCAGGAATAATTCAGTAATTTTCCAAACCAGGGGTATTTTAGTAATTTTAAGAAATAGGGTGGCTGGTCCCTTTGGGGTTTTAGTTATAAATTTTTAGCCTGTCAACAAGTCCTCGTAGCTAAGGTGAACAGTCACTATGCACCAGGTAGGATTCCAAAAAAGGCGAGGTGGGCCACTAGGGCCGCTTAAGTACCAAGCTCTCCCTAGATCCAATCCTAGACATGCGTATGCCTGTTACCACACCCTAATCTTGCGACTTGTTCATGGTCCTGTTTCATTAGATTAAATCTTATGAAATTGAGGAGTTGTTTAAACTAAACTTAGAGTCCATTAATCCTATCATACTAGTCTAGGTCCATAAGGCCCATCAAACCCATCATGCATATCACATCAATAGTTAGAGTACTTACCTGGGTGGATCGGGTGCCGGTAGACTAGAAGGCCATATCCCAACCAAACTTTTCTCAAACTCTTATTTATTTTATAAATCACTACTGGACCCATTTCACAGCCCGAGTTTTGAACTGGGCTCTAATACCAAAATGTAACACCCCAAACCCGGTCCATACGTCATGATCGAATCTGGTATGCTACGGGTTGAATGTTGAAAACTTTGCTTGTAAGGTTTCGAAGAATCTCAGTTTATTTTAACCGATCAATCGTCAATTGTGATATTTTGAAGAAATTTTAGTATTTGCATGAGTGTGTTTGAAAAGCCTATTTTCTTCTCGCTTTACAATTTAAGTTTTGAAAACCTAAGTTTATAAAAATGTGGCATAATAATAAAGAAATAAAGAAAGAAAGAAAAAATAACCTAATTTATGGAGCCTTATTACAAAAATAATCCCAAACTTAAACTTTAAGGAATAAAACATAGATAGTCTATAAAGATAACAAAAACTTGATGGCCCTTCGAGTCCGCCTTGGCTCCCAGGTCCACGATCTACTGTTCATCTGAAAAGTAGGGAAGGGAAAAAAAAGGGGTGAGTCACCAAGACTCAATGTGCAAATCCTGAAATCACTTAAACGGCTTAAGGCCCAAAAACACATTCTGGGCCCTGGCCCATGGAAAATAGCATTAAAATAAAAATACATGTAGAAATGACCCAACCCACCTAGGGTTCCATCCTCTGCACGACAACCCTTACCAACCATCACACCTCGGTGATTTCTACAATCGACCCACCAACCTCTACACGCCAATTTGACAGTCATGCTGTTGATCATAATATTCAGGAATCAAGATATCAAGATAACGTGGCATAGCCACCGATCACTATTGTGACCTAAATACATGCTCTTCCCCTTCATCAAATCAAACCCATATCCCATGCATACACACATGCCATATCAAAGGCACTAAACCATTTACTGGATAACAGGATAACACATACATCGATACACATAGAGATAATACTATGTTTACGTACCTAACATTCCTAGCCCAACCCCTACGGGTTATTCGACTGTCACACAGCCTTTTTCCGGCTTTTCAGCCCATAATAGATATTATACAGGAGAATAAAGTGATAAAGATCTACACACCTGATTACTGACAAGAAGATACTGTCAAAGTCGGCACTATCAGAAACTGCTACGGTTGTTAATAGCCTAAGATTCTGTTTTGAAGCTGGTCCACAACTCGGTGGCCAATCACGAACAGCAGACACCGCGTGTTTCTTGAACTTTGGGACTGGGACTACAGATCCAACCCCTTCCTTTGATTTGCTGACATTCGAGTCCATGAATGATCTTGGTCAGAAGGCACTATGACGATTGGTTAACGAAATGATTGGTTAAGGGCATGAATAACGAAAAGAAACCGATTGATAACTCTTAAGGAGAATCAAAATCCTTACCTTGAAATCCTGAAATCAGAGACTAACGATTTCCGACTTTTAGATCTAGTTGATCTACTTCACTTCTCGAATGTCGCCAAACACATAAAATACATGAAACCATTAAACCATTAGCTTTTCGGCTTTGTCTTCCAGAAACCAAAAGAGAGATCTTAAGGAAAACAAGAATCGACACTTACCTTACTAGAGAAAATTCGGCTACTCCCAGGGTATTCCGACTTTTGAGAAGATCAAGAAGAGGAGATAATAAGAAGAAATCTAAGTAGTTTTGGCTTTTGAAAGAAAAGATGTTGATAAGATTGGGAGGTCTTAGCTTTTGAAGAAATCAAAAGAAAAGAAATTGGAGAGGAAGACTGAGAATTTCGGCACAGGGAAAGAAGAAAAGAGTAGGGTTCAAATGTTGGAATTGATGAGCTACCACCCCTATTTATAGGCAATTTTGGCACTTACTTATCAAAACCCGAAAGTGCCCTTCCTGGTAGCTAAAAATTAAACAAGGAATAGGGGAAAATTCGGCACCCCTTAGCTATAAAGAAACCGATTCCTTTACTCCTCTTAGAGTCAAAATTTCAGCCACCACCTAGCCTTGTAGATAACTCCTTGATTTTCTCCTTATCCTCATCTGACTACTCATCTACAGTGTCACAGATGACACAACCTCTTCATTCCTTTATCAGCACATTATCTACCTTATTATCACATTACAAAATTCCTAAATTTAAGCATCATTGCCGAACTCCCCTACTACTCTTGTAAATGTTGAAAATAATTAAAATAAAAGGTACCAGGCGACTCGGACCTTGGACCTTCAAATGACGCCAACTTCCTTCCCTCATTGTGGCGCCATTCTGCCACTGGGTCACAAGCCCATTTGTGTTTTAAAAACACAGCTAATATCTGTTATGCCTTAACTTAACAAGCTTTCCTTTAAAGTGCTCAAACAAGAAATTTTAACTATAGCCTCGACCCAAACCTAAGCCCAATTTGAACCCCTAACACTTAATTTAACACATTAAACATATCCCAAACCAAACACGTAGGCCCAATAGTTCAGGACGTTACAAATCAAAGACAAACTAAAAAAATAGAACAAAAAAGATCCAAAAGGCAAACCCAAACAAAACAATAGGGTTTAAAAGAAAGCCCAAAACATCAAGTCTCTTTTATTAAAACAAAACCAAATAAAAGCCTAACTATCAAAAGAAATAAAACATCTATTCTAGAATACTCTAGTCAAGATCTGTGGATTGGCAACCACCCTCATTTCATCAATCTCTTTTTTTTCATTTCCAATTCCCTGAGGAGAACATCGATGCTTCCAAAGATACCCATATTTAGCATCTTCTCTGTTGGTTTGAAAGCCTATATCCCCTCAATCCGGTTCCAGTTCTCTCTATCTGCCTAATCCCAGGGATTGCGCTATATAGGGAGGCACCACATCCTCCAAGTTAATTTCTTCACCCCTTTTAAGCTCCCAATTGCAATTAGGTGAGCCGTCTGATTTGTCGATTGTTGGGTATATTTGAATTGTATGCTTTGGAAACTAGTTGCTAACTGCTTGATGTCATTAATGTATTCTCCAACTTCCGATTTATGAAGATTACTAGACTGACATTTTTTATTCCTTCCATCTCATCTCTTGCTATTTCGATTCTGTCAACTCCCATCTGAACCCCCAACCTTACAACTTGAGTGCATGCACGTGCCTTGACAGCAAAAGGAGATGTAATCTCCTTCTCTAGAGTCGCACACGAGACAAGAACCTCTCCTATACTATTTCTTGCTACCACACTGGAGGCCGAGTAGGACTGGTGACAGTTGTAGCCTCGTCGAAATTGAAGCAAATGTACCCATTCGCTAGAGGTTTCCATTGTTGGGAAATGTGTCCATATTTTAGTAAACATGTAATTGTTTTCTATTTATTTGAGTGGTAAATAGATAAATAAATAAATAAAGTTAATTTCACATTTCACTATTATGGCTTTTTTATTTTCTGTCTTTTATATTTTGCATGCATAGCAAAATTGTGACAAGCAAATATTAGCTCATTGATTGTCTAAAGTTCAAACTTAAGATAAGTGACATTGTAAAGAACATTTCCATTACGAGAAAGAAACCTTACTTCAGTAGATAATCTAAATGACTCTATAATCTCGTAAAAGAGTCGAAGTGAGATTTGATTCAAATATTGAAAAGGATTATTATGTTGTCTACAATTCCAATTGGGGAGATGGCTAGTCTTGGCTATCAGAGTAATTGACTCCACGAGTAGAGACATAGATGTATTCATTGGTAGAATGATACATTGGATTGGTCCCAAGATGAATTAATTCTTAAATTGTTTGTGAATTGATTCACTTGTGACGTTCATGGTGTGATTTACCTAAATCCTGAGTTAGTCACTGACCATGCGTATGCAACTCTTGTGTTTTGATATAAGTAGAGGCTTATGCTCTAAAGATGATCGAGCCTATAGTTCGTATATTGGGTATATGACTTGTGTATGGCATGGCTTTACTAGAAACAGTAGAATTCATAGCTCAATTAAAGAGTTAATGATATCCTCTCATTGGCATTATATGGATTGATAAATATGGAATGTGGCCACAGGTTGCTTGTTCTCGAATGACCAAGTTATCACAATCATTGGTTAACAGTGATCATATTAATCATTAAGTAGACATAATAGTGACAATGAGATAAAATATGATTATATGGAGTGAACGAATTTAGCTCAAAGGAATCAAGGATATCATATGAGGGTAACACACACATGACGAGGTCATTGGAAAAAGTAGTTGGATAAATTACTTTCGTAAAGAGTATACAATAAGGAGTTTTCAATCATGGTACTTCATGTGGACTGACTCCATGATTAAGTAATTGTGAATTATCGAAATGATGCTTCTAGACATAATTTGTAACACCCCAAACCTGACCTAGACGTTATGGCCATATCTGGCGATGTCACATGATAGTGCTTTTAAAGCCGTAGCCACACTCAAACCATTTCTCCTTTTTAAAGGTTTTTCATTATTTTATGTTAATTCTAAATAGTGTTATTCATTTCCAAAACGCTATCCGTTTCTCAAAATATTTATACTTCACAGAAGCTTTTAAAATAGTTTGCATCAACATGGTGTTTTGGTAAAACATTTGTTTCTTTTGAAAACCCGCGCTTTCCTACTTCTAACAATAAAAACCATAAAACATTGCAAATCCTAAATTTAAACAAAAATTCGTAATTGCAATAATTACATAAAACTTTTCACAAATATAATAAAAAACCATAAGTATAAAACCTTGAATCTATCGTGAAGCAGAAGTAGTGGTCACCGTCGAGTCCTCCGCTCCACCGATCCGTCTAATGCTGGGGATTGCCTAAACAGATTAACCGAAAAAAGATTAGTTTTCGCAAACTCAGTGTTTAATTCCCACAGAAAACATGCACACAACATAATATCAGAAAACAGTCGTATATTTACAGTTCGGGTTTGAGCATATTACAGAATCGGTGTGGACCTTAGCCCACTCAGATACAGAATAAGATACCATTTAGGGCCTCAGCCCATCAGATATAACATGCAGAACAGAACAGAATATCAAAATCCTATCCACCAGCCTCTACACACCATCTCCGACCAACCCTACACACCATGTGGGGATAAAATCAACCCACCCATCCCTACACACCATGTTGTATCGAAATGTGACACATAATCAGATAATTGTAGCTGAGCTGCCAGATAACAGGCTTAATAGCCTTTCAGATACTTCTTCTAATATCATCAACCCACCCCAATGTAATGCAGCATACAATCGATGACATGCTATAATGCAATTAACAGATCATTCATTCAAATCGGTATACAAGCTAAGTGTAATATGCTTAATACATATATCACATAATCAGATCATGTAATTAGGGGTCTAAGTAGTGCTTACCGACCTTACAGTACATCTACAATTGACTTGGACGACCCGTGTAACCTTAAAATTAGTTCAGAAAAATGGGCTCGCACGCCCATGTGGCCTGTTTGTGTGGGCCCATACGCCCGTATGGCCCAAAAGGCCCAAATTGGCCTTGGCAGTGACTGTGTAGATCACACGGCCTGGTCCAAAATTCCACACGCCTGTTTGACCCACAGAGCCCAATAGGTTGAGCCTGTGTGTCGCACACGGCCTTGCTGCCATCACACAACAGTGTCACTTGTACACAGCTTGGCCCGTCGATCACACGTCTGTGTTGTGGCTCATAGCCTTGCACACTGAGGCCATGTGGTATCGACAAAATCAATTTTGGCTTTCGCAGATTCTCATTTTCTGTGTTTTTGGGTACACACCTGTATCATTTCTGCTGTTTTCGCAACCCTGAGACCGCCAACACCTATAATTAGAATACTTCATCTCTTCGTAACCAAAAACAAGTCTAAATCAATTAATCCCCACATCACAAATTTGACTTACCGATACCGAATGAACATGACTTCGAATCAGATAGACAAAAAGTGATTTCTAGCCATACAACCTCCTCCTGAATAGCAACAGCACACCTCTTAATCACTCAACCAGAGAATAAACGAGTTTAGAAAAATAGAACTTACCATCTACCGCACAACGCAATTAGCCTTGCGGGAAAAATGAAAAAGGTGTATTGGGAAACAAAAGAGAAGGGAGAAGAGGAAAAAAAGGGAATTTTGGCAGCAAGGGGGAAGGAAATGGTAGAGAGAGAAAAGAAAGGAAGAGGAAAAAGATGTTAGGTTTTTTCTGCAAGAAGAATTCTGAAGAAGGGAATGAGTTTCAAAAAGACCCCACTACATCCACAACCTTGTTTTTCTCCCTCAAATCCTACTAACCACTCACTACTCGAAGTCCAAACTAATTCAAACTCTAGCCGAACCACTTAGCAAAAAACTACATCCCTTGTCAACGCGAAGAATCGAACCCAAGACCTCCAGTATAATAACATACCACTTAACCACTAGACTAGCAGGCCCATTTTGATATAAAATTACAAATAATTACTTAAAAGCCTACTGACAAGAGATAGGGCTTTATTCAAAAAAAAAAAAAACCAAAATTTACCCAAGTTGTGGCTTGAACTTGGGACCTCTCACACACTCCCAGAACACATAACCACTGAAGCAGATACAGATTTGTGTCAATGAATTACAGAAACATATTTAAAAACTTGGGGCGTTACATAATTGCAATCACTAGAATCTAATTGTATATGTTTGATTTGTCCCTCCGCTAGCTCAACAAAAGCACGATCGGATTGCATTTGAATTAGAAGTAAATTCTACGACTTTGGGAATAATTTAATTGAGTCGATTTATTTGATCTGGAATTGAATTAGGTGAACGTAAGAATTGTTTAACTAAAGAATTTAATTAAATAATTTTCTTGAAAAATTAATTTGGAAAATCTAAGTGATTTGTGGAAAAATTAATTTTGAGCAAGTAAAATTAAATTAATCAAATCAATTAAAATTAATATGATATTTTTGGAAGTTAATTTTCAAGTCAAACAATAGGACCAATAAGTAATTGAACTTGAAAATTGGACCTGGTATCGTAAATTGAGCCTGGAAGACCAAAATCGAGACTAATACCTAGAAATTGGTCAAACCGAGCCCAGTATGTGAAACTAGGTCGAGGATCCAATTGGTCGCTAGACCATACTAGTTGGGTCGTCATTGACCCGGACCAAACCGGCAGTAGCTGAATTGGTTGAGGTGTCATAAGGGTGCCAAACCTGCATCACTAGAGACAATGGTGCCGATGGCTGCGATGGCGGCGTCCAGATGGTCGGCGGCGGTTGGTCATCGGTGGTTAAGCAGTGAATGAGTTACACTCCTATTGGGACTCTACCAAGGAATTTAATTTCAGATGATCTATTTCAGAAATAATATTATTTTAATAGTTTAATATTAAATTAAATTTATTACTTATCTTAATAATATTTTATTAGTTTAATATTAAATTGATTATCTTAATATTAAATTTAATTTAATGTTTATCTTATAGATAAACATTCTATTATTTTAATAATATTTAATATTAAATTTATTTTAAATTTATCTTGATAAATATTATATTAATTTAATATTAAAGTGATTAAGTTTAATAATAGTTGAACTCTCTAAACTCTCCTTATATAAAGTGAGCTTTGAGTCATTATTTATACACACTTGAATTTAAGAGAAAATTGTAAAGAAAAAATTTTTGAACTGATTATTCCGAAAATTTCTAAAGATACTTTTCTAATTTACAACTTGACCAAAGAGTTTAGAAAAATTACAAAATTAACCCACTGGTAATTTTTGTGAAAAATTTTCTAATTCAAAGCGAGCCGGCAATTGGCAGACGTGAGCTTGAGGATAGCGGAGAAGACTACTTGGTCGAAATGCTAATCCTAAACTAATCGGAAAGGTAAAATTTTGATTAAGTGTTTATTACTTTAGATATTACAACTAAGATCTTATTTTGGAAAAAATTTAAAACTCTGGTTTTCCCCTAATTTTTTTTTTTTTGCATTTTCCAAACCTATTTTTTTTTTAATAATTGGTACCGAGTTAAGTTGTGTTCTATTTATAAGTATAAACAAATAATCAAAATAAATTTCTCTTTTCTTAAATGATTTGATTACATAGAAAGTGACATTTTTTTGATCTTATGCATGTCTTGAGTTATATATGGGAGTGAATTTGATATTATATATTTGTTATATAATTATTTTTTGCCGAGGTTGTGGTTATTAGGAAATAGACCGTGGACTATCATCTCCATGTATGTTTTTTTTTTTTAAATTCATAGAATTCTTGTGAGTTGGAAACAGACATAGGACTTAAATATAATTTTTCCAAAAGGAGTCCATGACGATGAAGATGGCGATTGATGACCCAAGAGATGCCTTGTGGTGAAAAATTATATAATTTTATTTTTCCATTTATTTTCTAGAAATAGAACCATGGAAACCTTGGCTGGAAATTTTATTTTAATTACCTATCTCCTTATATATCTATTTTATAATTGTTTATAATATTTATATTATGTAATGTTCTAATTGTGATATATATATATATGAGATGATCCACAATTATTCAATAATTATGAGAAGTGTACTAATAAGAAGGCAAAATGTCTAGGATTGGTTCTGGCTAAGAAAGACTTAGTTTTTAAGCAGTCAAATTTGACTCACCTCCCTTTCCTGGGACCCAACTTGGTGTACAGTTCGCATGTTCATGATGGGTGTTGAGTCAACGGTTACACACTCAAGATCATCTCTTATTAAATAGTTTCCCATGAAATGAAATATAAGTTATAGATGATGGCCAAATGTTAAACGATAGTTAGTTCATATGGAGTCTTAAGAATTAAGATTCATGAACTGATTAGATGTAATCCGTGTTCTTGCGAGTTAATCATAGGACCCCAAGTTGACATGGTTGATGGGTATCGAGAACGAAAAAACTTTTCAAGGTTTTAATGCAAGACACATGCATTATATTGCATTCTTGGTATGTTGCTAAAATGAAAAATATTTGCTTAATACAAAGATAGTAATTAGTGAAATCTTTATTTTTTCAGTTCAAATATGTTTCCTACTCCTCTTATAAGCATTCTTACTAAGAATAAATTAAATGGGGATAACTTTTGAGAATGGAAACGAAACTTGCTAATAGTTTTCAGCTGTGAGAAATACAAATTTGTTCTTAACGAAACATGCCCTTCTAAACCTTAGCTCAAAATGAGAAATCGCTGGAGAGATTCTAACTCAATTGCTCGATGTTATATGTTAACGAGCATGAGTAGTGTGTTGCAAAAGCAATACGAGAATTTCCATACTACCAAAGAGATCATGAAAATTTTGGAGGATTTGCTCAGAGGCCAAGTCGCATTGGCTCGATAATCCACTATTACAAATTTGATGAATTCTAAGCAGAAAACCGATACTCTGATAAGAGAACATATGCTTAAGCTTATGGTATTCTTTACAGAAGTGGAAGACAAGGGGCTGAACTAGACGTGAACATGCAAATTGAAGTAGTGTTCAAATCCTTAACCAAAGAGTTTGTTGGTTTTAAGGCCGCTTACAACTTGGGGAATAAGACATTTACCTTGACTCAGCTCATGAAGGAATTACAATCTTATGAGTTGATGCTGAATGGTGGTAAGCTGGTTCAGGAGAAACCTGAGGCAAACTTAGCTATAGGCCCCTCATTCTATAAGGGGAAATAGAAAGGTAAAGGAAAGAAGAAATCGACTAAGTCTTCGGTTCCACCTCTTGCGGATAGGAAGAAGGCTAAGAAGTCAAAAGATCTTAAAAAGATAAAATGTTTCTTCTACAACAGGAAAGGGAATTTGAAATAAAATTGCAAGGAGTATTTGGATCACCTAGTCGAACAGGGCAAATGTATGGAACTCTTTGTGGTTTAAGCTTGCTTAGTGAAAGAATCAATTGACAACCGGGTTATTGATTCTAGATCCACTAATCATGTGTGTGTTTCTTTATAGGGGTTCTGCAAAACGAGAAGTCTGCGTGACAAGAGCATCTCGTTGTGGACTGGGGGTGGGAGCTATGTTTCAACCGAAGCAGTAGGAAAAGTTATTTTACATTTTCATTATTTTAGGAAGATTGTTTTAAAGAATGTGTTTTATGTAACACCCCTAACCCGTATTCGTCGCTGAACTAGGGTTACGAGGCATTACCAATTCGGATATAACCTAGAACAAACCTTAATATCTTTACAAACATTTCGTAAGCTAGTTATAGAACATATTACTTCAATACTTGTGTACAATAAACTGAACAATCCATATCACACAGCTTATTGCCCTTTAGTGTATCTAACATAAACAATTTCACAATATGGTCAAGTAAAGATTTTAAGTGTCTTAGTGATATGCGCACTTAACATTATCATATATGAATCCTTTTGAAAACTCCAATGACAATTTAACACATACCTAAGTTGCATGTCAAAATTCATATTTAAACACCATTAGTTCAACCGTACAAAGCACTTTCAATTCGGTCATCACATAGCCTTAACTTTCGTACTAATTTTCTACATCCAATAATAAGCAAATCATGCCATTTCATTTTTCGAAAATCAAGCATATCATATTTTAACATCATTCAATCCAACATTCAAGATACTAAGTAAAATTCGAACCTAATAACCAACTAATCAAGAATAATATATGTATATACTCACTTACACAAACCGAATCAAAACAGCCAAATATATTCATGTATTATTGAACTTAATTCTTATCTAGCAAGTGACCAAACCAAATACTCACACACATGTCATAAACATTACTTAACAAATATCTATCACATACTATAATTTAAACATGCATCCATCATTTACTTCATTGCCTAAACCGAATACTACATCATGCTTACCATTATTCATTGCCATATCATATGTCCAAACATTATAAATATATATATATATTTATATACCACTCTCACGTGTGATTAAACCACATTCAAGTATAATGATAGTTCATGGCATAAGCAAACTATATCATCAAAACACGAAACAAGTTATCCCAAAATAGTTAGCCATTTTCGCATGGCTTGCATATTTACACAATTAAAAGACATCAGTTATACTGTTTAGTCTAACCTATACATGCCCTTTTTAAATACCAAACTAAGTTATTCAATACCAAAAGAAAGTCGATAGTGCAGTTGACTTCTTCTCAGATCCTTCGAGTCCGTAGCTTGTACCTAAATCTATAAAACAACGGTAAATAAGAATACACACAATACGCATGCTAGCTTAGTAAGTCTCATGCAGTATTTATAACATATACTCACTATGTACAATCATAGCCGAATTTCAATGTTCATTTATATAGCGAAATCTTACTCATCGTATACTTAACTTGTAAGACTTATCGAAAGTATCTTGATTGATAAATAAAATCCTATGCCATTTCACACATAACCGAATAATATCTTCAATGCACATCTAAAATGATTTCACATAGTTGAATGTATACAAATATATATGTATGTAAAGCATGGTCGAATCTATATATATATATATATATAATATAATTACTCTTATATGCAAATAATCCATATCAACTCAATGTCTTTTATTATATTCGAATACTTTACATACCAAATGCACCAACACATTTCTATCAACTTGCTTATTCAAGAAACATCACAAGTATCATAAATTTGATTCGATACATAACTTTCAGTTGAACACAATAGTAATAAACCTTGGCTTACTCAATACCATCATATCTAGACCATTTTTATTCATAAGCATAAGCTCATATTAAAACTTGCTAGTATAAAACCTGCTAGACCAAAGGTCCGAGATTTAAACACCGGCACGAAGCCTGCTTGGCATTAAAGCCCGAAATAAATCACCGGCACGAGGCCTGCTAGGCATTTAGCCCGAAATAAATCACCGGCACGAAGCCTGCTAGGCAATAAGCCTGAATATATCACCGGCACTAAGCCTGCTAGGCACTAAGCCCGAATATATCACCGGCACAAGGCCTGCTAGGAAATAAGCTCGAATATATCACCGGCACAAGGCCTGCTAGGCAATAAGCCCAAAACTATTCATAAACCAATCACATACTTCGCATTTTTCCCAAAGAATATATCAAAGATACACATTAATCTCATATTGTCAATTTATGCATTCAAGCCAATTCCACAATATACATTCGGCTATTACAAAAATATACCTTCAATTTCATCGAACAATTTCATTTAACAGATTTGTAAATAATTCTATGACCTATTTTAGCTTAAGGACTTACCTCGGTTGTCGATAGACCGTGCAAATCGACTATTCGAGAACCTTCGTCTTTCCCCGATCTAAATCCGTTTTTCTTTGCTCTTGATCTAAAACACATTAAAATTTAGCTCATTCAAGTACATTTCATCTCAATTTAGTCCCTAAGCACATAAATATGAAATTTACCATTTTACCCCTACTATTTCAAATTTTTACAATTTAATCCTTTTTACCTAAAACACAAAATACACACAATTAGCAAAAATCATACAAGGGCCGAATACTCACAATAGCATTATAAGTCCATTCCTTTCATTTATTTTGCAAATAAGCCCCTCTAAAATTTTACTTTTACAAATTAGCCCTAATTTCTCAAAATCACCAAAATTTCCAACACCAAATATTTTCATCTTAAGCATATCTTTAATTTAAAAACATCAAACATCAAAAACCACAAGAAAATCTCAATGGTCGAATATCACACATGCTTGAATTCAAAAATTTCTACACGGGTCAGCTAGTACACTAAGCAACGATCTCAGAAACGTAAAAATCAACAAAAACCGAGCTAAAATTCTTACCTAATTGGACCCAAATTGTTGCCGAAATTTTCAAGGTTTCTTCCCCCTTTTTCTTAGTTTCAATCGGCCATGAACAAAGATGATAGAAAATTGGCCTTTTTGTTTGTTTTTATTTAACTTATATTAATTTATTATTAAATTACCTAACTAACCTTTATAATATAATAACAAAATATTATATCCTAAGGACAAACTTGTCCATGACCAGCCACTAACTCTTAAAATGGGTTAATTTCACTTTTAATACTCCATATTAAAAAGCCATCCTCATATAAGCACTTTTCACTTTAGCTTGCAACTTTTACACTTTACGCGATTAAGTCCTTTTTATCAAATTAAGTGCTTAAACGATAAAATTTTTCTACGGAACTTTCACACATATTAATTCACATATAATCAACACATAATATAATATTTAAATATTTCTCGGGCTCGGATTCGTGGTCCCAAAACCACTGTTCCGATTAGGGTCCAATTCGATCTGTTACATTTTATGTATCTCATTTTAAAAGGAATTCAATTTATGTAGCATGTTTATTTTATGACGGTTATACCGTGACATTCAATAAAGGGATTGCTATTCAAAAAAATTGTTCTTTAATCTGTAATGGATGGATGGAAAAACAATCTCTACTTTATTAAACCAAATAACTACTCGATGCTTCAAACTGAAATGGTGAATAAAAAGCCTCAAAATTCTCACTCTAATAAGGGGTACCTATGACATTTAAGACTTGGTCATATAAACCAAAAAAGATTCAATCGACTCATGAAAGATGGTCCCTTAAGTATGCTTAAGGAAGTTAAGACTTGTTTAGTAGTGCTTCAAAAAAACACTATTTACTCCAAAAGCACTTTTGGAAAAAAAAAAGTTGTGCTAAACAAGTTGCTTTTGACTGAAATTTTTGGCTTTTTAGAAGCACTTTTGAAAAACACTTCTGAAAAGAAGAAGTTAAAATTTTTAGCTTTTGCTTTCCCAAAAGCACTTTTGGTGCTTAATTACATTTTCACCCATCCAATAACACAGTACTTTCCCTTTTTCTTTTTTTCATGGTGTTTAATTACAAATGTGTTGAAATCATTAATTAAAATAATTTTTTAAATAATACAAATGTGTTAATATTTAATTACAAATATTTAATGGTTATATTTAAATATTTAAAATATAGTTTATATGTTCTAATTAAAATTTATAAATAATTAATATTTATTACTTAAAATATTTAAAATTTATATTTCATATATTAAAATATTAACAAGTTATAATATTTTTTATATTCTTACTAAAATATAATAATATTAACTAATTTGAACATTAATTAAATGCATATTTGTTACTTGATAATAACATGTCTAAAATGGACATTTTATTTCTCAAAAGCACTTTTTGGCAACAATACTAAACACTCAAATCTTAAAACAAACTTTTCAAAAGTACTTCTCAAAAGCACTTTTCCACAGCACCTTTCAAAAGCACTTTTCAAAAGCATTGCTAAACTAGCCCTTAGTCTTCCACAATGTTAATATTGCTTGGAAGGTAAAATGACTAAGAGGTCTTTTAATGCGAAAGGTACAAGGGCCAACCAACCTTTAGAAATTGTGTACATTGATGTATGTGGTCCCATGAGCATCGGTGCTTGAGGAAGTTACGATTATTACGTGACTTTTATCGACGACTATTCTCAATATGGATATGTGTATCTAATGCATTGCAAAAGCAGAACCTTTGATAAATTTCAAGATTTTCGTGCGAAAGTGGAAAATCAATTAGATTTGTCCATAAAGAATCTTCGGTCTGACCGAGGTGGGGAATATTTGTCCGATGAGTTCTTAGGATACCTCATAGAGAATGAGATTTTATCCCAAATGACTGTGATGATCACTCCACAGTAGAATGGCATAGCTGAGAGAGGGAATAGAACCTTGCTTGACATGGTTCGTTCAATGTTAAGCTATTCACAACTTCCTATTTCCTTCTAGGGATATGCGATACAAACGGCTTGCTAAATTCTGAATGATGTGCCAACCAAGTCTTCTTGTTAGACACCTTATGAACTGTGGCATGGAAAGAAACCCGCTATAAATCACTTTAGAATATGGGGTTATCCAGCACATGTTCTGGATAAGGATGCAAAGAAGTTAGATGCTCGGACAGAATTGTGCATGTTTGTAGGATATCCGAAAGGAACAAAGGGAGGATTATTCTACAATCTGAAAGATAATATGATTAAAGTTTCTACTCATGCTACTTTCCTCGAGGAAAGCTAAATGGACAACTTGAAGTCTCAAAGTAAAGTGGTACTCGAGGAATTTTAGGAAGTGGGAACAATCACCAAGTTCAATTCTCGAGAAAGTTGTAGAAAAACTTGCAAATGATCAACAGCATGGAAGAGTTTCTAAGAAACCAGACTTCTTCATCTTGATGGTATTATTTATAATATGAAAGCCAATCGTGAGGATGATGATCCACTCACTTACAAGGAGGCTATGTAGGACATTAATTCCAAGCTCTAGAAACTGGCCATGGATGCTTAGATGGATTCTATGAAATCCAATACGATGTGGGAACTTGTAGACTTATTTATTGAGATAAAACCCATAAGGTGTAAATGGATCTACAAGAAGAAGAGAAATAAAGAAGGGAAAGTGGAAACACACAAAGCTAGACTTATATGGAAATACTATACACAGAAAGAAGGCATCAATTACAATGAGACCTTTTACCTAGTAGCCATGCTCAAGTCTATCCGCACACTCTTATCCATTATCGCTGCTCTCGATCATGAGATCTAGAAAATGAATGTCAAGACAAAATTCTTGAATGGCTATCTTGATGAGACCATTTACATGGCTCAACTCACTGGCTATGTAATCAAAGGAAATGAGTAGAATGTTTGCAAACTGCTAAGATTCATTTATGGACTTAAGTAGGTGTCCCGCTCATGGAATAAAGATTTGATCAAATGATTAAGACTTTTGGATTTGAAAAAAATACTGATAAACCTTGTGTTTATAAGTGTATAAAATGGTAAAAAGGTGGTCTTCCTCGTTTTGTATGCCGATGATATTCTACTTATCGAAAATGATGTAGGAGAATTGTCATTAGTTAAACTATGGTTAGCTCAATAGTTTAGCATAAAGGAATTGGGTGAAGCTAGTTATATTCTTGGAATTGGGATCCTTATGGATCGAAAGAATAAAACGATAGCATTATCTCAAACTTCATATATCGATAAGGCACTGGAACATTTTGCAATGACCGATGCAAAGCCAGGTGTTTAGTATTAGGTTTTCATATTTCTTTAGATGATTTTCCTAAGAAAGCAAAAGAAAGAGAGCGCATGAATAAGGTTCCATATGTTTAGTATTAGGTTTTCATATTTCTTTAGATGATTGTCCAGATATTTGCTTCCCAGTAGGAATGGTTAGTCGATATCAGGCGAATCCAGGTCTCAGGAATTGGCAAATTGTAAAGCATATATTAAGTAACTTAAAAGAACCAGGGATTATATGCTTGTATATTTTGGGAAGGACCTTACTCTTGTTGGATACACAGAATCAGAGTTCCAAACCTATAAAGATTTGAGGAAATTAATGTCAAAAAATGTATTCATTCCAGGCCATGGAGCCATAGTATGAAGAAGTGTAAAACAAACTTGCACTGTTGACTCTACTATGGAGGCCGAGTATGTAGTTGCTTCTGAGGCAAAAAAAGAAGCAATATGGCTTTGAAATTTCTTAATTGAACTTGAAGTTATTCTTGGTATGGAAAAAGCTATAACATTGTATTGTGATAACAGTGCTGCAAGGGCTAATACCAAGGAAATGAGAAGTCACAAGAGGATGAAACATATTATCAGAAGTATCACTTGATAAGAGAGGCAGTAGCTGAAATAATTGTAGATGTGATGAAAGTGGCTTCTGAAGATAACCTTGCGGATCTTTTTACTAAGACTCTTGTAACTAGGAGTTTTAAGAAAGACGTCGAGGATATAGGAATGCAAAACATGACACATATACTTCACTAGGGCAAGTGGGAGATTGCTAGGAAATGTGTCCATATTGTAGTAAACATGTAACTGTTTTCTATTTATTTGAACGATGAATAAATAAATAAAGTTAATTCAACATTTCACTACTATATCTTTTTTATTTTCTGTCTTTTATATTTTGCTAGCATAGCGAAATTGTGACAAGAAAATATTAGCTCATTGATTGTCTAAAGTTCCAACTGAAGATAAGTGCAATTGTAAAGAACTTTTACATTACGAGAAAGATAACTTACTTGAGTAGATAATCAAATGAGTCTGTAATCTTGTGAAAGAACCAAAGTGAACCTTTGACTCAAATACTGAGAATGATTATTATGTCATCTACAATTCCAATTGAGGAGATACCTAATCTTGGTTATCGGAGCAATTTACTCCACGAGTAGAGATAGATGTATTCATTGGTAGAATGATACATTGGACTGGACCCAAGATGAATTAATTCTTAATCCATTTATGAATTAGTTCACTCGAGATGTTCATGATGTGATTTACCTAAATCTTGAGTTAGTCACTGACCATGCGTATGCAACTCATATGGTTTGATATAAGTGGAGGCTTGTGCTCTAAAGATGGTCTAGCCCATAACCGGTATGTTGGGTACATGACTTGTGTATGGCATGGGTTTACTAGCAATAGTCGAATTCATAGCTCAATTAAAGAGTTAATGATATCCTCCCATTGGCATTGTGTGGATTGATAAATATGGAACATGGCCACGGTTGCGCATTCTCGAACGAGCAATTTATCACAGTCATTTGTTGACAGTGATCATATTAATCATTAAAGAAGACAGAATGGTGATAATGAGATAAAATAGGATTGTATTGAGTGAACATATTTAATTCAAAGGAATCAAGGATATCATATGAGGGTAACACACACATGACGATGTCATTGGATAAAACAGTTTTATGAATTGCTTTCGTAAAGAGCATACAATAAGGAGTTTTTAATCATGGTACTTCTTGTGGACTGACTTCATGATTAAGTAAATGTGAATTATCGGAACGATGCTTTTGAACATAATTATAATTACTAGAGCCTAATTGTATATGTTCAATTGGTCCCTCTGCTAGCTCAACAAAAGCTCGATCGAATTGCATTTGAATCAGAAGTAAATTGTATGACTTTGAGAATAACTTAATTGAGTTGATTTATTCAATGTGGAATTAAATTAGGTAGACGTAAGAATCTTTCAATTACAGAATTTGATTAAAGAATTTTATTAATTTTGATCAAGTAACATTAAATTAATCAAACTAATACCCAAAATCCGTCGAACTGGGCACGATATATGAAACCAGGCCGATGGTCCAATAGGTGGCTAGATCAGACCGGTTTGGTCGTCATTGACCCAGCTGAATCGGTTCGAGGTGCCGTAAGGGTGCGACACCTATATCACCAGACACGGTGGTGCCGATGGTTGCGATCACAGCGTCCTTGTGGCCGGCGGTAGTTGGTCATCAATGGTTCAGCGGTGGAAGAGTTACTGTAACACCCCTTTCCCGTAATCCCCGTCGGAATCGAGCACGAGGTGTTACCGTATAAAACTACTTGAACACCACTTAGGCTCAACGTGACTACTCTCCTAGATGTCAATACTACAACTTCTTTTCGACTTACAAGACCTCACTCACACATGTGAGGGCTCTCGAGACTATATCAGGAACTCTTACGATCCGTAAAATTTCTTTCCCATTTAAACAGAGTGTACACGCTCGTGTTAGATGACACACACACGCCCGTATGTAGTCACACACGACCATGTGCTCACACCGTGCTCAAAAATCCCAACATTCTGCCAAAACTCCCACGGTTAGGGCACACGCCTGTGTGGAATGGGGGCACGCCCGTGTACCCTCACAACATGCCCGTGGCTTTAAATTGTGGGGAGTTACTGACTATATTCACATGGCCTCGACAAGCCCGTGGGCCTAGGCCATGTGTTAATCCTTGGTATACTGACTTGTTCACATGGTCTGGGGCACATGCCCATGTCCAAATCGTGTGGCCTATATGGATCATACAAACGACCGTGGAGTTTGACCGTGGCCTATCCTGACTTAAAACAATAAGGTTCAGGTTACGCACGACCTAGACACACGCCCATGTGTCTACCCATGTGAGCACATGAAGGCTATTTTCCAAGCCAATCACCACCCTCAGTTGCATACATTCATTCATCATCACTTAAATTCTAGTAATATCAATATAATTCTTGGTTTAAAGACATTTAAACACAAGAGAAATAAAGTCTGCAATCCATACACTAAGGGAGCTATTTCCCATATAATTACAATCAACTTAAGCCATTATCTATGGCTATACACAAACAACTATAAGTTCTCTTAGGCCAATACAATTTGGCTATATTCACAAGACTTAATCAACCTCAAGTACTAGCCCTATACATGCCATGACTCATAAGGACTTGATACCTCATACCAAGTGTCTGATCGATAGTGTGAAAACATCTCCGGCGATCTCCAACCCGAGCTACCTAAATTAACCTATAAAAGATGAGAAAAGGAAAAAGGATTAAGCAATAATGCTTAGTAAGTTCACCTGCATATAACTGATAAATACTGATATTCATTGAATATACACAACTACAAGGCATTTTAATGAGTTTTTCTCATTATCTCATGGTTGCTTACTTGACCATTCTTGAAGCTTACTCACTCTATCTCTTACCGCATCCTAACTGGGCCATAAGCCAATTGCTCATTTAATTAACATACAATCCTGCACTGATCACTACATGATCATATGAAACAACACATCAAACATTTTTCACTAAGCCACTCATACTACAAATCTCTCGGTGGTTTCGCACTTAGCCCACCAATTATTTATACTTGTAGTGGTATCGCACTTAGCCCACCAATTGATAATATAGTTGATGGTATCGCACACAGCCCATCGATTACTAATTAATCAGGTGGTAACGCACATAGCCCACCGATAACAGTATAATTGATGGTCTCGCACACAGCCCATTAATTACTAATTAATCAGGTGGTAACGCACATAACCTACCGATAACAATATAATTGATGGTATCGTACACAGCCCATCGATTACTAATTAATCAGGTGGTAAAACACATAGCCCACCAATATTTTACATGCATGGATAATAATCCACATATATTCTCTATTCTAATGTTCACTCGAGAACATCCTCACGCACTACTTTTCTTACTTAACCTTCCGCGATAATCATTTGCATTCCTACCATGCATAAATAACTCTATCTCATGCAATTAAAACACATTACATAACCCACTAGGGGTTCATCATGTACTGAATCCATCTCAATTCAGTTCCAACACATACCTATACCTCTCTTGGTACAACACATTAATTCTCAATTTTCAAAATACTTATTGAGTTACTAGAATTGTTAAGTAACCCCCTTAAGACTCGTACATATAATGTCACACTGACATCATGCCCTCGATATGATCATACATGAATTAACCTATCGATGTCATGTCCTCGACATGGTCTTATACAAAATCTCCCACTGAGGCCATATTTCAATATGATTTTACAGGAAACCCTAGCTATCATTATTTCATACTATTTGCATTTCTTACTATTCTTAGATTTTCAATTCTCTTAACAACTCATCAACACTTATTTAATACAGTCATTGCATAATTATACATTCCCTACAACATACGTAATTACAACATTTGCACATGAACTTACCTCGATGACGAAAGGGCCGAAAGGGACCTTTTTGCCCACATTTCTCTTTTCACTCGTTCTAGGTTCGAAACTCATTTTCTTTGATCTAGAATAATGGAATTTAGTGATTTAATCACTTATAAATCATAATACACCATAATCTACACTTTAGGTAAAAATGACTATTTTGCCCCTACACTTTGGCAAAATTACGATTTTACCCCTACACTTTGGCAAAATTATGATTTTGCCCTTAGGCTCGTAAATAAATTTTTATCACATTTTCTTGCTAAACAAGCCTATATGAACATTTAATCCTCTTACAACTATCCTCAATTCCAACTATTTCATGCCTTAATGAATAAATTACAACTTTTGCATTTTAGCCCAAATTAGGTGTTTTTATGACAACACCCTTCACAAAAGTTGTTTATCAACATCCTATCATTCATTTTCTTCCATAAAAATTCAGCAACCAGCATAAACCCTCTCATGGCAAGTCCCTAGACTCTCAACCATGTTACAAATTAGTTCCCCATTAGCTAGCTTAAGCTTTGGGGACTCCAAAAGTACAATTTTTATCAAGAAAAGTCATCAAAATCACTTACTTGTGAGGAGGAATACTTACTGAAATTTTTCAAAAACCCCATTCTTGCTATCCATTTTCGGTGGAAGAGGAGAAGAAATAAAAAAGATGATAACTTTTCTTATTTCATCTTATTTTATTTCTTTTTAATAACCTAACATGACAACATTTAATGCCCTTGTCCCCTTTGTCTTATTTGACCGTCCAAGCCAATTCCCATGGTCTAATTGCACATTTGGGAGCTCTAATTTATAACCCATAGCTATTTGGCACCACTAGGAAATGAAATAGAACTTTCGCACTTGTTACGATTTAGTTCTTTTTCACAATTTAGCTAGAATTTGCTAAAATTAAGGCGCCAAAATTTTCATGCATCCTTATAAACATGTTATCACACATAACATAACATGGAAATAATTGTCTCTAACCTTGAATTAGTGATTCCGAGATCACTGTTCCGACTAGCCCCTAAATCGGGCTATTACAATTCTCCCCCCTTTAGGGATTTTCATCCCCAAAAATCTAACTAGGAGGAGTTGTTACCAACATTCTTAAAACATTTTCATAAACTCTTCAAAAATCACAAATTCACTTATCCACAAGTTTCTTCTGTCAACAATCTCTAAGCTATCACACAAAAGGTCAGAGCACCACTTGCGACCTAGGTATTTATTCCTCTCGGGCATATACTCAATGATCCACTAATTTTGGAACTCTCTACAAATCCGAATGATCATTTGGATCCTTATAGGTCGATTTACTACCACTCGTATGTCATTCCCCCTTCTTGGGAATTTTGTCAAACCATATTCAAAATCTATAAGGTTTTATCTCACTTCCTCATTAAAGTATTCACCAACCGTAATAGTCTCGACTTGTACGCTTTGACAACTCAGCTTTTAGTGGTCAACTACTTCTGACCATAAACTCGATCATATCATGAAATGTACTCTACTGTCAAAACATTTATGCGTATAACTGTACTTCCTTATTCTTGCTTTAGCAGATATGCTACCACTAAATCTCATACCAAAACTCTGTATAAGTTTTGGATTCATCACCATTCCAATTCTATTTCGAGAAATCATCAACAACGAAAGGACTTATACAACCTGAATTCATCAGCACAAATAAACTCATTCGGAGCTTCTTTAAAATACCATTTACTATATCTCTTCTAAACCTTTTTGTTTTGAAAAGAAAACTCTGTCTGGTCATTAACCTTGTTGAAACTAAGATCTTACCGACTAAGATTCACCGAGTAACCATCTCGCTTTGCTTAACATGGATCTTTCACTCAAACCAATACTATGTCTATTATCTGAGAAGTATAATAGCAACTATACCTACTATGGTAATAGCTCAAGTCGTTTCCACAATCTTATCATTATAAGATGCTCTCACTCATAAAAAAAAAAATTAGGAATTACTCATCAATTTTCCCATAGATCATTACCACACATCCAGTTCTCATACAGATACAAAAGTAATTATCTCGGGATCACCAATTTGCAACTATTTTTTCAATTCGAAATGAATTCAATACTTGGATTTTCAATCAATAATTCTATCAATAATTTTCAACTTGACCATTACAATATGATCCTTTCCATGAGCATATCTTTGTATCGTGCTCTTTACGATCACACAAAAATTATCCTCTTTATTGATTCATGCATGAATCTACACAGAACTTGAATCATATGTCAATACATTACTCTACTCTTTTCTCCACACAGAGAACATTTTCTAGATTACTCTCATCTGAGTTTCTTTTACTGTGCTAATTTAAAACTTTTACTAGTGTCGTGTCTCACAACATGAGGGACATCTTGATCGAATCTATTGACTCTATTTACCTTACTCGAAATCTCTTCATATAATGTGAAACTCGTAATTTCACTTCTTATACTAGAATCATCACGGACTTCCTCCTCAAAGTACCCGTACATGGATACAAAGATATAAAGGAATGTCGATTTCAATTAACTAAACCGATAACTGTTCTATCTGATTTTCACTATCAGCTACCATTCTCACACAATCACAGGTTATGAAAAGAAAAACTACGTCAGCCCCGAAAGGCAACCAATATTTATAAGAAAATACTCAAGAGATTTTATAATTCCTTTCATAGCATCAACTAACTATGCACAAACTACAAGCCTCGAGTCAATTTACTCATACTTGCCATTTATTTAGCACATATCGTACCACACATCATACTAGATTCTTCGTGATTCATCAAAAATGTCTGTATTCACTCTTTCACAAGACTTTAGTACTAATCTCATTTACTTCTAGGCTCGCTATCTGCCCCATTGATCACTAAGGGTAATCAAAAATGCAAATTCATCGACATTCAAATAGATACAAAACCAATGCCATTATCTCGGATAAGGTCTGATATGGACTTCCATATCAAGTATCGATGTCACATTCCAAATATGGTCTTATACGATTCTCATATCCATTTCCGAAGCCATATTCTAGATATGGTCTTATACGGAATCATAACCCGGTGCTGAGGCCATGCCTTGAACATGGTCTCATACAGGACCTTATCCATTTCGTATCTCAATGGTAGCCTTTCCATTATAGTCCCCTAGGACTTCAACCTCATGCTCAACAACGATTACCTTATATAGTAGAGTATCATGTACCAATATGATACAAAACATTCTCAAAATGTTAACATAAATGCTGCATTAATCACAAGCAAACTTACTCAATTTGACTCTCATAACATCTCATCATAATTCAGCAGTGGTAAGGGGGTGAAATCACAGAGCCCCCTTAACTTAACTCTCGTGATTACATGCACATGATTTACTATTCACCATCAATACAATATCATTATAGTCATACAACTCATCTCAAGTGAGTTTTCACATTTATCACGCTATAATTGTTTCTCTCGCTTACACTTTTGAATAATGATTTCAATTACTCAAGTTCCACATTACTATCTACTTGAGTATTCAACATTTAACTCTACTTTCTCTTACCGCCACTTACGGGTTTGAGTACGTCGTTTACCTGATTGCCATAGTCCAACTATGATCTTACTCGTATCACTACATCATAGCCCAACTATTTCTTTACATGTCGTCACGATGCCATAGCCTCGCTATGGTCTTCCACGAACTCTCATATCAACACCAATGCCATATTCCAGATATGGTCTTACATGGGATCACATGTACTGCCATGGACTAACCATGGTCTTATTCATCATTTTATCATTAAACGACCGTACCCATCCCTGCATTCTACTTAGTCAAACTTCCTAGTTTAACTCTCACACCATAATACTCATAGTTTCATACAGGGTCACGAAATAAAGCATTATAAAAATTTCTACTTTAATAGTCACACATGAGATTCAACTATGTTGACATATTAATCATACATCATTTAAACAATCATACATACACATATACCCCATTCTTTGGGTAAATTTACTCACAATATGCACCTAACCCAATAGGTTGAGTATTTAACACTTATGCACATCCCGCCAATATAGATAAGCTTACCACTTTATAACTCTCATTCCATGCATAAGAGTATTTCAATTTTCCCATTACCACTTACACCATTATTGGATTTAGCTCGGTTGGGAACCAACCCTGTCTTAACAAAACAATTTCATTAGTGCCAGGAGATATCACACTGTCACAGTCCACCTATGGCATGTATAGCTAGACTCTTACTCACGCTAGGTTAGTCCTAGAACCGACTAAACCATGCTCTAATACCACTAAATGTAACACCCCTTACCCTTAATTCCTGTCAGAATCGAGCACGAGGCATTACCATATAAAACTACTTAAACACCACTTAGTCTCAACACGACTACTCTCCTTGATGTCAATACTACAACTTCTTTTCGACTTACAAGACCTCACTCACACATGTGAGGGCTCTCGAGACTATATCGGGAACTCCTACGATCCGTAAAATTTTTTTCCCATTTAAACAGGGTGTACACGCCGTGTTAGATGACACACACACCCATGTGTAGTCACACACGACCATGTGCTCACACCGTGCTCAAAAATCCCAACATTCTGCCAAAACTCCCACAGTTAAGGCACACGCTTGTGTGGAATGGGGGCACGCCCGTGTACCCTCACAACATGCCCGTGGCTTTGAACTGTGGGGAGTTACTGACTATATTCACACGGCCTTGACATGCCCGTGGGCCTAGACCGTGTGTTAATCCTTGGTATACTGACTTGTTCACAGGGTTTGGGGCACACGCCCATGTCCAAACCGTGTGTCCTACACGGCTCATACAAACGGCCGTGGAGTTTAACCGTGGCCTATCTTGACTTAAAACAATAAGGTGCAAGTTACATACGGCCTAGACACACACCCGTGTGTCTACCCGTGTGAGCACATGAAGGTTATTTTCCAAGCCAATCACCACCCTCAGTTGCATACATTCATTCATCATCACTTAAATTCTAGTAATATCATTATAATTCTTGGTTTAAAGACATTTAAACACAAGAGAAGTAAAGTCTGCAATCCATACACTAAGAGAGCTATTTCCCATATAATTACAATCAACTTAAGCCATTATCTATGGCTATACACAAACAACTATAAGTTCTCTTAGGCCAATACAATTTGGCTACATTCACAAGACTTAATCAACCTCAAGTACTAGCCCTATACATGCCATGACTCATAAGGACTTGATACCTCATACCAAGTGTCTGATCGATAGTGTGAAAACATCTCCGGCGATTTCCAACCCGAGCTAGCTAAATTAACCTATAAAAGATAAGAAAAGGAAAAAGGAGTGAGCAATAATGCTCAATAAGTTCACCTGCATATAACTGATAAATACTGATATTCATTGAATATACACAACTACAAGGCATTTTAATGAGTTTTTCTCATTATCTCGTGGTTGCTTACTTGACCATTCTTAAAGCTTACTCACTCTATCTCTTACCGCATCCTAATTGGGCCACAAGCCAATTGCTCATTTAATTAACATACAATCCTGCACTGATCACTACATGATCATATGAAACAACACATCAAACATTTTTCACTAAGCCACTCATACTACAAATCTCTCGGTGGTTTCGCACTTATCCCACCAATTATTTATACTTGTGGTGGTATCGCACTTAGCCCACCAATTGATAATATAGTTGATGGTATCGCATACAGCCCATCGATTACTAATTAATCAGGTGGTAACACACATAGCCCACCGATAATAGTATGGTGTCGCATACAGCCCATCAATTACTAATTAATCAGGTGGTAACGCACATAACCCACCGATAACAGTATAATTGATGGTATCGCACACAGCCCATCGATTACTAATTAATCAGGTGGTAACGCACATAGCCCACCGATATTTTACATTCATGGATAATAATACACATATATTCTCTATTCTAATGTTCACTCGAGAACATCCTCACGCACTACTTTTCTTACTTAACCTTTTGCTATAATCATTTGCATTCCTACCATGTATAAATAACTCTATCTCATGCACTTAAAACGCATTGATCATACATAACCCGCTAGGGGTTCATCATGTACTGAATCCATCTCAATTCAGTTCTAACATGTACCTATACCTCTCCTGATACAACACATTCATTCTCAATTTTCAAAATACTTATTGAGTTACTAGAATTGTTAAGTAAACCCCTTAAGTCTCGTACATATAATGTCACACTGACATCATGCCCTCGATATGATCATACATTAATTAACCTATCGATATCATGTCCTCGACATGGTCTTATACAAAATCTCCCACTGAGGCCATATTTCAATATGATTTTACACGAAACCCTAGCTATCATCATTTCATACTATTTGCATTTCTTACTATTCTTAGATTTCCAATTCTCTTAACAACTCATCAACACTTATTTAGTACAGTCATTTCATAATTATACATTCCCTACAACATACGTAATTACCACATTTGTACATGAACTTACCTCGATGACAAAAGGGCCGAAAGGGACCTTTTTGCCCACATTTCTCTTTTCACTCGTTCTAGGTCCGAAACTCATTTTCTTTGATCTAGTACAATGGAATTTAGTGATTTAATCACTTATAAATCATAATACACTATAGTCTATGCTTTAGGCAAAAATGACTATTTTGCCCCTACACTTTGGCAAAATTATGATTTTGCCCCTAGGCTCGTAAATAAATTTTTATCACATTTTCTTGCTAAACAAGCCTATATGAACATTTAATCCTCTTACAACTATCCTCAATTCCAACTATTTCATGCCTTAATGAATAAATTACAACTTTTGCATTTTAGCCCAAATTAGGTGTTTTTATGACAACACCCTTCACAAAAGTTGTTTATCAACATCCTATCATTCATTTTCTTCCATAAAAATTCAGAAACCAGCATGAACCCTCTCATGGAAAGTCCCTAGACTCTCAACCATGTTAAAAATTAGTCCCCCTATTAGCTAGCTTAAGCTTTGGGGACTCCAAAAGTACAATTTTTATTAAGAAAAGTCATCAAAATCACTTACTTGTGAGGAGGAATACTTGCTGAAATTTTGAGATTCAAAAACCCCATTCTTGCTGTCCATTTTTGGTGGAAGAGGAGAAGAAATAAAAAAAGATGATAACTTTTCTTATTTCATCTTATTTTATTTCTTTTTAATAACCTAACATGACAACATTTAATGCCCTTGTCCCCTGTGTCTTCTTTGACTGTCCAAGCCAATTCCCATGGTCTAATTGCACATTTGGGACCTCTAATTTATAACCCATAACTATTTGGCACCACTAGGAAATAAATAGAACTTTTGCACTTTTTACGATTTAGTCCTTTTTCACAATTTAGCTAGAATTTGCTAAAATTAAGGCGCCAAAATTTTCATACATCCTTATAAACATGTTATCACACATAACATAACATGAAAATAATTTTCTCTAATATCGAATTAGTGATTCCGAGATCACTGTTCCGACTAGCCCCTAAATCAGGCTGTTATAGTTACACTCCTATTGGGACTCTACTAGGGAATTTGATTTCAGATTAACTATTCAAGAAATAATATTATTTTAATATTTTAATATTTAATTTAATTTAATACTTATTTTAACAATAGTTTTATTAATTTAACATTAAAGTGATTATCTTAATATTAAATTTAATTTAACAAGATAAACATTATATTCTTTTAATAAGATTTAATATTAAATTTAATCTAATATTTATCTTGATAAATATTATATTAATTTAATATTTTAGAGATTAAGTTTAATTATAGTTGAACTCTCTAAACTCTTCTTATATAAAGAGGGCCTTGGGTCATTATTTATCCATACTTGAATTCAAAAGAAAGTTATAGAGAGAAAATTTATTGAAGAGACTATTCTAGAAAATTTCTAGAGATATTTTTATAATTTTCAAATCAACCCAAAAGTTTAAAGAAATTTAAAAATTACCCCATTGGTAATTTTTGTGAAAAAATTTTTGATTCGAAACGAGCCCACACTCGGCAGACGTGAGCTTGAGGATAGCGGAGAAGATTACTCAGTCGAAGCACCCATCCTAGACGAATCGAAAAGGTACAATTTTGATTATGTGTTTATTACTTTAGATATCACAACCAAGATCTTGTTTTGGAAAAATTTTAAAACTCCGGTTTTTTTCCTAAATTTATTTTTCGCTGCGTTTTCCAAACTCATTTTCAAACATCCATTTCACGGGCACACCCGATTTGGTAATGTTTCTGACTTCTACCGCTTCAATTTCCTGTATGTGTTTAATAGTCTGTTCAACTATGCCTCTACTTGAGATTTTTTTCCTTCATGGACTTTTTTGTTCCATCCAGTCCAATTGACCCATAACGCGCAACATAAAAGATGACACTAGTGACTCGATCCTCTATGGAATACCCGAGTAAGCCACTCTCAATAACTTAGATTTTCTTTCGACGTGACCCATTCAATATTTAAAAACCTTCATGCTTCAATTGACACAGGGCACTCTCTAAACACTTGGGTTGTGGTCTCCATTCCTTGTTCACACTTTGGGCAGATTGTGGTTGTTCGAAGCCTTCGGTGATGTAGATTTACTAGGGTTGGTAGAAAGTTTCAGGATACTTTCAAACTGTAATTTTATGTTTTGTTGTAAGCTTAAAGTTCCAAAGTTTTTTTTTTTGTAAAACTCGATCATTTCTTTCTACAATTCATTATTAGTTGGATGAGTAGTAAAATTAAGTAGAAGTTTGTACCCATTCCTCACTGAATGCTCACCAAAGGCCTCCCCGCTCCATACCACCATATCGTCATGTTCTTCCGAGGGTAAAGGAATTTTCAAAATTCGTTTGGCATCCATCTCGGAAAAGGTATCCTCCACAACTGCAGTTTTCCATGTTCTGCTTCTACTTTCAATTAGATCGGACACCTTACTACTTCAAAATTTCTTGTGTACTTCCCAAATTTTTAAGCAAATTCCAAGCATCATCATGCTCTCGAGCATAATGAGCCTTACAGAACACAGTGAATCCTCATTATCTGTTATAGTATGATTCTCGAACGACCACATCAACGTGATGAACTGAATAGCTCTTAAGCTCAACCGTAATATTCCCTCTCTAAGCCAAACATAGCCCTCCGGTGAACATACTCTATTCTCTTGTTAGTTAATTTAGTCTCCATGAAGGAGACAATCTGGGGATTATACATTTAATTTAGTCTCCATGAAGGAGACAACTCAACCTAGACGTCATGGCCAAATCTGGTTGTGTTACAAAGGAAGGTTTTAAATCTGACTTCTTTCTTTTTAAAATCATTGTAAACCGTTGTTACTTAGTAAGCTCGTTTGTTTGGAAAGCGTGTTGTCATACTTATTTAATTAAAACTGTTGTATTTTGTAAATCGGGTTTGTTTTCTTGAAAACAGTTAGTTTCAAAAAATAGTCGTTTGTATAAAAATTGTTTTATCAATCGTCATGCTAAAAAACCAAAATAAAAATTTGAAACCAAAAATAGTCCCAAAAGTCCAGAGAGTCCAAGTTACAAAAAACTATCAAAGCAAAAATTTAGATAAGCTAAAGGTAAGTAATTAAAGTTTTATAGCAACGTGGACACAACCGAGCTCCCGTCACATCGACCCGCCTAAGTCTGAGGGTTACCTAAAATTATCAGACATGCAAAAAGTGAGTTTTCTTTTAAAAATTAGTGTATAACCCATACGTATACAGAAATTCAGATTTGATCACATGGCAAAACAGATACAAACATACATTTAATACATATTCGTATAAGAATAGTACAAATATAGATATATAAATCCTACTCCCATCCTCTACACACTAACTTCGACCATCCCAACACACCACGTAGGGTATACAACACTCACCCAGCCCTACACACCATATAATGTCCTCACGATACTTTCCAGAACAATCACAATAGTGCTGCCAGTATAATGGCGAGTTAATGCCTCACACAGAACACTTCTTCCTCATAAAACATAACCCGCCCCACAGTCAGATACAAACAAAATATCAGATATAACTGAATAATAGATACCGGAATATATATATATATATCATGCGTGCTCGTATAACATATATTGAACATGCTTATACATAACAGATCATACATTTAGCATCACATTACATGCATTTAGATGTTATTTACGTCGAAATCATACTAACAGAATAACAAATTTCATGCTTTAAAGCTTATAAAACACATATTGACCCCAAAGAAGGCCTACAATCAATCAGAATGACATGTACGACCCTAGGGAAAAAATCTAAAATTTGGGCCCACATGCCCGTATGGCTTGCCTGTGTGGGCCCACATACCCGTGTGGCCCACATGGCCCAAAATGGCCTTGCCCATGTGGCCCATACAGCCTAAAATGGCCTAGACCGTGTGTCACACACAGCCTACCACATGACCTGGTACATGGGCATGTGGCATCGACATACCTCAATTTTAGCTTTCGCCATTCGCTGTTTTTCATGTTTCTCGTTACACACTTGGCTCGATTTTGAAGCGAAAATAACCACGAGACCTCCAAAACCTAGAAACAGTATCCCAATGATTCATTTAGTGCTCGATTTATGAATTCAACAAGAATAGACCGTGAATTTAACCTTTCAAACCCGAACAATGCACACGCATACTTACCGCCAATGAACAACAATCACACACACATACTAGGTTGTTAGAGTAGAACCCAATGATTTTCAATCTTGTCCTAAACAACGTATCCATAGAAATTAGATTCCCAAACTACAACACAACTTGTCACTTTAAAAAGAGCGACCCTAAACTAAACAAAAGTACAAAATCCAGAAGTTAAAGAAAAGCAAAGCCATACTTACCAAGCCAAACAAAAAAGTGGGAAATCTAAAATCGCAGCAATTCAAATGAACGATTTGTGAACGAAATCAAGGGAAGAAGAAAAAAGGGATTTGCAGAGAAAAGAAGAAAAGAACGTCAAGAAAAAGAGGAGTTTTGGGAAATAAAATATAAAATAAAAATAAAATTAAGATAATAATCTCTATTCCCCTTTACCCCATTAACAATCAAATCCCACCAAAATCTACCCATGATCCTCATCCAACTACCTCCGAATTTCAATTCTACCAAACCTCTACTACACAACTGGCAAACACATATAGAAACAAAAATTATTGCCAAACGCCCACTTAGGGAATCGGACACAGGACCTTGGGCAAGCTAACATTTACCACTTGAACCAATAGGCTCATTCTATATGAGTTGACCGAACCAAAGACCTCAAACACAAACCTACCTCACTTAACCACTAAAGCAAATACTTAATTATGACAGAATTCATAAAAAATAGAATTTAATAAATCAGTTTGTTATATAGCCTGTGGACTCCCCAATCCACGGACATTACAACTTAAAAATTTTCATTACAAGTGGACAGCTTGCCTCTTGGCAGCCGTTGATATAAAATGGTTTTTCCCTAAAGGTCTGTCCTCTCTAATCATAATTGAGTTTTACATCCCTAATTCTATTTGTTTTTAGACGCTGCGAGGCAAACTTGTGAAAAAAGGTTGTATTCTTATACACCAACCGCAACCAATTATCTTTAGCCTTTTGTTCCCAAAACATTTTGTCTTTATCATTTTCCAAATTTAATTGGATTTTTTGTGTTTATCAACTCCTCCAAGTTATCATCATCGCATTCCTTCTCCAATAGCTCCTCCAATTTATACGTCAAATCTTGTTTAATTCCCACCTTTTTTCTCTAAATTAAATTCGCCCATTCAGCTAACCCCTCCTTTAATCTATCCAATTTTCTCCATACATCTCTACCACCCTCTCCCCACAAACTTTTAACCTCCCCTTCGAACGATTCCTCCATAACCCATTAAGCTTTAAACGGCTTTTGGTTTGTCACTTCTTGCTCCAAAAGAACAATAAGGAGACAATGATTAGAGTGCGAGTGTGGTAAATGCCTAACCTCCATATTTGGAAACAAAGTCATCATTCCCTCATTGACCACTCCCCTATCTATCCTTTATCTACTGTTTTTTCCAAAAGATTACCCCTCTCCTAAGTGAACCCCAGCCCAGTATATCTCGCATCCACCAAATGGCAAACCTATAAGACTTCCCGAAATAATTTCATACTCCTCTCATCCCTTAGTACACCACCCTTGTTCTTAAAAGAATAAATAGTTTCATTGAAGTCCCCACAAACCATCCATGGGAGATCTTGTGTACTTCCCAAAGTGTTAAGCAAATTCCAAGCATCATCTTGCCCTCGAGCATAACGAGCCCCATAGAACCCAGTGAGTCTCTATTGGTTGTTATAGTCTAATTCTTGAACAACCACATCAATATGATGAATTGAATAACTCTTAAGCTCATCTGTAATATTCCCACTCCAAGCCAGACATAGCCCTACTCTTGACCCTTCATCTGAAACCTCTATACCATTTAAAAAATCGCACCTCCAGTGAACATACTTAATTCTCTTGTTATTTAATTTAGTCTCCATGAAGGAGACAATCTAGGAATTATACATTTCCATCAGATCAATAGACATTCCAACTTAAAATTTTCATTGCAACTGGTCAGCTTGCCTCTTGGCAGCTGCCGATATAAAATGAGTTTTCCCCACAGGTCTATCCTCTCTAATCACAATTGAGTTTTCCATCCCCAAAATATCATAATCACCGATCTTGTAACACCTCAAACCCAACCAAGTCGTTATGGCCGAATTCAGAAAGCTACATTAGCCACTAGAGTGGCCTAGAAAAACTTTCAAAAGTACTTTTTTAAAACCATTTGTGCAGTTTATTCAAAACTAGTAAAATCAAATGTTCAACTTTATTTTCAATTTCATTTCAAAAACCATTTGTCCACGAAAATGGCCAAAATAAACTTTTAGAATTTCAAAAATAATATTTTAAATCTATTTGCTATTCAATTCAAAACAAATTAAATAGAGCAGTTATTTTAATTTCATAAAACCGTGAAAATTTCAAGAATCGAAATAAATAATATCTCAATTGTAAACATTCAATCGTTTATTAAAAACTATTTTGGATTTTCAATCATACTTTTAAATCATTTATCTTTTTATTCAAAATTGGAGAGCTTGGTTATTCATCATTATATCGAAAATAAAAACATATTAACTTCGAAATCAAATGTATTTAGAAAACTCATTTGTAAACATTAATAATTTTGAAAACTAAGTCTAATTTTATTAGAAACTCATTTTTTATAAATGCGGTGAAAAAATATATTATTGACAGATTTTATTTTAAAAATCGTGTTTCATACAAATTTTATCAAATACTAACTTATGCAGTTTGTAAAACCTAATGTCATGAAATCAGGTCATGCAAATCAGAATAAAATCCCTAAAGTAAAGTCTCATGCCACAGTACCATAATTTAACATAAAAAATCTCAAATAGCAATAAAGTCCATAAAAATCCAAATCATAAATAAAAGTCCATATTTATTTAAAAACCATTTCCGAGAGTGTCACCGATGACCGCATCCGAGTCCTAACCATGAGGATTATCTGAAACACATTAGTAAAGTGGGTGAACTTTAAAGAGCCAAGTGTGAGATCAACACAAATATAATTGCATACATATCGAAACATCAATCTCAACATATCAATCATTCTAATAATCACAAGTTCTAACACTGATACTTATGCATGAACACGTCGATGCATATTTTAAAACGATGCACATTTTATAAAATTTCCTACCTATCGCCGCTACACACCAGTATCGAGTTCCCCAGAACTTGTCCATCCAAAACACCATTTGTGGACAAGCCACCACTGATTTGCAAATAAAACTGCCACTGATAACACTTTGTGGACAAGACACCACTGATATGCAGATATACTGCCACTGAAACACCTTGTGGACAAGCCACTACTGATTTGCAGATAAATTGCCACTTACTTCCACCTTTCATAAAATCTCACCCCATGCATGTGATATGGCAATTTTACTTTTTAACACATATGAATCACTTTTACACTTACGCATGTAGACATGCTCACATAATCACATATCACTTAGTAATCGCATTAACATGTTTAACATGATTTTCAAATTAGATCATAGATCTCAATATTAGCATACTCATTTGTAAATATCACATGTTTAAATAATCAAACGTATCACATTAGTCATGCATCACATACCATGAGGATAAGATCTACACATACATCATTATCATAGCAATAATCACATTATATATCATGCATTTCATAAAATGTACTCGGTTAAAGTCACTTAGATACCTTTTAATGAGTTTTTTTAACTCCTCTTTGAATACTTAATGTACTCACAGTTAATTATAATTAAATTATTAATATACTTTGAAACATTCAAACGGTTTAGAAAAATCCCTTCTAATAATATTATAAAAAAAACATTAGAAGAATGAAGGCTTTTGACTTTAGCTTTGAAAGAAAAGAGAAAAATGATGGCTTTTAATAAAATAAAAAGAATAAGGGTTAGTGTTAGAGTTAGGGTTAGGTGTAAAAAAGAAAAGATAAATGATGATGATGTTGAAACTAACGAAGGAGATGGAAAATTTGGGTGAAAACAACGAAGAATTTGAGAAACCCAAATAGCATTTTTTGTTATGTGTAAAAAGTTATAAAATAATTAAATTAATTTTGTAGTTATGGAGGTTTAAATTTGTTAAATTATTTAAAATTAAAATATAATTGATAGAATGTATAAGTGTTGAGAATTAAAATATTATTGTACCAATTAAATAAACAAAAAGGTCATATCATCCTTTTTGTGGATAATTTAATAGAGGGTGAGTAAAACAAAATCAATCAAAAACTTTAGTGATGAAATTAAAATTATTGTAATTTGATGACCTGAATAGAAATAAGCTAATAGTTGAGTGACTAATTATATAATTTATCCAAATATTTTTACCAAATTATTTAATTAAAATAAAACAATTTCAGATAATATATATATTTAATAATAATTTTGAAAATTTATATTGGTTAAATATAAAAGATCATGTGATTGTCCCAACATTTTTTTTTTTACAATATCCGTTTCGAATTGGACTAGAAACCTTAATATTTTGATAAGAGTGTAAGAAAATGATATACTTCATAAACCAAATTGAGAAGTAAATTTTTTACCCTTCCTTTCTCTTTTAAAAAAATAGCTAATTAGAAATTTAAAATGGCAATTTAAAGCTGCTGTCTACTATTTCTTTGGATTTTCCTTAGCTAGTTATTATCGGTTAGTGCTTCGTCTTCTTCCAAATTCATAAATTTATGTGTTTTATTTTGATAAATTTTTGACACCATATTATTAATTTTGTTGTATAAGTAAAAATATGGAATCACATAAAAGATTTGGGCATGAGAATAATAATCCGAGTATTTTAGATTTTAGAATTATTTTATTTTTATTATTTTTATTTAAATATTATTTTGTAAAGATATTTATTAAGAATTATATTAGGATTAAGTTTTATCACTTATATTTTATTTAAATGAATATTTAATCTTTTGTCTAAGAGTTTATTTTGGAGTAAAATATTGGAAAAAATTTCAGACTAAAAGCTGAAATTAAAACACACAGACTTCTTAGGATTTAGGAAGTATTGAAAAGTTCCTTTTTTTTTTTTTTCCTTTTTAATTTTGGATTTGACGCCAACAGTTGGTTCCATTCTTTTTCTCTTTTTTTTTTTTTTCATTAAATTTTATTGAATGCTTAGATAGAAATTATGAGTAACTAAATAATATTCTAGCCAAAGGTTTAAGTTGTAATTTTTCTTTCGGTATTCGTTTTTTTTTTAAGAGATAGAATCGTCTTACAATATTGTTTTTAGCAATTTTTTTTTTTGAAGGATTCATTGTATGGTGTTGGGAATGATACACTGATAAGGAATGAGTGTGAATGCAGAAACGAATCGTAAAGTTTGTTCAAGTCACGAATTTGACTTAAGGCTCTAGATATTGAGAAAGAAATTTAGATTTTGACACAAGCTGAAATGCAATCAAATCTAAGTCAAATAAGACAATTAAAATAAATAACTAAGATAATTAAAATAGAACAATAAGAAAGAAAATAAATAAGATAGATGGAAAGATAGGACGTGGTATGTAGAAGTACTAAGAAGCCTCGGAAACATGAAGAATTTATACCCCCTCTAAGTGGCTCTAATTTCCCCTCTAAGAAAGAAAACTTGGCAAGAAAAAATTTGAAAATAATCCCCACAATCTGAAAATAGTGTTAAAACTCTTCTAAAAGAAACTCAGGAGAAATTCTTGAAAAGAAACTCAGGAGAAATTCTTGAAAACAAACTCAAAGAGAATTTATTAACTCAAAAAAGAAGTTGAATAATAATGAACTGTTTTAATTGTATACAATGCAAATACCTATATATAAGCTAGCTAAATTAATCTAAATAAAACTCTTAAGTACAATAGAACTCTAATTAATCTAAATAAGAAGTAGTTTTAAACTAAACTTTCTTGTTTACATAAAACTCCTAAATAACTTAAGCTAATTAATAATTATTAAAAGTTCAGAATAATAAAATAATAAGGGCTGATATATACAATATCGGGCTCATATATAATAAAAATTAAGCCCAAAACCCAAATATAATATGATTTAAACTCGAATTAAAAGCCTGAAACTCGTAATTTCCATCAACCCCGTCCAGAAATTCTGCTCATGCAATCTTCACTAAAATGGTCATAACTTGAGCTCCCGAGCTTAAAATTGAGTGATTCAAAGTGCTTTTTGAAGCTAAGAGATAGATCATTGAACACTTGAAGAAATATCAACCTAGAAAGCCTAGATCCCATCCAAAAAGATGTCAAGTCTACTAATTTCCTAAACTTGAAAATTGGCAGCTTCGGTGAATGAAATTTAATAAATTTCACCCCATTCGTGCATGTATCATTCCTCTTTTCCTCGAAAAGATTCGTCCCCGAATATTGTATTTGATTGAATCTTGGTTTGATTTGCTTGGCCTCTGACATTACTGTTGGGTCTCGAGGTAATGTGAGCCTATCACATCTATGAGTCTGAAATTGGGCCTTGAGACTCGCATCATTTCCCCTTCCTCATGAAGATTTGTCCTCGAATCTTTAGTTGTACAAAAAGAAAAAGGATTAGAATAAAGAACAATAAAATGAAAAAGATACTTACCTAATTTTTCTTGTGCGCCAAAACTATCTCTAGGATCAAAGACATTATGTTGATCCTTCAAATCAGCTTCGATGATGTATGTCTCCTTTAAAAACTAGGTATCAACACTAAAAAAGGAAGTGTTAGGTACATGAGTCTTCAAGTAAAAAATAACCTATAACTTTCTTTGAATATGCATGGTCATCCATAAGAATTTCTAACGATAGGTCAAGAATTTCACATAATTATAAAAATCAAGAAGTTTAATATTATTATGTGAAAAGTTATCATTAAAGGTCAAGATAGAAAATTTTATTGCAAGAGAAAATCTATAAAATTCTTTAGAAAACCTATTCAATGCAATAGAATCATTATTTTTAACATTTACAAATTTAGATAAACCCATAAAATCAGTTGAACTTTCAAACCATGGTGTAATGAAATTTGACCAACGAAGAAACAAGATGTAAGGAAATATTTTACAAACAAAATTAGTAGCATACTTATCAAAAGCATTCAAGGTATGCCTTCTTAAATTAATCTCTATTGTCTCCTTACTTTCGTTACGTTGTAGCACTTGTGGGGAATTATCAATATTTAACTTGTCTTTTTCTCAAATTTAAAATCTTCTATCAATGGTAAAGTAATATAATTGGAAGTCCGTTAATGGATCCTTGAAATCCTATAATGAAGAAACACCACTAAACAAATTTGAGTTAGGGTTAGTTAAAACAAAATCACAAATCACTTTTGTATGGGTATTTTCCTGTTTTTGATTTTCTTTTCCGACTTGAGAACTCTCCAATTTTACCTCATATGGATTTTCACTCACCAAATTTGGACCATCAAATAGACTTTTATCACTCAATGTCTCTTTTCTCTGTCTTTTCACATGATTCTTCCTCATTTCCCATAACCTCCTTATATAACTTTATCATCTTGATTTGATCATTGTGAACATCTTTCTGATCCAAAAGAGCTAAAATGTACTTCTTCCCAGGGAAAACAAGGGAATATCGATTTAATTTACCATGATGAATAACATCACGATCATACTGCCATGGTCTACCAAGTAACAAGTGGGCGGCATGCATGGGGACGACATTACACCAGACATCATTAATGTAAGCCCCAAGCTTAAAAGTGATCAAGCATTATTTTACCACATGAACCTTCGAACCTTCGTTAAGCCATTGAAGATGGTATGGTGTAGTATCTTTACTACATGGAAAAGCAAAATAATCCACAAGGTAGCTGGTCGCAATGTAAGCACAACCTCCACTATCAATGATAAGTGAGCAAAGTTTACCTTTAATCAAACATATCGAATGGAATTCATTAGTCCTTTGAAGATCATGATCATCCCTCAATTGGATGTTGAGGGTGCGCCTTACAACTAGGCAATGAAAATCATTCAATGGTTCCACCAACTCTTCTTCACCATAAAACTCACCTCCATTGTCGACATCATCAATTAATTTGTGCATATCTGGATATGTTTTGTTTGAATCAGAGGTATTTTAACAACCCATTTTTAGTGATACCAAAAATAGTGGTTTTGGGACCATAATTTTGATGAGAAAGTTATTATTTTATTATTTATTTAAGGTCTATGGGATTATAGTAAGGTAGTATTAAAATTTTGTTAAGAAATTTCGTTGTTTAAATGGTTAATTAGGTGAAAAGGACTAAATCATAAAAAGTGTAAAAGTTGAGTACTAATACTAAAGGAGTCTAATGGTCATGAAATCTTAAATTAAAGGACTTGAATGGTAATTATACCAATTAATGACTTAGTGGATATGCATGGCATGGTTTTAACTGAAATTATGAAAGATTTTAAAGGTTATAATGGTAATTGAATAATTAAACATAAAGTAAATTAAACAAAAAATTGTTCATCTTCTTCAAATGTTCTTTCCATCGAAATTTGAAGAAATAAAAGCCATTTTTAGGGTTATTAGGTTTTGCAACTTCAAGTGTGTACATGCAAGTGATTCCGAGCACTGTTTTTAATGATTTTTATGTTTTTGTGATCGTTTTAGCTTGGTCTAGCTAGCCCGGCGATTAATTTGTAAAACTGTTAAATTTTAAGGGTTATGCCATGAATGTTCTTGAATTTTTTTTTATATTAATTGATATATTATGAATCTTTTTTGAGAAATAAACAAGTTCTGTTAAGTGATTTTTGATGAAATTGCATTTAGGGATCTATTTGTGAAAATAGTAAAATTTCATGTTAAATTTATGAAATGATGGTTTAAATGGGTTAGTATAAGTCCCTAAGAAATTCATCTAGCTTGAATGGATGATTAAAATGGTTAGATTTCAATTTATGAGCTTGAGGACTAAATTGTGAAAAGTTAAAATATTAGGGGCAAATTGGTAATTTTACATAAATATGAAATGTGGATTAAATTGAATACTATAAGTATTTAATTGATTAAAATTACCTATTTAGATCAAGATAAACCACGTTCCGACTTAGATCGAAGAAAGGCCAAAGCTTTGGATTAGTTCGACCTAACTTCTACGCCCCTAGTCATTGAGGTAAGTTCGTAAGAATGGCTATAGTGTTAATTTTATTTAAATTGGATGTTTAATATGTTACTTTTAATGTAAATGGATCGATATATAAATGTATCAATGCTTTGACGAATTGACGGATATTAAATCTCGGTTGAACCTTAGGAATTTTAAGGTACAAATGACATGTCATTAGGGATTTCATGCTTCGGGTGTTGGTCTTGAATGTCCTACCAATGGCTGAGGTCCTCCATTTGTTATGGATTCTCCATAGCTCGTGTGATTTGCATCGTGTAGCTTACATTTTGACCCACAGCTCGTGTGATTAGGCCTACTTCTCAGCTCGTGTGAGCAATGATGTAAATGAAACGTTATAGTTATATGTAAAGGCACACTTCGTGTGAGCTTTCCCGAGTACCCGATGTAATTCTAGATCATTCAACGGGTATGGAAAGGAACAAAATGGTAAGTGTTCAAATGGAATGTGTCATGAACCTATGAAAAGGAATTATGAGCTAAATGATGAGATTATATGTGCAAATCTACCTGTTTATGGATGAATTCATTTGAACCATGTACAAGAGTAGTAACTTGATATTTTGATGATGTTGTATAGGCCTATGCCAAGCTTATGATTTTGGTTGATTTTATACTTATACTTTATATTATGAAAATGAAATGGTAAGTTATGTTGTGGTTTATACGAGCTTACTAAGCATTCATTGCTTACGTAGTTGTTTCTCTCTATTTTATAGATTATCAGAAGCTCGTCGAAGATTTATCACAATATCCAGCAAACAATTTGATAGTTTTTGAGCACTTTGGGCAAGGTTTATAATGGAATGCATAGGGTGGTTTATAATGGTGCTTGATGAATATGTAAAAGATAATTTGGTATGTTTGTGCCTTGATGTTTAAGTATGGTTGATGGACTTATAATGCTTGTTTAGGTAAGTCCTTTTGGTCACTTTTGGTAATGGATGTGTATGGCCTTTTGGTATGATGATGTCGGCTTGGAAATGGTCAATTTGTGGTATGTTTTGGTAAGTAGTTGAATTAGGTTATGATGCTTGAAATAAGGTAATATTGACTTGTTTTGGCATATTATGTTTTGGTATATTTGTGGTGCCTTTGAATGGCATGTTGGTTAGGTAACTTAGGTTGTTTTAATGGCTTATTTATACATGTTTGAATGGTGTTTGAAACTCATGAATGTGCGTTTAAATGGTTGGAATAGTTATGCATGAAATGGTTTTAAAATGTCTTGATTTTAGGTAAATTTTGGGTTCACACGATCTGAGACATGGGCGTGTGACTCAACCGTGTGAGACACATAGCCTGGCGACTTGGCCGTGTGTCATCTGTGCATTTTTAAGGTTCAAGTCAGTGAGTTCCACGACCTAACACACGGCCTGACACACAGACGTGTGACACGGGCGTGTTGTAACACCGCTTACCCGTATTCGACGCCAGAACAGGGTATGAGGCATTACTAGACTTAAACACAAGCAACCATACAAACCGAGACATAATTTCCATCCAAATTTAAAACTTTTCACATACATTCATATCGTACCTATATTGAGCCTACGAAGCCCAAAACATATAGTGGAAGTAGTTCGGGACTGAACCGAGAACTTTAGAAAGTCATGCAACACTTAGAAAAATTTCATGGAAACAGGGCCACACACCCATGTGGTCTAAGGGACACGCCCGTGTGACCCTTGGACATGCCTGTGCTACAGGCCATGTTCAAAATAGGGAGCTCTCTAACTTGTGCCACACACCCGTGTGCTAGGCCGTGTGGTCGATTTAATTCCCATAATTTTTCATAAAATAGGTGTAGACTTCACAAGGCCAGGGTACACACCCATGTTAAAGGCCGTGCCATCCACATGGCTGAGAAACACGCCCGTATCTCTGCCTGTGTGCTCAATTCTGAGCATTCTGTTTTACAACAATTAAGGTGCAAGGGACACACGACTGGAACACACAACTATGGGGCAAGCTGTGTCTCACACACGGCCTAGACACACCCGTGTGGACAAAATAAGGCTATTTACCAAGTCATTTTGTCACCCTTCCATGCACATACCTTCACAACAAAACATAGCACCAATCCAAGCATATACATTCAACCAAATCAGCCACAAAAAAGACATCAACACTCATTCACATGTTACCATCTATCACATACAACTATCACATACTTATCAACTCAAACCATGCAAATTTCCCACATCCATGAAAAGTATCATCATATATATATATATATATATACTTAAACCAATATTAGCCAATTTCAATGGCCATTTACAAAATGAGTTATCAACCAACATAACCAACACTTTTGGCTAATCAATTATGACACGTAACAAAATTACCAAGTCCCTATACATGCCATAACTCAAAACACTTGAATTTATTGGTACCAAAATAATCGTGTAGATAGTGTGTAATATGAGCCGCCTTGGAGTTGTTGAGTCGATTCACTTGTTTTCCGATTGTCGACGAGGAGATTTTTGCAATGTCGGAAGAGGTTGTTTTCGGTTAAGGATAGCTGAAGTCTAGCAAAGAGGTTTGGAAAGATTAAAGATGGATGGAATGGGATAGGTTTGATTCAACTAAGAAATTAAAGTTAAGATAGTAGGTGGATACAGAAGTTAGAACTTAAGCGTCAAGAACGATTTGATACTATAGTAAGTATCAGCCCGGGACTTATATAGCTTAAGGTGAAAGATGAAAATAGGTTGATGGACCTCGACCCGTTACTTAGCAAAGTAAGAACCGAAGGTATATTTAGATGGATGAACGCCACACCAAGGTAGGTGATAAGTTTGGAAAGAGTTCGGATTGACGCCACTAGCACGCTAGATAAGTCAATCGAGACTCACACGAAATATGAGAGGGAGAACCTCACAAGAACAATAGTTCATTCAATAAAAATGGCAAAAGTCCTTTTACAAATGAAATGTCTAAGTATTTATAGACCTAAGCATGGATAGCCGAATGGACAAAATAAACCAGCTGAAGAGCTAAGTACTTTTCGGCTAGAGTAGTCTAGAACTAACTAGAGTAAAATCATTAAAGATTGAGTCCATGTTCAGCCGAATGGAGCTCCAATGGTCACTTAATTTTAGCATTTAATGAGCTGAAAAATTCCAGAAAAAATTCAAGAAAAATCCCAGGAAGCTTCTCCAGCCTTGGGAACGTCTTTGGATAGCTTCTAGAGTGTCTACATGTAGCTGAAATTAATTGGGATGCATGGGAGCTGGTTAGCCTTCTTGGGGACGTCTAAGGGATACCTTTTGGTGTTTTCAACTAGCTTTCATTGAAAGAAGTTAATTGTTGAGCTGAAAAATTGAATGAAGTGGCTAGAGCTAGGCTAGATTCGGCCAAAGGGTTTTAATGAGCTTAAATGGGCTGCTTTGATCAGCTGAATAGTTTGGAGTTCATTAAAATCTGCTTGGGGTTCATCAAGAGCTTTTGAGTGTGAACAGATGGAATTGAATTGCTTTTGTGTGTGAAAGCCCCAAACTGAATGGTCCCCTAGTGTGAAAAGCATTTCCAGCAATGTGAAAATTGTCTTAGCCGTTGGTCTCCACGAAGGGATGCTTGGGAGAACTAAATCAAAAGCTCAGTTTGAAGAATTAAATTAGCAGCTCTCTTGCATTCAAGCCGTCCAATGTATGTGGCTGCACAAATTAATTCAGCAAATTAATTCAGTTTAAGACATGATAAATTCGGCAGCAATAAGACTCATTTAATTTGGAGCATGTAATTAACTTGTCTAAGCTAAGACATATTTAAAACAAATAATAGCTAAGACACTAATTTAATTCGGCAGCAGCCAAGACACATTTAAAATCGGTATTAGACTAAGACACATTTAATACTCTAATTCAACATGTTCAAATCAAAGACAAATTTATTAACACTTATTTATTAACTTAAGCTAAACAAACTGAATAAACTAAATGCATTTATTTTATTTTAGTAACTAAGTTAGTAAAAAATTAAAATAAACTCAAAACGAGTAAAAGAGCTCATTGAGCTGGAAACGAGCTGAATTGAGCTCAACAAGCTGGAAGCGAACTAGTTCAGCTCGCAAGGGATTGCAAGCAATGCTTAGGGAGCTAGTCAAAGAATGTGCTCGAGGCGTAGCCGTATCAGTGTGAATAGATCTTTGACAATTTTTTATCCCTGAGCTGGCTTGGTGACTCCATAAGACAAGGGGAAAAGAAAGGGGAGTAAGCTATATAGCTTAGTAAGTTCCTATGCAAATAATAAGTATTATAATCACACATGTATTATACAAATGAACATGATAAACTTGGCATAAATAGTTTCAAGATCTTCTAATCATAACTTACTCATTGACAACCTTACCGAGGGATTCATCACATATCGAGCTCATTAGTGAATGAGTTTTACGTACGTACCTGTACCTAATCATAATCTTTCACAACTTTGACATACTCATTGATTTTCCCGTTGAACCACTTGGAATACTAAAGGATACTCGGGACATCTTGCACACACACAGTACCATACCAATGCCATATCCCAGATATGGTCTTACATGGGATCTCGTATCGATGCCAATAGCTCAGCTATGGTCTTACATGAAGTCTCATATCGATGCCATATCCCAGATATGATCTTACACGAAATCTCAATAACCCTAATGTCATGACATTTATATCCTAACTATTCCTAAGGTTCAACCGAGATTTCTCGCTTGTTGAACTTTGTAGATTATGTTCAAAGAGTAAATCACAATTCATACAATATTAAAGCAATTAAAGCATAAATAACAATGTATTATTTACATACGAACTTACCTCAGTACAAAAATAGTAGAAATGGGACATAATCGTCAAATACTTTATTTTTCCCTCGATCTAGGTCTGAACCTCGTTTCTCTTAATCTATAATATAAAACTTAACTCATTTATTATTCATAATATTCAATTCAGTCCAAAAATCTTATTACGTCAAAATTATATTTTTGCCCCTAAACTTTGACATATTTACATTTTGGTCCTTAGGCTCGTAAAATGAAACGTGTTCAATTTCTTTAATGAACAAGCCTAGCCGAACCAATTTTATAACTATAATAGCCCACAATTTCCATTAAAACACACTTTTACTACATATTGTATAACTTTTACAAATAGGTCCTTTTAAGCGTTTTCATCAAAAATCACTTAGTAAAAGTTGTTTATCTAACACCAAACATTCATTTTCTATGGTTAGACATCAAAATACACAAATTTATAACATGGTTCAAACTCTAGATCTTGATTATTCCTTAAATTAATGGTATAAATAAATAGATATGATGATAACGACTTTAAAAATGTAAAGAGCATTAAAAACGGTGCTAGGATGTACTTACAATCAAGCTTGGAAATTGAAGAAACCCTAGCTATGGTGACCTTTAAATTTTCGGCTATGGTGAGGAAGATGGACAATAATTTTGGCTTTATTTTCCCTTTTTATTCATTTATTTACCAAATGACCAAAATGCCCCTCACTTTAAACTTTGAAATTTGATCTCACCATGTCCATTTTTGCCCACTAATTTATCCAATGGTCTAATTACCAACTAAAGACCTCTAATTTCAAATTTTATAGCAGTTAGACACCTCTAACATGTAGAACTCAACTTTTGAACTTTTTACAATTTAGTCCTTTTTACTAAATAAAGTGCCCAAACGTCAAAATTTTCGAACGAATTTTTTATGAAATCATTTTGTAAAACTGTAGACCATAGAAATGTAATAAAAATAAATTTTTCTATGTTGGATTTGTGGTCCCGAAACCACTGTTCTGAGTAAACCAAAAATCGAGCTGTTACACATGTAACATGGCCGTATGAACCTACTCAGTGAGTTACACGGGTGAGAACATGGGCTGGGACATAGTTGTGTGTCCCTATTTTGAAAGTTACACGGCCTATGGCCATGTCACACGGCCTGAGACACAGCTGTATGTCCATATTTTGAAAGTTACACGGCCTATGGCCATGTCACACGGCCGTGTGACCCCTGTTTTACATCTTTTTCCTAAACTTCATGTCCTATTTGAAATTAGTCTCGAATTGCTTCTAAGTTATTTTTAGGGTCTCGAGGGCTTGATTTAGGGACAATATGCTTGTTTATGAATTATTTATGATGCGATTAAATTATTGAATGTTATAATGTTCGAATGTTTTCGATTGTAAAGTAATGCTCCGTAACCCTACTCCGGCGACGGGGACATGTTAAGGGTGTTATAGGTATACTTACCATCTTCTTTGATCAATAAAAGTCTTACGTTGGCACAATCATGACTATAGTGCCCATGCCCTTTGCACTTAAAATATTGAATTTCATGATCTCTTTGTTGTTTTGATGAAGAATTAGTAGAAGTGGGCTTCTTCGAAGATGTAGAAGAAGGTTTTGTAGGAGCCCCACTTTTCCACCCAAAAGGTTTAGTGTGATGCACAAAATGGATGAGATTGACGTTGTTGAAACTGCTGCTCAATCTAAATTGTCTTGCATATAACGTCATCAAGATCAATGTAGGTTTGAAGATTAAGAGCATTGGTTATCGAAACATTCAAGCCATCCAAAAATCGCACCATAGTAGTCTCTTCATCTTCTTGGACATTTGCTTTGTGCATAAGCCTCTCCATCTCCTTAAAGTACTCATCAACAAATCGATTACCTTGAACAAGGCATTGAATTCTTCATTTAATAACCCGATAATAGTGAGTTGGGATAAAACGTTTTCTCATGATTTGTGTCACTCTTTCCACAAGTCAACATCTCCTTCACGATTCCTTTGGCGATTCAACACAAGTTGAGTCCACCAACTCAATGCATAATCCGAAAATGCCAATGTAGCCAATGGAACTTTCTCCTCCTCTAGACATCTATAACAACGGAACATGATCTCAATTTTAGCCTCCCAATCATAATATGCATCTGGATCATACTTTCCTCAAAATGGTGGAATGTTGAACTTTGGTTTAGCTACAGAAGGCTGGCCTCGATTAGGAATACCTAAAGTTTCATCAATGTGATGATACCTGTGTCTACCAATATTAGAACAAATACAAATTTGTTCATTGTCCCTATCATTATCACTATCACGAGCACGAGACCGTCGGTTCGAAGAAGTCTCTAAACGAGCAACAACTTGAGTTTGAGTTAGCATTTGAATTTGATTGGTAAGCTGATTAATGCTTTCTTTTTGTTCTATTTGATACTTAGTCAAATTGGTCTGTACTTCCATTCGACACTTAGTCAAATTGGCCTCGAATGTATCACATACCTCGTTCAATTGTTGATGTTGAAATTTTACCATCCCCACAATATTTTCAAATGTAACATCTTGTTCTTTGTCATTGAATGGTATCTCATCATGGTTTTTACGGTTATGAGTATCATGAGTCACTGTGAAAGCCTAAAAAAAAACACAACACTCAAAAGAAAATTAAGCAAATCTCACATTATGCACTCAGAAATAAAATAAAATTCTCAATGAAGTAAGAATAAATCTTGTGAGTGTTTTAAAAGTGTCTATATCAATCAATCAGAATGCATTAGACTTGAACTAACAAAGCAAACCTAGTAGCATTAGGCATCCAAAATTGACTAGATACCAAAGAATCATGTTGTATGGAGGAAAGAATGTGCAACATGCTTAAACCTACTAACACAAGAAACAATAAAGTGTTAGAATGTGTAAAGAAATAATAAAAAGAAAAAACAAAGGAAAACCTAAGGCTCAGAGTCAATAAAATTTGCTGAAACTCGAAAACCTAAAAAATTGCGAAGCAACTTGACAAACTCGTTCAAGGTGTTCCTAATTTCCAAAAATCATGAAATTGAAAATTGAACCTTTTCAAATAATGTAGATCTAATATGGAAAGTTTCAACACAAAATTCAACCCACAGAATATTTTTTTTATTTTTCTTTTTGTAACACCCCATACTCGGCCTAGACGTTAAGACCAAGTCTGAAGAGTTACATTAAACATTTTTAGGAAAAACCAACTTTTATAAATGCAGTTTAAAACCAATCGAAATCGTCTAACATGTTATAAACAATCATAAAAACCCAGTCGATAAAAAAAATATTAGAAATTCATAATACGAAGAAAATACTAAAAATGCTGATAACATAAAAGATGATAAAGCAGAATGACCGAGCTTCCACTATGCCGACCCGATCAAGACTATAAGTTACCTTTAATTCAGTCAATAGACAAAATGGGTTCATAACTTAATGTCTGTAACAAATATAAATTTAAATAGAATCATGAATATAATAATAAATTCTCAAGTTCGTGTTCAAAATCAGAATCAGAGGATATTTAGTATAGTTTTAATAAGTCAGATGAAAGGCAGAATAATTCGAATTCAGATACATAACATATCAAAAATAGATGCAATTTTCCTACCACCATCCATTACACACCATCTCTGACCAACCTAACACACCATAAAGGGTATTTAACACTCATCCAGCCCTACACACCACATAGTGTCGATTCGACACGTTCAACACAATTGCAGACTAGTTGCCATATCATATTGTGATAAAACGCCAGATTCAGATATAGATTGTGGCTTAGCCACTGAACCAAAACAGATCACTTCCTCATTTACACAATTCCCACACAATGTAGATGCAGATTATAGATGTCAAATATCAAGGACGTACACACAATTATCCAGATAAAGTTCATAATCAAATAGTACAGATCAATATCATTAACAGTCATCGCATTCAGTATACATTTAGATAATCAATTACTCAATCTCAGACCATTGGATAGCAACTTATACATTCTAATTCAGATCATATGGACCCTACAGAAGGCCTACGTTCAATTCGAATGGCGCTTACGACCCTAAGGGAAAATTTTAGTACTTTGGCCCACATGCTCGTGTGGATTCCCACGGCCTGGGTGTCTGGCTCATGTAGTCCACACGGCCCGGCACACGCCCGTGTATCTGGCCTAGTGACTCTAATTCACAAACAATGAGTTACACGACCTAGACACTACCTGTGTCCTTGGCCCGTGTGACCCTAAGTCACAAACAATGAGTTAGATGGCCTACCACACGGCCGTATGACCCATGCGGCCTACCACACGGCCTAACACATGACCGTATAGCGTTGAAAGCCATGTTTGTGGACAACCGAAATTTGCAGAAATATGGGTTTTCTATTACACACCTGATAGAGTTTTGATGCAAAAGCGATAAAAGTGATCCCGAAACCTAGAATTGAAAACCAGTTGTTCAATTCAGAACTTTAACCGAGACAAATCACACAAAATTGCATTCAATTAACTATGTCAAAAACTTTGACGCAAAACTTCCCTACAACAAACTAATGCTTACCGACAAACAAATGGCCACAAACCGGGACTAAATCATTGGAGGAACACTCCTATCGATACCTTTTCCTAAAAGGAAACAACCGAAGCAATTATCAAGAAAGTCGAAGTAACAGACATGAATACTCAATCTCAAAGAGAACAGATGAAATCTCACGAATTAGAAGTAGAAAACAAGAACAACTTACGGAAAACCCCTTCAATTGAACCATGAACAACATTGAACCTTCAATTTAATTCGATAGCAAAATCACGGAGACAAGTAAAAAGAAAAGAAAAAGCAAAAAAAAAAAATAACCAGGACCTAGAGAAGAACGTAGAAGAAAAACAGATTTTGAGAAAAACTAAATTACTTTAAAAATAAAATTAATTACTATTTCAACACGTACGCAGACACTTGAACTCATGACTAGAAAGAATCAGATGCTTAACCATCGAACCAGTAGGCTCATTCTTGACACAGAATCACACCGAATTAAACTTAAGTCGAGAAAATAAGAATTGTGGTTAAACCAAAATAAATAGCAAAATTCAAAAAGAAATACTTGAACCTTCGATCTCAAACGTACAAGAAAAACACTTAACCACTGAAGTAGATACTTAATTATTGATAGAATTTAACGACAGGCATTCAAAATTTAAGGGTGTTACAACTCTCTCCCCCTAAAAGAAATTTTGACCTCAAAATTTACCTAACCTAAACAGATGTGGGTATTGCTGACGAATCGAATCTTTAGGTTCTCACGTTGTTTCCTCAGTGTTGTGATTTTGCCATAGGACCTTAACCAGAGGTACAATTTTCCTTCGCAAGACTTTAACATTTTGATCCAGAATCTGAACAAGCTCCTCCTCAAAGGTCAGCTCAGGTTTCACTTCAATCTCCTTAATAGGGACGATGTGAGAAAGGTCAGACCAATATTGTCTCAAGATCAAGATGTGGAACACATCATGAATCCATTCTAGCTCAGAAGGTAAGTCTAGCTGATATGCGGCAAATTCGACACGTTTCACAATACAATAAGGTCTAATGAACCTCGGGCTCAACTTGTCCTTACGTCCGAACTGAATAACCTTTTTCTATGGAGAAACTTTCAGAAACACCTAATCACCTACAGAATACTCAATATCTTTTCTCTTTAAATCTGTATACGATTTTTGTTAGTCAAAAGCGACCTTAAGACGATAACGGATCAATTTAACTATATTCTTGGTCTCAAAAACTTGCTCGGGACCCAAAACTCGATGCTCACTTAGCTCAGTCCAACACAAAGGGTATGACACTTACGACCATATAGAGCCTCATAAGGTGCTATCTAAATACTAGACTAAAAGTTGTTGTTATACACGAACTCAGGCAGCGGAAAATAATCCTCTCAACTTTTCTGAAAATCGATCACACAGCTCTATAACATATCATCCAGAATCTTAATAACTCATTCAGACTATCCATCAGATTGAGGATGATACGTAGTACTAAAATTAAATCGGGTTCCCAATGCCTCATGAAGCTTCTTCCTTAACTAAGAAGTAAAATACGGATCCTTGTCTAAGATGATCGACACTAGAACTTCATGCAGTCTTACAATTTCAGAAACATATAGCTTAGCTAGCTTTTGTAGCGAGTAATTTGTCCTAACAAGTAGAAATGAGAGGACATGGTCAATCAATCGACGAATACCAAAACTAAATCCTTCTTAGTAGATGTCAAAGGCAACCCACTAAAGAAATCTATCTTCACACACTCCCACTTCTACAGGGAATCTTAATTGGCTGTAGCAGACTAGAAGGTAATTGATGCTCAGCCTTAACCTTCTGACACGTTAGATAGTAAGAGACAAAGATAGCCACCTCTCGCTTCAAATTAGGCCACCAGAAGAGTTCTCGAAGATCCCAATACATTTTATTCCTACTAGGATGCATAGCATAGGGACGACTATGCGTTTCCTATATAATCGACTTTATTAACTTCACATCATTAAGCACATAGATTCGACCCTTGAAACACAAAACACCATTCGCTGTTCAATCCAAAATCAGAAGTTTCACCTGATTCAGCCTAACGTAAAACGCAGAACCAGAGACTCATCACACAACTATTTAGCTTGAACATGGTCAACCCAGGTTGGTTTAACCTGTAACTCAGCTAGTAGACTTCTATCATCGAACAAACTTAGACGAGCAAACATCGCTTTCAGATCAATCATTGCTCTATGACTAAGAGCATTGGTCACAACATTAGCCTTACATTGTTGGTCCTTTATCGTGTAGTTATAATCCTTAAGCAACTCGACCCATCTATGTTGCCTAAGGTTTACCTCTTTTTGAGTTAGCAGATACTAGAGGTTCTTGTGGTCGGTGTAAATGATACACCTCTCACCATATAGATAGTGCCACTAGATTTTTAGAGCGAAGACAACTGCAGCCAACTCAAGGTCGTGGGTAGGATGGTTGCCCTCATACGACTTAAGCTGTCGAGATACATAAGCCACAACTTTACCATCCTACATCAGAACACACACCCAAATCAACATGCGAAGCATCGCTGTAAACTACAAACTCTTTACCAGATTGAGGCTATACCAAAAAAATAGTTTGTGTCAAAATGGGTTTGAGTTTCTCGAAGATCAACTACTACTCATCAGACCACACAAACGAGGTGTTCTTATGTAACAGTTTAGTCAGAGGAGATACAATAAGGGAGAACCCCTCGACAAACCTCCGATAGTAACCTACCAACCCCAAGAAACTCTAAAGCCCAAACACATTCTTCGATTGTTTCCACTAGATCACAGCCTTAATTTTCTTGGGATTTACCCAGATCCCTTCAGCAGTCACAACATGCTTTAGAAAAGTAACCTCTTATAACCAGAACTTACACTTGCTAAACTTATTATACAGTTGTTTCTCGCGGAGTACCTAGAAAACTATTTGAAGATGCCCGTCATGCTCATTCTCAATCTTTGAATAAATTAGAATGTCATCAATAAAAACTACTACAAACTGATTGAGATATGGCTAGAATACCCGGTTCATCAAATCCATAAATGCAGTCGGAGCATTCATCAAACCGAAAGGCATGACCAGAAACTCATAATGCCCAAATCGAGTCCTAAAAGTAGTCTTATACACATCGATTTCCTTAACCTTGAGTTGATGGTAACTAGAATGGAGATCAATTTTAGAGAATACAGATGCCCAACAAACTGATTGAACAAGTTATCAATCCTCGAAAATGGATATTTATTAACTTATTCAACTAACAATAATCTATACACATTCTCATCGATTCGTCTTTTTTTCTTAACAAACAGAACCGGTGATACCCACGGAGACACACTCGGTCTAATGAACCCTCAGTCGAGAAGTTCTTGGAGTTGAGATTTTAGCTCCAAAAGCTCCTTAGGTGCCATGCGATAAGGTGTAATAGACATTGAAGCGGTACCTGGTAATAGTTCAATGCCGAACTCAACATTCCTACCTGGAAGTACACTTGGCAACTCCTCGGGAAAGACATTCAGGAAGTCTGTCACATTACGGATATCTCTAATAGAAAGCTTTGAAGAAACAGAATTGGATACAAAGGCTAGGTATGCCTTGCAAACTTTTCGAAGTAGTTTTTCAACTACAAGGGCAGAAACAACATTAGAGAGGTAATCTCGACGCTCACCGATCATAATAATTTCACTACCCTCATCAGTTCTCAAAGTAACCATCTTAGATGCACAGTCTAAACTGACCTGGTGTTCCACGAGTCAACCCATTCCCAGAATCAGATCAAACTCACCAAATGGCAATTCCATCAGTTTAGCTGGAAACACAATGCCCTGAATCTCTAATGGAACCCATCTATATATCTTATTAACTCGAACTGACTGACCCAAATGACTAATTATAGAAATCTCTAATAGTAACTTAGCAGAAATACCCAATTTCATAGATACAGTACTAGATACATATAAATGTGTAGACCCAATATCAATCAGAGCAAAGTATGGAACATTATGAATAAAGAATGTACCCACTATAACATCGGTGTCATCTCTATCCTCATGACATCTCACCACATACACCAGAGTAGGCTGTCGTGCCTTAGTTCGAACTACACCTCTGCCCGGTGCTCTTTGACCTCTACCAAAATCGTTACCACCCCTAAACATACCACAGCCCCTAGGCGACTACTAAGCTACTGTCAGAGGCTGAACGGGACCTAGAGCTAAAGCCTATATAAAAGCGAGCATCTGATCAGATCGATAAGGACAGTCCCAAACGTGGTGTTCCATCGACCCACATCAAAGGTAAGCTCCTAATTTCCTCCAGCACTCACTTGGATGGTGCCTTCCATAGTCACAATAGGCCTGAATCTCAGTTGGTGCAGCTGGTGCCTCGGTCCTCGGAGGCTTATCAAACGTTGCCCATTTCTTAGAGCGCTGAACAGAACTAGACGGATCTGAATCCCCCTTAACCTTACCTTGACCTCTCTCATGGTCTCTCCCATCGTGCTCAATGAGTTTCAACTCTTCCATTATCTTCGTCTTTTCAACCAAGGCTAGAAACACTCACTCCTTCTAAGGAGCTATCAGAACTTGTAGGTCATATCGCAAACCTTCCTTAAACTACACTCTCTTATCATAATCCCTCGATACCAAAGCTCGAGCATACCTACTCAATCTCAGAAACTCGATCTCATACTCGGCCACAGACCTCTCACCAAAAACCAAATTCATAAACTCGCGCCTACTAGTCTCCACATAGCTTGCCCCCACATGCTTACTCTGGAAAGCATTCTTGAAGAAATCTAGTTAATCTGTTCGGACTGAGCGTCCTGCTCAATCTTCAGCCACCACTAATACGCCTCATCCCGGAGTAAGGATATGACACCCTCAATTTCTGAGCAGGAATGCAGTCAATGTCATTCATAATGCACTTAGTGACCTTCAACCAGTACTCGACCACCATAATGGCGACTCCAATGACACCCCTAAATAACTTAGCATCGTTAGACCGAAGTCGTTCAATAACCGAGCCTTAGCCCCTAGATCCAGAATGGGTACCAGTAACCCTCTCTAACACACGCAACATAGTCTGGGATAGTACGTCATCCCTAGCTATCGGAGTCTGAGACCCAGTCTCGATAGTAGGAGTAACAACGGTCTTACTGGTCTCCAGATTGGGCATATTACCCATTGAGGATGACTCTGCCCGAGCTCCTCCTCGACGCACATGGTGCCCATGAGAACCACGTCCATGACTACCGTGCAAACTCGTTATCTCACTTATCTACAATACCAAAAGTTCATAGATTACTTCAGAGTTTTCATCAGATATCTTATTTCACAATTCATAGCATAGTATTTATCTAAAATCAACAAATTCAATTACTACAGTATTTTCTAGCTAAATACTACAAGTAAAATAGAAATACTTATAGATTCAGCGTTGGAGACTCGGTCTTTTAAAAAAAAATAGATTTTAGAGTTACTCAGATAAGTTTCTCATTTTAAACCTATTTTAACACAAAATAGGAGCCCAAAGCATAGCTCGAGTGTTGTAAATGTAATTCTAATACTACTAAATTTAACACCCCATACCTAGCCTAGATATTATGACCAAGTCTGAAGAGTTACATTAAACATTTCTAGGAAAAACCAACTTTTATAGACACGGTTTGAAATAGTTCGAAACCGTCTAATAGATTATAAACAATCATAAAACCCAGTCAATAAAACAACAATCTTAGAAACTCGTAATACAAAAAAAAAAAATACTGATAACATAAAAGATGATAAAGACTGTGAGTTACCTGTAATTCAGTTAACAAACAAAATGAGTTGATAACTTAATATGTGTAACAGATATAAATTCAAACAGGATCATGAATATAATAGTAAATTCTCATATCCGTGTTCAAAATCAGAATATATGATATTCAGTACAATATTAACAAATTAGAAGAAAGGTAGAACAATTCAAATTCAGATATAGAATAGATCATAAACAAAATTCAATTTTCCTACCCCCATTCGCTACACATCATCTCCGACAAACCCAACACACCATAAAGGGTATTTAATACCCATCTAGCCCTACACACCACATAATGTAAGTTCGACACGTTCAACACGATTGCAGACTAGCTGTCAGATTAGATTGCGATAAAACGCCAGATTCATATATAGATTATGGCTTAGCCACTGAACCAGAACAGATCACTTCCTTCTTTACACAATTCCCACCCAATAAAGATGTAGATTACAAATGTCAGACATCAAGGACGTACACAGAGTTATCCAGATATAGTTCATAATCAGATAGTACATATCAATATCATTAACAGTCATCTCATTCAGTATATGTTCAAATAATCAATTACTTAGTTTCAGATCATTGTTAGAAACTTAACGGTCTAATTCAGATTATACGAACCCTACGAAAGGCCTACGTTCAAGTGGAACGACGCTTACGGGCATAGCGAAAAATTTCAGTACTTTGGCCCACACGCCTGTGTGGATTAACACGGCCTGGGTGTTTCGCCTGTGTGGTCCACACGGCCTGGGACACAGCCGTGTAGCTCAAAATAGATAGTTATACGGTCCAACACAAGCCATGCGCATGCCTGTGTGACTCAAAGCTCTAAATATCTCTTACACAGCATAGGCACACGCTCATGTCTCTGGCCCATGTATCTCTAATTCAGAAACAGTGAATTACACGGCCTGGACACATGCTCGTGTCCCTAGCCCATATGACCCTAATTCACAAATAGTAAGTTACAAGGCCATGTGACCCATACGACTTACCACACTGCCATGTGCTGTCAACAGCCATGTTATTTGGCAATCAAAATTTGCAAAAATATGGGATTTCTGTTACACATCTGATAGAGTTTCGATGCAGAAACGATAGAAGTGATCCTAAAACCTAGAATTGACAACTAATTGTTCAATTCACAACTTTCACTAAGACAAATCACACTAAATAGTGTTCAATTAACTATGTCAAAAACTTCGTTGCAATACTTCCCCAAAACAAATTAATGCTTACCGACAAACAAACTGCCACAAACCGGAACTAAATCACTAGAGGAACACTCCTCTCGATACCTTTGCCTAAAAGGAAACAACTGAAGCAATTTAAGAAATTCGAAGTAATAGACAAGAGTACTCAATCTCAAAGAGAGCAGGCGATATCTTGCGACTTAGAAGTAGACATCAAGAACAACTTACACAGAACCCCTTCAATTGAAGAATGAAAAACGCTGAACCTTCAATTTAATTCGGTAGCAAAATCACGGCGACAAGTAAAAAGAAAAGCAAAAGTGAAAAAAATAAAAACAGTAACCAGAACCTAGATAAGAAGAATGTAGAAGAAAAATAGATTTTGAGAAAAACTAAATTACTTTAAAAATAAAACTAATTACCACAAAGTGCAAGAATACTATTTCAACGCATACACAGAGACTCAAACTCATGACCAGAAAGAATTAGATGCTTAACCATTGAACCAGTAGGCTCATTCTTGACACAAAATCGCACCAAATTAAACTTAAGTCAAGAAAGCAAGAATTAGGGTTAAACCAAAATAAATAGCAAATTTCAAAAAGAAAGACTCGAACCCCCGATCTCAAATGTACAAGTAGAACAGTTAACTACTAAAGTAGATACTTAATTATTGACAAATTTTAACGACAGACATTCAAAATTTCAGGGAGTTACACTTTTTTCATATTTTCTTTTTTCTGTACTTTTTTCAATCATTTTTTTGTGGAAAATATTTTTTTATTCTAAAATAGTGCCAAGAAACAGTATGAAAATTTCAGATCATTTGAAAAACGTTTACCCACTGAAAAATATTTTTTTTTCCAAAAACTATCTACATAAAAAAAATTGTTTTGAGACTGTTTGCTAGAAATCAATTTTATAAGAACACCTAAAACGCCCTAATCTGATACCAAATGATACAGAATGAGTGTGAATGCAGAAACGGATCGTAAAGTTTGTTCAAGTCGTGGATTTGATTTAGGGCTCTAGACGTTGGGAAAAAACTTAGATTTTGACACAACCTGAAACGCAACCAAATTCAAGTTAGATTATACAATTAAAATAAATAACTAAGCTAATTAAAATAGAATAATAAATCTACGATTAAAATAGTAAGGAAGAAAATAAATAAGATAGATGGAAAGATAGGACATGGTAATAGAAGTCCTAAGAAGCCTTGGAAACACGAAGAATCCACAACCCCTTTCAAACGGCTCTAACTTCCCCTCCAAGAATGAAAACTTGGCAAAAAAAAGTTTGAAGATGATCTACACAATCTAAAAATACTGTTAAAACTCTTCTAAAATAAACTCAAGAAAAATTCTTGAAAAGAAAACTCAAAGAGAATTTATTAACTCAAAAGAAAAGTTAAATAATAATGAATTATTTTAATTGTGTACAATGCAAATGCCTATATATAGGCTAGCTCAATAAATTTAAACAAAACTCTTTAGTGTACTAGAACTTTAATTAATCTAAATAAGAAGCGGTTTAAAACTAAACTTTCCTGTTGACATAAAACTCCTAAATAACTTAAACTACTTAATAATTATTAAAAATTCAAAATAATAAAATAATAAGAGCTGATAAATACAATATTAGGCTCATATATAATAAAAATTAAGCCAAAAATGGAACCCTATATGATTTAAACTCGAATTAAAACCCTGAAACTCGTAATTTCTGTCATAATCCCATCCAAAAATTATGGTCACTTAGTCTTCACTAAAATGATCATAACTTGAGCTCCCAAACTCGAAATCGAGTGATTCAAAGTGTGTTTCGAAGCTAAGAGACAGATCTTCGAACGCCATGAGACATCTCAACCTAGAAATTCTTGGATCCCATCCAAAAAGATGTCGCAAGCATACTGATTTGCTAAACTTGAAAATTGACAGCTTCGGTGAATGGAATTTAATAAATTTCACCCCATCCGTGCATGTATCATACACAGTTGGTACAATTAATTTGGCATTGAATTAATTTACCAATAAAACAATTTGGCATGGTTCAAATGGGAGTGCAGTTGGGTAACGCTATGGAATTAAGTGATTTAATTTAAATGATCAATGCAATTGAGATAGTTAATTAGAGTCGAATTCTTCTAGTTCGTAAGGTTGTCGATAGATTAAATTGTGGAAGCGTCTTTCAGGTTTCTTTGTTCAATGAAGGCTAATCCTCGAGTGGTTACCTCGATCAACTTACGATTAAGGAAGAATTGGTAGTTGAGGCATCCTCAATCACTATAACTGACTTACCAGGGAGTAAGAAGACACCTATAGTCCCTGATCAATTTTGGAATCAAGAATGACATCGTACCCGAGACTAGAACATGCATCCATTGGGTTTACTTTATTTAATTCCAAAATTAGTTTTTATTTACTATTCTTCTCCACTCACACACATATATTGGTAGAGCATTCCTATTCAACAAATATATTAGATTGGGAATGGAGTAACTATAAGAAATAAAAAAAATGTTTGGTTTGTGATAAATAATAGGATTGCGGCAGAGAGTGAATCACCCAACCCTATCCTATCCTTTTGCATATCTTCTTTTTTTTTTTAAGTTTCACAAATCCTCAACTTGAATTTTTTGGTTTTTTTTAGTTTTTTTGTTTTTGAGTGATGATAATTGGCTCCACTATATATTTATATTTCTCTTATCTTATATTTCAACAAAAAATGATTAAAAACATAAGAATTTTTTTGTAGATCTACGTTTATTGTTAACTTCTTAGGAAAAACAAAAGTGGGTGGCAATGGTAAAAATCTGAAAATTTTGAAGTTTTTGTTCATGAAGAAGAATGGTTGGGTGGCAGATATAATTATATTGGAATAAAATTTGGGTAAACTATCTATTTTCTCATCCAATTTTTAGGGTACTTTTATTTTTGTCATCAAAAATAAAATTCTTTTAATTTGGTCATCTAATTTTTAGGGCGCTTTCATTTTAGTCACCCAAACATTAAATCTCTAACAGCGGTTAATTGTACATGCCACATCATGTTTGCACTTTCATTTTGGTCACCCAATTTTTAGATCGCTTTCACTTTGATCACCCAAAAAATATCTTTTTTAAGTATTGATTGAGGTAAAAAAGTTAAAAGATTAGAGTGAAAAAAGGGCAGAAACTAAAATAATACACAAAAACTGTCAAATTTTACTTGTATAGTCATTTGCCAAAATTATAAATTTGGGTTTTAAAATAAAATTTAAATATTAAGATTTAAAATTATAGAAGCAAATCGGTTGACATTTTCAATGGATAAAATTTTCAACAATTTATTTAATTATTTTGATGTTTTAAAAATATTTTCAAAAAAGTATCAATGAAAATTATTGTCTTTAATTGTTGTCTATGAAACTCAAATTTCTTTTTATTATATGATCTATAATTTTCTATACTAAGCTAAAAGCAAAGAAAAATATTATTGCAATTAATTTAATTAATTAATTTTATATTTCGCTCTAAACAAAACTCATAATTTTTTCATCACTTATTTACCCAAATGAAGAACATGCAATTAAATAAATTAATTACAAGTATTTTTCCCTTTGCTTTTAGCTTAATATGAATTATTCAAGATTATATAATCAAAGATAATCTGAAACATAAAATAAATAAAACTTAAAAATGTAAAAGGATATTAAATTTAATTTTAATATTATATTAACAAATCAATTGATATTATCGATTTAATAAAACAAGTTCAACAATTTATTTAATATATTTTGATATTTTGAATTTTAAATTTTCAATATTAAAAAAATTATAATTTCAGCAATGAGATAAACAAGTTCAATTTGACAATTTTTGTTTATTATTTTAGTTTCTATTGTTTTTCACTTTAATCATTGATTTTCTTTTACCCAATCAATACTTTAAAAAAATATTTTTTGGGTGACCAAAATGAAAGCGACCTAAAAATTGGATGACCAAAATGAAACTGTAGACATGATGTGGTGTTTACAGTTAACGGTTGTTAAAGATTTAATGTTTGGGTGACTAAAATGAAAGCGCCCTAAAAGTTAAGTGACCAAATTGTAAGGATTTCATTTTGGGTGACCAAAATGAAAACATCCTAAAAGTTGGGAGACCAATTAGGTTGTTTACCCATAAAATTTTGAGCTTTTATATATAGGTTTTTCATAATATTTCTAAATATATAAAAATAATTTTAAATGCTATTTTCAAATTTATTTTTACAAATAAAATTTATACTTTTCGTTAGCAATTGTTAAATTATTTGTTTTTCAAATATTTTTTATATATTATAAAAACAATAGAACATAATTTTATAAAAATATTTTATACTGTTATATTGTTAATTACTTTAAAATAATATATACTATATATTAATTAATACTATTTTAATGATAATATTAAAATTTTCTAAACGATTTATTTTTATTAATTAATTTTTACTTATTATTAATCAATCTAAATTTATATAAATATTTAATAGTGTAACAACAATTAAATATTATTTATTTAATTTAAGGATAATAATATCATTTCACACTTATTCTTAATATATTCCTTTAACATCATTCTAATAAATCAAACAATGTAATACTATTACTTATTTATTCCATTCATTCAACCAAATTACATGATACATATTACTTATCTATTCTATTCCTACCAATTGTTATTACATTACAGCTCTATTTTATCCTAGCAAACCAAATGTATGGTTAAAGTTTTATTAATTCATGAAACAATGATTTTTTTTTTTATAACGGCTAGGGGTAAAGTCAAAAAAAATTTAGGGGACCGAAATGAATTTTAATTTTAATAGTCTATATGTTTATAGTTTTAAAAGATTAAATTAATTTTTTTATAATTTTATGAGGGTTAAAGTGTAATTTTATATTTATTAATTTAAAATTTTAAAAATTTTAAAGAGCTTAAATAGCAATTTTCTATTTTAGGAGGCCAGGGCCCCTACCAATCCCTTGGATTCGCTTCTGATAGCGGCTAAGTTTCTAAAAGATGATTGATTCATAAAATCTTATATTTTAGCAATAATAATTACATTTTACTTTTTAGAATTTGAAGATTATCTTAAGCAAGTAATCTTACATTTCTTATATTGCTAAAATTTGATAAAATAAGGGATAATTTCAATACCAAATATCTTTCCTTTTATAATTTTGGTCCATTATAGCTTATTCTTTTCAACTTGTTTTTCCTATCATTTGTGGCAACTAGATGAAATTAAAGAATTAGTATACTTAAATTGAATAAAGCTTATTTGCTTTTATCAAAATGGAACGATTTGAATTGGATTTGCTTTAATTACACAAAATTTTACTCAACACTCCACCTTTTAATACATATATTTTACATTTGGATTAAAACAGTATACATTTACTAAGTACAATTAAATTTTTAGAAAATTAAATTTTAATATTATTTGAGATATATATATGCTATTTTTAATTTTATTGTAAACTTTAAAAATTCATAGTTTGTGAAAGAAATAATTTTCATGCCAATCTATAATACATATATATATATATATATATATATATATGTCGTAATCATTTTTTGATTAAGCAGTAAATGACGTGATCGACTCGGGTTTTGAAAATGAAAAAGAAGGGAGTCGCCACCAATCTTTTTTTGATGAGGTGTGATCGGGTCACCTCGTAAAATAGTTGTTTTTTAATAAACAGTTTGATTTATCAAAACAACGATTTAGGTCTACGAAATCCGAAAACGAGTTCGAGTCGATTCACATGACGAGGAAGGGTTAGCACCCTCGATACGCCCAAAATTGGTACCAAATTGATTGATCGATGTCCTAATGTTGAAAACTTTGAAATGATTCGAAAATAGATACTTTTATTTTCAAAACTTGAAGGGGCATTAAGACTCTCTTATTTTCGAAGAGATAAAGCATCATGTCCAGTAAGTTAGGGTGCAATACTTTAGACTCCCGAAACTAAGCTCGCCTTCAAAAACTTGGTTTTATATTTGAAGAGGATCTCCCGTCATTTGTCAAACGAGAAATCAGAACCCAGTAAGTTAGGGCTCGTTTTCCCGAAGGTCCAAATTAGGAATATTGCCCCTATTTTAATAGAAAAAAAACTTATCCGAAGTATCTAGATGTCGAGTCCAGTAAGTTAGGCCGCGACATTTCGAATATCCGAGATTAAGTGTTTTGTTTAAAATTTAAATTGCGATTTTAAAAGGGACATCCCATTGTTTAACTTAAACGAGAAAAACCGGAACCTAGTAAGTTAGGGCTCGATTCACTCGAGTTGCTAATACGGAATATCTATTATTATGAAAATTGAGATGTCGGGAAAAATCAAGGAGGTGAACGATGAGAATATAAGTAGTGGGAAAAGAAAAGTATCGTGACAATGGTGTATATGTATTGACGATGGTTGAAAATAATGATAATAATAATGGTGGTAATATATATAGAATAGGTGAAATATATGCATGTTGAGAAATAACATAATGATAGTAGTAATGTGGGATATATATATATATATATATATATATATATATATATATAAGAAAAATGCCGGTAATATACATAAAATAAGTGAGATATTTACATATATATGAAAATAGTATAATATTAATAGCGATAATGAGAATGCAATGATGAAATAGATAATAATAACGAAAACAACAAGCAATAAATAGAATATTATTGATAGCAATAGTAGTAATATAATAATAGTAATAATATAGTAATATAATATATATGTGCATAGATGTAATAGTAATAATAATAACCTAGCGATAATGGAAATACAATAATAATAACATAGTAATAATAATAATAATAATAATATATGTATATATAAAAAATGATAATATAATATTAGTAATAGTGTAATAATAAACAAACAATAGTAAAATAAAGAAAAAGGACAAAAATGATTGCAAGATCAAATAAAAATTATGAAATAATGTAGTAAATAGGCCAAATTGAACTTAAGACAAGATTAAAGGGTCAATTTTGGTAAAATGAATGCTTTGGGGGTTAAATCAAAAATAAAACAAGGTTCGAGGGTTGGAAGAACACGCGCATAGAAGGTGGGGGACCAAAGAGGCAATTTTCCCCAATGAATTAAACGTAGCGTTTGAAAGAGGGACTGAATCGCAAACCACGTGGAATCTCCGGGCCAATATTGCAATAATTAAAAATTTGATTTTTAAAAACTAAAAACGCGGAAGGACCAGTAGCGCAATTTCCCCTCTGGCTTAAAAACATGCGGTCCTCTTAGGGTACGGGTCAGATTCGGGTCGGGTCGTCGTGTTGGTGCTTGAGAGGCCTGCCAAAATGATGTCGTTTTGGAGGCCTATTTAAGGCAAAAATCATTAAAAAAATTCATTTTCGCCTGCTTTTTAAAAAAACACCAGTTCTTTCTTTGTTTTTCTCTGCAGGGTCTGAAGTTCGGAGGATTTCTAGGGTCCTTCTGTCGCCGTCCATCGCCGACACTGCCACGCCGACCACCACACGAGTTGGCCGAAAAGGTAAAATCTTTTTTTTTCTCTTTCTTTTTTTTATAATATATAGATATATGTATATGTCGAAAAGAAGAAAAAGAAAAAAAAAGGAAAAGAAGAAATAATTTCGAAAATAAAAAAAGAAGAAGAAGAAATCACCTCTATTCTTTGGTTTTGATTCTAGTTTTTTCTTTCAGAGTTTAATCTCTGCTTCTTCGTTGTTTGAATCTCGTATTTGTGTTTTCGTATTTGCGAATCTATTGCTCAATATCAATAAATTTGTTTTTTTTTTTGTATTGCTTAAAAAAAAGGAAGTCCCCAATTACAATTGTTTGAATCGGCTTATATAGCCCTTGTTTTACAACTTGATCAATGATCTGTCTTTTCTATTTATTGTTGCAGGTGCTCTTGGGCGGTGCTGACAGCGGCGGTGGATGTGACTGGCGGCTGGTCAGTTGGTAGAGGCGGCAGCAGCTAGGTTTAGGGAAAAATTAGGGTTTCCCTTTTTTGTTTATTTTTTGATTGGGCTGATTGGTTAATGGACTAGGTAAATGGGTTTTGTAGTTGGGTAATTTGGGTTGAAAAATGGGCCGGGCAAATTATGGGTATTACAGCTGCCCCTCTTTGCTCGTTGTCGTGCAACGAGAACAGAGCAAAGACTTTAAAAGGCCCAAATTTGCCCGGTCTTGCCGAGCATTGATTCATTTGGGTGCTCTTCTTTGTCAGGTAGCTTCAAACTCTACTGTAACTTGTTGCTTTGATCCACTCCACTATTACTTCCGAGAGATATGACCTGTAGCTTCAATTTGCTTTTCCTCAATCTTTTAAGGGGTGAGATTTGTTTATTTTTAACTTGCTCCAACCAGAGAATTGTAGCTTCAATCTACTAATTGCTCCACTAGGACTTCGATGAAATAAATCTGAACTTTTCAAACTAGTTCTTTATTCTCGCAATATGAGTTGACTCTTTTTTTTATTTTTTTTTTGAAAAATAGAAACCGAAAAATGTAATTGAAAATACCTCTACCAGTATTCGAGGCCCAACTCACTTCTCGTATTATGAGTTGATTTTGAAACAAATGTAATTTGAAAATGAATTGAAAATACCTCGGCATGTGACCCGAGGCTCAACTCACCTCTCGTATTATGAGTTGATTTTGAATAGAAATTGAAAGACAGAATTAAAATATCTCGGCGTATGACCCGAGACTCAACTCACCTCTCATATTATGAGTTGATTTTTGAATGTAAATTGAAAGATGAAATTAAAATACCTCGGCGTGTGACCCGAGGTCAACTCACCTCTCGATTATGAGTTGATTTTTGAATGTAAATTGAAAGATGAAATTAAAAATACCTCAACGTGTGACCCGAGGCTCAACTCACCTCTCGCATTATGAGTCGATTTTTGAACAGAAATTGAAAGACAGAAATTAAAAATACCTCGACGTGCGACCCGAGGCTCAACTCACCTCTCGCATTATGAGTTGATTTTTGAAACAAACAGAATTTTAAAAAATAGAAATTGAAAATACCTCGGTGTGCGACCCGAGGCTCAACTCACCTCTCGTATTATGAGTTGATTTTTGAACAAAAATTGAAAAACACATCAGCGTGTGACCTGAGGCTCAACTCGCCTCACCTCTTGTATTATGAGTTGATATTTTGAAAAATAAATATTGAAAAACACCTCAGCGTGTGACCTGAGGCTCAACTCACTTCTCGTATTATGAGTTGATATTTTGCAATCGAATTTCAAAACATATCATCCGTGGAACTTCGGATGTCTTCTTTTTCTTGGTTCGGTACAACTATCGTCAAAACTTCTTGCTTTACTGGTGTACCTGTATGTGTCATGCATGAGGTTATCATGATATGCACGTGTTTGTCTTAAATGCTTTTATGCCTACATGATTATGCTATGCGCCCTGGGCTTGTTTATCATGTACCTCTTTCATGATGACCTGCATTCATTACTTCGATTCTTGACTTTCCTTTCAGGTTTTGTACCGGTCCTCAAGCTTTACGAGTGATCTGTGTTTCTCGTATATCACCCTTTTGCCCCCTGTTGAACTTTGTCCTTGCTTTGAGACTCTTGCACTTTCCAAATTCTCATCTAGGTAATGCTTAACATTCCTTTTGTTTAGAGTATGTAATTTCACTATTTATCATTAAAATGAACCAAACATGAGATGCATGAAAATGGCAAAGGAGGTATGAAAGGGATACCTCACGTTCATATTTATTTCAAAAGTAACAAGCAAAGAAAATTAACAAGGAATATTTCAATAAAGAAAACGTTATAAAAAAGGAAAGCATGTTCAATTGTCGCAAATGCTCTAGATATCCAACGCATGAACTTCTCCACGTTTCTTCATCCTGGATCTTTTCGAGCAAAGCTTCTTGTGTAGAAGATTTTAAGCTTCCGAGTCCGCTTCAAATATTATAATCTCAGCTTTTGACTCTCTGTTCAAATCGTCTTGCTCTTTATGTCTGAACCCCCTTCATTAGGATGCCCTTTCGGGTTTTCATCCTAATCTTTTTGTTTATCAAAATGCCCTTTCGGGTTTTCATCTTGATCTTTTTTTTTTCAAGACGCCCTTTTTGGGATTTCATCTTGATCTCTTTTTTTTTTACACCAAGACGCCCTTTTTGGGTTTTCATCTTGATTTCTTTTTTTTTAGGCATAGTAATTTTTCACGGCATCTGAGTTCACTGGATTAGGTAACTCCTTCCCATCCATCTCGTGAGAATCAAAGCTCCACCTGAGAAAGCCTTCTTTACGACGTATGACCCTTCTCAATTTGGTGCCCATTTTCCTCGAAAATCTTTTTGTATTGGGAGAATCTTTCTCAGTACAAGTTCTCCCTCGCGAAATTCTCTTGGCCGCACCTTCTTGTCATGGGCCGTGATCATTCTCTTCTGGTACATTTGTCCATGGCAGATCGCCTTCAAACGTTTTTCTTCGATAAGATTTAGCTGGTCATATCAAGCTCGAACCCATTCTGATTCTTCTAGTTTCGACTCTATTAAGACTCGTAGAGAGGGATCTCAACTCGATCGACAAAGACATGCCTTCTATTCCATAGACCGAGAAAGGGGTTGCTCAGTAGATGTACGCATGACGATGTGCGATATGCATAAAGCGAATGGTAGCTTCTCGTGCCGGTCTTTATAAGTATCGGTCATTTTCCCAATAATCTTCTTAATATTTTGTTAGCGACTTCTCATCGCTCCGCTCATTTTGGGCAATAGGGTGAGGAGTTATGATGCTTTATTTGAAATTGCTCACACACTTCCTTCATTATCTTGTTGTTTAGATTCAAAGCATTATCCGAAATAATTCTCTCAGGAAAACCGTACCGACATATGATCTCCTTTTTTAAGAACTTGCAAACTGCGGTCTTCATCACATTAGCAAATGAACGGCTTCTATCCATTTTGTGAAGTAATCTATGACCACAAAAATGAATCGGTGTCCATTAGAAGCTTTTGGGGAAATTGGCCCTATAACATACATGCCCCACATAGAAAAAGGCTACGGAGAAGTCATGACATGAAGGGGCGAAGGGGCTGTATGAATTTTATCGTCGTAAATTTGGCATTTGTCGCACTTTCTTGCGTAACTAATGCAGTCACTTTCCATTGTCAGCCAGTAATAACCGAGTCTCATAATCTGCCTGGCCATAGTGAAAACATTGGCATGCATTCCACAAACTCCGTCATGGACATCTTCAAGTATTTTTTTGGCTTCAATAGCATCCATACATCTCAAGAGCACTTGATCTTTTCCTCTTTTGTATAAGATGTCCCTATCAAGAACAAATGCCACCGCCATTCTTCTGATTGTTCTTTTGTCATTCTCATTTGCTTGCTCGGGATATCTTTGATTCTTGACATATTCTAAGATATCGTGGAACCATGGCTGTTCGTCTGCCTCTTTTTCAATGCTAAAACAATGTGTAGGGACCTTATATATGCTCATTTGGAGAGGCATTATTTCTGTTTCTCTGTTTACTTTGAACATTGAGGCTAAAGTGGCCAGGGCATCAGCCAATTGGTTTTCTTCTCGTGGGAAGTAATTAAAAGTCACTTCTTCGAACTCTTTGACCAACTCCACAACAAGATCACGATATTTAACCAACTTCGAATCTCTCACTTCCCAATCTCCACGGATTTGGTAAATCACCAACGCTGAGTCCCCATACACCTTCAAGATTTCGATGTTTCATTCAATGGCTGCACGAAGTCCCATGATGCAAGCCTCATATTTCGCAACATTATTGGTATAGAAAAAATTTAATCTGGCAGTGAGCGGATAATGGTTCCCTTCTGGTGACACTAAGACTGCTCCAATCCCATACCCCAATACATTTGATGCACCGTTGAAGCTTATCTTCTATGATTTCTCTTTTGATGACTCACACTCTTTTTCTGTAATGCACATCAAGTCTTCGTCTGAGAAATCAAATCTTAATGTCTCGTATTCCTCTGTTGTTCGAGTTGCTAAGAAGTCAGCTACCGCGCTCCCCTTTATCGACTTTTGACTCACATATATGACGTCGTACTCTGATAGTAGGATCTGCCATCGTGCCATTCTTCTTGAGAGTGGAGGTGATTCCATCATGTATTTTATTGGGTCCAGCTTTGAAATTAACCATGTCGTATGATACAACATATATTGTTTGAGCCTTCGAACTACCCAGACCAAACCACAACAGAATTTTTCAATTGACGGGTACTTTGCTTCATACTCCGTGAACTTCTTGCTGAGGTAGTAAATTGCCCTTTCTCTTTTCCCTGACTCATCATGTTGCCCCAATACGCAACCTATTGAGTTTTCGAACACAGTCAAATACAATATTAGCGGTCTCCGGAGTTGGTGGTACTAGTATCGGAGGGCTAGACAAATACTGTTTTATTTTATCAAAAGCCACTTGGCACTCCTCGTTCCATTCTCCAGTATTGTGTTTTCGAAGGAGTCGAAAAATTTGGTCACATTGGTTGGTAAGTTGAGCAATGAATCGAGCGATGTAGTTCAACCTCCCTAAAAATCCTCTGACTTCTTTTTGTGTGCGCGAAGGTGGTAGTTCTTGTATGGCTTTTATCTTATCTGGATCAACCTCAATACCTCTCTCACTGACAATGAAGCCTAGTAATTTTCACGAGGTAGCCCCAAACGTACACTTGGCTGGATTAAGCTTCAACTGGAACTTCCTTAGTCTTACAAACAACTTCCTGAGGTTCTCGACATGCTCTCTTTCCCCCCGATATTTGGCAATCATATCATCGACGTAGACTTCTATTTCTTTATGCATCATGTCATGGAACAACATTACCATGGCCCTCTGATATGTTGCCCGGCATTCTTCAATCCGAATGGCATCACCTTGTAGCAAAATGTTCCCCACATAGTCACGAATGTGGTTTTCTCCATATCTTCGGGAGCCATTTTTATTTGATTATAACCCAAGAATCCATCCATGAAAGAAAATAATAAATGTTTCACTGTGTTATCCACCAATGTATCAATGTGTGGCAATGGAAAATTATCTTTAGGGCTTGCTCGATTCAGATCGTGATAATCCACGCACATTCGTACCTTGTCGTCTTTCTTCGATACTGGGACTATGTTAGCGACCCATTCTGGGTATTTGGCGACTTGTAGGAAGCCAGCAGCAAATTGTTTCTTGACTTCTTCTTTTATCTTTAACAGCATTTCAGGTCTCATTTGTCTTAGCTTCTGTTGAATGGGTTTGCATTCTGGTTTCAGTGGGAGTCTATGGACCACTACATCCTCGTTCAACCCTGGCATATCCTAATACGACCATGCAAATACATCTTTACTCACGAAGCAAGGCAATCAAATCATGTTTGGTCTTCTCTAAAATGGAGGTCCCAATCTTCACTTCCTGCCTCTTTTCTTCATTTCCCAAGTTCACTGTCTCAACAGATTCTTGATGGGGTAGAATCTGTTTATCTTCTTATTCTATCATTCTTAGTAAGTCAGGAGATGAGACATAATTTTAGCATTTTCCTCAGCTTTGAATTCTCCTAAACAAATAGCTTTCTCTAAATCAATTTCAGGACTTGTAATGGGATTGTTCATGTCGTTGGTATCTGAGCACCTGAGAGGCAAATGGAAAAGAAAACTATAGAAGAGCATCAAAGTATTGAAACCAAACAAACATAATGTTATGGCATGATATGAGGTACAGGTAAGGACAGGCTATGAGAAGAGGGAATAATTATGAAGTTCACAATAATGAAAAGACTATGACGAAATGCATCTCCATTAATGTTCATTTAAATGATAAAGAGCAAACATAAGCTCTTACAAAAGAATCCCACTATTAGAGAGTTAACATTGAGCATTACTCTGAAGAGGACTTAGAAACTACAAGAAGGTCCACAGCAGTCCAATTATTCAAAATGAATCCAGGAGGATAAGGGCGTATCATTGAAACATCTTTAGTTGCATCATCACTTTTGTCAATAACATTTATACTGACGTTCTGAGGACCCCTTTCAATTGATAACAATGTGTTTTGTGGATTATCTCTTCTTGGGTACATCATTCTTGGAGATGTAAATGTTTTTGACGAAGGAGGATACGCCATGGGCTCCTATTCCAATTCCCGACCTGAGGCTCTTGCAATCCTCTTTTCTTGATCTTTCTGCAACTATTTTTTTCTTTGTTGCACATCTGTCTCTATTTTAGAAACACAACTTTTGGCTCGCCACCTATCTTTCTTCGTCACTACACTCACGTTCCCTTCAGTATGGTTAGGGAGCGGGTTTCCAGCCACATTACTAATACCATCAAATTGTAAAATCCCCGCATCGATAAGGCCCTGAACCCTTCTTTTAAAGGCTAGGCAATTTTCTGTAGAATACCCCTGGTTTCCAGCATGGTACATGCAACAAGCATTAGGATCATACCATTTTGGGTACGGAGGTTTCAGTGGTGCCATATAATGTAGGGATATTAATTGTTTTTCTAGTAATTTCGGGCACAGCTCTCCATATGACATAGGAATAGGGGTGAATTAAAGTTTTTTAGGATTGGGTTTTGTCAGTCTTTGTTCGTTTTTGGGCTAACTTTGAGTAGGCATAGTATCTGGTGGAAGTATAGTGAATGGTCTTTGGTTATTCGTGGCGTAGACGGGGTAAGGAAGAGGTGCTTGATGACAGGGGCTTTGAGGGGAAAAATAGAAGTTTGGAGGTGGACGATATTGAGGTCGTGATTGGGTTGGGTACGGATTAGAAGCATAGTGGCTTTCAGTCTCCACCATGTGGGTCTTTGCCTCTCTTTTCTTTGTAGGCACTGCCATTTTGAACTCTCGGGGCCATCCATCCTTCTACTCTTGATGGCATTTTTTATAAGTTCCCCAGATATTACGATATCGGCAAAGTCTTTTGTGGCATTTCCTACTAACTTATCATAAAATGGCACTTTCAAATTCCGCTCTCTCCTTTTTGCCTCACTTGAACAATCGGTTTGGCCCGATCATACTCAGGATTAAAACATGAATTCATTAGGAAGTTTAGTAGCGCCGATGTATTAGTCTGACATTGAGGTCCGGTAATGACAGGTCCCTCATACGACTGCATGTCTGGTTGAGTCGGGATATTCTTCGGGGAATAAATAATTTCTTCGTCATCGTCTGCACTGTCGTCCACTAGGCCACTTCTTTTTTCAAATCCTCCGGCTAGTAACTGGGTTAGCTGGCCTATCGTGTTCCTTTGGAATTGCGTTTGTTCATACATCTCTTGTTGAATTTTGGCCAATTGCTCTTGCATCTGTATTTGCATTTTCTCTATTCTTTTCAACCTTTGCTCCATGTTTTCTAGGTTAACTGAAATGACTTCACCTAATTAGGGTCTTTCCACAAATTTTAATGCATGTGATATGATGTAATGCAAATGCATAAAATGTAATGCAGGCGCATGGCATGAATGTAAAAAAGAAAGAGAGGTGTTGATCATGAATTTGATTCCATTAGAAGAACTTTTCTAGAAGATACGTTTCTTTACATAAAACGGATCGCATATATGGCCATGTCCTTATGTTCGAATGACCGTATTACAATCCACTTTATCAAGTAACACATTTCCTTATGACAAACTCTTCTATTTAGCAACCGAATATGAATCAACACCTTCTTTCTAAGATGATGCAATGCAATGTAGTCAAGACAAAAGAAAACACGTTAGCATAGGAGAGATAAACAATCACAAAAGAGAACAGGTTAGTGCAAGAGAAATAAACAAGCACAGAACACCTATCCAGGTGATCGCTAGGGTTTGGTACAATTCTACCTAGGGTAGGCTCCTAGGTCTCTAATATGTGGTTTGGTTCTAGAGTAAAGGTACCTAAACCAGCGGATTCCTCGATCCTCACCCATTATAGGCTCATATGGGCCGAGTTCAGTTCAGGGGAATTCATTTCCCTATGGCCATGCGGAAGTGAAAACTTCACGAAGACCTAGGTACGGATGTATCCCGAAAGTAGTCCACTAGCCCATGTGGAGGTGAAAACCTCAAGAAGGCATAGCTTCTTGCTCCCACTTAAAGGGTGTGACCACAACGGTCATGCAATGCAATGCCAAAGTATTTACGAGACCCAAAATTGAAAGTGCATTAAAAGAAGCATGATTTTTCGAAACCATTTTCCAATTTTAGTCAAAAGGACAAAAATCAATCAATCTATGGCCTGACTCTCTTAATATCCCCAGTGGAGTCACCAAGCTGTCGTAACCATTTTTTGATAAAACAGTAAACGACGCGGTCGACTCGAGTTTTAAAAATGAAAAAGAAGGGAGTCGCCACCAATCCTTTTTTGATGAGGTGTGATCGGGTCACCTCGTAAAATAGTTATTTTTTAATAAATAGTTTGATTTATCAAAACAATGATTTTGGTCTACGAAATCCAGAAAATGAGTTCAGGAGTCGGTTACGCACGAGGAAGGGTTAGCACCCTCGATACGCCCAAAATTGTTTCCAAATTGATTGATCGATGTCCTAATGTTGAAAACTTTGAAATGATTCGAAAATAGATACTTTTATTTTCAAACCTTGAAGGGATCGGAAGGGACGTTAAGACTCTCTTATTTTCGAAGAGATAAAGCATCATGTCCAGTAAGTTAGGGCGCAATACTTTAGACTCCCGAAACTAAGCTCGCCTTTAAAAACTTGGGTTTATATTTGAAGAGGATCTCCCGTCATTTGTCAAACGAGAAATCATAACCCAGTAAGTTAGGGCTCATTTTCCCGAAGGTCCAAATTAGGAATATTGCCCCTATTTTAATAGAAAAAAACTTATCCGAAGTATCTAGATGTCGAGTCCAGTAAGTTAGGACGCGACATTTCGAATATCCGAGATTAAGTGTTTTGTTTAAAATTTAAATTGCGATTTTAAAAGGGACATCCCGTTGTTTAACTTAAACGAGAAAAATCGGAACCCAGTAAGTTAGGGCTTGATTCACTCGAGTTGCTAATACGGAATATCGATTATTATGAAAATTGAGATGTCGGGAAAAATCAAGGAGGCAAACGATGAGAATATAAGTAGTGGGGAAAGAAAGTATCGTGACAATGGTGTCTATGTATTGACGATGGCTGAAAATAATGATAATAATAATGGTGGTAATATATATAGAATAGGTAAAATATATGCATGTTGAGAAATAACATAATGATAGTAGTAATGTGGGATATATATATATATAAGAAAAATACGGTAATATACATAAAATAAGTGAGATATTTACATATATATGAAAATAGTATAATATTAATAGCGATAATGAGAATGCAATGATGAAATAGATAATAATAACGAAAACAAAAAGCAAGAGATAGAATATTATTGATAGCAATAGTAGTAATATAATAATAGTAATAATATAGTAATATAATATATATGTGCATAGATGTAATAGTAATAATAATAACCTAGCAATAATGGAAATACAATAATAATAACATATAATAATAATAATAATAATATATGTATATATAAAAAATGATAATATAATATTAGTAATAGTGTAATAATAAACAAACAATAGTAAAATAAAGAAAAAGGACAAAAATGATTGCAAGATCAAATAAAAATTATGAAATAATGTAGTAAATGGGCCAAATTGAACTTAAGACAGGATTGAAGGGGTCAATTTTGGTAAAATGAATGCTTTGGGGGTTAAATCAAAAATAAAACAAGGTTTGGGGGCTAGAAGAACACGCGCATAGAAGGTGGGGGACCAAAGAGGCAATTTTCCCCAGTGAATTAAAAGCAGCGTTTGAAAGAGGGACCGAATCGCAAACCACGTGGAATCTCCGGGCCAATATTGTAATAATTAAAAATTTTGATTTTTAAAAACTAAAAACGCGGAAGGACCAGTAGCGCAATTTCCCCTCTGGCTTAAAAACACGCGGTCCTCTTAGGGTACGGGTCGGATTCGGGTCGGGTCGTCGTTTTGGTGCCTGAGAAGCCTTCCCAAAACGACGTCGTTTTGGAGGCCTATTTAAGGCAAAAATCCTTGAAAAAAAATTCACTTTCACCTGCTTTTTAAAAAAACACCAGTTCTTTCTTTGTTTTTCCCTACAGGGTCTGAAGTCCGGAGGATTTTCGGCGTCCTTCCGTTGCCGTCCATCGTCGGCGCTTTCGCGTCGGCCACCGCGGGTAAAATCTTTTTTTTTTCTCTTTCTTTTTTTTTATAATATATAGATATATGTATATGCCGAAAAGAAAAAAAAGGAAAAGAAAAAAGAATTTCGAAAAAAAAAAAAAAAAAGAAGAAATCACCTCTATTCTTCAGTTTTGATTCTAGTTTTTTTCTTTCAGAGTTTAATCTCTGCTTCTTCGTTGTTTGAATCTCGTATTTGTGTTGTCGTATTTGCGAATCTATTGCTCAATATCAGTAAATCTATTTTTTTTTTTTTTGTATTGCTTAAAAAAAAGGAAATCCCCTATTACAATTGTTTGAATCGGCTTATATAGCCCTTGTTTTACAACTTGATCAATGCTCTGTCTTTTCTATTTATTGTTGCAGGTGCTCTTGGCAAATCTCGATGGCAAGTGGATGTGTTGATCGGTGGTCGGTCAATGAGGCGGCAAAGACTAGGTTTAGGGAAAATTAGGGTTTCCTTTTTGTTTATTTTCCGATCAATGATTGGTTAATGGACTAGGTAAATGGGTTTTGTAGTTGGGTAATTTGGGTTGAAAAATGGGCCGGGTAAATTATGGGTATTACAATATATAAGCACAAATTTGGAGAAACTTGAATACTTTTATTGTTAATTATATTACTAAACTAACATTAAAAATATTTTTTTTATTATTGTCAAAATTATTTTTATATTTTTTGAAAAAACGGGGATCGACTTTAAAACGAAAATGGAGTTGCCACCAATCCCTTTTTGCTTAGGTGTGATCGGATCACCTTATAAAATATTTTATTTCAAAACATTGATTTTGGCCTACGAAATTCAAGAAAACGGGTTCGAGAGTCGATTACGTACGAGGAATGATTAGCACCCTCGTAATGCTCAAAATTGGTACCTAATTGATTAATTATTGCTCTTATGTCGAGAATTTGAAAAGATTAAAATATGATCCTTTTATTTGAAAGAAAACCAAGACTTACTTATCTCAAAGAAATAAAGCGTTATACCCAATAAGTTAGGATGCAACATCTCATTACTTCAAAACTAGGCCCGCCTTTATTTGTAGACAATTCTTACCTCGAGACACAAAACATCATATTCAATAAGTTAGGGTGCAATGTTTTGAATTCTCAAGAATAAGTTTTGATTTGCAGTTTATAAGTTTTAATTTCGAAAGAAAAGGGATACTTAATATTTTAAGTTTAACGGGAAAAATCGAAACCCAGTAAGTTAGGGCACAATTTTTCCCGAAGCCTCCAAATATTATGTATCACCGTATTTAAAATATTTGAATAAAATACGACAATTCAAAAGGTGTTTTTTTTATAAAAAGTGATTTTGGAATAAGATGTGGCACATATATATTACAAAATATCAATTTCACATAGCAATTTTCCATAATTACGAATCATATTAACAAATACCACTAATATAGACAATTAACAAAAGAATAATATAAGACAACGAATAATAAAAAAAAAAACTATACTAAAGTAATCATAAAATAAATAATAAATAAAAGAGCAATGACAAATAAAATATATAAAGCAATAAATAGCAAAATAATAAAAGAAAACTACCAAATAAATGTGAAACTTCTTATGCAAGATTAAGTGTAAAATGAAAGACATATATCGAATAATAAATAAATATTGTAAATAAAAATATAAAAATAATATGACAAAATCTAAAGAGTAATATATATATTCTTGAGAAAATAAATAAAATACGCTTTTGAATAAATAAATGGTATATAACCTTTTTTAAATATTTATAAGACAATAATCTAATAGATATATAAAACTACATAACAATATAAACAACATACAATATATGGAATTTTATACTATATTAAGGATAAAATAATTTAAAAGTTATAAATAATATAATATAATATAATATAATATAATATAATATAATATAATATATAATATATAATATATAATTTAAAATAAAAATATAATAATTAGTGTGTAAAATTTAAAATAAGATATAATATATGAATAGTATTGAACTTAATAAAATAATCTAATATAAATAATAAATACTAAAATAATTAAAAATAAGGATAAAAGTGAAAATAAAAAATAAAAAAATAATTACTAGCAGTAATAAAATATATACTGAAATAAAAAATTAAATAAAGTAACACGAAAAAAGATAATAAAAAAAACCAAATTTAAAACACTAGGGATAAAATTAGGATTAAAACAAAATTGTGGGGTTAAATTATAAATAAAGAGAAAGAAACGGATTGAATTACAATGCGCTAAAAATATGAGGGGATGAAAAGGGAAATATCCCTGGAGCATTATGCCCTGTGTTTTATCCAGGGACTAAAATAGATCAGCAAGAAAACCACTGGGGCAAATTTAAAATTAAAAAAAACTGAATTTAAAACAAATGAAACTGTGGAAGGGCTAAAGCAGCAAATAACCCATTTCTTAAAAACATGCGTATCCTTGTAGCAGGTCGGGTCAGTGTGCGGGTTAAAAGAGAAAACGACGTTGTTTTGGGCCAATGTAGCCAGCCCCAAAACGGCGCCGTTTTAGAAGCTTATATAAACAAAAAAAAAATTAAAATTTTCATTCTTCTCCACAGCAAAAAAAAAAAATTTGAGAGCCTTCAAAAATGCTCTCCCACAGGTAATTTCGGTGAATGCCGTGGAAGCTCCAACACGACCATTCATTATATATGCCACCACTTGCCATCGAAATTAAAAAAATCGATAATTTTTCTCTTTTTTTAATAATTTAAAAATATATATATGGTAAAAAAATTAGAAACGCAACTTATGAATAGACAGATTCGGGAAAAAGAAAAAAATAAAAATATAAACCTTTGTTAGATTTCTTTTTTGATTATGTATTGTATTTCTGTGTATATGTCTCTGTTTGCCCCCTCCTTTTTTACAGATTATGTTGGGTTATTTATAACCCAAAAATGAAATTGGAAAATAAATATAAAGTTGTAATCTGCTGCTAATGTCCATATTTGCTGTGTTCGTCTTTCCCTTTTTATAGGTAAATGGCGAGAAGCCCAGCGTCGGGGTGGTTCGCGTGTTGTGCGACGCTACCGAAGGATGGCGTTGGGTGTTGCGGCGTGAGACAGGAACCCTAGGGTTCGGGGTTTCCTATTTCTAAAATTAGGTTTGGGCCATTGGGCCATTTAGGTTTAGTTAGGTAATGGGTTTTGGGTTGTTTATTGGGTGTTGGCTTGTAATTGGGCTTGAGGAATAATTGGGATTTGTAAATGGACATTTGGTATTTTTTTGTTTATTATTTTCATTATTTTTTGAACTATGATGGGTTTCTAACGGGCCGGGCAAAATAGGCCTCTTACAGCTGCCCCTCTTTGCTCATTATCGTGAAACGAGAATAGAGCAAAGACTATAAAAGAACCAATTTTTTTGGATTTTGCCAAGCCTGAACTTCTTGGTCCTCATCTTCTTCAAATGGCTTCCAACTCCACTGCAACTTCAACGGTATTGGAATTTCATCTCGATTTCAATTTTAGAAATAGGTCTGATGGCTTCAATCTGCTTCACTGCAACTTCAGGAAGTCAATATCAGCTATCTTTAATCTACTCCGCTGCAACTTCAGGGAGGTCAGACTAGTATCTTTGATCCGCTTCACGCAAACTCGGAAGACAAGATCTGTTGTCTTTAGTCCGCTTCATCGCAAACTCGTAGAGGCAAGGTCGATGTCTTTGATCCGCTTCATCGCAACTTCAGAATGCCGATCGCTATTTTAATCGCTCTTCCGCAAACTCGTGGAGACCAGACTAATGTCCTCGATCTTCCTCCTGCAACTTCAAGAAGGTAAAATCTATCATTTTCAATCTACTCCACTGCACCTTCAGGGAGATAAGAATGATATCCTCGATCTTCCTCCTGTAACTTCAGGAAGGTAAATTTGTCATTTTCAATCTACTCAACTGCACCTTCAGGGAGATAAGATTGATGTCTTCGATCTATTTCACTACAACTTCAGGAATGCCAGATCTGCTTTCTTCAGTTGGCTCCACTGCAACTTCAGGGAGATCAAGCTGAGGTCTTTAATCTTCTTCCTGCAACTTCAGGAAGGTAAGATCTGTTATCTTTAGTCTACTTCACTGCAACTTCAGGGAGACAAGACTAATGTCTTCGATCTGCTTCCTGCAACTTCAAGAATGCCAAATCTGCTATCTGTGGTTTGCTTCACTGTAAACTTAGGGAGACAAGATCAATATCTTCGATCTGCTTCCTACAACTTCAGGAATGCCAAATCTGCTATCTTCGATCTGCTTCCTGCAACTTTAGGAATTCCAGATCTGCTATATTCAATCTGCTCCACTACAAACTCAGGGAGACAAGATCTGAAAGTGTCTTCGATCTGCTTCCTGCAACTTTAGAAAGATGAGATCTACTGTCTTCAGTCTATTCCGCTGTAACTTCAGGGAGACAAGGCTGAAAGTGTCAATTTACCCTACTACATTGTCCTATAGAGGACATAACCTATAGACTAGGTATATGCTTATGCCTAATTAGGATGCCCTAATCGAAATGAGTCAAATGCTCCTATTTAGACATGTTATGATATATGAATGCAAAAAATGTTATGAGAATGATTTTACTTTAGGTGTCATCACTCATATATTCATCAAGGTTTCATCTTCGATCCTCTTGAAGTGTCAATCATATTCTGCTTAAATAATTTGCCCCATTGTGATTCTGAGTCCACTCCACTTGAACCTTGGGACATAAAGTTTGTACCTCCCACTGCAACTTCAGGGAATAACATTTGGTTTCTTCCATCCAATCTGTTACCACTCAGAGGTATCATTTTCAATCAATTTGATCTGTTACACCATTCCCTAGGTGTAATGACCAGATGTATGTGCTTGAAATTTGCATGAATACAGGGTATTATTTTCTTTTCTCGAGAATGATCCCCGTTTCTATTTGGGTTGACATTGCTCGTCATTTGTCGAGATGATATCACCAAAAAATTTTCTTATCCGATAAAAATCCAAATGGGATAATCATCTTTCAATATTTTCAAACTCTTGGTCTTGGTGAGTTCAAAACAATAGTCTTGTTTTTAGATTCTCATATTATTTAGAAGCTTCCAGAGTAATATGCGAAACTCCCTTTATGAAAGTATTATTAGTCCATTAATCATTATTTCAATATAAAATGCTTGAAAAAGATCACAACAATGGACGTGAAAGAAATTAATCAGGAGCATAGCTCGAAACAAATAAGTTAATCAAAGATAACCAAAGTAATAGAAGAAATTGACTGAGGTGTATCTTGAAAAGAATAAAGTAATCAAAGATAGACAAGGCTATAAAAGAAAATTGATTGGGGTGTATCTTTGAATAAAATAATCAAAGATAGCAAATTCAAAAATGGGTAAGATAGAAGCTAGGTGCCCCAGATATCGCAGCATGAGCTTCTTTGTACAAACTTCTTGAGGACCATTTTGAGCTCAATACGTGTTTAGAGGATCCGGAGTACTTTGACAATGCCCCAAGACGTAACATACTTCCTCATTGTTAATTTAGGCATAGCAAGACTACCACATGCCCTATCTTTGATCAAAATTTGAGCCGCCCTCTTCAGGTTTTCGGCTCAAAACCCCTTTGGTATCAAAGCGCCCTTTGCGGGTTTTCACCTTGGCCTCTCCTTTTTTTTTTAATTTGATCTCAAGGCGCCCTTTGCGAGTTTTCACCTTGGCCTTTCCTCTCTTTTTTTTTTTGAATTTGAACTCAAGGCACCCTTTGCAGGTTTTCACCTTGGCCTTTTCCCTTTCAGGTAAAATACTTCTTGACTGAACCTGAATTCACCGGATTGGGCAAGTCTTTGGCATCCATCTCGGTCAATATCAATGCTCCTCTAGAGTAGGCCATTTTTTAATACATAAGGTCCTTCCCAGTTTGGCATCTAAAATCCTTTTGTATAAAGAAGATCCTTTTCAACACCAGGTCCTCATCATGAAATTCCCTTGGGTAGACCATTTTCGACATAAATCAGCATCATCCATTTTGGTATTTTTTACTATGATGAATACTTTCAAACCCTTTTCTTCAGCCAAGTTCACTAGAGACATTATACTTCATCCAATTCTTGACTCAATCAAAGCTTAGGGCAAAGGAATCTCGATTTTCATGGACAAAATCACTTTTATTCCATATATCAGTGGGAAAAGTGTTGCCCCAGTGAAAGTCCTGGTCGAAATTTGATAAGCGTAGAGAGTAAATGATAGCTTCTTATGCCAATCTTTACAAGTTTTAGTCACCTTTCATATTTTTTGTTGCTTTTTTTTTCTTTTTGTATTTTTCTTTTGACAACATTTGCTGCACTGTGATATGCTACCTGATCTTTGAGCAAACTGTAATCTTTGACATTGTACAGTTATGCATTATTAAACATGATCCTTTATGGCATTTTTTGCTGGCATCTGATCCCTTTTTTTTTTTGAAATTTGATGACTGCCGACTTTGCAATATTGGCATATGAAGCTACTTCCACCCTCTTAGTGAAGTAAACGACGACCATGATGATGAATCGATATTGGCTAGAAGTTTTTGACAAGATTGGCCCCATCACATCCATGCTCCACATATGGAAAATTTGTGAAGAAATGGAGAACGCACATAAATCTTGTCTTCCTCAAATACGGTGTAACTAATGCCATCCCTTTCTATGTAGATTAGCAATACCCAAACCTCATGATTAGCTTGGCTATTGTAAAACCATTAACATGTGTCCTGACATCCTTATGGACCTCTTTTAAGATTACAATGTACTCATGTCTCAGTACTCTAGGCATGTCCTGATATGATCGTGCAAAAACATCTTTGAATTCTTGAAAATAACTCAATGATGACTTGCCTTATTTCTGGGCTTCGATCTTCACCCCTTTCCTAGACTCGCAATATACACTGACCTTATGTAAGGTAGGACCTATTTTCATCATGTTCTACCATCCTTAACAAATCAAAAGATAGGTCACAATCTCAGTCATTTTCAAAATCCTAAGATCCCTCTAGACACATATCTTACTCGAAAGGAGACTCTAAGTCAGTAGCAGCGTTGCTCACATCGTTGATATCTAGAGACCTTATTGTAGGTTCGAAGGAAGACTCCAAAGAATAAATGATGAATGGAGAATGAAAGAATACTTAAAAGAAAGTCCAAACAAAAGAAAAAAAAACTAAGAACAATTATTTGTACAGTATGAAACGGAAAGAATAAAAGAATATTTGCTTAAAAAATGCATTTTATTGAAAAAAATTTCGAACACTAGCCTATTTCACAAAAGGGTTCTTATTGCCTCTAGGCTTAAGGCAACAAGCATGTTTTGAATATTACTCTAGATCAGCTCTAAAAATACAGAGATCTCTTCCACAGTTCCATTATTCAAAACACTCCCAAGTACGCAAGGGCTTGGAAACTTCGTTTCCCGGTTCCCTCTTCACTTTTGATTTCTTCAAAGAGTCGTAACTTTCTTGTCTCATCCTTCAATTATTGCATTTACTGCCTTGTCAAAGTGATCAGGTTTTGATGAATCGTCGAACTTCACAATTCCCATTTTAATGAACCTTTCGACCAACTTTTTAAACATAGTACAGTTTTTAATTGAGTGACCCGTTATTCCCGCATGGTAGTCGCATTGGGCATTCTCATTATACCATTTTGGGAATGGAGGTTGCACGGGTTTTGAGTAGAACGGAGACACCACATACGCATTAAAAAGACTCTGATAAAGCTTCTTATATGTCATCGGGATGGGTGTGAACTGGAGCTTTTTTGTATTTTGTCTCAAATTGGATTCCCGCCTTGAAGAGCCTTGATAGCTAGTGGTTATAGCCTTCGGCTGGCCTACGATGACTGATTTGGGATGTATGCTCAAGATACTCACTTCATTTTCCTTGTTTCTCGGGGCTGATCTTTTGGCACTTTCTCCCGTGTCTATCTTCCCACTCTTTACCGTATTTTTAATCATCTCGCAAGACATTACTATATCTGAAAAGCTTATGGTGGCGCTTCCCAACATATGGTTAATGAATGGGGCTTTTAAAGTATTGATGAAAAGCATTGTGGTCTCTTTTTCTAAAAGCGGCGGCTGAACTTGCATGGCAACTTTCCTCTATCTTTGAGTATATTACCTGAAACTTTCATTTGATTTTTTCTCCATGTTCTGTAAGGCAATTCTGTCAGAGGTCATGTATGTCATATGACTATTTTTCTTCATAAATGCTTGCGCTAGGTCTCTCCATGAATTGATCCTAGCACGGCTCAGTTGATTATACCATTTGGATGCTGCCCCCACAAAACTATCTTGGAAGTAGTGGATCAGCAATTGATCATTATTAACATACCCAGTCATCCGTCTACAGAACATGGTAATATGAGTTTCAGGACAGCTAGTCCTGTTGTACTTCTCGAATTCTGGCATTTTAAACTTGTGAGGAAGCACCAAATCTGGAACCAAACTCAACTCTTTAGCATCAATTCCATTATGATTATCAGCATTTTCCAAGGCATTGAATTTTTTCTTCCAACCATTTACAACAGTCCTTTAACTGCCTTGGCGATTCAGTTCTTGCCCGTTCTCTCTTTACTATATCCAAATCAGAGATAACAGGATTAGTTGGGTTAGATCCTGAGCCAACTTGGAAATCCATGGGCATTCTAGTGTTAGTTTGCCCTTGTTGAGGCCTAATCATGACAAATGGCCTTTGAGGATACTCATCAGGTTGTGTTTGTGCATGCAGTGGGGTGAAATCCGGAAAAAATCCTCATTATCTTCTCCAGCAATAGTCATGGGACCTTTTCCTTTGTCCATTGCTTTATTCAATAGCTGAGCCATTTGAGCCATCATATTTCTTTGGGCTTCCAGCATTTGGTCTCTCATCTCTTGTTGGAATTTTTCTAATTGCTCTTGCATATGGTCTTGCATGTCCCTTTGGAACTGTTCAAGTTTTTCATCCATATATTTTTTCTGTCTTAGAGCGAGTATCGTAACAATGTTTAGTTTCTAAATTTTTCTTCTTTCTTTCTCTCTTTCTCTATCTCTCTTTTTTCTGAAATAACTTCAACTAATTAGGGTCCCTTTTGTAAAAGTCTAATGCAAATGATGCAATGCAATGCAGATGCATGGAATGAATGCAAAAGAAAGAGAGTCGTTGATTCTGAATTCAGTTACATTAGAAAAAAATTTCTAGAAAGCAAATTTCTTTATATAAAATAGATTACATATACGGCCTTGCCTTTATATTCCAAGCAAAAACATCAATCACCTTCTTCACAAAGGTTAAATCTTGCAAACTTCTAATATATGCCTCCACTAGCTCCTTTTTGCTTGGGTCGCGACTCATTACTCACTTCTCCTTGCCATGCTTGTTAGCCTCTTCAAGAAAGCCAAGACATAGTGATTCTCAAATAGTCTTTTGTCAACTTGAATCTTTGGGCAAATGTAGTCTTGTATTTCTTCACGGACTATCAGTCTTCTCTTGTTGTGTTTTCTTGGACCATATTTGGATGACCGTATTATAATACACTTAATCAAGAAATCCATTTTCTCATGACAAATTCTTCTATTTAGCAATAGAATTTGAATTAACATCTCTTTTTATGATGTGAATACAATGCAATCAAAACAAAAGAGAACACGTTAGCACAAGAGAAATAAATAACAAAATAGGGCACCTATCTGGGCAACCCTAGGGTTCAATATAGCTTTATCTAGGGTTGGCTCTTAAGGATCACTATATGTGGCTTAGTTCTAAAGGGAAGGTACCTGAACCAGCGGATTCCTCAATCCTCACCCATTATAGGTTCATATGGATCAAGTTCAGTTCAGTGGAATACATTTCCCTATGGCCATGTGAAGGTGAAAACCTCACGAAGGCATAGGTACGGATGTATCCTGAAGCAGCCCACTAGCCCATGTGGAGGTGAAAACCTCACGAAGGCATAGTTTCTCACTCTCACTTAAAAGATTGACCATAACAGTTGTGCAATATGGTGCGAAAATATCCCACAAGACTCAAACCATAACAAACATATGACAAAGTACAAACTCATACGGTGAAAGAATCAAAATCAAATTTTGATTTTCGCTAAAAAGACAAAAAAATAATTAATTCAACAAAACACAACAAGTCAGTATCATATAAAAAATAAAATTCAAGGAAAATAAAAAATAATCAAGCACCTACCGGGTGATTGCTATAGTTCGGCGTAGTTCTACCTAGGGTAAGCTCTTAGGGGTTTCCACATGCGGTTTGGTTCTAAAATAGAGGTACCTGAACCGGCAGATTCCTCGATCCTCACCCATTATAGGCTCATAAGGACCGAGTTCAGTTCAGGGGAATACATTTCCCTATGGCTGCACGGGGATGAAAATCTCACGAAGACATAGGTACAGATGTATTCCGAAAGTGATCCACTATCCTACACGGAGGTGAAAACCTCACGAAGGAGAAAACATCATGAAGGAGTAGCTTCTCACTCTCACTTAAAAGGTGTGACCACAACGGTCATGTAATATAATGCAAGAGTACCCTAGACACTTAAATCACAACCAACTAAATGACCCAAACAAATGCAATAAAATAATCGTAATTTTAAAATTTGATTTTCAACTTTCGTCAAAAGCACAGAAATTAATCAATTTACGGCTTGACTCTCTTAGGTCCCCAGTGAGTCGCCAAGCTGTCGAAACCATTTTTATATTTTTTTGAAAAAACGGGGATCGACTTTAAAATGAAAATGAGTCGCCACCAATCCCTTTTTGCTTAGGTGTGATCGGATCATCTTATAAAACATTTTATTTCAAAACATTGATTTTGGTTTATGAAATTCAAGAAAAGAGGTTCGAGAGTCGGTTACGTACGAGGAAGGATTAGCACCCTCGTAACGCCCAAAATTGGTACCTAATTGATTAATTATTGCCCTTATGTCGAGAATTTGAAAAGATTAAAATATGATCCTTTTATTTGAAAGAAAACCAAGACTTACTTATCTCAAAGAAATAAAGTGTTATACCCAATAAGTTAGGATGCAACATCTCATGACTTCGAAACTAGGCTTGCCTTTATTTGTAGACAATTCTTATCTTGAGACACAAAACATCATATTCAATAAGTTAGGATGCAATGTTTTGAATTCCCGAGAATAAATTTTGATTTGTAGTTTATAAGTTTTAATTTCAAAAGAAAAGGGATACTTAATATTTTAAGTTTAACGGGAAAATCGAAACCCAATAAGTTAGGGTACAATTTTTCTCGAAGCTCCCAAATATTAAGTATCACCTTATTTAAAATATTTGAATAAAATACGAAAAATCAAAAGGTGTTTTTTTATAAAAAGTGATTTTGGAATAAGATGTGGCACATATATATTACAAAATATCAATTTCACATAGCAATTTTCCATAATTACGAATCATATTAACAAATAGCACTAATATAGACAATTAACGAAAGAATAATATAAGACAATGAATAATAATAAAAAAACTATACTAAAGTAATCATAAAATAAATAATAAATAAAAGAACATGGATAAATAAAATATATTAGGGGTGAGCATTCGATTGAATCGAATCGAATCGAATGAAAAAATTTCGAGTTAATCGAGTTGACGAATCATATTTTATCATCTTAATTTGATTTGAAATTTTCCCAAATCGAGTCGAGCGAGATGGAATTTGAATCGAATCGAATCGAATATATTTGTTCGAGTTAAATTTTAAAAAATAATTTTGGGTCCTTGTAACCACTGTCACCTATCGTAATAAAATTTGTCCGCCTTAATCAAATTTTTTATTAACTTTCATCACCTCATAATTTATTTATTAATCTTTTATATACAAAGTTAGCTTCTTTGCTTACTTAGTTATTTCAATTATCTTCATATTCTTGTCACTATGTATTTTAGAATTAAAATATATATTAAATGTAAAATGTGATTTTTTAATAAAAGCTATTTTAATATAAATATTCAATATGACTAAACAATTCAATAATATAAATAATATAAAATGTGAAATTTAATTTAATAATATAAATAGTATATATAAATAAAATTATTACTATTTATGTTTAGTGATTCTTTGGGGATAATTTTGATTTTTATTTGAGAGTAAATGGTGAGAAGTAAAAGTTTATGGGGGGAAATAAAAAGTTTTGGGGAATAAAAGTTTGAGGGAAAGTAAATAGGGAGAGTAAAATTTTGGAGGGAAAATATAAAAAAAAATTTTGGGGGGGATGGGTTTGGGGTAGATGGGAAGTGGGATGGGAAGGGAATAAAAGTTTTAGGAGAAAATTGGGAGGGAGTAAAAATTTGAGGGGAAAATAAAAAGTTTTGAAGGTTTTTGGGAGTAAAATTTTGAGAAAAATTAAATGAGAGAGTAAAATTTTAGTGGTAAATAGATTTTGGGTAGATTGAAGGGTTGGGATGGGAGGGGAATAAAAGTTTTGGGGGGAAAGTAGGAATGAGTAAAAGTTTTGAGGGAAAAGTAAAAAGGTTTGGGAGTTTAGGGTAAACATATAAAATATTATATTTTGATATTCGAATTATTTCAATTCGAAAAATCAACTCGATTCGAACTCGAAATTAGGAAAAAAAATTTGAGTTGACTCGAATAACTCGAATAATTCGATTCGTTTAACTCAAAATTCAAATTTTTTTCGAGTCGAATCGAGTTTTACTCACCCCTAAAATATATGAAGCAATAAATAGAAAAATAATAAAAAGAAAACTACCAAATAAATGTGAAAGCTTATTATGCAAGATTAAGTGTAAAATGAATGACATATATCGAATAATAAATAAATATTGTAAATAAAAATATAAAATGATATGGCAAAATCTAAAGAATAATATATATATTCTTGAGAAAATAAATAAAATATATTTTTGAATAAATAAATGATATATAACCTTTTATAAAAAAATATTTATAATACAATAATTTAATAGATATATAAAACTATATAACAATATAAACAATTACTGTGTAAAATTTAAAATAAAATAAGATATAAACAACTATATTAAGGATAAAATAATTTAAAATTTATTTGTAATATAATATAATAAGATAATATATAATTTAAAATAAAATATAATAACTAGTGTGTAAAATTTAAAATAAGATATAATATATGAGTAGTATTGAACTTAATAAAATAATCTAATATAAATAATAAATAATAATAATTTAATAAATACTAAAATAATTAAAAATAAGGATAAAATGAAAATAAAAACAAAAAATAATTATTAGCAGTAATAAAATATATACTGAAATAAAAAATTAAATAAAATAACACTAAAAGAAGATAATAATAATAAAAACCGAATTTAAAACAATAGGGATCAAATTAGGATTAAAACAAAATTGTGGGGTTAAATTATAAATAAAAAGAAAGAAACTGACTCAATTATAATGCGCTAAAATATGAGGGGGTGAAAAGGGAAATATCCCTGGAGCATTATGCACTGTTTTTATCCAGGGACTAAAATAGATCAGCAAGAAAACCACCGGGGCAAATTTAAAATTAAAAAAAAAAATTGAATTTAATACAAATGAAAATATAGAAGGACTAAAGTAGCAAATAACCCATTTCTTAAAAACACGCGGATCCTTGTAGCGGGTCAGGTCAGTGTGCGGGTTAAAGAAGGAAACGACGTTGTTTTGGGCTATTGTAGCCAGCCCAAAAACGGTGCCATTTTAGAAGCTTATATATAAAAAAAAAAAATTAAAATTTTCATTCTTCTCCTCAGCAGAAAAAAAAAAATTTGAGAGCCTTCAAAAATGCTCTCCCAGGTGATTTCTACTGAACAAAAAAGCTCCTGCGACGACCCACCTCCTGCTGTCACGCCACGGCGTACCAAATTCGAAAAAATAAGTAATTTTCTCTCTTTTTTTAATTATTTAAAAATATATAAGGTAAAAAAAAGAAAATAGAAACGCAACTTATGAAGAGACAGATTTGGGAAAAAGAAAAAATATATATAAATCTTTGTTAGATTTCTTTTTTGATTATGTATTGTATTTTTGTGTATATGTCTTTGTCTGCCCCCTCTTTTTTTACAGATTATGTTGGGTTATTTATAACCCAAAAATGAAATTGGAAATTAAATATAAAGTCGTAATCTGTTGCTAATGTCCATATTTGATGTGTTCTTCTTTCCCTTTTTGCAGGTAAATGGCGAGAAGCTCGGCGTTGGAGTGATTCGCGCGCTGATTGCGGCACAGATGAAGGCTAGCGTTGGGTGTTGCGACGTGAGACAGGAACCCTAAGGTTCGGGTTTCCTATTTCTAAAATTAGGTTTGGGCCATTTAGGTTTAGTTGGGTAATGGGTTTTGAGTTGTTTATTGGGTGTTGGCTTGTAATTGGGCTTGAGGGATAATTGGGTTTTGTAAATGGACATTTGGTATTTTTTTGTTTATTATTTTTATTATTTTTTGAACTCTGATGGGTTTCTAACAGGCCAGGCAAAATGAGCCTATTACAATTATTATGTGATAATAATAAAATTAAAATGATAGTATGTTAATGAAAAATTAATTAATTAGATCATATATTTTAAAAATTATATTTAAAAATAACATAATATATTATTAACTAATAAAATGTAAACCAACAAAATCATTGAATATAATTGGAAAAATTAAAAGTAATAAAAATTAAGTTTTTAATTAAATATTTTAATTAAATAAATATAATGTTTTCTCAGTAAATGTGGTTTTATTTTAAATATGATAATAATTAATCATATTAAAATCAAATTTTTATAATTAATAAAAACCAAATGTTTGAGATTAAAATATTATATCTATATAGAGAGAAAGATAGTATCAATATATTGGTATCTTTAATGTATAAATTTATTTATTTATCAAAATTGAAAATAAATATATTTTATAATTTAATCAAAAATATTTTTATATAAATATTAATTGCATCTAATCAAATCGATTTTATCGAACATAAATCTTAACTCGACAAATAGTATGATCAGATATATTTGAAAAATAAAATAAAAAATCGATCAATTAAGAATTAGTATTTTGTATTATTTATGTTTCTCATATTTTTTAAATCTATAAAATCAATAATATACTATAATTATTTTACTATTAATATTTCTACTTTTTTTTTTTGGTGAAAAATAAAACAATTACATCAAGTCAATTGTTTAAAAGCACCACAAGCTATCTCTTGTTGAAGAGCTCCCAACACCTGGTTAGGTGGCACATCGAAAATTTGTAAGCTTGACTTCTGGTCTAGGTAGAGCTTAGCCAAACGGTCTGCAATTAGATTTCTCTATCTGGGCACATATCTGACTCCCCAATGTCCTTCAAAATGCATAATTCTTTAAGCTCGTCTAAGTACTGTGATGCCTGAATCTTCCAACCCCTTATCTGTCAAGGCCTTAGCCACATTTGAATTGTATGTCTGAACTGTGGCCCGTTTGTATCCTTTATTTAAAAAAACGAGGATCCCATCTAGAATACCCCAGAGTTCCACCTCAAAGTGAGTACAACTACCCCTAAAGTGATTATATCCCAAAATCCAGTTGTCTACTTGATCTCGTAGCACACCACCAGTAGAAGCATTCCCAATGGCTTGCTCCACGGCACCATTAGAGAATAGGTGAATCCATGTTCCTTCAGTGTGCGTTTGGTAGCACACGTTTAGGGAATTGGGCATAAAAACATTTTCACTTGATTCAAATTGTTGTGCCCAACTAAAGGTTTGACTGTTTCGTAGGCGGACTAAATAATGTTCTAAAAGATGAAGATATTTCTATTCTTCCAAATTCGTCAACTGATAGATAAAGCTAATAGATAATTTTTAATGTTCATAAAAATTATTAATATAAATAATTATAAATAATATTTATTATCACTTAATTAAACTTTGGTCCATATTAAGTTACACTTATTATTTTAGATTAATTACCATTTAATTAAAACTAATATTTTTTTTAGTAAAAGAAGACAAGAAACTTTTACGTCCAAATCATTCTGGCCTAGTCAAACCATCTAAATCACCATAAATAGGATTTAAAACAAAATCAGGTGGTTGTAGGAAAACGCATCATCCTATCCCCCAGCCAAAGGCCTATCTAGCTTAATTCATCTGCAGCTTTGTTTTCTTCCATGTAGACATATTGTATCTTTACTTCCTATCGGTTTTGAACCAAACGCTTGACATCCCGAGCCACTACAAAATGAGGAAACCTTGACATAGGTTACAGCAACATATGAACAACCTCTAAGTTGTCCAATTCAAGAATCACCTTCCTTGTTCCATATGACAGGCTTGTCGTAATCCATCGTAATAGTCATAAGTTTGTTGGCTCTTACCTTGTTCGTAAAAAAATTATTATATGCGGTTAACCAAAGAAATACCTTGACTCGTTGAGGGCATTTGCTACTCCAAATATTTTTCCATTTTTCCCATCATTTGTAGAAGCTAGAGGCCGTAAAGAATTATAGGTAGATTTGGTGGTGAATCTGTAATTTTTATCCTATTTCCATCCCAAGGAAACATCAAGAGTCGTTTGTGGTGTTTTAGACGCTATATATTGCACAATATTGTTCGAAAATAAAGGAGCAAATTGTTCCCAAGCCCACTGTCCCTCATCTGCTGTCATCTCAGCCACCGGTACATGCATTGACACATTCCAACAGAGAAATAGTCAGCAAGCGTTCTACATTTTGGTAACCAACAGTCACGCCAAAAATCAGCATTACCACTATTACTAATACCTTTCCAAATGCAAGAGCAACGAGTAGCACGTACAGCACGAGGATTACTCATTCCTATCTATATTTAGATCGAAGCACTTGCACCCAAAGATAATCTGATCTTTGAATAATTTGAAAACTGGTCTTCATTAAGAAAGCCATATTTTGCTGCCACATATTCTTGAACCCAAGTCCTCCATCATCAACGGGTTTACATAGATCTTTCCATTTCATAAGGCTAACCTTCCGTTTGTCATCTGTATGTCTCCAAACAAAATTCCTTATAATTTTCTCCATCTTCATACACACTCCTTTAGGTACAACAGTGGATTGCATGGTGTAGATAGGTATGGCCGCAAGGACGGCTTTAGCAAGCGTTATTCTTCCAACTAGTAAGAGAGACTTCACTTTCCATCCGGACAGCTTATGCCTCATAGTAGAGACAAGGTAATGACAGGTGGCTTTGTTGACCCTGTTAGGATAATTGTCATCATACGAACTTGCCACAGATTGAAATTTGTCTCACCATCGACCTTCTCAATTTCAAACATTGTTGCTGTCATCTCTGAATGGGCTGATCTATGAAAATTGAACTAGCTCTGATACCACTTATTGGGATCAATCCGAGTAAGCAACAAGTAAAAAAAAGCAGAATAAATTGAGAAATTGAACACACAAATTTAACGTGGAAAAACCTCTCCAAGGAGGATAAAAAACCACGGGTAAAGATAATTTTACTATAATGGAAAAAGAACGAAGAGTATAAAAGATAGAGATAAAAACTAAACCCCGAAAATAAAGAACCCTCAAAACGTAAACACAAAATTCTCTAAATGTGTTATGAGTTCTAATATCTAATGGGTGTTATTTTTTAAGGTTGTAAAAGAGCCTATTTATAGACTAAATCAAAGGTCAAATAATAATAAAATAATCTAAACTAATCAGTGTTTGATTGAAACAAATAAACAGAGTTTAACTAGAAGATTACTTCTCAAATTTGACTAAAATAGGAGTCATATTTAACAGACCCTATTATGGAATAGCATAACACATAAGTATTTCCCAAGATCAATCACAAAGGAGAAACCCAAGCCCATGCTTATTTCAATTTTCATCTCGGGAGGGACATTCTTTGTAACACTCCTTACTCGGGTTCTACTCCGGGACTAGGCCCGAGGCGTTACCGTAATAAAATCTCATGATCGCCACTTAGGTTCATCTTAACTACTCTCTCAGGTCATCTCAGCAACCTCATTCTCGACTTACGAGGCCTCATTCATACACATGAAGGCTCTTGAGACTATATCGAAACTTTTTCGAATCTTAAAATTTTTCTCTTTTGTACAGGGCTCACACACCCGTGCAAGAAGAAACACGCCTGTGTGTAGACCCACACGCCCATGCTCCTCAACCATGGTGAATACTAACTACTTACACACGGCCTCAAAGCCCAATCGCACGCCCGTATGGCTAGCCCGTGGCCAACACTGATTAAACTCACACGGTCTATGCACACGCCTGTGTGGCTAGTCCGTGGTCTAGTCTGACTTAAAATGTTAACATGCAGGGGATACACAGCCAAGTCACACGTTCGTGGGCTTACCGTGTGTCACACATGGCCCAAACACAGGCCGTGTGTCTATCCATATGGACAAGAACAAAGCTATTTGCTAAGCTCTTCTCACCCCTATAGCATACACATCAAGCACTCATTCAACACATCCATAATCAACTCAAAAGAAATCACAATCTCACATGGATAATTACATCTTTTATATAATATAACAACCAACAAATATGGCATTATACAAAACAGATTATCCAACTATAAGCCAACACATCTTAGCCATTTACAACAAAATTCACTAACTTGCCTAGCCCCTATACATGCCATATACAAAACATTAAATACTATGTACCAGAGCGTGATGATAGTGTGGGCGATCTTCCAATTGATCCTCGTATCTCGGTTCAACACTTTTTACTCTATAAGACGAGGGAAAAGAAATGGAGTAAGCTTTGAGCTTGGTAAGTTTACACATAAACAATTTGGAATCATAGTATAAGCTAAACAACAATTAGCATTATACTAACATATAATGTACAATCATGCTTACTCTTTCTATCCCTTACCACATTTCTAACACATCATGAGTCACATACTCATGACCATTGAAATTCACCCCTGCATTCAATATCGCATTTACACAATATACAACATATCATTAATTCTTGATAATACATCCACACAGCTACCTTACTCAATAATGCAACCACTCAGCTAATGTCTCGGTGGTCATGCACTTAACCCACCACAATCAATTAATAAGGTAGTATCGCACTTAGCCCACCACAATCAATTAATAAGGTAGTATCGCACTTAGCCTACCACAATCAATTAATAAGGTATTATCGCACTTAGCCTACCACAAAGGTAATCTTAGTGGTTCGGACTTAGCCCACTAAACAATATACTTAATGATAGCATCGCACACATCGTCGTTAAGCATTAAGGTGGTATCGCACTTAGCCCACCATTTAGCATTATCACTACTCATACACATAACTAATTACTCATTCATTCATGTTTTCTACCACATTCATTCTACTTGAACCAAATATGTTCTCAATCATTCTCAATCATGCTATTCAATAGCTAGCATTAAGAAATTGTAAGTATGAATGCATTGTTTATGCATAGACTTACCTTGATACTCAAAAGTATAGAAACGTGCAATTTAGTCCACCACCTTGCTCTTGCCTCGGTTTCGATTCGAGCTTCATTTTCTTTATCTATAATGATAATTCAACTCATCAATAGACACATAGACGAAATTGACTCTTATCTTAGACTTTAGCAAAATCCCCATTTTGCCCCTAATCTTTCTCATATTTACACTTTTTCCCCAAGGCTCGTAAAGTGATTTTTATTCAACTTTCTAGCTTTTCATGCTTAGCCGAATTACCTATTCAACTAAAGCAATCATCAATTCGCACTACATCACACATGATTGACCAAACTCAAGACTTTTACAAACTAGTCCCTACATGCATTTTCATGGAAAATCATTTAGCAAAATATATTTCTACTACATCAAGCTTTCATATTCTTCCATAAAACATCAAAATACATGCATGTCATACATGATTACATTTTTAAACATCCATTTTAGCTCATCAAATAGCTAAAAATAGCTTATTCATGTTACTAGGACTTCAAAAACACGAAAAATATTAGAAACGGGGCTTGAATGCACTTACTAGCAAGATTGAAAAATTTGAAGAACCCTAACAATGGCTCCTTGAATTTTCGACAGCTTGGAGAAGAAGATGAATGAATTTTGTCATCTTTTCTCCTATTTTAATCATTTAATAGCCAAATGACCAAAATGTCCTTTTTGACAAACTTTTATTTTAACTCATTCATGCCCAATTTTGTCCAAAAATTAGAAATTGGGAAAATTGCTATTTAAAGACCTCTAATTAATAGTATAAAGAAATTTTACACAAATAGCTTCTAGAATTTCACATTTTACAACTTTTGCAATTTAGTCCTTTTGGACAATTCAACCGAAATTTCACAAAATTGCTTCATGAAACTTTCACACTAGCATGCATACATGACATAACCTCAAAAACTCATACATAGACCTCGGATTTATGGTCTCGCACCACTATTCCGACTAGGCCCAAAACTGGGATGTTACATTCTTTGAAAAGAATATTTGTGTTTTTTGGAAACTAACTTTGTGCCCAAAATGGGTGCAAAAAGTTTCCAAAGCTTCCAGCCTAAACTCATCTGTAAGGCTACCATTCCATAAAATTTACATGGGCGTTGAATTAACACAGTGCATGATAACTTGTCAAAGTTGGTCTGTTATACCTATATCAACAAGAGTATCGTTAATAAAACCCAAATCAATCTTGTCCTAGGCTTTTCCATATCAATTTTAATTGTTATCCAACCTTGCCTCCCATATTTATTATGCATAGAGTGAATAATATCTTGCCCAATAATAATATTATTTGTGATGCAATGCTCTAGGACAAAACTTGATTGATTTGGGAGCACCCAATCCAGCATATAAGGCTTCAGCCGATTCACAATTACCTTGGACATAATTTTATAGTGTGCACATACTAATTGGTCGAAATTGATGAATGAATTTTGATTTCTCCTTTTTTGGGATAGGGACAAGCAGAGTTTTATTAACCCATCCTTCAAAATTGTTTCCAACCATAATATTTTTAGCAAAATCACAAACCACTTCCTACAATAGCCCAATTTTCCTAATAAAATATGACATGTAGACCATCAACTCTTGGTGCTTTTAGGGGGTCATATCAAATATCACTTTTTTACTTCTTGATCAGAGACTAGCCTGCACATATTTAAATAATGAAAGAACCTGTTTCTTGCTACACCTTGCAATTCCAAAATAAGATTTTCATCATAAATATAAGCATTAGTAAAGGCATTTTCATTCAAATACTATCAAAATAATTACTAAAAAAACCACATTTTAGCATTATTTAATAGTTTTGTTTTCAACAAAAAGAAGAAGTTGATTTTCATTATTATTTGATATGTTTAGTTATTATTATTTGATATTCAATAATTTTACTATTATTTTATTTTAATAATACTTAATTGTAAATGTTGTTACCATTGTGTTTTAAAATATGAGAATAAATTATATTAAGATCATCCTAAAAACTAAGGTTTTTAGGCAACAATGAAATAAACCCATGTCATTAATTTCTAAGCACATAAAAATTTTATCATACCCTCAACTCTATACAGTCATTACCTTAACTCAATTTTTTTATTGTCTATCCCAACTTAATTTAACATTGATTAAATAACAAAAATTTTGAATTAAAAAAATAGTAAGGTTGAACAACTTTCTTAGGGTTTATTGGAAAAATTAGCAACAGTCATATTTCAACTCGAAAAAGGTACAATTCTATTTTTGCACTATTGATCTATAGTTGTAATCTCTTTTTCTCTATTATGATGTTCATGATATATGATTTATACATTGAAACCTTTGGGCAATCAACATATTTTATTTTCTACTTTTCCCCTAGGGATTAATGCAAGTTTGAATTGGGAGAAATTGAAAATTCTCTCTGCATTTTGCTCGATTGGACAAGAATTTTAACTGATTTGGTTGGGTTTCAACAAAATCTTTGTATGTGTTCTCTTCAACCTCTATAAATTTTCTTTTTCTCTGAATTAGATAATGGTTTCAAATTAAATTGGAGTTCTATTGCTTATAATATTTGTAAAAGTTGTATTGGTTTCCAATGAAATTGGGGTTTTGAATGAAAGTTGTATTACTCACAGTACTTTTGAAAAAGCTGATTGAAAAGTTCTTAAGGTAATTAAAATGCTTGCTTGAAATGAAAAGCTGAAAATTGTCTCGAAATATTTGAATGGTGTGCAAGTGTACACAATCTTTGACACGTAATAAAGTAGTAAGTAAGAGTTATCGTCTCCACAGGGACTGTAAATGTAAATCAAGAGTTGCACAAGTAACACTTAGAAAGTTGGTTGGTAATGGGATAAATAAAAGTGTGATGAATTTCCTAATTACCCTAAAAACTAATCTAAGTGTGCTCACAAATAAAATAAACACATAATTATGCAAGTTTTTATGAGTTAATTATAATAGCATATGTGTGTTAGAATAATTATGTAACGCCCTGATTTTCTTAATTTTGTTTTTTGTGAATTCTATCATAAATGAGTATCTGCTTCAGTGGTTAGTTGTTTTGGGTGTGTGGTTGAGGTCTTGGGTTCAACTCCCACTTTTGGACTTTTTTCTATTTTTTATTCTAGCTTATTCCTTGGCAGGTTGGCTTATATTCTATTTCTAGTCAAATCATATTAGAATGAGCTTGTTGGTTTAGATGGTAAGGTGTTAGCTTGCCTTGAGGTCTCGTGTTCAACTCCTTGCGTGAGCGTAGATGATAATTTTTTCTTCGATTGTGTGATAGAGGTTTGGTGAAAGTGAAATTCTGAGGTAGTTGAGAGTTAGTGGGTTAGTTTAGTGGGATTTGTTAGTTAGTGGGATAATAGGGGGTTGAGATATTGTGGGATTTAAATTTTTTTTTTGTTTTTATTTTATTTTCCCCTTTACTCAAATTTTTTTGACATTAGTTTTCTCCCCTCTTCCTTTCATCTGCATTTTATTTTTGTTCTTTTTCTCTACTTCGTTCAACAATCGATTGTTCCAATTGTTTTGTTTTGGATTTCCTATGGCCCCTTGTTTGTTTGGGTAAGTTTTGAATATTCGTTTTGGTTGCTTTTCTTTTCTTTTCGAATTGGCATAATGGTGTAGGTAAGGAAGCTAATTTTCTACGAATCTGTGGCGTAGGTGAAGGCAGTGAAGTAGCGGACTTTGATCCAACGATTTGATTCAAGGTTGTGGTCGTATTTGTTAGCGGTAAGTCCGTATGCGTAGTTGGTTTAATCATGTTAGATTCGTAAATTAATTGCTAAATCGATATCTAGTAAACTATTTTTAGGGTTTCAGAGGTCTCGATAGTGTTGTAGCGTCAAATCTAAATTAGGTGTGTAACAAAACACGAGAAAATGAGGTTCAACAAAAGTTGAAAAAGTGGCCTATCGACACCAAACGAGTGTGTGCCTGGCTGTTTGGCAACACACAGCCATGTGACGGGCAAGTGTGTGGCCATGTGGGTCACACATGTATATGGGCCTATGCCACACGGGCGTGTAGGACATGGGCCAGGCCTTGTGGGCCACACGGGCAAGGCTAATTTGGGCTTGTGGACCTACACCGTGTGGGCCCAAAATTTTGAAATTTTCCGTAGGGTCACATACATTAATCCGATTGGCTATGGACCTTCCGTAGGGTCGGTAAGGGCAAAATAAACCCTAATGCATGAGATCTGTTATACTGATAAACTGAATTAAGTTTAGGCAAACCAAAATGTATGTTCACTGTTTTGTATAAATATATATGATATTTGTATACGAGCATGCGGGTCATTTTAATTATGTTATATTTGTATATCTGTATATAGGGTGGGATTTGTATATGTGGAAGAAGTGTTCTGTGAGGAAACCTTTTGCCGATTTACTGGCAGCTTGGCTGCAAACTATTCTGATATGTGTCGTAAAGATACTATGTGGTGTGTAGGGATGGGTTGGTATTTTATACCCCACATGGTGTGTTGGGATGGTCAAAGATAGTGTGTAAAGGATAGGGATAGGAGTTGCATATCTATATGTGTTTGATAATTTGATTATGATATTATTTGACTCTATTAAAGACTTATGTCTGTATCTAATCTGTTACATGAGAAATCTGAGTTATGCGTATGTATGTCTCTGTTAAGTAACACACTGAGTTTATGAAAACTCACATCTATTGTCTATTTTGTTCAGGTAATCCTCAGACATAGATGGGTCAGTGCGACGGAGGCTCAACGGTGACCACTAGTCTAGATACTGTCTTTTAATTATTGGTTTTATCTTAATTTCTAGGTTTTCCTTGAGAGCTTGTAATTTTGGGACTCTCCGGACTTTTTAATTTCCTTTGGTTTTTGATGTTAATTTTCGTTTGATTTTGTTTCCTACGACGCACAATAAACGATTTTCGTAAATAACGGTTCACGCAAACAAATGTTTTGGAAAATACAAACTTCGACATATAATAACACTTAAAGTTTTCACTACGAATAAGTTTTCTGAAAGAACAAACTATCAATGGTTTTAGTAATGAATATGTTAAATGGATGTGTTTTATAATATATGGACTCCTTTTTAGCAACATACTACACGAGGTTTTTAACATGTTAAAATTGGTTTCAAAACCCTTCTTCGTAACATTCCTAGATTCGGCTATAACGTCCAGGCCGAGTTTGGGGTGTTACAAATTATCCTTCCTAAGTAAGAATTATTTAAACAATGCTAAAAGATGTTACAGAGATTCCATGACAAGTTGACAATTTATTAACCCTTATTAAATTAAATGGTAATGTTGTATTTATTTAATTACTAAGTTCATCTAGCATATTTCTATGTTCAACCAACTCACAATTTCATAAGCAAACATCATACAAAGGTTACCTGAGGTAACAATATTTTTATTTTATTACTAATTCAATCACTAAATTATCAAATATAAACCATCTAAGTATTGTATCATTAATTATAATTTTGGTCGAATTAACTAATCAATTTAGTTGCTTCCTTCATTCATAATGAATGAGAAACATGTTCATCATTTTACTTGAATGAATAAATAGATCAAATGCATAGAACATCTTTAACAGAGCTAAATAATCTAATGTAAGGAATTTAAATCATTCTAACACCAAAATAATTAAGCATTAATCATGATTATATTCAAAGCAGAAAACTTAGTGCAATCATGTTTCTTGAATTGAAAAAAAAATAAAATATTGAAGGGAAAGAGAATTGCTAAGTCGTTTCTAGTAGATCTCCGTGGCACTACTCACTTTGCTCCTCCTTTATTGTTCTCTTCTTTCCGTGATTACCAAGTTTAAAAGCTCTCAAAATTTCCAAAAGTGACTGCTCTCAAAACCTTGCAAACACTCTTTCAAGTGGTAATGGATGAATGGAAAATGAGAGAAAAGAAAGAAAGATAGATGTGTGTAAAGGACATGAAATATGGAGATTGAGTTGATGATGAGAGTGAATGTAGCTCCTATATTTATACTTGAAAGTCCCCTTGAGTCTTTTTCTAACTTTATCATTTGGCATTGCTTGAATTTCTCTTAAAGGTGGTTGGGCCTTGAGTTTAGGAACGTAGGTGGATGATTTGCTATTTTGGGAAGGATGTTAGTTTGATTCATGCTTGATTCAAGGGAGAAAGGTTGGAGGAAGTGGACAGTTTGTATATTTTGTTGAAAGGGAGGTTGCTTGTTGATTTTGTTGATTTAGTGGTTTACCAAGTCCCCTTGGACAGTTTGACATCTCGATGACCAGATTGGGCTCTTTTCTCCTTTAGTGGATGGTTTGGGCTTCATTCTTGGTAGCAGGCTTGTCTAGCTTTAGTGACCCATTTGAGAGCTCGGTCAAGGTGAATTTTAGAGTCCAATATTTAATTTGGGGTGTCCTATGCTGATTATTTATCAACCAATGTCTTCATGGCTTATGCTATAGAAATGCTACAACATTTAGCATCAATAAGTGAGGTTCAAGACTATATTCTTTTCTAGTGCTCCAAACTATTTCGAATTGGAAAAAGTATGTAAAATTAGCATGTACTTAAGTAAAAATATAATTTTATTTTAACTTTATCCAACTTGAAAATTTTGTAATAAAAACTATAGAATTTGCTATCAAGCAATTAGAATTTGCATGAATTACTAGTCAAAAGGTGCTATAAATGTCTATATAATTTTGAGTTATCAAAAACTCTTGCTTATTATGAGTTTTTTTTTTTTTTTTGAGAATTTTAATTATTACATTATTATGTAAGAGACATCTCTTGGGTTAAAGGAGTTATTTACCAGTTAGAGTAGTATTTCAGTCCTCTCATTGCTTTGAAGATATAGTAATTTATGGACTAGTAATTGTAACACCCCTTACCCGTATTCTACGCCGAAACTGGGTATGAGGCGTTACTTTACTTGACTTACGTGGTCATACAAATTTGGGTTATCAAATTTCATTCCCAATTTAAAACTTTCCCTTCACATAACTAACATCCTTATAATGGGCCTACGAGGCCCTAAACACACTTCCGAAAAGTTTCAGAAATAAATCGGAAACTTGCACGCACTTACGAAAATTTTACCTAAACAGGGACCACATGCCCTTGTGAAATGGGACACGCCCGTGCTTTTCACCCGTGGTCGACACTGACTTGCCTCACACGGTCAGCCACACGCCCGTGTGCTGTACCCGTGGTCGACACTGAATTGTTCCACACGGCCTGTCACACGCCCGTGTGCTTCAACCATGTGGCGATTTAAATTCCAAATTCAAGGTACAGACTGGCCTGGGCACACGCCCAAGTCCGTGGCCATGCCTCCCACACAGCTGAGACACACGGTTGTGTCTCTGCCCGTGTGTTTACTACTGAGCATCCTGACTTAGTAAACCTAGCATGCAGGGGATGTACGGTCGATCAACACGCCAATAGCGTTGACCGTGTGTCCCACACGGCCTAGACACACACTCGTGTGTCTACTCATGTGGACATAAAAAGGTTATACTCCAAGCCAAATGCCTCTCTACATAGTAAACATACTATCCTCAACTAATATAAGCATCATTCATGACCCAAAGGCACATCCAAGAACTCAATTCAAAGCATTCACACAAGCATAAACTACATAATTTCATTATCATTGAATATATATAAACTTAACAAGTGATGGTCCATTTCCGACGAGCATTTACAAAATGACTTTGGTAACATACATTCAACACTTAGGCTAACAATTACGACTTAACAAAATACCAAGCTCTATACATGCCATACTCAAAATAAGTCTAAATTGTATACCAAAGTGATGTTGATAGTGTGATTTTCGAACTCCGACTTCCACGTTCCTCGAGTTATCTTGGCAATACTACAAGGGAAAAAGGGCAATAAAAGGGGTAAGCATAAAGCTTACTAAGTTTGCATGGAAATAAATAACAACCATAAGCTCATGATAAAATTCATCCATGGCATTAATTAACCATACACAAGTTTATAGGCTTCTTGCTATACTTACGCACCCCCGCCCTTATTAAGCACATACCATGCCATATGTCGTAAATATTTCTTCGTGAATCATTTAGGAATACATGTATTCACTCATTCACATGACTTTAGTATTAATCTCATTTCTATTTCAAAGCTTATATATCTATCCCATTAATCACTAGGGATACTCACGGACGCATATTCATCGTCATTAGTATAAGTACGAAGCCAACGCCACACCCCAGATGTAGTCTTACATGGGTCACCACTGAGTGCCGACGCCATATCCCGGAGATGGTCTTATACGGAATCTCACATCAAGTATCGATGCCATATCCCAGATATAGTCTTATACGATTCTCATATTCAATACCGAAGCCATATCCCAGATATGGTCTTATACGGGATCTCAAATCGATACCGAGGCCATGTCCGGACATGGTCTTACACGGGACCTTATCCATTTCATGTCTCGGTGATAGCATTTTTACATTTATTATAGTTGTAACACCCTAAACCCGATCAATACGTTACAAAAAAATCTGCTATGTTACGGGTAAAGTAGTTTTTAAATTTTAGGGGAACATCGCAATTTAAGAGGAAACTTTTCGTTTAGTGGTTTCATCTTAAAGTTAATTTAAAATTTGTTTTACGAAAATCGAAATTGGGGAATTTCATAAATGTGGTAATTGGGACAATGTTGAGGTTTTGAGAAAATTTTCGATTTACTAAGTTATTTGATTGTCAACTTTTGTTGCCTTTTTTAAAACAATTGTTATATTGTTATTTTGGAAAAACTCCGTCTTTGACAGTTCATAAAATTATGAACCAACAGCATTAAATCAAAAACCCAATTTAAAGTTATGGAGGCCTTATTACATAGAAAAACCCAAAGTAGAAGTAAGTTTAAATAAAAGAAATGGAAATTTTACGGAAGTAGTAATGCATGGCCACCTTAAGTCTGCCTCGGCTCCAACTCCGTGATTTAGGGATTACCTTCAAAATTAAGCAGTGGGATGAGTCACCGAGACTCAATGTGAAATTCCCATTATAATGCAATCGGGCCTTAAGCCCACCGATGCACATTGGGCCTTAGGCCACACAACATAGCATATTAATAGTGAATGCAATGCAGCCCAGACCCAACCTAGTTTTCCATCCTCTAGGTCTCCTGAATCGGCCAAACACCCATGGCATCATGCCACTGTGGTTCCAAACCACTGTGGTCCCAGACCACTTGTGACAGAGTCACAGAATATATAAATGTGAGGCCAACCCACTGTGGTTCCAGACCACTGTTACAATCTCTGATAAGTATATGTGGGGCCAACCTACTGTGGTACCAAACCACTGAAATAAGTCACTGATGAATACAATACTATTGCGAAAATAGGGATTGCCGCAATAAGGGGTTTGATTACGGCAGAGTAATATGAATAGAAGTTGATCACCAAAAACAAAAGAGAGTCCCCTTACCTTGGCTACCGAGGAATCTTATCAACGGATTCAGCTTGTGACTCTTGATGAATCCCTAATGAGAACACGATGTTTAGAAAAGGCTAGAAGGGTGTGTTAGAACACCAATAGATTTTGCCTTAGGAAAAACACAAAATGAGACTTCTGACTTTTAGAATGAACAAGATAAAAGGAGGAGAACAAGAATCGATGACAAGGAATTAAGGAAAAAGAACATTACCTTGCAAAACGCACCTACTGAATGTAGAGGATCTTTCGGCAGACAGAACCTAACTACTCTGCTTCATAAGATTCGGCTAGAGATCAAGAAATGGAGGTGCAAAATGAGAAAATAAAATATGTGGGAGAAGTGCAGAAATTATTCGGCTAGAAGTGACAGAAGTAGAGGAGAAGAGAGTTTCGGCTTTTGAAAAGAAAGAAGAAAGAAAGGGTGAAAGAAATGAATAGAAGAGAGCCAAAATTCAGCTAAAAGATAGAAGAGGGTTCGGCTAAAGAAAACAAAAGAAACAAAAGAGAAAAGATAAAGAAAAAGGGATTCCCAAATGGTCACACTAGTTCGGCTAATGTCAAAGAAGTAAAAAGAGATGAAAAGAAGAAGCTAAAAGTTTCGGCACAAAGAGAAGTAGGAAACCGAATGAGAGAAAAAGAAAAAACTCCCAAAGACTCTTGCAAAAATTTGGCACTCTCCCTATATGACTGAAAATGCCAAAATGAAAATGCCTAATACTCAAGAGAATTTCGGCACACCTACCTATCCTAGCAACTAAACTGAAATCCCCTCCAAGCTCCCCACATTCGGCCAACACCTCCACCATCACCAAATCCCTTGATTTGCTCCTTGCTTTACTCTCCATCTACCATTTGAACCCGTTAACCCATTCAAACACCACAAGCTCCTCTTGTCCATCTATTCAAATGCATTGACCCAGTCAACAACCACCTTTGAAGGGTCCCAGCTGAATGCCAACACTCCATCACCTTGAGCACAAAAAAATAAAATAAAGCCCCACATGCTGCTGACGACACTCGAGCTCCTTCACTCCTGCCCAGCCAATGACGCCTTTCCCCTTGCTTTGCTAATGACGCCACCACCACTTAGACAAAACCTCCTTTGTGTCAACAGCACACACAAATCAACTTAAGGCCTACCTCTACTAGCTCTCCTCCCTTAAGCCCAAAAACTAAAGTTTTTCCAAGGCTCTACTTGAACCCGAGCCTACCCAGGACCCCCAAACTCATCCAAATAACAAGTAGAATAAGCCAAGCACACAGAAAAACATAAAATGCAGAACCCCTAATTCTAGGATGTTACAATAGTCGACTAGGACTTCAACATCTCAACTTACTCAATTTGGTAGAACATCATGTATCAATGTAATATACCAAATAGTCTCAAACGTGCTAACAAAACGATGAATTTATCACATAGAAACTTACCTCGATTCCAAAATAAACTTGATTGTCGATCTAGTCCGATACTTATTCTTTTCCCAATCGAGGTGAATTCTTGGTTTTTCTTGCTCTAAAATAGCAAATTAGCTCATTTTAATCATCACATTAATAAAAGCATTTTAATAATCATGCTTTGGCAAAATTACTATTTTGCCCTTAGACTTTAAAAAATTGACCATTTTACCCCTAGGCTCGGAAATAAATTCTAATCAAATTTCTACCTTTAACGAGCGTAGGTGAACATTTATTCCTCTTGTGGCTATCATAAAAACACAACATTTCACACATTTACAACAAATTTATAACCTTCACAACAAGGTCCATTTAGGTGTTTTCATGGCAACACCTTTCACAAAAGTTATTCATCTAACAACCAAGACTCATTTTCTTCCACAAAATTGCAGCAAATAGCAATGAAAGCTCTCATGGAAAAACTCTAAACTCTTCACCATATTACAAATTAATCCCCTCATTAGAAAGCTTAAGTTTTAAGGGTCTCAAAAGTATAATTTTCTTCAAGAAAGATCATTAAAATCACTTACTAGCAAAGAGAGAAGCTTGCTGAAAATTTGAGCTCTCAAACCCTTTAGTTTGCTTCCAATTTTCAGTGGAGAAGAAGAGAGAAAAAGATGATATCTTCTTTTTCTTTATTTTAATATAAAACATCAATTTAGTCCACCTATTATCAACAACTTCGACCAATTTTGACATAATTGTCTCCTATGGCCACCACACTAACTCAAGGGGTCTAATTTCCCTTTAAAGACCTCCAATTAATATTATATGACTATTTGGCACCTTTAGCCTATAGAACGAAACTTTCGCACTTTATGCGATTTAGTCTTTTTTTCGCGATTAAGCAAGAAGTCGGTGAAATTAAAGCACCAAAATTGTCATAAACTTATACCATCATACTCTAACTAATAAAATGTCATGAAAATAATTTTCTCTAACCTCGGATTAGTGAACCCGAGATCACTATTCTGACTAGCCCCTAATTTGGGCTGTTACAATTTTCCCCTTAAGGATTTTCATCCCCGAAAATCTTACTGGTGAAAAGGTTGGGATATTGGTTTCTCATAGTCTCCTCGGACTCCCATGTAGCCTCTTCTATTATGTTCCTTTGCCACAGTACTTTTATAAGAGCTATACTTTTGTTTCTTAACTGTTTGACCTCTCGCGCTAAAATTTTAACCGACTCTTCACCATAAGTCAAATCCGGTTGTATCTCTACCTCTGTTGGTATTATGACATGTGAAGGGTCCAAACGATATTGTCGTAACATGGATACGTGGAAAACATCATGAATCTTTTCCAGCTCGGGTGGCAAGGCCAAACGATAAGCTACCGGTCCTATCCTGTCGGTAACTTCATAAGGTCTGATAAAACGCGGAATCAATTTGCCTTTCTAGCCCAATCTAAGAACCTTCCTCCATGGTGATACTTTTAAGAACACTCTGTCACCGACTTTGAATTCAATCTCTTTCCTTTTTAAATCCGAATAGAACTTTTGTCTATCTGAGACGGCTTTCAGACAGTCACGTATCACCTTTACTTTCTCTTTAGTTTCCCTAATCAAATCGACCCTATGTATCTGCTTCTCTTTGATTTCTATCCAATATAAGGGCGTTCGGCACTTACGCCCATACAATACCTCATAAGGCGCCATTTTCAAACTTGACTGGAAATTGTTGTTGTAGGCGAAATCCACTAAGGTAAGTATTTCTCCCAATTACCTTGAAATTCCAAAACACAACACCGTAGCATGTCTTTGAGTATCTGAATTACTCTTTCTAATTGCCCATCGATTTGTGGATGGAAAGCTGTACTAAAACTCAATTTTGTGCCCAAGGCCTCTTGTAGCTTTTTCCAAAATCGTAACGTAAATCTCAGATCTCTACCCGAAATGATCGACATGTAACATCTCAATTTAGGGCCTAGTCAGAATAGTGGTGCGAGACCACAAATCCAAGGTATATGTATGAGTTTTTGAGGCCTATGTCATGTTTGCATGTTAGTGTGAAAGTTTCATGAAGCAATTTTGTCAAATTGTGATTAAATTGTCCAAAAGGACTAAATTGCAAAAGTTACAAAATATGATATTCTAGAAGTTATTTATATGAAATAGCTTTAGAATATCAATTAAAGGTCCTTAAATAGTAATTTCCCAAATTCTAATTTTTGGACAAAATTGGGCATGAATAGGTTAAAATTTGAAAGTTGGACAAAAGGACATTTTGGTCATTTGTCAATTAAATGATTAAAATAGGAAAAAGATGATAGAATTTTCATTCATCTTCTTCCCCAAGGCTGCCGAAAATTTGAGAGAAGCCATTGTTAGGGCTCTTCAACTTTTCAAGCTAGCTAGTAAGTGTATTCTAGCTCCGTTTTTGATATTCTTCGTATTTTTTAAGTCCTAGTAGCATGAGGAAGCTATTTTTAGCTATATGTTAAGCTAAGATGGATGTTAAAAAAATATACCCATGTATGACATGCAAGTATTTTGATGTTTTATGGAAGAATATGAAAGCTTGATGTAGTAGAAACATCTTTTGCTAAGAGAATTCTATGAAAAATGCATGTAGGGACTAGTTTGTGAAAGTTTTGAGATTGATCATACATGTGGGATTTAGTAAGAATTGATGATTTATTTAGTTTAGTAAATGATTCAGCTATGCATGAAAGGCTAGAAAGTTGAATGAAAATCACTTTACGAGCTTTGGGCCAAATGTGTAAATATGAAAAGTTTAGAGGTAAAATGGTAATTTTACTAAAGTATGAGATAATGGTCAATTTAGTCAATGTGTGTATTGAATGAGTTTATTTATCATTATAGATCAAGAAAGATGAAGCCCGGATCAAAACCGAGGCAAGAGCAAAGTGGTGGACTAAATTGCACATCTTTATACTTTTTGAGTACCGAAGTAAGTTTATGCATAATCAATGCGTTCTACTTATACATTCTTAATGCTAGCTAGTGTGTAGCATGAATGAAAATGAATGAGAATTATTGAGAACCTATGTGGTTCAAATGGAATGAATGTGGTAGATATCATGAATGAATGAGTAAGTAGATATGTGGATGAGCAGTGATAATATTTGATGGTGGGCTAAGTGCGATACCACCTTAATACTTAACAACTATGGGCTGTGTGTGATACCATACTTAAGTATATTATTTAGTGGGCTATGTGCGAAACCACTATGAGTACCTCTTGGTAGGCTATGTGCGATAGTACCTTATTGCCTAATTGTGGTGGGCTGAGTGCGAAACCACCGAGTAATTTAGCTATGTGGATGTATTAGTGTGATAAATGATGTCTCATATTTTGAGTAAATGTGGTATTGAGTGCAGGGGTGCATGTCAATGATTATGAGTATGTGACTCATAATGTTTTGGAAATGTGGTAAAGGATAGAAAGAGTAAGCATAATTGTGGATGTGAATTTATTTGGTAGTATAATGCTAATTGTTGCTTAGTTTATACTAGAATGCTTAAATTGTTTATGTGTAAACTTACTAAGTTCAAGGCTTACTCCTTTTCTTTCCCTTATCTTATAGAGAAAGAGGGTTGAATCGAGATACATGGATTAATTGGAAGATCGCCCACACTATCAGCTCACTCTGGTACACTAGACTAAATGTTTTATATATGGCATGTATAAGGGCTAGACAAGTTAGTGAATTTTGTTGTAAATGGCTAAGATGTGTTACCTATAGATGGATAATCTATTTTGTATAATGCCATAGTTGTTGGCTGCTTTATTATATGGAAAAAAAATTTAGTTATCCATGTAAGATTGTGTTTGAATTTGAGTTGATTATGGATGTGTTGTTTGAGTATATGTTATAAGAACTTGAGGAGTGAAAAGAACTTGGCAATTAGCTTTGTTCTTGTCCATGTGGTTAGACACACAGGCATGTGTCTAGGCCATCTGTGACACATGGCCAACCCACGGGCGTGTGCCTTGGTCGTGTCTCTTTGACAGATTCGAGTAGTATAGGCCACGGGCTAGCCACACGGGCGTGTATCTAGACTTCAGGCCATGTGGTGTAGTCAGTGTTCACCACGTGTGGTGAGCACGGGTGTGTTCCCTAGCCGTGGGGCATTGGCAGAATGTCTGGGTTTTCATGCACGGGTTGATGGCATGGGCGTGTGTGACCTTACACGGGCATGTCTCACCTTACACAGGCGTGTAGCCGCTGTTTAGATGGAGAATTTTTAAAATCACAGAAGTTTTCGATGGGTCTCGAGAGTCTTGCATGTATGAGTAAGGTCTAGTAAGTCGAGATTGAGGTTATAGAGGTGGCTTAAGAGAGTAATCGATGAGCCTAAGAGGTGATCATATGGTTTTAATCTGGTAATGCCTCGGGCCCGGTTCTGGAATGGATTACGGGTAAGGGGTGTTACACGACAATGGTACACCATGAAGTCTTACTATCTCTGACACGTACAAGTCCGCCAATTTATCAAGCGAATAATCGACTCGCACTGGTATAAAATGGGCCGACTTCGTGAACCTATCGACTATGACCCACACAGCATCTTTCTTTTTGGGCGTCAACGGTAAACCCGTCACAAAGTCCATGGTAATACGGTCCCACTTTCACTCAGGAACCATAATGGGCTGAAGTAGACCCGAAGGTTCTCGGTGTTTAGCCTTTACTCGTTGACAAATTAGGCATCTTGAGACAAACTCAGAAATATCTTTCTTCATACTGGGCCACCAATACCACTTCCTCAAATCATTGTACATCTTCGTGCTACCAGGGTGCACAGTTAAACATCTGCTATGTGCTTCATGCAAAATCTTCTGAATAAACTCTTCATTTCTGGGTACACAGACCCTACCTCGGAATATCAAACATCCATCATGACTTATCCGAAAGTCTGACTTAACATTTGACTTATATAGAACTCTTTTGGCTTGTAAATCACTGCACCTTTCTGAGCTTCACAAATCTCTTGGAGAAACAATGGTCTAGCTCTCAGCTCGGCTAGAATAGAACCATCATCTAACAAAGCCATCCAAGTATTCATAGCTCTCAGCACAAACAATGATTTTATGCTCAAAGCATCGGTGACTCTTTGCCTTTCCCAAATGGTAGTCAATCACCAAATCATAATCCTTGATCAACTCCAACGACCTTTGTTGTCTCAAATTTAATTCCTTTTGAGCCATCAAATATTTTAGGCTTTTATTGTTGGTAAATATCTGACACCTCTCACCATATAAATAGTGTCTCTAAATCTTTAATGCAAACGCAATAGCAGCTAACTCTAAGTCATGGGTCGAGTAATTCTTCTTGTGCGGCTTTAACTGTCTAGAAGCATATGCTATCACCTTACCCTCTTGCATAAGTACACAACCCAACCCATTCAAGGATGCATCACAGAAAACCACAAATTCTCTTCCCGGCTCAGGTTGCATCAAAATAGGAGCCTCTATCAACAACGCCTTTAGTTTCTCAAAACTTTATTGACACTTGTCTGACCAATCAAACTTCACATCTTTTTGCAATAATCTTGTCATCGGAGTAGCTATTATGGAGAACCCCTTGACAAAACGCCGATAATAGCCGGCTAAGCCTAGAAAACTCCTCACTTCAGTCACATTCTTCGACGGTTTCCACTCAACTATAGCTGAGATTTTACTCTGGTCGACTCTAATTCCATCTCCCGAGACAATGTGCCCCAAAAATCCTACTTTCTTAAGCCAAAATTCACTCTTGCTGAACTTGGCATATAATTATTTTTCCCGCAAATTTTGCAGAACCATACTCAAATGCTCAGCATGATTGTTCTCATCTCGAGAGTAGATCAGTATGTCATCGATAAAAACCACGACAAATTTATCCAAGTATGGCCGAAAAATACGATTCATCAAATCCATGAAGATCGCAGGGGCATTCGTTAGACCAAAATGCATGACCAAAAATTCATAGTGGTCATACCTAGTCCTAAACGCAGTTTTCGGTACAACTGAGTCATTGACTCTCAGCTGATAGTACCCAGACCTCAAATCTATCTTGGAGAATACTGTGGCTCCCTTCAATTGATCAAATAAATCATCGGTTCTCAGTAACGGGTTCTTGTTCTTCACAGTTACCTTGTTGAGCTGTCGATAATCTATGCATAATCTCATAGAACCATCTTTCTTCTTTACGAATAAAATGGGAGTAACCCACGGAGAAAAACTCAGCCTTGCGAAACCTTTATCCGTTAGTTCTTGCAACTGTGCTTTTAACTCTTTTAGCTCGGTTGGAGCTATTCTATATAAAGCAATAGAAATAGGGGCAATACCTAGAGCTAACTCAATCCCAAATTCAATCTCTCTAATCGGAGGTAGCCCTGGCAACTCTTTTAGGAAAACATCTAGGTACTCGCATACTATGGGTACCAACTCCATTTTTAAATCAATCTCTTTAGTGTTCAACACAAAGGCAAGGTAAGCCTCGTACCCTTTTCTTAAATACCTCTGAGTCGACAAAGATGATATCACTGCTTGTGATCTATCTTGCTTATCTGATTCAACATGAATAAAATCCCCATTTTCATTTTTCAACTCAATAAGCTTCTTTCCACAATTCACAATTACCCCATTAGTAACTAACCAATCCCTTCCAAGGATGACATCAAACTCATCAAACGAAAATATCATAGGATCAACCGAAAAATAATGACCCCTAATCATCAAAGGGCAACCTTTGCAAACTCTATCAACCAACACATACTTACTTGGGGATTAGACACTCTTATTACAAATTCAGTAGAATCTATAGGCATGCTCATGCTAGAGATTAATTTTATACATATGTATGAGTGGTAGATCCCGGATCAATTAAAGCTATAACATGAGTATCATAAAGAGAAAATGTACCCGTGATTACGTCGGGGAATATTCCTCTTCGCGAGCACGAATGGCACATGTTCTCGCCGGTGCTCTACCTCAACTCTTGCAGCCTACTCTATCGATGGATTCTTGTTACCCGTTTCGCTTCTTGGGTTTCTCTGTGGTTTTCCTCTACTAGCACTTCTCGATTTTGTATTCTGAGACTTTTATTTCTCGCCCACCTCGGGGCAATTTCTGATAAAGTGGTCTAAGGTCCCACATCTGAAACAAGCCTTCTCATTTGCCCGACACTCACCAGAATGACGCCTACCACACTGCGAGCATTCCGGTCTACTCGGTCGAACGTTTCCCATACTAGCAACTGATATGGTCAGCGCTTTAGACCCCAAAAATTTTTTGCCCTTACTTTGGTTTGAAAACCCGACCGGAGTAGCTAGTCGAGTAGCAAAATCCCTCGATTTCTTAGATGAAGATTGGAGTGACTTATTCATCTTTTTTTTCTCGAGTCACGAGACTCAATCTCGGCTCTTTTTTTCTCCTTAACCAACTCTTTAGCCTTACAGGCTCTATCTACCAACACTACAAATTCTTTTAATTCGATAAATCAGATGTATAAATAGATATCGTCATTTAGCCTGTCCTCGAATCTCTTGCACATGACAGCTTCGGTAGACACGCACTCCGGGCATACTTATTAAGCCTGACGAACTCCCTTCATCATTGGTCACCGTCATTCAGCCTTGTTTTAGTTCCAAGAACTCTTTCTCTTATGGTCAATAAATCTCTGGCTGATATACTTCTTCCGCAATTCCTCTTGGAAGTATTCCCAGCTAACCCTCTCCCTTGGTACCACCGACACAAGGGTGTTCCACTACCGATAAGCTAAATCTCTTAAGAGAGATATCGCACACTTTAGGCACTCCTCAGGCGTGCATGACAATTCACCAAATTCCCTGATGGTATTCTCGAGCTAGAATTCTACTCTTTCCGGATCATCGTCCTTACTAGCCTGGAATTCCTCGGCTCCTTATTTTTGGATCTTATCGACCGGAGGCCTTTCTCTTCTCACTACCTCAACCACTTGAGGAGCTATCGGAGTGGGTTAAGGAGTAAGTAGGGGTTGAAGGGGTTGAACATTAGGGTTTGCTCGAATATACTCAGTGTACCAGTTGTTCTCGGGCCTCTTCTCCCTGACCCAAGGTCTCAAGTCTACTTTCCACGGCACGATCCCTTGCTTGAGAGCGGTGCATTACTCATGACATCATCATTGCGATCGATTGGGATCTATGACTATATATAAAAACACAATTTAAAACGTTGGGAGTAGTCACACTATCATTACACAAGTTCTCTTACATATGACATGTATAGCTAGACTCATGCTTACGCTACGTTGTCCTAGAATCGACTAAACCGTAGCTTTGATACCATTAAATGTAACACCCCTTACCCGTATTCTATGCCGAAATCGGGTATGAGGTGTTACTATACTTGACTCATATGGTCATACAACTTTGGGTTATCAAATTTCATTCCTAATTTAAAACTTTCCCTTCACATATCTAACATCCTTATAATGGACTTACGAGACCCTAAACACACTTCCGAAAGGTTTTGGAAATAAATTGGAAACTTGCACGCACTTAGGAAAATTTTACCTAAATAGGGACCACAAGCCCGTGTGAAATAGGACACGCCCGTGGTTTTCACACGCCCGTGCTTTTCACCTGTGGTCGACACTGACTTGCCTCACACGATCAGCCACACGCCCTTGTGTTGTACTCGTAGTCGACACTGACTTGTTCCACACGGCCTATCATATGCCCGTGTGCTTCAACCGTGGGGTGATTTAAATTCTAAATTTAAGGTGCAGACTTCACACGGTCTGGGCACATGCCCAAGTCTGTGGCCGTGCCTCCCACACAGCTGAGACACACAGCCGTGTCTCTGCCCGTGTGTTTACTACTGAGCATTCTAACTTGTAAACCTAACATGCAGGTGACGCACGGTCGATCAACACGCCCATAGGGCTAACCGTGTGTCCCACACGGCCTAGACACACGCTCGTGTGTCTACCCGTGTGGACATAAAAAGGCTATATTCCAAGCCAAATGCCTCTCTGCATAGTAAACATACTAACTTCTACTCATATAAGCATCATTCATGACCCAAAGGCACATTCAAGAACTCAATTCAAAGCATTCATACAAGCATAAACTACATAATTTCATTATAAATGAATATATATAAACTTAACTAGTGATGGTCCATTTCCGATGACCATTTACAAAATGACTTTGGTAACATACATAGCCAACACTTTGGCTAACAATTACAACTTAACAAAATACCAAGCCATATACATGCCATACTCAAAATAAGTCTAAATTGTATACCAAAGTGATGTTGATAGTGTGATTTCTGAACTCCGACTTCTACGTTCCTCGAGTTATCTTGGCAATACTACAAGGGAAAAAGGGTAATAAAAAGGGGTAAGCATAAAGCTTAGTAAGTTTGCATGGCAATAAATAACAACCATAAGCTCATGATAAAATTCATCCATGGAATTAATTAACCATACACAAGGTTATAGGCTTCTTACTATACTTACTCACACTCGCCCTTATTAAGCACATACCATGCCACATGTTGTAAATATTTTTTCGTGAATCATTCACGAATACCTGTATTTACTCATTCACATGACTTTAGTATTAATCTCATTTTTATTTCCAAGCTTATATATCTATCCCATTAATCACTAGGGATACTCAAGGACGCATATTCATCATCATTAGTATAAGTATGAAGCCAATGTCATACCCCAGATGTGGTCTTACATGGGTCACCATTTAGTGCCGATGCCATATCCTGGATATGGTCTTATACGGAATCTCACATCAAGTATCGATGTCATATCCCGGATATGGTCTTATATGATTCTCATATTCAATATAGAAGCCATATCCCAGATATGGTCTTATAAGGGATCTCAAATCGGTGCCGAGGCCATGTCCCAGACATGGTCTTACACGAGACCTTATCCATTTCATGTCTCGGCGATAGCATTTTTACATTTATTATAGTCCACTAGGACTTCAACATCTCAACTTACTCAATTTGGTAGAACATCATGTATCAATATAATATACCAAATATTCTCAAATGTGCTAACAAAATGTTGAATTTATCACATACAAACTTACCTCGATTTCAAAATAAACTTGATCGTCGATCTAGTCCGAGACTTTATTCTTTCCCCGATCGAGGTAAATTCTTGGTTCTTCTAGCTCTAAAATAGCAAATTAGCTCATTTTAATCATCACATTAATAAAAGCAATTTAATAATCATGCTTTGGAAAAATTACTATTTTGTCCTTAGACTTTGGTAAAATGACCATTTTACCCCTAGGCTCAGAAATAAATTCTAATCAAATTTCTACCTTTAACGAGTCTAGGTGAACATTTATTCCTCTTGTGGCTATCATCAAAACACAACATTTCACACATTTACTACAACTTTATAACCTTCACAATAAGGTCCATTTAGATGTTTTCATGGCAACACCTTTCACAAAAGTTATTCATCTAACAACCAAGACTCATTTTCTTCCATAAAAATGTTGCAAATAACAATGAAAGTTCTCATGGAAAAACTCTAAACTCTTCACCATATTACAAATTAATCCCCTCATTAGAAAGCTTAAGCTTTTGGGGTCTCAAAAGTATAATTTTCTTCAAGAAAGATCATTAAAATCACTTACTAGCAAAGAAAGAAGCTTGTTGAAAATTTGAGCTCTTAATCCCCTTAGTTTGCTACCAATTTTCAGTGGAGAAGAAGAGTGAAAAAGATGATATCTTCTTTTTCTTTATTTTAAAATAAAACATCAATTTAGTCCATCTACTATCAACAACTTTGACCAATTTTGACATAATTGTCTCCTATGGCCGGCCACACTAACTCAAGGGGTCTAATTTCCCTTTAAAGACTTCCAATTAACATTCTATGGCTATTTGGCACCTTTAGCCTGTAGAATGGAACTTTCACACTTTATGCGATTTAGTCTTTTTTGGCGATTAAGCAAGAAGTCGATGAAATTAAAGCACCAAAATTTTCATACACCTATACCATCATACTCTAACTCATAAAATTTCATGGAAATAATTTTCTCTAACCTCGGATTAGTGATCCCAAGATCACTGTTCTGACTAGCCCCTAATTCGGGCTGTTACAGTAATTTTCTATTCATTCTTTCTCAATGAATTTTTTTGAACGATATTTTTATTGAAATTTAATATTTGGGAACTCTAAAATATGTTTATATAATAATCAATCAAATATTTATAGTTTATATTTCCACATTGAGCTTAGTATAGCATTGCTAAAGAGTTCCAAAATTTTGGTCTAGGAAATTACGCTAAAAAGACTAGTAACTTTTAAATTCAATTCATATTCTAATTATAAATAAAATAGATTTTTATGTTCCTTCCATTGAAATTATATATTTGTTTTGCATGCATGGTTATATGTCTAAAGTTCCTTATTTTGTATACTAAAATGTTAACTTGTTTGCATGGGTTTGAAGGTCTTAAATCCCAGCAAATGCAATTAAGTCCCATTGAAATTATGTATTTGTGTGCATCACTATTATAAATTATGTTCCTACTTTTGTCTTTATAATTTGCCCACTATTTTTTCATCATTAAACACTTAGGAAGGTGCTGAAGCTTGGAAGAAGGTTGTAATACAAGATCAATAGCTTATTTGTGATAAAATTTGGGCATGTTGTCCGACTTTGTTTTGAGGAGTTAATGGTCTTGAATACTAGTGCATTGTTGGTTTAGATATTGGAAGCTATAGGCCTAGACAATGTTCACATTTATGTATACCATAGAACACTATTGACTAATGATAAGAATGGTTAAGTGATGGATAGAATGGTTAATCGACTTGAGCTAAGAAACTTGGTGATTAGACAACGTAGCAAACAACTAGGGAAATGATATTATCATTTGGGTTATTTATGTATATTTGTACAACTGAATAATGTGCAAACTACTCTAAATTTTATTGGTATTTTAATACAAATGTTGCATATTAACTACTTTGCTAATCAAAACTAGACTTCAGTTTAGATTTCTCCATGTTTATTGTTATATGTGAAACTATAGATCATGAGGTAGATACTAACAAATAGAGGAACATTAACTCTTATTTCTACTAAAATCAATTAATCTAAGAAACTATAAATCTCAAATTATGGTCTATTTAACACATAATATAATATAAAATTCTAATTAAAATAAATTTGATAAAAAAATATTTAGTTCTAGCCATATGCATTTAAGTGTCCCTTCTATCCAAATAAAAATTTAACTTGACAAGCTCAAATTTAGTCTTGGTTGTATGCATTCAAGTGTTGCTCCTTCATTGGCTCTTACAATATAACAGAATAGCATGAAAAACTAATAAAATAACATATTATGAATTTGAAGATCTTCTTTAAAATAAATAAAAAAATTCAATAGCATTTTTACCATATATGATTGAGGATTGAAATTCGAGACATATTAAATGATGGTATCGAATGAGAGAAATTTACTAGGTGAGATTCATGTAATATTCATACATAACATATATAGAAAAGAAAAAGTTAATCTCTTAATGTTTTATTCAATCAATACATAATTGCCTAATTAATTTATCTTTAAACTATTATCTCCTTGATTGAATGGTATTGGATCTGTCATTATTGATGTCAAAATCACATCCTCCCTTATTAACAAAAAGAAACATAAAAGAAGTTAATATAATCTAATTAAACGATTCAAATTTGAAATATATACTCAAAATAAATTCATACATACCTTAATCATTTGTTAATAAGACATGTAGTCCTTCTATGTCTAGGTTACTTGCACACACTACACTTTTTTTTCCTGTCAAATGATTTTCTCTTGGAGTTTTTTGTCTCATGGATTTTGGTTTTCCTTTAGTTGGAACATGCAACAGATCTTCTAAAGTGATATTTGACAAATTTTGATTATCTTGAAATTGAGTTGTGCCTTCTAAATTGCCATCCTCTAAATTTGTGTCATTTTCACCATCAAACATGGACAAAAACTATTTATGAACTTTTTCAAATTCATAGAAAGATGTTCATATTTCTTACACCATTTTGGTCCAAGCTTAGCAATAGATGTTCATATTTCTTACACGATTTTGGTCCAAGCTTAGCAATTTCCAAAAATTGCACCATTAAATTATTTCGCATAGAAATTTCAGAAGGTTGTCTTTCAAGATATATAACATCTCCAAAATTTCCATCAACTACTCATTTTTTAGAATTCATTGTCCATCTCTCTAAGACATATTGGGGATCAAGTGCTTTAACTAATGACTTTTCACAAACACTGCCTAAATATGACTACATAAAATCCTGACAAAGTCAAACTTGCGGCATGAACATATGGCTTTCTTGTTAGATTTTGTGAAAGCTACCACTCTCTATATATTTTCACCTCAATTTTCATCAAGTTTAACTACCTTTAAACTTTGAATAGAAAAAATTTCTTTCTGAAATTTTTGAAACATTTTTCTAGTGTAAGTGTTTGCAACTATAGCCTCAACGTTGTAATATGTCCTCAAAATTGCTTTAGAGTTCATTGTTTTCACATCCTTGTCTTTCTCTTTAACATATCGCGCATTCAAAGCCTATTCATATTGATTAATGAAATCACTTCTTAATGTTCTAGAACGAACAAAACCTTTAAAAAAATTATTCATACACTCACTCCATTGTGTTGTTGACATTCTGGCACAAAACGATTTTCTCAAATATGCAGGCACCCACTTTTAATGATGAATATATAATTCTTCCAATCAATTATTTTTTGTCAAGTCATACTTGCAAATAATCTCATTCCATTCTAGCTCAACTCTTCAGTTGTAATTGTATCATGAATACAATAGTGAAGCTCATCATGAAACAAAGGATATTTATTATATATGTCGTAACCATTTTTTTTTGGGAACGACAAAGGGGGTTCGACTTTTGGTTTTAAAAGTAGGAATAAAATGGGAGTCGCCACCGACCTTTATTTGGTGTGATCGGATCACCTTTATTTTAATAAAACATTTTGTTTTACTAAAACAGTGTTTTTGGTCTGCGAAGTTTTGAGATTTGGGTTCGGGAGTCGGTTACGCACGAGGAAGGGCTAGCACCCTCGATACGCCCAAAATTGGTACCAAAATGATTAATTAGTGTCTTAATGTCGGAAGTTTTAAAGGTTTTAAAATACGAATCTTTTAAAAAATATTTGGATAATTAGGGCCAGGATTTTGAGATTTCTTTGCTCGAGAGGATACAAACATCACATCCAAAGACGTTAGGACATGATATTCTAAACCTTCGTAATCAAAGCTATCTCAAGGTTTCTGAAGTTTATCAAAAGGATGTTATTTTGTCAAAGCGGAAAATCGCAACCCAAAGACGTTAGGGCACTATTTCCAAATTTCTAAAATTACAAACATTGCCTAATTTGAAAATTTTTGGACGGAATAAGGTGGTTTTGTAAATGCATTTTGATTTTATAGTGTTTGGGCTAAAATAAATGTAGGTATTCGAGCCAAGGAAAATCGAGATTTCTTTGCTCGAAAAGATCTAAACATCACATCCGATGACGTTAGGATATGATATATTAATCTCAAGTCAAAATCGTCTCGTGTTTCGTGAAACTTCATAAAAGGATGTTAAGTTATTTAGTTAAGCAGAAATCGCAACCCAAAGACGTTAGGGCACTATTTCCCGGGTTTCTAAATACAAAACATTGCCTTTGAGAAAGAAAACAATTTTATGTCGGACAAAAATTGATGTAACGCAAGTTTATAAAAAATGAAAAGAAATAAATCATGGTATTAACAAGTATGATAATAAACGAGTATACGAATAACAAAAAAAGTGAAACTAACAAGCCATGCAACTTAAAAGGGAAATAATAGGTTAAAATGACACACAAAAAATGACAATAAATAAAATAAAAGAATTTTAATGGGAAACCGATAAATAAGTAAGTCATATATAAAGTAGTAAAATAATAATAATAGTAGTACTAATAATAATGCAAAAATGATAATAATGACATAGAAATAATAACAATAACTATAATAATAATAATAATAATAATAGTAATAATAATAATAATACAAGTAAAAATGTGTTAATAGGATAATAATAGTGAAAATTAAATAATGATATGTTAATAATATAATATTAATAACAATAGCAATAATAAAAATAAAAATAATGATGATGATAATAATATGGTAACGAAACAATAATAAAAATAATAATAATAATATAATGATACAAATACTAGATAATAATAATAATAGTAGTAATTATGGTAGTGATAAAATGCAATAATAGTAAAAGGTAAATAAATACGTGTTAATAGAAGTAAAAATAAATACTAGTAATGAAATAAAATAATAAAATAATAATAGTAGGAAATGACTAAAAATGAACAAAACGGAATACTTGGGGTAAATTTGAAATAAAATAAAGAAGGGGACTAAATCGCATGCGAAACAACCAAGAGGGACTAAAACGGTCAATATCCCCTAGATTCCTCACGCGCATATCCAGTTAGCAGTTTCGGGGACCAAATCAAAAACAAAATAAAATCTGAGGGCCAAATTTAAAAGAATCAAAAAGTCAGAAATCAGGGCCTAATCAAACAGAGCAGCGAAAGAGAGGGACCATTCGCGCAAATATCCCTTTTTAGGGATATGCGCAACCTCACCTGCACCAAACGGCACCGTTTCGATATAAAACCCTCTTTATTTTTTTTTACAAATCAAATTTCAGAACCCTAAAGTTCTCAAAAAAAAAATCAGTGACCAATGTTTTCTCTCCTCTCTTCCTCCTTTTTAGCCCGACGATTGGGCTCCCCTCCGGCGATCCATCGTACCACCATCACTCCCGGTGGCCGATGGTGCATGGGGATGGGCCTTTGTGCCCTGTTTCGAGATCTGCTAAGAGGCCAAGATTTGGACCTTTCGAAGCTTGAGAGAGGAGAACCTCCTCTCTCTCGCTCTCGGCCTCATCGACGAAGGGCTGCTCCGTGACTCGACCGGGTTCAGTAACACCTCTTCGCCTTCCCTTTTTATTGTTATTTGTTAAAGTTTCGTTTTTTATTTTTTATTATAAAATGTATGAAGAACATAAAAAAAGCGATAAATAAAAGCAGAAAATACCAAAACCGAATCAACCTTAAGCTTTTCTTCTTCTTGATTGTCGATGATTAGTGTTTTTTATTTTTCAAATAATAAAAAACCCTTTTGTTTGAATCTTTTCTTGTTTTCTTCCTTTTTTTTTGATTAAAAAAATCCCCTTTGTACAAACATTCAATGGCTTTTATATAGAACCAAAAAATAAAATACAATATTATTTCATTTGTTTCTTTGTTTCTTTCGTTTTTGCAGTCATGGCGGTGGCGGAGGCGGTGGGGGTCGGCAGAGGCGGGTAGTGGCGAGCAAGTGGAGGCGGCAACATTAGGGGTTAGGGTTTTCTCTTTTTTTTTTTAGTTTGGGCTTATTGTTTTGGGCTAGGTAAATTAATGATTGGGTTGGATTTTTGATTAATTTGGGTCTGGTTTAATGGGCCCGGGCAAGATTTGGGTATTACAGCTGCCCCTCTTTGCTCATTATCGTGTAACGAGAATAGAGCAAAGACATAAAGAAGGCCCAAATTTGCCCGGATCCACTGAGTCTAGATTCTTTAGTATTTTTCTTCTTCGAGTAACTTCACCCTAATCCACTGTTTCTTCCACTTTGATCCACTTCACTACAGCCTTGGGATACGATTATTAACTTTGATCTGCTTCTTTGTAACTTTAAGAATGTCAAATCTGCTATCTTCAATCTGATCCTTGCAAACTCAAGGACCGCCAGACAGATATCTTCGATCTGCTTCCTGCAACTTCAGAAAGGTCAAATCTGCTTTCTTCAATCTGATCATTGCAAACTCAAGGATCACCTGACTGAGTCTTCGATCTGCTTCCTGCAACTTCAGAAAGGTCAAATCTGCTTTCTTCAATCTGATCCCTACAAACTCAAAGACCACCGGACTGATCTCTTCGATTTACTTCTTACTCCACAAGAACTTCGGGGAAATAAGAATTCAGGGAGAAGAGATCCGTAGTCTCCATCTTCTCTACCAAAACTACAAAGAAATAAGGATGTAACCTCATTGTTAACTCAGGGAGACGGGATTTGTAATCTCGACCTACTCCACGGGAACTTCGAGGAAATAAGAATTCAGGGAGAAGAGATTCGTAGTCTCCATCTTCTCTACCGAAACTTCAAATAAATAAGGATTGATCCTCATTGTTAACTCAGGGAGACGGGATTTGTAATCTCAACCTACTCCACTGGAACATCGAGGAAATAAGAATTCAGGGAGAAGAGATTCGTAGTCTCCATCTTCTCTACCGAAACTTCAAAGAAATAAGGATTGATCCTCATTGTTAACTCAGGGAGACGGGATTTGTAATCTCAACCTACTCCACTGGAACGTCGAGGAAATAAGAATTCAGAACTTTTTAATTTGCTTCCTTACTATCTTCAGGAAGACTTCAATCTTCAGCCCGCCCCACTACTATCTTGAGGGAACGAAATCTGAACTTTCCAATGTGCTTCCTTACTATTTTTAGGAAGACTTCAATCTTCAGTCTGCTCCACTACCATCTTGAGGGAACGAAATCTGAACTTTCCAATGTGCTTCCTTACTATTTTTAGGAAGACTTCAATCTTCAGTCTGCTCCACTATCATCTCGAGGGAACGAAATCTGAATTTTCCAATGTGCTTCCTTACTATATTCAGGAAGACTTCAATCTTCAGTCTGCTCCACTACCATCTCAAGGGAACAAAATCTGAACTTCAATATCGTTACATCGTTCTTTGAGGAACCTGTCCTGTAGAATGAATTTTATGTGCTTATGCTTATGCAAATGATGAAGATGCTATGATCAAAATGACTCAAAGCCTCTTAACTACATGTGTTATGGATGACACTTTCATGAATGCAGAATGCCGTGAGAATGGTCTTTTTACAATGATTAGGATGCAATGATCAGAATGAATCGAATGCTCCTAACTAAATGACAATGGATGACTTTTGCATGAATGCAGAATGTCATGAGAATGGTCTTTTTATGATGATTAGGATGCAATGAGTCGAATGCTCCTAACTAAACGTGCTTTGAAATGATGTATGAATGCAAAATGAAATTATCCCTTTTTAAATGCTTGGGGTCATCATTGCTCGTAGTCCATTAACGTTCTATCACTGATGCGCTATCATGCTTTCTCGTTCATAGGTATCTTTGATAGAAAACCCAAAAAATGATCATATTATGCTCAACAAGTTTGCCCATTGTAATTTCAAGGTCTCTTCCACTGTACCTTCCGGGACATAAAGTTCGTATCTCTCCCTACAACTTTAGGAGAATAACATTTGGTTTCTTCTACCTATCCTGCTGTAACTCCGAGGTATAGGATCAATTTGATCTGTTACACCATTCACCGTGTAATGACCGATGTGTAGGCTCGATATGTGCATGAATGCGAGTATCATTTTTCTTTTCTCGAGAATGATCCTTTGTATCTTTGGGTTGACATTGCTCGTTATCTATCAAGGTCGTATCACCAAGAAATGTATTGTCTTTTGTTCAACCAATAAAAGGTCCAAAGAGATAATCATCTCTCTCAATATTTCCAAACCTTGAGTGAGTGAGTTTTAAACAATAGTCTGCTTTGTGTCCTTGTATTATTCGAAGCTTAGGAGTAATATGCAAAACTCATTTTATGAAAGTATTATTAGTCCACTAATCGTTATTTCAATGCAAAATGCCTGAAAAAGATTGTAATAATGGACAAAAAGGAAATTGATTGGGAGCATAGCTCGAAACAAACAAGTTAATCAAAGCTAGCAAATGCAATTAAGAAGGAAATTTATCGGTGTTTTTTTTTGAAAAGAATAAAATAATCAAGTAACAAAAATGGGTAAATGGAAACTAAGTGCCCCAGATATCGCAGCTTGAGCTTCTCTGTTCCAACTTCTTGAGGACCATTTTGAGCTTAATATGTGTTTAGGGGATCCAGAGTGCTTTGTCGATGCCCCAAGACGTAACATACTTCTTCAAGCGTAGCAAGACTACTGTATGCCCTACTTTCGATCAAACTTTTGAGCTGCCCTTCTCAGGTTTTCAACTCAAATACCCTTTGGTCTCAAAGCGCCCTTTGCGGGTTTTCGCCTTGGCCTCTCCTTTTTCTTTTTCTTTTCTTTTCTTTTCTTTTTTTTATTTTTTTTTTGGTACATTTGACCCTGCTGAATACTTTCAATCAAGCTTACTGGAGGCATTCTGCTTCCTCTAATTCAATCCAAGCTTGGGAAAAGGAATCCTATCTTCCAACAATTGTTTCCCTTTCATAAACCAATAGGAAAGATGCCCCGGCAAAAGTCCTAGCCAACGTTCAAGGAACTTAAAGGGTAAATGGTAACTTCTCTATGCCAACCTTTACAAGTCTCAGCTATTTTTAAAAAATCTTGAATGTTTTTTCTTTTTTCCTTCTTTTTTTTTTTCTGCCGACTTTGTAATTTTAGCAGATGAAGCGACCTTCACCCTCTCAGTGAGGTAACCAACGACCATGAATATGGATCGATGTTGGCTAAAGACTGGCTTGTTAACATCTATGTTCATATAGGAACAATGGAGAAGGCACAGTCTTCCTTGATTTGGCATTTTATGGCATAACAGATACAATTTCCCTAATAGCCCGAGCCTCTTGATTAGCTAGGCTGTTGTAAAACATGGGTTCTTCGAACCCCAACCTTAACAGCATACCCATGTTTTAGTAGCTTGGCATGCCTTGATATGATCGTGCGAAAACATCTTGAATTCCTGAAAATAGCTCAACGATGCCTTGCCTTATTCCTACGAAGAGCTACGCTTCAATCTTCATCTCTTTCGTTAGTTCATAGCGTCTGCTGACACTTCATAAGGTAGGATCTACCATTGGGGAAGTAAGTTGCAATCTTTGTCATCTTCAAAGTCCTTAGATCCCTCTAGATACATATCTCACTAAAAAGAGAGTCAGTAACAGCATCGCTCATGTCATTGATATCTGGGGGCCCATTGTGGGCAGAAAATCCAAAGAATAAATGATCCTAAGGATGATTATTCGTATGATATGGTCATGAGTGAAAAAATATTCAGTATGAAATGTAAAGAATGGAAATATTTACTTAGAATGATGCATTTTATTGAAATAAGAATTCTGGACACAAGCCTACTTCTCAAAAGAAATCTTATTGCTTCCAGGCTTGGAGCAACAAGTGTGTTTTACACATTACTCTAGATTAGCTTTAAAAATACATGTTTCTTCCATAGTCTCATTGTTCAAAACACTCTCAAGTACATAAAGGCAGATGTTCGGAAAACTTTTATTCCTTGGTTCTCTTCGGGTACACCATTGGCGTTCTGATCTCGGTTTCTAATTACTTCTTTAAGGAAACGCAACTCTCCTGCCCCCAGTTTCAATTACCACTACTCCGTCATCGAACTTCACAATACCCATGTTGATGAGATTTTCCACCAATTTCTTGAAGGTAAGGCAATTTTCTATCGAATGGCACGTGATCCCCGTGGTACTCACACCGAGTGTTTGGGTCATACCATTTTGGGTATGGAGGTTGCATCGATTTTGGATATTGGGGGACACTACGTGCATCAAATAAACTTTGATACAACTCCTTAACGTCATAGGGATTGACGTAAATTGGAGTTTTCAATGTTTTTCCTTGTGCGAGATTCTTTCCTTGACGAACTTTGATACTCGATGAGTCACCGTTTTTGGTGGTTAACGAGAATTGACTTTGGGTCCCCATGTTTGTATTATTCACCTCGTCATCCCTTTTTCTAGGAGCAGCCTTCTAGTGGTTTCCCACTTCAATCTTACCGATCGATTGCATGTTCGATCATTTCCGACAAAGACAATATCGAAAAACTTTTAGTGGCACTTCCAAGCATGTGATTAATGAAGGAGCTTTCAACGTATTGACAAACAAAGATGGTTGTCTCTTTTTCTAGAGCGGTGTGGTTGAACTTGTGTGGCTACTTCCCTCCACCGCTGGGCATATTGCCTGAAACTTTCGTTTGGCTTTTTCTCCATATTTTGGAGCGTGATTCGATCAGGAGCTATATCGGCTACGTGCCCGTATTGTTTCAGGAAGGCCTGTGCTAGGTCCCTCCACGACTTGATCCGGTACTACAGGAGTGATTGTACCATTTGGCATGACCCGGCCAAACTATCGTGAAAACAATGAATAAGCAGTTGATCGTTGTTAACATATCTCGCCATCCGTCGATGAACATTGTGATGTGCGCTCGGGCAATGGTCCCATTGTATTTTTCAAAATCGGGATCTTGAACTTTGGCGGAAGTACGAGGTCTGGGACTAGGCTCAAGTCTTTAGCGTCTACCCCGTAGCGATGGTCAGTAGTTTCTATTTCCTTGAACTTTTCTTCTAACCATCTGCAACGATCCTCGAGTTGTCTGGGAAGGTTTGCTTTTGCCTTATCCATTTCAGCTATTTCATCAAGATCCGGGACTATAGGATTAGCCGGACCTTCTCCGGGATTAGTGCCTGAACCAGTCGAAAAGTACGCTGGCATTGCGGTCTCAACCTGGCACTGTGGCCTGATAACAAAAGGCGTCTTTTGAGGACATATTTCTGGTGGTGCTTGGGTATTTGGCGGGGTAAATCCCGGAGGGTAAGTAGGGTCGTCATTATTCCCTGAGCTAGCAGCGGCGCCCTTTCCTCTTTCATTAGCCAATAGTTGCGCCAACTGGCTTATCATGTTGCTTTGAGACTCTTGCATCCGTTCTATCATATCTTGTTGTATCTTGATTAATCGTTCTTGCATCTGCTCCTGTATTTCCTTTTGCATTTGTTCTAGCCTTTCCATTCTTTGATCCATGTCTTCTAGGTTACTGAAATAACTTTACCTAATTAAGGTCTTTCTACAAATCTTAATGCATGTGATATGATGCAAGGCAAATGCATGAAATGCAATGCAAATGCATGCATAAAGAAAGAAAGGCGTTGATTATGAATTCAATTTCATTAGAAGAACTTCTCTAGAAAATACATTTCTTTACATAAAACGGATTGCATATGCGGCTTTGTCCTCATAGTCCAGGTGAAATCCTCTTCTTCGTATCCAGATGTTATGGTCGTGTCCCGTGAACTTCCCCAATAGATGCCTCCTCTAGCTCCTTGTTCCTCGGTCTAGGCCGTGCCTCTTCACTCGCTTATCCTCCGCGATGTTTATAAGCTTCTTTTTAGAAAATGGAGATACGATGGCTCTTCAATAATCCTTGTCGGCTTGAATCCTCAGGCAAAGTCTTGTATTCTTCTGTGGGTTATCAGTCCTCTCTCGTTATTTACCTGGACTATGTTCGAACGACCGTATTATAATCCACTTTATCAAGTAACACATTTCATTATGATAAACTCTTCTATTTAGCAATCGAATATGAATCAACACCTTCTTTCTAAGATGATGCGGTGTGATGCAATGCAATGCAATGCAATCACAAACAAAACAAAACACGTTAGCACAGGAGAAATAAACAAAATAGAGTATCTATCCAGGTGACCGCTAGAGATTTAACATAGTTCTACCTAAGGTGGGCTCCTAGGGTTTACTACATGTGGTTTGGTTCTAAGGAGGGGTACCTGAACCAGCAGATTCCTCCATTTTCACCCATTATAGGCTCATATAGACCGAGTTCAGTTCAGGGGAATACATTTCCCTATGGCTGCACGGAGATGAAAATCTCACGAAGACATAGGTATGGATGTATCCCGAAAGCGATCCACTATCCTGCACGGAGGTGAAAACCTCACGAAGGAGTAGTTTCTCACCCTCACCTAAAGGTGTGACCACGACGGTCATGCAATGCAATGCCGCAATTAAAACAACATGCAATACAAATATGGTAATTTTCAAATCAAACTTTCAAACTTCTGACAAAAGACAAGAAATAATCAATTTATGGCTTGACTCTCTAAATCGGTCCCCAGTGGAGTCGCCAAGCTGTCGTAACCATTTTTTTTTTGGGAACGACAAAGGGGGTTCGACTTTTGGTTTTAAAAGTAGGAATAAAATGGGAGTCGCCACCGACCTTTATTTGGTGTGATCGGATCACCTTTATTGTAATAAAACATTTTGTTTTACTAAAACAGTGTTTTTGGTCTGCGAAGTTTTGAGATTTGGGTTCGGGAGTCGGTTACGCACGAGGAAGGGCTAGCACCCTCGATACGCCCAAAATTGGTACCAAAATGATTTATTAGTGTCTTAATGTCGGAAGTTTTAAAGGTTTTAAAATACGGATCTTTTAAAAAATGTTTGGATAATTAGGGCCAGGATTTTGAGATTTCTTTGCTCCGAGAGGATACAAACATCACATCCAGCACGTTAGGACATGATATTCTAAACCTTCGTAATCAAAGCTATCTCAAGGTTTTACGAAGTTTATCAAAAGGATGTTATTTTGTCAAACGGAAAATCGCAACCCAGCACGTTAGGGCACTATTTCCCGAAATTTCTAAAATTACAAACATTGCCTAATTTGAAAATTTTTGGACGGAATAAGGTGGTTTTGTAAATGCATTTTGATTTTATAGTGTTTGGGCTAAAAATAAATGTAGGTATTCAGGCCAAGGAAAATCGAGATTTCTTTGCTCCGAAAAGATCTAAACATCACATCCAGTACGTTAGGACATGATATATTAATCTCTCGAAGTCAAAATCGTCTCGTGTTTCGCGAAACTTCATAAAAAGGATGTTAAGTTATTTAGTTAAACAGGAAATCGCAACCCAGCACATTAGGGCACTATTTCCCGGGTTTCTAAATACAAAACATTGCCTTTGAGAAAGAAAACAATTTTATGTCGGACAAAAATTGATGTAATGCAAGTTTATAAAAAATGAAAAGAAATAAATCATGGTATTAACAAGTATGATAATAAACGAGTAGCACGAATAACAAAAAAAAGTGAAACTAACAAGCCATGCAACTTAAAAGGGAAATAATAGGTTAAAATGACACACAAAAAAATGACAATAAATAAAATAAAAGAATTTTAATGGGAAACCGATAAATAAGTAAGTCATATATAAAGTAGTAAAATAATAATAATAGTAGTACTAATAATAATGCAAAAATGATAATAATGACATAGAAATAATAACAATAACTATAATAATAATAATAATAATAGTAATAATAATAATAATACAAGTAAAAATGTGTTAATAGGATAATAATAGTGAAAATTAAATAATGATATGTTAATAATATAATATTAATAACAATAGCAATAATAAAAATAAAAATAATGATGATGATAATAATATGGTAACGAAACAATAATAAAAATAATAATAATAATATAATGATACAAATACTAGATAATAATAATAATAGTAGTAATTATGGTAGTGATAAAATGCAATAATAGTAAAAAGGTAAATAAATACGTGTTAATAGAAGTAAAAATAAATACTAGTAATGAAATAAAATAATAAAATAATAATAGTAGGGAAATGACTAAAAAATGAACAAAACGGAATACTTGGGGTAAATTTGAAATAAAATAAAGAAGGGGGACTAAATCGCATGCGGAAACAACCAAGAGGGACTAAAACGGTCAATATCCCCTAGATTCCTCACGCGCATATCCAGTTGGCAGTTTCGGGGACCAAATCAAAAACAAAATAAAATCTGAGGGCCAAATTTAAAAGAATCAAAAAGTCAGAAATCAGGGCCTAATCAAACAGAGCAGCGAAAGAGAGGGACCATTCGCGCAAATATCCCTTTTTAGGGATATGCGCAACCTCACCTGCACCAAACGGCACCGTTTCGTCTGATATAAAACCCTCTTTATTTTTTTTTTACAAATCAAATTTCAGAACCCTAAAGTTCTCAAAAAAAAATACAGCAGCCAACGTTTTTTCTCTCCTCTCTTCCTCCTTTTTAGCCCGACGATTGGGCTCCCCTCCGGCGATCCATCGTACCACCATCACTCCCGGTGGCCGACGGTGCACGGGGATGGGCCTTTGTGCCCTGTTTCGAGATCTGCTAAGAGGCCAAGATTTGGGCCTTTCGAAGCTTGAGAGAGGAGAACCTCCTCTCCTCTGCTCTCGGCCTCATCGACGAAGGGACGGCTCCGGCGACTCGACCCCGAGTTCAGGTAACACCCTCTTCGCCTTCCCTTTTTTATTGTTATTTGTTAAAGTTTCGTTTTTTTATTTTTTATTATAAAATGTATGAAGAACATAAAAAAAAAATAAATAAAAACAGAAAATACCAAAAACCGAATCAACCTTAAGCTTTTCTTCTCTTCTTGATTGCTGATGATTAGTGTTTTTTTATTTTTTCGAAATAACAAAAAAACCCTTTTGTTTGAATCTTTTTCTTGTTTTCTTCCTTTTTTTTTTTTGATTCAAAAAATCCCCTTTGTACAAACATTCAATGGCTTTTATAGCCGAACCAAAAAAATAAAATACAATATTATTTCTGTTTGTTTGCTGTTTCTTTCGTTTTTGCAGGTCATGGCGGTGGTAGAGCGGTGGGGGTCGTGAGCGGTAGTGGCGAGCAAGTGGAGAGCGGCGGCAACATTAGGGGTTAGGGTTTTTTTTTTTTTTTTTAGTTTCGGGCTTATTGTTTTGGGCTAGGTAAATTAATGATTGGGCTGGATTTTTGATTAATTTGGGTCTGGTTTAATGGGCCCGGGCAAGATTTGGGTATTACAATATATATGTCCCAAATGTTCTAGATGTTTTATTGAGATAATCCACATGCATAACCTATGAGTACCATTAGGTAATACCTAAGAAATTTCTTTACTCATAGCTTCGTTTATTGGATCTGATGCCTTAAGTGTAGTATTTTCGTCTAAGTACACTTGTAATTTTTCGAACAGATTGGTTAATAAAATTATTAATGAATTACATTGATACTTTGTATATTTCCCTCACATGGTTTTTACACACAAAGAAAAATGGAAGCAAATGTTGCTCACTGATTGTCTAATGTTTAACTAATATTAAGCAGTATTACGTGGTCGGATCGTAATATAAAAAGACAACTTATATTAGTAGGTAAACCTAAACATGTCCTTAGTCTAATTGGAATGAGCAAACCTATTGAAAGACTAATATGTCATCTATCTACTCCAATTAGGAAGATGTTTTGTCTTGGGCATTGGAGCGGATGACTCCCAGAAGATAGAGATATAGATGTGATTGACTGGACTGGCAGTACATTGAACTGAACCCAAGAAGAATAGATCTTGAATTCGTTTATAGATTTATTCACTTGTGATGTTCATAGTGTGGCATACCTAAATCTTGAGTCGATAACAGACTATTTATGTGTGACTTGTACACTTTGATATAAGTAAAAGCCTAAGTTTGAATAGATAAGGAATTAAAAGCTGGTGTGTTGGGTGTACGACTTCTACAGTATGTAACATAATTCACAATAGCGGAATTCATAGCCCATGACATGGGTAAATGATATCATCTCATTGGCATTATATGATTGATGAAAAGTAAACGTGGTCATAGGTTATTCATATTTGTGATGAATGACTTGATTACTATTTGATAGTAATTGACTTTTCATGAAAGATGTAATGGTTACCATGAGATAAAATATGATCATATTAGGAAAATGGTTATTATCCCAAAAAGATTAAGGATATCCTATGAAGGTAACACACTTATGACAAAGTCATTAGACAAGCACTAATCGAGTTGCTTTCGTAATGGTATGTCGTTGGGGAGAGCTTAGTCACAATACTATAGTGGAATAACTTCATAACTAAATGAGTTTATTATTAATAAGCGAAAAGTTGGAACTTAATTATAAACCATTTGAGCCTCAATTGCATACGTCAATCAGTCCCTTTGCTAACTTATTAAAACCAAAAATGAATTACATGTTTAAATCAAAATGAAAAGAATGAATAGAAATGGAGATATGGAAAAAAAATTCAAAAATGATTATGGTTTTCTCTGAAATAGAGAAATGGAATCATTTGAAAATGAATGTGGTTTTCTCAATATGGAAATGGAAATGAAAATGAGAAATGATTCATTTGCAAATGAACATGGATTACTCAAAAATGATCGGAAGAATGAGTTCATATTTTTGAGCTATTTTAAAGCCCGAAAATGAAAATAAACTATTCGATCATAGTGAACAAGTCGAATGATAAAATATTAAATATATTTTCTCAGAAATTTTATCATGGGTAAAATCGTTATAATTTTACCAAGGTAAAATTAGGATGAGAAAATTATTTAATATAAATATTGAAGTTCATTTTTGGGAAATATAAAAACAAATATTGGGTTGGATTAAATTATAAAGTATTAAGTTAAAGTCCCGGAAAGTACTCATAATTCGACCCAATATGGTAGAGGCCCAAAAGCCCCTTATGTTAATAGGGTGGACGACTAACCCTAGTTAATATTAACCAAGGTTGTCGCCACCTATACTACTAATTAGACAATGAGTTCGTTTTTTTAGTTGAAATAAACTTCTCTAATTCAACAAGGGTTCTACTTTCTCTTCTTATAAATAGATGGCACCAGTAGAACTATTTACACACAACTTTAAGATATAATTAATCTTCTAAAAGATAGAGAGAATTTATTCTCAACTATTAAATATATTTTTCTGGAATAACAGTTTTGTCTGTTTCTATTTTAAAGAGAGAATTTTCATTGTCACCCTATAAGAGAAAATAATTTATAGTTATATGTTTTGGTTCAATTGGTTCGAGCCCACACTTGAAGCAGTTCATGGTATGAGAATAGTTGTAACACCCCTTACCCGTATTCCTCTCCGAAACTGGGGATGAGGCATTACCGGACTAAACTTGCTTGTACATACAACTTTGAGCTTTAAAAATTCATTCCCAACTTAAAACTTCTCATTCATATGCATAACATCCTTATCATGGGCCTACAAGGCCTTAAACATACACTCAAAAGGTTTTGGAATTAAACAGAAAAATTTTACGCACTTAGAAAATTCTTGCCTAAACAAGGGCCACATGTCCATATGGGCAGGCCGTGTGGTTACACACGCCCATGTCCCTAGCCCGTGTGGAATATAATTTCTAATTCAAACCTACAGGAGTTTTCACACGGCCGGACACACGCCCGTGTCCCTGGCCTGTGTCCCTCACACTACCTCGACACGCCCGTGTCATGGCTCGTGTGCCAAAACCATGGCATTCTGTTTATGACTTCATCACCTCACTATGGTCACACGGCCAAGGCACACGCCTATGTCCTTAGACCATGTGTCGAATTAAATTCCTAATTTTAGGTGCAGACTTCACACGGCCTAGGCACACACCCATGTCCATGGCCGTGCCTCTCACATAGCGAGACACATGGCCGTGTCTCTGCCCGTGTATTTACTATTGAGTATACTGACTTGTAAACCTATCATGTAAGGGGACACAAGGCCGATCAACATACCCATGGGGCTAACCGTGTGGCACACACGGCCTAGACACACACCCGTATGTCTACCGTGTGGACATTAAAAAGGCTATATTTCAAGCCAAATGCCACCCTACATAGCAAACATACTTATATCAACTCACTTCAACATAACTCATGACCCTAAGGCACATCCAAGAACTCAAATCAAAGCATTCACACCAGCATAAACTTCATAATTTCATCATCATTGAATATATATAAACTTGACAAGTATTGGCATTATTCCAATGACCATTTACAAAATGAATTTGATAACATAAATAGCCAACACTTTGGCTAATAAATATGACATAACAAAACACCCAAGTCCTATACATGTCATACTCAAAATAAATCTATCTTTGTTATACCAAAGAGATGTCCATAGTGTGATTTTGAACTCCGACGTCCCACGATCCTCGAGTTATCTTGGCAATACTACAAGGAAAGGCAAATGAGAAGGGTAAGCATAAAGCTTAGTAAGTTTGCATAAAAATAAATAGCAACAATAAGCTCATAATGACATCAATCCATGGCATTAGATAACCACTCAAAGTCTTAAGCACTTCGCTATAACTTACTCGTACTTGTTCTTATCTAGCACATACCATGCCACATATCGTAATCATTCCTCGTGGGTACCTATATTCACTCAATCACATGGCTTTAGTACTAATCTCATTTCTATCTCCCAACTTATCTATTTATCTCACTAAATTACTAGGGATATTTAAGTATGCATATTCATCGTCATTAACATAAACTCGAAGCCAATGCCATATCCCAGATGTGGTCTTACATGGGGTCACCTCTGAGTGTCGATGCCATATCCTGGATATGGTCTTATACGGAATCTCACATTAAGTATCGATGCCATATCCCGGATATGGTCTTATACGATTCTCATATTCAATACCGAAGCCATATCCTGGATATGGTTTTATACAGAATCTCAATTCGGTGCCGAGGCCATGTCTCAGACATGGTCTTAGACAGGACCTTATCCATCTCATGTCTCAATGATAGTATTCTCACATTTATTATAATCCAATCGGGACTTCAACATCTCAACTTTTATCATCTTTCTCATTCAACACCATTACTCAATTTCATAGAATGTCATGTATCATTACAATATCAAACATTCTCAAACATACTAGCATAAATGTTAAATTTATGACATACAAACTTACCTCGATTTCAAAATAGGCTAGATTGTAGATCTAGTCCGATACTTTGTTCTTTCCCCGATTGAGGTTAATCCTAGGTTCTTCTTAATCTATAATAGCAAATTAGCTCATTTAATTATCACATTAATAAATGCATTTCAATAATTGTGCTTTGGCAAAATTACTATTTTGCCCTTATACTTTTACAAAATGACCATTTTACCCCTAGGCTCATAAATCAATTCTAATCAAATTTCTCTCTTTAACGAGCCTAGGTGAATATTTGTTTCTCTTATGGATACCATAAAAACTCAACATTTCACACATTTATTACATATTTTACAACATTTACAAAAAGGTCATTTTAGGTGTTTTCATGGTAACACATTTCACAAAAGTTGTTTATTAAACATCTACGACTCATTTTCTTCCATAAAAATGCAGTAAACAACTTAAAAGCTCACATGGAAAAACCCTAAACTTTTCACCATATTGCAAGATAGTCCCCTCTTTAGAAAGCTTAAGCTTTATGGTTTCCAAAAGTACAATTATCATCAAGAAAAACCATTAAAATCACTTACTAGTAGGGAGAAGAGTTTGCTGAAATTTTTTAGCTTTAAAACCCCTATTTTGCTTGTGTTTTTTGGTGGAAGAAGATGAGTAAAGAGAAGGATATCATCTTTCTTTATTTTAATATAAAACAATCAATTTAGTCACCAAATCCTTACCAACTTTGACTAATTTTGACTTTCTTGTCCCCTATGGCCGGCCAACCTTCATTTAAGGGGCTAATTGCCCTTTAAAGGCCTCCAATTAATATTCCATAGCTATTTGGCACCCTTAGCTTGAAATTTTAAACTTTTATACTTTATGCGATTTAGTCCATTTTCGTGATTAAGCATGAAATCACTAAAATTAAAGCACCAAAATTTTCATGCACCTATATAATCATGCTCTAACTCATAGAATAACATAAAAATAATTTTCTCTAACCTCAGATTGGTGGTTCCGAACTACTGTTCCGACTAGCCCCTAAATCGGGCTGTTACAATAGTAGAGAAGATCGTTTGGTTGAAAGTTGGAAATGAAAATGATCTATCTATCTGAAACACAGATACAATTTCGGCCTAGGGTTTATTGCTATAAATATCACAAACCAAGTTGGTTTGTAAATTTTTAATTTTCTGCTATGCAAGAAAACTTTTTTCAAACCGGAATTTTTCAACATTGTCATCATCGGTGATAATAGTAGTTGGCGCATGACCAAGCATTGCCTCACCAAGTGGTTAACAACCATATATAAGATTCTACAGTTTGATTAACTAATAAGGCACATCTAAACATTATTGATTGATGATGATGGCTGACATTAGTGAATGGTACAAAAGACATACATACTGATTTGTAAGATATTTAGCATCAAAAGTGACAACATCTCCAAAATATTGGTATGCCATTCTCGATCTCTCATCAGCCCAAAAACAATTCCCCATGTGACCACTTTCATCAACTTGAATTGCATAAATGAAACCAGGATTTTTTGTCTGATATTCTTTGAAATACTTGTATAACCTCTGTGCATGCCCTTTTTTAAAAAGCTTCTTTCTTTATTTCCTAAATAATTTTGGATATCAATCGACGTACAACCATTATTGTAATAGCTACCAGATTCTTGACTTAAAACTGATACAATTTTTTAAGGTGGTACACCAGCTTCATTCAATGTATTGATTAGATTCTTTTAGGTTGTTTTTATTTTTTTATGTCCACGAAGAAAACTTGTACTTCTGGGTGTAAGAAGTTCGTGATTGTGTTTATCTACAAACTTACTTACAATCCATTTGGCTTCAACATTCTTCAAAACCATCACCGCTTTGCAACCAATTCTTGTTTCAGCACGTTCCATACATTTTGCATCACTTTTTTTACAATCTTTTTGTCGAAATCCTTCTCTAGAACAAGTGTAATCTACTCCAATTAAAGATTTATCAATGCGAGACAATCGAGTATGGCTCTTTCGATGCTAAAACCATTTTGTCTCGAATATGCCTTATAACATGTCTCGACGCCTTCCAGGTCATCAAATTGCATTCTTATGCATGGTTCTAATGACCCATTACAGGCACAAAATTTTTTAGTCAATTGCCCGTTAGTGTCTTCAATGGAATCAACATCGATCTCATCTTGTTGTTCAATCCCAATGTTTACTTCATCTTCAAGGGAATTGTTATCAATAATAATGTCACCTCGTATGAATGTATCTCCTACCATAACTCTGTATTTTTTATGTGATCAATTACTAATATAAGATTGAAAATAAAATAGCATATTGGTAATTCAAATAAAAATTCTGTATAAAAATATTATTAGTACATATTGAATGACTATCGGTGATTGAGTGGTTTATAAAAAATTATTAGTACATAAAAATCTACTTTATTTGTAATTGTAATATGAATTGATTTTAAAAGTTACTAGTAATTTTACCGTAATTTCCCATACCAAAATTTTGGAACTCTCTTGCAATGCTAAACTAAACTCAAGGTGGAAATACATACTATAAACCTTTGATTGATTATTATATAAATATATTTTAGAACAAGAGTTCTCAAATATTAAATTTCAATAAAAATATGGTTCAAAAATTACGAGTCTGTAAATTATAATGTCTTCAAAACAACGAGAAAACTAAAATACTATTTGTTAAGGAATAAATCAGTTATGATAGTTAGTAACTGATGTTAAGTTGTTATTCTGTTAATAGGTTATTAGCAGTTAACAATAAGTGCTATAAAGGCAACGACTCTTTGTATTCCCATGTATGCATCAATATACAAGTTTCTCAAGTTTCTTTTCTAGTTTGTTTTTCATCCACTGTAGATTAAATCACTATTAAACAATGAGAGATTAAACTAGGTATAAACTTTGGAATATATATATTAGTTTTCTTCTTCACATGAAATTATAGAGAAAATTTTATTATAAGGGAAATTTATTAAACCGAAAAGTAATAAGGAAAAAAAAAAAACCAATGTATGCTTTCAGCAATGTATATAAATCATATATCAAGAAAATCATAACAGAGAAAAGAGATTAAAGCTATAAACCAATAGTATAAAAATAGAATTTTACCTTTTCTGAATTGAAATTTGACTGTTGACTTTCCAATAAACCTTAAGTTTATTCATGTGCTTAAAAATTGAGTTAGGGTAATGATTTAGGATGATTCTCATATAATTTATTCGCTTAAAATATTATGTTAAAAAGTAATACACTTTTATTCTAACTATATCAATTCTCATTTAATAAGTAAATATAGATTTTAAAGTTTAAAAAATATATTATTTAATGAATTAAAAAATAAATTTATAAAATTGTGTGCAATGCATTTAACATTGGAACTAGTAATTTATAAAATTGTTTCTACTTTTTATTTATATATGTTTAAAAAAAAGAATGAATCTTATAACAATGAAAATTTAGTAAATGCGTTTTAAGTAATTTAACATTTCATTAACCAAACAAAAAATCTTACATTTCAATCAAATAGGAGAATGTCACATACCCGATATCAAATAGGAGAATGTCACATACCCGATAATATGTCAAGTAATCTTACATATGATAATTCTATTATTAAAGATAATATTACATTTTGTAAACCAAATATTCCTAAAAGAAAAGTTAAAATTCATTCCTTTTATAAAGTAATTAATTGATTTCTTAAATCAAGGGTTAGTGTTAATTTTAGCAGTTACTTTTATATATGTTATTTTGTACTGTTGTCATAAAAAGAGAAGTTTTAATTCGGTCCACTAATTTTATCCATGATTTAATTATCATTAGCTTATCTATGGGTTACAATAAGAGAAAACAGCATAATCTATATATTTATTTTTAATCAAATTTAGAATTAAAGTTACCAACATTTTTTATAAAAAAGGATTTTTAGGATAAAATAAAAAAAGAAATTAAATGTTTCCCTACATGCAAATAATGATTATATATTGAGAAAATTATAGAAGCTATAAAGTTTTGACGAGACATCTCTATAAATAGATAAAAATAATGCATCTATTTTAAAATTATGGCACTAACTAAAAACTGTATAAAAGGAAAAGTAAAAAGCAGAGAAGGGAAAAGAAAAAAGGAAGTCTCTCCTTCAATTTATTTCTTTACTTTATTTCCTTCTATTGATTGACGTTTTATTATTTAACATTAATTAAAATATTTTTTATTTTTAATTAATTATTTAAAATAATTAATATCTTTATCGATATTATATTTAAAATTTAAAAGTTAATTGAGTTAATGTCACTCACAATCAATTGAGTAATAATTAAATATATTTATTATATAAACAGAGTACTCAACCCACAAAAATAAATTTAATGTATTTTATACATGATTAAATACTAACTCTTTTTCCTAAATGTGAGAAAAACAATATAGTTGATGTGGCATTTTTACCATTCATTCCTCTTTAAAAGGCCGGTGGTGGCATGAAAAGAAAGAAGGGAAATTGAAATGGGAATTAAAAGGTGGCATCTAGTTTTAGTTTGGATTTTGTTTGGCTGGGTTAGTGGTGTATGTTCGCTTAGTCGTGCAATTTTTCCCGTTGGTTTCATCATTGGAACAGCATCATCATCTTACCAGGTAAATATCTGTGAGTTGGTAGGAATAAGATTTGAATTCTGGAGATATTAATTGGTTGGTTTTGTGTGGTGAAAAAGCAGTATGAAGGTGCAGCTAAAGGAGGAGGTAGAGATCCAAGCATATGGGATACTTTCAGTCATAAGTGTCCGGGTAATCCTATTATTGCCTCGAAAACTTTCTTACATTTCCCGGTGCTAGTAAAATTCAATTTTAATCTCTACCACAAAATGGTTGGTTTCTGATGCCGATCACCCCTACTTCTCCTTCTTCCCTCCTAACTTCGACCCTACTCACCCGCTACACTCTTTACACAAATCCTTTTAATAATCAAATCACAACTTGAAAGTTTTTGTTTTTTTTTTCTCCGATTATTAATAATTTTTTTTACTGTAAAATTGTAACTTGGAATTAAAATTTGTCATTATATTTTACTTTAATTGATATTTATTATTATATTTATAAAATTAAAGGTAAAATTACTACTATAATTTAATTTTATATTAAAATTTGTCGCTTTACATTTATTTGATTGAATTTTATCCTTAAACTCAATTTTAATTTAAAATAACTTGAATATAATTTAATGAAATTTTTGTATTTTATCTTAATATTTAACATCAATAAGTAAAACAATATAATGTCAAAATTAATAAAATGATTATTTTATAAAACAAAATTTACTTTATATATATTTTATTTTTCAAGTATATGTTTCATTAATTTAAAAATTCTAAGCTAATTTATTAATTTTGATGTTTTATAAATTAACTTATTATTAACTATTGAAATACAATATTTGAAGGAGGTTTTATCATTAAATTTGTTTTCAAATATTCAAAATTAATATTGAGAGATAGAATTTAATTAACAACAATGAAAGTTGGTGGAAAAATAATAAAACTTTAAAATTTAGTAGTAAAATTCAATAACATAAAAATGGTGTGGAATTTACTCATATTTTCAAAAAAACAACAGCAAATATCAATAAAAATTAAAGTATAATGGAGAATTTTGATATTTATCTAATGATGAATTTGCAATAACAATATTTGAATTATTTCAAATAGTATGGTAAAAAAAAATTAATAGTATTTTTGTAGGACCCAATTTTTGACTCGAGCCCAATACCACAAATTAACCAGTAAACAGAGCCCAAAACGAGGCCCAATAAGCCCAAAGAAATAAAACAGAAAATGGGAAAGCCCTAAGTTAGCTACGAGAGTTCTTGCGCCGCACGACCCTCGCCAGCAAGACCTTCCCCTCCGCGCGCCAACAGCCACCACGCCACGTCCGCGTCGTGCTCTAGCACGTATCTGCACAATAGAAAAAATAGTTGTAGAAAAGACTATAAAAAGCCAAATCGAGTCATGTCTGGATCTTTTTTGGGGAAACAATTCTGTGAGAAAAATACAGAGGTTATAGAGCACTTTTTTTAAAAAGAACAGAATCAAAACAAAGAAAAGGTTTCTCTTTTATTTTTACTCTATTTTCGAATCTTTTGGGTTCTCCCTTGTTTATTTATTGTTTTTTCTCTTTGTGTTTTAAAATTCAAAAGTAAAAAAAAAAAAAAAAAAGAGAGCGAGAGGATTTACCGGGCTCCCTTGACCGCCGCCGTCGATGCGTGCATGGGGGGGTGGCTCCTGGTTTTGTTTCGACGAAGAAGGGAATCCAAGCCCTCAAAAAAATGAAAGGGAATGAGGGGTTCTGTTTTGTTTTAAAACAGAAAAAGAAACGAATGGAAGGTTTTATTTTTAGGTTTTAAGCATTAAAAAGAGATAGGCCCCACGCAATTACTTGCTTCTGCAGGTGGATGTGCACAATTTCACCCTAAATGGGTAACCTATGTGATGAGCCCTCCTTTTTTTATGCTGTTGGTTCAATTGCATCCCCTTTTGTTTTTTTATTTTTAAAAAATTTACCCCTATGTTTTGCGCGCCGTTCGATTTAGTCCTAGGTCAGGTGCAGTTGTTCAGGAGCTGGGAGTAATTGCATTATTGGCCCCTCAATGTTACGTGTGCCATGCAATTTAGCCATTTATTCTTCTTTTTTTTAAAATTGGCCCCAAATATTCTGTTTTAACCCGATTTAGTCCCTTTTCAATTGTCTTGCCATTTTACCATTAAATAAGTTTTTTTAATTTTTTATTATAATAATAATAATAATAATAATAATTATTATTATTATTATTATTATTATTATTATTATTATTATTATTATTATTTGCTTTAGTTCTTTTAATTGTATATTATTGATTTTACTACTATTTTTTTTTTACTATTACTTTGATTGTTATTATAGCTACTCCCACATCACTTTTATTTTCACTACTGTTTTTTACAAAAGTATTATTATTATTGTTTTGTTTACAAATGTTATTTTGATTTACTAAGTACTACTATTATTATAATTATATACTTTCTATTTTAGGTACTATAATTTTTACATTATTTTGTTTACTTCTTTTGTATATTAGTATTATATTTATATTTTCATTATCAATACTTTTTACTACTATTATTATTTTTAATTAGTACTATTATTCTAATATTATTACTATTTTTATTGATATGTGTTTTTGTGTTTATTGTTGTTACCATTCTATTACTATATTTATTATTTTAGTATTATGTTTTCCTTTTTTAATATTCATAGGCTACTTTAGTAGTATTATTATTGCTATTAGTTTTATTTGCCGTATCCTATTTTTGTCATTATAATATTATTGTTCTTTTCCTTTTATGTACTAATACTATCCCTTATTATTGCCGTGTCTACATTTCAACGGTTTTTTTTTTTCAAAATTCATAAAAAGAGTTTTTATAAAGGTAATATTTCGTGTTTGGAAGCTCGAGAAATCGTGCCCAATCGTGCTGGGTTTCGATTTCTCGTTCGTCTAGATAACTTAATATCCTTTAAAGATTTTAAACGTCTTTTTTAAAATAAGGCAATGTTTTGCGTTTGGGAGTTTGAGAGATCGTGCCCAATCGTGTTGGGTTTCGATTTTCTTTTCGTCCAAATAGCCGAATATCCTTCAGAGGTTTTGACTGAGTTTTCTTAAATAAAGGCAATATTTCATGACTGGAAATTCAAGGAATCGTACCCAATCGTGCTGGGTTTTGGTTCTTGGTTTGGCCAAATAGTGAAATACCCTTTTTAAATTGCAAGACATGAATTTTGGAAAACTATGAAATGATCTTGATATCGATAGTTTGAAACATTGTGTCCTAATGTACTGGGTGTGGTATTTCAACTTTTCGAAATAGGAGAGTTTCCAATTCAGGTTATCCAAACACTCTTTCAAAAAGATTCATATTGTAAAATCTTTTTTAATTTTCGACATTAAGGACATTAATCAATCAATACGCTATCAATTTTGGGCGTTACGAGGGTGCTAATCCTTCCTCGTACGTAACCGACTCCCGAACCCATTTTCTTAAAATTCGTAGACCAAAATGTTTTCCAAAAGTGGCCCAATCACACTTCAAAAAAGATTGGTGGCGACTCCATTTTCCTTTTTAAAGTCGGCCTGTTTTTCCAAACAAAAAAATGGTTTCGATAGCTTGGCGACTCCACTGGGGACCAATAAGAGAGTCAAGCCATAAAATTGGTTGATTAATGTCTTTTTTATCGAAAATAAATTTTTTGATTTCGTTTTTCATTTGCATGAGTCTGTGTCGCGTCATATATCTGCTTTGGTTTGAGACACATAGAATATTTTTGCATTCATATTGCATGACCGTTGTGGTCACACCCTTAAGTGGGAGCAAAAATCTATGCCTTCGTGAGTTTTCACCTCCGCATGGGCTAGGGGACTACTTCCGGGATACATCCGTACCTATGGTTCCATGAGGTTTTCACCTCCGCATGGCCATAGGGAAATGTATTCCCCTGAACTGAACTCAATCAGTATGAGCCTGTAATGGGTGAGGATTGAGGAATCTGCTGGTTCAGGTACCCTTTCTTTAGAACTAAACTACATATAGTGAACCTTAAGAGCCCACCCTAGGTAGAGCCATGCTAAACCTTAGTGGCTACCTATGTAGTGGTTAGACATTTTTTTTCACTTGCTTTGGTTACTTTTATGTGATACTAACTTGTTTTATTTTGGTCATATTTGCTTGTCATTTCATACTTAGAAGGCGTCGATTCTTGTTTTAATTACTAAGTTAGAATGCTTGTTATAGAGAACGGATTCCTTGATAAAGTAGAGGATAATGCGGCCGTGTGTATATGGTCAGAGAAGACACAGCTGGAGAAGGGGGATAGTCTAACCGAAGGGTCCACATCAAAATTATTGGACTTCACTCGTATCAGTGTGACACAGAATGAGCTCCAAGAACTAAGAGATATATGGGCTTGTTGGGATGAAGCAACTAAGCAACTTTTCTACCTTAATTATGGTGATCTACCCTACTTACTCGACATCAGAGTGGACAAACACTTGTTTCGGGCTATGACTCAATATTTGAATCCCGCTTATAGCTGTTTTACGTTTGGGGAAGTGGACTTGGTGCCTACCGTGGAGGAATATACGGCTTTGCTTCGCAGTCAAAGGGCTCGGGTCGACAAAATTTACTTGAGGGCCGCTAATGCATCGAATTTTGTAAAGAAGCTGATGAGTATCACGGGGATAAGCGAACAGTGGGTCATAGCACGAATTCAGCAGAAAGATGAAGGGAAATGCATTCCTTGGGTAAGATTGAGAGACCTAATGGTGGCACACCCAGATGTTAAGAGGAAAGTTGACATTTTCGCCTTAAGTATCTATGGCTTGGTAATTTTTCCCAAGGCTTTGAGATATGTAGATGAAGCAGTTATTGATTTGTTCGATCGTATTGACAAAGGGATTACGCCGGTACCAGCGATTATTGCCGAAACGTTTAGATCTTTGAACTCGTACCGGAGAGCAGGTGAGGGAAGATTCATGGGATGCGCGCAACTTTATTGGGGTGGTTCCATAGCCATTTCTGAAAAGTAGATAGAACTTCTTGTCGGATTTTTTTTTGCAAAGTACTCCCCATTAAAGGAGTTGGCAGCCACGCCTAGGAGAGATGACATATCAAAAGAGAACTGGATCGCGCTTCTTCAGAATCTTCAGGAAAAAGATGTGGAATGGAGAGCTCCTTAGTTCGTTCCCGATGAAATCCTCTACCGGTGTGGGAGTTATGATTGGGTTCCTATGTTAGGGATTTGGGGAGCCGTTGGGTATGCTCCTTTGCTCGTGCTAAGGCAATACCAATCGAGACAGTTTATACCGATAATGCATGGGTTAGCTCAGTTTGAATTCTCGTATAGTGGGAATAATTATAAGAAAAGAGTTCGAGAAGTTTCTGATGCGTGGAAGCAGATTCACCGAATGAAAAGAGTTGCTATGGGTCCAATGGTAACCCTCGAATATAAAACATGGCGGAGCAGGAGAGTGAACGATAATATCCCCGGGCCGACATAGGATGCTGCTCGATCGATAGAGGAATACCTGCAAGTAGTCCCTTCTGAGTTGGAGATCATGAAGCAGGACTTTGAAAGTAAAAATTTAGAGTTAGGGAAAAAGATAGAACAACTGGAAGAGGAAAAAATGAATTTGATGTTAGATATTGATATCCGTAAATCGAGGTCGAGAAGTCGAGGAAAAAGGAAAAAGAAGGTCAAGAAGATTTGGATAGCTTGAAGACCGATTACAAGAAGTTGCATCTATCGATGAGGACTGCTAGGCTGGGTAAAACCTCAGAACAATGGCGTCAAGAAGTTCAGGAGGAGAAGACCAAGGTCGACCAGTGGAAGAAGAGATTCCATGGGGTTCAAGCACAAAAGGATGCCCTAAAAAAGACTGTGGGGAGAGCCAAAGCAAAAATACGATGTTAAGAGCTCGAGTAGCAGAATTAGAGAAGGCATTGTATCAAAGTCACAACTCGACGGTGAAGTTGGAATCAAGCCTAAGCCAGATTGAAGAGTTGAAAGGAAAGGTGGTGGAGCTCGAAACGATGCTGCAAAACAGTGAGCTCCGGATCCAACTATTGGAGGCAGACAACCAGCGAGGGAAAGAACAACTTCAACGATCTCAGAACCAAGTCAGAGAAAGAGACTACCTTATGGGCGAAGCTGTGACTCAGATACGAGAAGTGGCCTACCATTTACAAACTTTAGCGGTTCAGGCTGATGTGTTAAGTATAGTATATGAGTCAACGTCGGACCGGGGTCGAGAGTTAGCTTCGCTTCTTGAGAAAGTTAAAACTTTAGGCATAAGGGCTAGGTCGTATATGTGACTCTATTTTATGTAAAGGATTTTATTTTTTTCAATAAGTATTCTAAAAGAAATTGAATCAAAATCGACTCCTTTTATTTTTGCATTCATTCATTTGCATTACATTTCATGCATTGGCATTGCATCACAACATTTTCATTAAATATCATAAGACAACCCTATTAACTAGAGGTCATACTATAGTTATCTCGAACACCGCTATTACACTCGAAAAAAAGCGAGAGCAATGGATCAAAGGATGGAAAGGTTAGAGAGATCACGAGAAGAGATGCAAGACCAAGCTGCAGCTCGGATGTAAGAGCGATTAGCCAAGATCCAACAGGATATGAGGGATCAAATGCTGGAATCCCAGAGAAGCATGATGAGCCAGCTAACATAGTTGTTGACTGGAGGGCCCGAAACGGAAAAAGGCCTATGGTCGATACTGGAGAAGATAATGAAGGTTTTGCTTGCCCTCTGGGCCTGGCCCCGACAAGTTCTCAAGTGCAACCACAAAAAGTGTCAGTCAATATCAAACCTCAAAGACCAATCCGTGCTCGACACCGTAAACTTCCTCGCAGGCTCGAGCTCCAACCCAAGTCAATTTGGTAAAACCAATGGTCCTGACTTGATGAGGTGGCGAAGGGAGAAAGTAAAAGCGAGCTTCAAAAGAGTTCAAGATCGATGCAAATGGTGGAGGAGAAGTTTTAGCATTGGAAAGTGCTGATCACCAATCTGAAGTGGATGCTAAGAAGTGAGTCTAGTCCAGATTTAGTACTTCCTCCGAAGTTCAAGATGCCAGAGTTTGAAAAGTACAACGGACTAGCTGCCCTGAGGCCCATATTACGATGTTCTGTCGAAGAATGACAGGATATGTCAACGATGACTAGTTGTTGATCCACTACTTTCAGGATAGTCTGATTGGTGCTACAGCAAAATGGTACAATCAGTTGAGTTGTACCCAAATCAAATCGTGGAAAGATTTGGCGCAGGATTTCATCAAGCATTACGGCCATGTGACCGATATAGCACCTGAGAGGATCACGTTGCAAAACATGGAGAAAAAGTCAAGCGAAAGCTTCAGGAAGTACGCCCAAAGATGGAGGGAGGTCGCTACACAGGTCCAGCCATCGTTACTAGAAAAGGAAATGACCATGCTCTTCATCAATACCCTAAAGGCACATTTCATTAACCACATGTTAGGGGGCACGACTAAGAGTTCCGCAGACATGGTGATGTCAGGCAAGATGATAGAAAACGTTATTAGGTGTGGGAAGATAGAGGCAGGAGAGAGCACAAGAAGAGCGGCGCCAAAGAAAAGAGAAGGTGAAATAGGAAATATAAGCTCAGGTTATTCTAAGCCCATTACTATTACCCAACCGAGAGCGGTAGCTGTGAGCCAGCAGGCTCGACCAAGACAAGAGCCCAACACGAGGCAGAAGACTGAGAAATTCCAATTTACTCCTATACCTGTGACGTATAAGGAGTTGTATAAGACTTTATTCGATGCGCACGTCGTGTCCTCGTTTTACTTGAAACCGCTACAACCTCCATATCCTAAATGGTATGACACAAACGCTCAGTGTGAGTACCATGCGGATGTAGTAGGTCACTCGATAGAGAACTGTACTTTATTCAAAAGACTAGTCGAGAGACTTATCAAGGCGGGGGTGGTAGACTTCAATGACCCACCTGGTGGATGAAATCTGTTACCCAGTCATGCTGATAATAGGGTAAACGTGATAGTTGAAAATAGGGGGAGGAGGTTCAAACAGGAGATTGCTAAGGTCAGAACCCCATTGAGAGAGATTTGGAAAGAAATACAGAAAATTGGGTTAGTTCTGTAAGAGAAAGTGAACAGATCTCAAGATACAAGGAACTACTGTGAGTTCCATGACAAGGAAGGCCATGAAATCCAGCAATGTAACGAATTCAGAGACCTAGTACAAGGGCTAATGGATAATAAAGAGCTGGAGTTCTTTGACTTGGTGGAAAGAGAGGACGTATGTTCCACAGAAGGAGGGTCAGCAGAAAGGATCCCTAAAATCAATCACCCATTGGTGATTATCACACGGTCAGGGGTCGACGAGGTCGGAGTGAAGGTGGCACCGAGGGTCGAAATTAAAAAACCCGTGACTGCTCCTTATAAGGGTACACCGATGGTTGTAATCAGAAGACCCGTAACTCCTCCTCCGAGGATTGTAATTCAAAAACCCGTGACTTTTCCTTATAAAGATGACAAGAGTGTACCTTGGAATTACAATTGATTGTGATAGTTTTTGGGGAAGAGAGTTCGGTCAGCACACTTAACCCAGAAGTTGGGTTCTCTATGATGAGAGGGAGAGATGAGAAGACAGGACCACTGGTTAATGAGCCAGTAGTAGAAAGTGATGCTAGAGAGTTTTTGAAGTTCCTGAAGCACAGTGAGTACAGTGTTGTGGAACAATTGCACAAGCAGTCGGCACGCACATCAGTACTGGCTTTGATCCTAAACTCAGAGGTACATCGCAGCGCACTAATGAGAGTGTTGAATGAAATTTATGTTGCTGAAGACATTTGATAAACAAACTAGACCACCTCGTTAGTAACATAAGCGCAGACAATTTTATTTCTTTTAGTGATGATAAAATTCCGCCAAGGGGCATGGGGTCCACCAAGGCTTTACACATTACTACCCAATGCAAAGGGTACACATTACCGGGGGTATTAATCGACAACGGTTCAGCACTAAATGTCTTGCCCCTATCTACACTAAACAGGTTTCCAGTAGACAGCTCTCATATGAAAACATGCCAAAATATAGTGAGAGCATTCGATGGTACCGAGAGAAAAGTAATGGGAAAGATTGAGATACCCCTCCTAATCGGGCCAAACACGTACGAGGTAGACTTCCTCGTAATGGACATCAAGCCTTCGTATAACTGTTTATTAGGGAGGCCCTGAATTCACTCAGCAAGAGCTGTGCCATCGTCGTTACACCAAAAGGTAAAGTTGGTGATAGAGGGCCGGTTGATCACCATAAATACGGAAGAGGATATTATCGCATCTGTTACCAGTAATGCACCGTACATAGAGAATGATATGGAGGCTATAGAGTGTTCCTTTAGGTCGTTGGAGTTTGTAAATTCAAATTTCATCAGTGAAGGAAGCAAGATCCCGGTGCCTAAACTCTCTGAAGCAACAAGGATGGGCCTATAGTTGACAATAGGAAGAGGAGCACTGCCCGGGAGGGGACTTGGAAAATATCTCCAGAGTCCAGTCAGAGTGCCAGGATTGATTGACAAGCATGATCGCTTGATGTCCGGGCCATATGCCGATGTCGGACGAGAGAAAGGAAGAGTGGAGAGGAAGCGTGAAAGACGAAGGGCACGATTGAATGGTCTTTGAGATTGAGTGGGGTTCAATAACCTTTCCCCATATATCTAATACATTCGTGTCAAGAGGAATTATTCATTCAGGACAGGAGGATATGAATAAGGAAATAGCTGTGGACATGATGAGAGCTTGAACATCAATGCAAATGGATCAAGAGAGTCCAGGAAAAGGAACTTGAAAGGCATTCGCCGTCACGAGCACTGGAAGTATTCGGACAAGCTGGATGCGGAAGAAATTCTGTAGTTTTAGGACTAAAAGCAGTAATGCTCAAAACGCACTTGTTGTTTCAAGCCTAGGGACAACAAGAATCTTTTGTGAAATAGGCTCATGTTCACGCATCTTTACTTTCAATAAAAGTGCATTTTTCTTTCATACAGTGTAGTTATGCTTTTCCTTGTTTTCCATTCCATTCATAATCATAACGCATAAATAAGTCGTTCTTAAATTCATTTTCATTGAATATTCTTTTATACCTACCATAGGTCCCCAGATATCAACGTCATGAGTGACACTGCTATGAACCCAGAATTCCCTTATAAGCAAGACACGTGCCTAGAGGGATCACGGGACTTTACAGATGACGAAGATTATAGTTTATCCCCGGATTTGTTAAGGATGGTAGAGCGGGAAGAGAAGCTGATTCTACCTCACAAAGAGACAATTGAAAATGTGCTTCTAGAGGATGGGAAAGAAGTGAAAATTGGTACGTGCATAACCCATGAAACAAGGCAGGACCTCATTAGACTTCTGCTAGAGTTCAAAGATGTCTTCGTGTGGTCATATCAAGACATGCCAGGGTTGAGTGCTGATATTGCGGTACACCATATTCCCATAAAAAGAGAATGTAAGCCGGTCCAACAGAAGCTTCGAAGGATTAGACCCGATGTCACAGTAAAGATAAGGGAAGAAGTCAAGAAGCAATTTGATGCTGGGTTCTTACGAGTAGTAAATTACTTAGAATGGGTAGCCAACGTTGTTCCTGTCCCTAAAAAGGATGGAAAAGTCCGGATGTGTGTCGATTACAGGGACCTAAATAAGGCCAGCCCGAAAGACAACTTCCCACTACCTCACATTGACACTTTAGTGGATAACACGGCGGGGTTTTCATTTTTCTCCTTCATGGACGGTTTCTCGGGATACAATCAAATAAAGATGCATCCTGAAGACATGGTAAAGACCACCTTCATAACCTTATGGGGGACTTTTTGTTACCAAGTGATGCCATTTGGGTTAAAGAATGCGGGAGCAACATACCAAAGGGCTATGGTAACCTTGTTTCATGACATGATGCATAAGGAGATTGAGGTCTACGTTGACGACATGATCGCAAAGTATCAAGCGGAAGGGGAGCATGTGCAAGTTTTGAGGAGACTATTCCTGAGATTGAAGAAATTCCAGTTGAAGCTCAATCCGGCCAAATGTACTTTCGGGACTCGATCAGGGAAGCTATTGGGTTTCGTGGTCAGTAGAAAATGAATCGAAGTAGATCCGGATAAAGTCAATGCCGTACAAAAATTACCTCCGTCGCGCACTCAAAAGGAAGTCCGAGGTTTTCTAGGAAGATTGAATTACATCGCTTGGTTTATTTCGCAATTGACTGAGAAATGTGATCCAATATTCCGTCTTCTTAAGAAGCACAATCCAGGCATTTGGGATGATGAATGTCAGAGGGCATTTGACAAGATTAAACAATATTTGTCCAACACCCGGTGTTAATACCTCCGATCTGATAGACCCTTGATTTTGTATCGATTGTTCGATAATTCAATGGGATGTATGCTAGGCCAGCACGATGAGACAGGGAAGAAAGAAAGAGTGATATACTACCTCAACAAGAAATTCACCGAGTGTGAAATGAGATACTCACCAATTGAGAAATTGTGCTGTGCATTGGTATGGACAACTAGGAGGTTGAGGTAGTACATTTTGTACCACACGACTTGGTTAGTCTCAAAATTGGACCCTCTGAAATATATGATGGAGTCGATCATACGAATGGAAGAATGACCCGATGACAAATTTTGCTCTCTGAGTTCGACATTGTCTATGTGAACCAGAAGGCAGTGAAGGGGAGTGCAATAGCAGATTTCTTAGCCAGCAAGGCGCTAGATGATTATGAGCCCCTTAATTTCGATTTTCTTAATAAAGAGTTGATGTTTGTAGCGGCGACTGAGGAAGGGATCCTAGAAGATCATCCTTGGAAGATGAACTTCGATGGAGCGTCAAATGCTGTTGGTAATGGAATTGGGGCGGACTTGGTATCCCCAAAGGGAGAGCATTATCCATTCACTTGCAAGTTAGACTTCGATTGCACAAATAAAATGGCAGAATACGAAGCATGTATCATGGGGATCTGAGCTGCTATACACCGTAAAATCAAGTTGCTAGAGGTATATGGGGACTCCGCGTTGGTAATATATCAGCTCAAAGGGGAATGGGAAACGAGAGATCCCAAATTGATTAGCTATCAAAAGTTAGTTTTGGAACTAATTGAGGAGTTCGATGACATCACATTCTTTTACCTCCCGCGTGATGAAAACCAGATGGCTGACGCTTTGGCCACTCTAGCTTCTATGATCAAAGTGAATGAGCAGGAGGGTATGAAGCCCATCCAAATGAGTATTTGCGAGGCTCCGGCTCATTGTTTCAATATTGATGAAGAGGAGGAGAGAGATGATCATCATTGGTACTATGATATTCTGCGATATATGAAGAGCCATGAATATCCCGATCAAGCGACTGAAAATGATAAGAGAACATTGAGAAGACTTACCACCGACAATGTCCTAGATGGAGAGATCCTGTATAAAAAGAGGAGGGATCAAGTGTTGCTCAGATGTGTGGATGCTGTGAAAGCTAGGAAAATCTTGGAAGAAGTCCATGAAGGTGTCTGTGGAACACATGCCAATGGGTTTACGATGGCCAGGCAAATCATGAGATTCGAGTATTATTGGTCCACGATGGAAGGAGACTGCATCCGTCATACCAAGAAGTGCCATAAGTGTCAGGTTTATGGAGACAAGATCCATGTGCCTCATTCACCTCTTCATGTTATGACTTCTCCATGGCCTTTCTCAATGTGGGGCATGGATGTCATTGGGCCGATCTCACCGAAAGCTTCTAATGGACATCGTTTCATTTTCGTGGTCATTGATTACTTCACCAAATGGGTAGAGGCAACTTCATATGCTAATGTCACGAAGATGGCAGTTAGCAAGTTTTTGAGGAAAGAGATCATATGTCGCTACGGTATGCCAGAAAGGATCGTCTCTGACAATGCCTTGAACTTAAACAACAGCGCGATAGCGGAGGTTTGCAGTCAGTTCAATATTAAGCACAATAGCTCGTCGCCATATCGCCCGAAAATGAATGGAGCAGTCGAGGCGGCTAATAAAAATATCAAAAGAATCGTGGGGAAAATGGCTGAGACCTACAAGGATTGGTATGAAAAGTTACCGCTAGCCCTCTACGCCTATCGAACATCGATTAGAACCTCTACCGAGGCAACTCTTTTCTCGTTGGTTTATGGGATGGAGGCAGTTTTGCCTATTGAAGTTGAAATCCCTTCACTCCGGGTTTTGTCAGAGCTGAAGTTGGACGAATGGGTTCAATCTCGATATGATGAATCTAATTGAGGAAAAGAGGCTAAGAGCCATTCGCCATGGTCAATTGTACCAGAGGAGGATGATGCAAGCTTACAATAAGAAAGTTCACCCCAGAGTATTCCATGAAGGAGACTTGGTGTTGAAACAGATCCTCCCTATGCAAAAGGACTTGAGGGGAAAGTGGATGCCTAATTGGGAAGGACCTTATGTTGTAAAGAAGGCCTTTTCTGGAGGAGCTTTGATACTAGCCGAGATGGACGGCAAAAGTCTGCCAAATCCAATTAATGCAGACTCAGTTAAGAAATACTTCTCTTGAAAGTGGGCCAAGATGAAAACCCACAAAGGGCATCTTGAATTCAAAAAAAAAAACGGAGAGGCCAAAGTGAAAACCCGCAAAGGGCGCTTTGAGACCAAAGGGGCTTTAAGTTGAAAACCTAAAAAGGGCGGCTCAAATTATGATCAACTTGTGAGGGGGCATACAGTAGTTTCGCTATACTTGAATTAACAATGAGGAGGTATGTTATGTCTTGGGGCATCTACAAAGTACCATGGATCTTCTAGACACATGTTGAACTTAGAGTGGTCTTCAAGAAGTACATACAGAGAAGCTCAGACTGTGATATCCGGGGCATCAATACCATTCTTACTCATATTGCACCTTAATGGAATTTGTTTTCCTTGTTCAACCCATTCTTTGCGGGTTTTATCCGAATAAATTTCAGTTTTATTCATTTCTACAGTCTTTTTCCAAGCATTTCACATTGAAGTAATGATTACTAAACTAATAATACTTTCAAAAAAGAAGTTTTAAGTATTACTCTGAAAGTCTCTAAATAATACAAGAATCTGAAACAGGACAATTACTTAGAACTAACCAGGCTCAAATGGCTCGGAGACTTGAGATAAGGGTCTAAGCAGTGACGACATCTTCAGATTCGTTGTTAGAAGTATCAGCTGAACAAAAAAGACATACGTCAGGGATCACCTTAATAAGCAGCAAGCAATGACAGCCCAAGTGTTAAAAATGGATCATTCTCATGACATTTTGCATCCATTCATAACATTCATGATACATATGGTTAGGAGCATTTTTCATGACAACCTAATCATTTGACATAAGCATAGACCCTATGAAATTAATTCTACAGGTAGGTTCCTCAGAGGACAATGTAGCAAAGTTGATGGGAGTAACAGAAGAGTACAGATCTTATCTCTACTAAGCAGGAGTAGAGCAGATCGAAAGATAGATCTTATCTCCACTGAGTAGGAGTGGAGAAGATCGAGGATTCTAGCCTTATCTTCACTGAGCAGGAGTGAAGCAGGCTAAGGATAACAGATCTTATCTCTACTGAGCAGGAGTAGAGCAGATCGGAAGATTATAGCGTTATCTCCACTGAGCAAGAGTGGAGCAGGCTGAAAAAAAGTATAGATCTTACCTCTACTGAGCAGGAGTGGAGCAGATCATAGCGGATCCTATCTTCACTGAGCAAGAGTGGGGCGGATCGAAAATTACAGATCTTATCCCCACTGAGCAGGAGTGGGGCAGATAAAAAATGGCGAATCTTATCTCCATGTATCGGCAATGGATTAGATTTAAACCATTAGCCTTATCTTCACTGAGTAGGAGTGGAGCAGGCTGAAAGTATAGATCTTATCTCTACTGAGCAGGAGTAGAGCAGATCAAAAGTGGTAGATCTTATCTCCACTGAGCAGGAGTGGAACAGATCGAAGATTATAGCCTTATCTTCACTGAGCAGGAGTGGAGTAGGTTAAAAATAACAGATCTTATCTCTACTGAGCAGGAGTAGAGCAGATCGAAAGCGGTAGATCTTATCTCCACTGAGCAGGAGTGGAGCAAATCGAAGATTATAGCTTTATCTCCACTGAGTAGGAGTAGAGCAGGCTAAAGATGGCAGATCTTATCTCTCTTGGCGAGGAGTAAGCGGATCAGCAGCAAGAGATCCTATCTCCACCGAAAGGTGGGCGGATCAAAATTACAGATCTTATCTCCACCGGCGAGGAGGAGCAGATCAAAGACAACAGATCTTATCTCTCTGAGTAGGAGTAGAGTAGATCGAAAGCTCAAGCCTTATCTTCACCGGCGAGGGTGGGCGAGGCAAAGATAGCAGATCTTATCTTCACTGAGCAGGAGTGGAGCAGATCAAAGATTATAGCCTTATCTTCACTGTGCAGGAGTGGAGCAGGCTAAAGACAACAGATCTTATCTCTACTGAGCAAAAGTAGAGCAGATCAAAAACGGAAGATCTTATCTCCACTGGGCAGGAGTGGAGCAGATCAAAGATCATAAGCCTTATCTCCACTGAGCAGGAGTGGAGTAGGCTAAAAATAGCAGATCTTATCTCTACTGAGTAGGAGTAGGGCTGATCGAAAATGATAAATCTTATCTCCATGTATTGACAATGGAACAGATTTAAACCACTAGCCTTATCTTCACTGAGTAGGAGGAGAGCAGGCTAAAGATAGCAGACTGAAGACAAGTCTTGTCTCCACTGAGCTGGAGCGGAGTGGACTAAAGATACAGATCTTATCCCACCGAAGCAGGAGTGGAACAGATCAAAGAAGATGAGCCTTAACCCTCTAAGCAGTAGGGTAACCGGCCAAAAATTACAGAGCTTTAATTCCCTAAGCAGTAGGGTAACGAGATGAATATTATAAATCATAAGCAGTAGCGGAACGGATCGAGACAAAGCTTTTGTGCCCCTGAAGATACAATAGGTCAAAGCAAGGACTCAGCAATATAGGGCAAAATTGGTCCTTTTAAAGTTTTTGCTCTATTCCCGTTACACGACAATGAGCAAAGAGGGGCAGCTGTAGGACCCAATTTCTGACTCGGGCCCAATACCACAAATTAACCAGTAAACAGAGCCCAAAACGAGGCCCAATAAGCCCAAAGAAATAAAACAGAAAATGGGAAAGCCCTAAGTTAGCTACGAGAGTTCTTACGCAGCACGACCCTCGCATGAGAAGACCTTCCCTCCATGAGCCAATGACCACCACGCCACGTCGCGTCGTGCTCTAGCACGATATCTGCACAATAGAAAAATAGTTGTAGAAAAGACTATAAAAAGCCAAATCGAGTCTCATGTCTGGATCTTTTTTTTGGGGAAGCGATTCTGTGAGAAAAAATACTGAGAGGTTATAGAACACTTTTTTAAAAAGAAAGAATCAAAACAAAGAAAAGGTTTCTCTTTTATTTTTACTCTATTTTGAATCTTTTGGGTTCTCCCTTGTTTATTTATTTATTTTTCTCTTTGTGTTTTAAAATTCAAAAGTAAAAAAAAAAAAAGAAAAAGAGAGCGAGAGGATTTCTGGGGCTCCCTTGACCATGCCGTCGATGCGTGCATGGGGTGGCTCTGGTTTTGTTTCGACGAAGGGAATCCAAGCCCTCAAAAAAAAATGAAAGGGAAGGAGGGGTTCTATTTTGTTTTAAAACAGAAAAAGAAACGAATGGAAGGTTTTATTTTTAGGTTTTAAGCATTAAAAAGGGGTGGGCCCCGCGCAATTACTTGCTTCTGCAAGTGGATGTGCACAATTTCACCCTAAATGGGTAAATTATGTGATGAGCCCTCCTTTTTTATCTTTGTTGGTTCAATTGCATTCCCTTACATTTTTTATTTTTTAAAATTTACCCCTAAGTTTTCTTGCCGCTTCGATTTAGTCCTGGGTCAGGTGCAGTTGTTCAGGAGCTGGGAGTAATTGCATTATTGGCCCCTCAATGTTACGTGTGCCATGCAATTTAGCCATTTATTCTTCTTTTGTTTAAAATTGGCCCCAAATATTCTGTTTTAACCCGATTTAGTCCCTTTTCAATTGTCTTGCCATTTTACCATTAAATTAGTTTTTTAATATTTTTTGTTACCTTTATTATAATTATTATTATAATTATTATTATTATTATTATTATTATTATTATATTCTTATTTGCTTTAATTCTTTTAATTGTATATTATTGATTTTACTACTTTTTTTTTACTATTACTTTGATTGTTATTATAGCTACTCTCAAATCACTTTTATTTTCACTACAGTTTTTTACAAAAGTATTATTATTATTGTTTTGTTTACAAATGTTATTTTTGATTTACTAAGTCCTACTATTATTATAATTATATACTTTCTATTTTAGGTACTATAATTTTTACATTATTTTGTTTACTTCTTTTTGTTTATTAGTATTATATTTACATTTTCATTATCAATATTTTTTACTACTATTATTATTTTTAATTAGTACTATTATTCTAATATTATTATTATTTTTATTGATATGTGTTTTGTGTTTATTGTTGTTACCATTCTATTACTATATTTATTATTTTAGTATTATGTTTTCCTTTTTTTTAATATTCATAGGCTACTTTAGTAGTATTATTATTGCTATTAGTTTTATTTGCCGTATCCTATTTTTGTCATTATAATATTATTGTTCTTTTCCCTTTTTGTGTATTAATACTATCCTTTATTATTGCCGTGTCTATATTTCAACGATTTTTGTTTTTTTCAAAATTCATAAAAAGAGTTTTTATAAAGGTAATATTTCGTGTTTGGAAGCTCAAGAAATCGTGCCCAATCGTGTTGGGTTTCGATTTCTCGTTCGTCTAGATAACTTAATATCCTTTAAAGATTTTAAATGTCTTTTTTTAAAATAAGGCAATGTTTTGCTTTTGGGAGTTCGAGAGATCGTGCCCAATCGTGCTGGGTTTCGATTTTCTTTTCGTCCAAATAGCCGAATATCCTTCAGAGGTTTTGACTGAGTTTTCTTAAATAAAGGCAATATTTCATGATTGGAAATTCAAGGAATCGTACCCAATCGTGCTGGGTTTCGGTTCTTGGTTTGGCCAAATAGTGAAATACCCTTTTTAAAACCATGAAATGATCTTGATATCGATAGTTTGAAACATTGTGTCCTAACGTACTGAGTGTGGTATTTCAACTTTTCGAAATAGGAGAGTTTCCAATTCAGGTTGTCCAAACACTCTTTCAAAAAGATTCATATTGTAAAATCTTTTTTTAATTTTCGACATTAAGGACATAAATCAATCAATACGCAACCAATTTTGGGCGTTGCGAGGGTGCTAATCCTTCCTCGTGCGTAACCGACTCCCGAACCCATTTTCTTAAAATTCGTAGACCAAAATGTTTTCCAAAAGTGGCCCAATCACACTTCAAAAAAGATTGGTGGCGACTCCATTTTCCTTTTTAAAGTTAGTCCGTTTTTCCAAATAAAAAAAATGGTTTCGGCAATTTTAACACATAATTATCGTGCCAGTTGTTTTAAAATTTTTAGCAAACATAATTTTTAATATTTTAGATAATTTGGTAAAAAAATAGATGTATTTAAAATAGTATGGTAATTTAAATTTTAATATAATTACTCATCATTAATTTGAATTTATTTTAAATAAGTAGTACGTATAGTATTGATTAATAAATAGAAAGTCTTTCATTAATACTATCAACATTATATAATATTAAATTTTATATTTTAATATTATTATACTAATCTATATAAGAATCACATACCCGTATATGTTAATTAATGTTTATTATATAATATATTTGGACTATCAAGTTGTGTAGATTTTTTGTAATTATTTTTCTTGTATGAGAATTTATTTGTATTATTTGTTTTAGGGATATGTTTGAAATATTTAAAGGAGTTTGAAAAATTATATAATTATTTTAGGTTTTGATTTCTCAGTTTATTGTAATATATTTCTAATTTTTTTGCGTAAAATATTAAAATAATTATAAGATAAATTTAGTTATAATTAATGGGTGGTGTGTGAAGCAAAATGAGTTGTAAAATCTAGTTATTATGAATTTAAGATTATCTTCTATTGATTTAAAATATATTTATTATAATTATATTGATTTTGAGAAGTCAAAAGTTTTATTGTTACTTTGAACTTTTAATTTGGTCCACTACAAACAGTAGTAGCCATAATCTATTTTAATCATCTCTCCTACATGAATTTATTAACCTATAAAGTTTTGACGAGACATCTCTAAAATATATATCTATATTAAAATTACGGCACTAACTAAAACTCATTAATGGGAAATGAAAAAACAGTCTTCCTATGCCACTTCAATTTCTTTTACCAATTAATACAATTTGTTTCCTTCTGTTAAAACTATCACTTTTTTATTTTTATTTTATTCACAACTTTACTTATTTCATATCATTGTGTTATGTCTTTACAACACAATTATTTGATCAATAATTATAGTTTATCACACTTTTTATATGATAAAATATTTTTATTATAAGCTACAAGCACATGTGAATAAAACTCGATTTGATTAAAAATTCAAATTTTGAATTAACTAAATTGAGTTATTGAAATTTTTAGTTTTATGAATAAACTCAAACAAGTAATTTTATTTTTTAGTTCAACTCAAGTTGAATTTTACAACTAGAATAAGTCAAATAAATTTCTGTAAGTACCCATTGGTTTCCTATCACTTAGAAAAAGGAGCAATTTGACCCTCTCAAACAAATTAAAAATAAATAAATTCAAAATAATCTTCAAATTTTGAAAATATGTATTAAAATTCAAAGTTTTATAAAATTAGAATTTAAAAAATATTTTAAATTCTTATATAAAATGTTAAATTATAAACATATTTTTTAAAAAAATTGAAATGATAAATTTTGAGACCTTAAACAAATAAATTACCAAATCAAGTTTATCATACTAAATTAAGTTGTTTTATTTCTCTTTATATGGGTTTAAAAGATTCTTCAAATATATATGATCCCAAATTTATGTGCTCTAACTTGTAATTAATCATATTGTCAATAAAATTTTAATTTAATTTTTAAATTTCTAAAAAAATTTAAGGCAAAACAATTATTCAACTTTATTAAAAAATTAAAATTGAATTAGAATAATTTTTACTCAACATATTTTTACTCAATTTGACCAATCGCATTTAATTATAACTTTTAAAAATAAATTAATTAAGGTACATAGATACATGCGTATGTTTAAGAACTTGTTATTGTTTAGAATATCAAAAGAAATATATATATTTATAAAAATAAAACATAGATTTTTGGAGTGTAACAATAATTGTATGCGGATGGAGATTGCAGATAAGATAGCAGATGGAAGCAATGGAGATGTTGCAATTGATTCCTACCATCGCTATAAGGTACGTTCTTTGTTGTACTACACCTTCCAATTTGTTTTAGTTCCACGATTTGCTTGAAATTTAATAAAAAGAAATTAAAGGTCTAATTTCCGTAATGTATGTCTAAAAAAATTAAATATATAATACTCTAATATAACCATTAAAAATATATTTATTTTAAAATTTTAATAAAATAATAATATAAAAGATTATTAAATATTAAACTAATATATATATATATATATATATTAAAAATTATATAAACTGTTTAAAATAGAATTTATAAATATAAATGAATTTAAAAAATTTGAAGTTCCCATTTTGAACCGAGCTAAATTTAGATACATATCAAATGTGTTTATATCATATATATATATATATATATATATATATAAACTCAGCTTGAATTCCACACATCAACACCTCTATTATAAATCCAAATTTTTGTGCCTTCCTTGCCACCCATGTTATTATTAACTAATTGCTTAGCCGTTATATAAATAGAATAATTGTATCTAAATTTTATGAATAATAGGGAATTTATTTTGGAATCTAAAAAATTAAAGATATTATCAAGTAATGTAAAATGAATAGTGTAATACTGTAATTAAAAATAATTAATATTAGTTCGTTGTTTAGGATATATAATAAATAATTTTAAATTTGATGGTGTATTTTTAGACAAGCAATTATATTTAGTTTTAAAGTAATTTATTTTTCAAATTTTAAATTGAATATATTGAATATATTTAAAAGTTAAGTAAGTGGCTGAAATTTTCTAACGTAAAATATTTCTGTTTTGAAAATTGAATAGATACATTTAAAGATAATTCTTTAAAAACGTATATAAAAGAAATTGTTAATTTTCATCTTATAGTTTAAATAAATTAAAAAAAATCGTTACTTTCTTCCCTGTTATTGTTTATATAAAAATTTGTGGTCGGGTTTTTACTTAGTCTAAAGTTACTTATCATAATACTATTTTTTAAGTTATTTACACATTCATGAGTGTTGAGTTCAATAATATGAATTGTATCATTGAATTTTTTTGTATATTATTCAAATTATAGTAATTATCGAATATTAAAGGATTTTGGTTTCGTGATATTTAATAATAGAATTTAATTTTGATGGTTAATATTTAGAAACACTTTGTAGGAACCCAAATTTGCCCAGCCCAAAATAAAATTATAAAAACCCAATTACAAAAATAAAATTACCCAGACCCATTTTATAATAAACCAAACCCAAAAACAAAAATAGGCCCAGAAGGCCCAAAATTAAAAATTTTTTTTCAGAAATGCTAGGGTTTCTGAAAACCCTAGCCACCGCCTCTCGACTCTTCAACTTCGACACCTTGAACCTACCCTCTGCAAGACTTTTGCCCGTCGCCTCCGCCACTGCTCCATCCGCTCCCACGCCTGCAAATAAAAGACAACACGAAGGAAGCAAGCAACAAATACATACACTTCGGCTATTTAAGCCCAAAATTCTTTGTAATGGAGGTTTTTTTTTTTCGAAAAACAGAAAGAAATAGAGATTCGAGCAAAGGGTTTTTTTTTTTTCAAAATGTATAAAAGAAAAGCAGAGAGATTTGAGCAAAGAGGATTTTTATTCTTTTGAAATATACAAACACAAAACTAAACTTCAAGGTAGAAATAGTAAATTCAAATACAAGAAGAAAAAGCAAAGATTGGTTGAAATCAGAAAAGTAAACCAAAGGTACCTTTTTTCTTTTTCAAAAGTCGTTTTTGGTAAACTCATACATAACTATTACATAAAAAAATATATAGTAAAAGATAAAAAATACATAAAAAATAAAAAATAAATTTTTACCTTTACCACCAAGTGGGTGGTGGCAGAACTCACGGCGTGACGATCGTAATGCCCCCTCACGGATTCCTCACCTGCAGAGAAAAAAAAGAAGAAGGGAGAAGTTTTTTTTTAAAACAGCTGCAAAATGATTTTTTTTGGGGGATTAGGGCCTTTTATAGCCCCACAAAACGACGTCGTTTTGGGGGCTGGCCTTTAACCCCAAAACGACGTCGTTTTGCCCTATCCGACCCAAATCCGACCCACCGACCTAGGATCCGCGTGTTTTTTAATTGATGGGCTAATTGCCCATTTGGTCCTTCCGCTTTTAGGTGCTTTATAATCGGGCTTTTTATTATTTTAAAATCTCGCCCAAAATTTTATTTTCGTTTTCAATTTGGTCCCTTTTGTTGCTGCTCTTTGGGCCTGAGGGGTTTATTATATATTTGGTCCCTATGCCTTTTCGCGCATCACAGAAAGGTCCTTCCTCCCATTTTTATTTTCAAATTGGCCCCAATATTCATTTTTGATTCAATTTTAATCCCTTTTTGCTATTTTCACCCTTTTTTATTTATTAATCGTTTTATTATTATTATTATCATTATTATCATATTACTATTATATATTATATTAGTATTATTATTATTGTTACTGTTGTTATATATTATTAATCGTTTTATTTGTTTTTTTTATAAATCGTTTTACTATTAGCACTATATTATTATATTTGTATTATTATTATCATCATATTACTATTATATATTATATTATTATTATTATTATTATTATTATATATTATTAATCGTTTTATTATTTTTTTATTAATCGTTTTACTATTATCACTATATTACCATATTAGTATTATTATTATCATATTACTATTATGTATTATATATATTATTATTCCTATATTTATTATTATTACTATTATTATATTATTTTATATGTATATATTTTGTTAATTACCGTTATTGTTACTATTATTATTATTATTATTATTATTGTTTTATACCAATATCATTAATATTATTATATCATTCTCATTTTTTTTACATTTCAGTATCACTATTTTATTATTAGCATTTTATTATTATTATTGTCATTTTATTATTTCTTTATTATTACTCTCATTACTTTAAATGTATCGTCGTCATTTTTACTATTATCATTGCATTATTATTATCATCGTTTTATTATTGAGCAAATTAATTTAGTATTATTACACACCTCACTCTTATTTTATTACGCAACCTAGTTACGTAATTTATCTTTTTACCAAACCGTATTATGTTCACCTTTACCCGATTTGTCAAGTTTTCAAACAATCAATATTCTCAGATTAACACTCGAGAGAATCGAGCCCTAACTTCTTGGGTTCGATTTTTCTCGCTTAAGTTAAACAACGGAATATCCTTTCAAAGTCACAAATTCAGTTTTAAATTGACATTTCGTGTTGGCCATTCGAGTGAATCGAGCCCTAACTTCTTGGGTTCGGTTTCTTCTCGTTTAAAGCTAAACAACGGATGTCTCTTTTGAAATTGTAATTTAAATTTTAATACAAAATACTTGATCTCGGAAATTGAAATGTCGCTACCTAACTTATTGGACTCAACATCTAGATACTCAAGATGAGCTTTTTCCTAAAAATAGAGGCAATCTTAGTATTTGAAATCTCGAAATCGAGCTCTAACTTCTTGGGTTCGATTTCTCATTTGACGAATAACGAATATTCTCTTCAAAAGCGAAAATCAAGTTTTAAAAGACGAGCTTAGTTTCGGGAGTCTAAAGTATTACGCCCTAACTTACTGGACATGATGCTTTATCTCTTCGATAATAAGAAAGTCTTAATATCCCTTTCCCTTCCAATTTTGAAAATAAAAGCATTGTATTTTGAACCCTCTAAAGTTTTCAACAAATAGGGCATCAATCAATCAATTTGGTACCAATTTTGGGCGTGTCGAGGGTGCTAATCCTTCCTCGCACGTAATCGACCTCCGAACCCGTTTTCTCAAAGTTCGTGGACCAAAAAGCACTGTTTTAGTAAATTAAATGTTTCATTAAAACAAAGGTGATCCGATCACACCAAATAAAGATCGGTTGCGACTCCCTTCCTTTTCTCTTTTAAAAAAATCGAGTCGACCACGTCGTTTACTGTTTCATCAAAAAAATGGTTACGACGACTTGGCGACTCACAATTGGGGACGCGAGGTCGGGCCGAGGATTGATTGATTTTGTCCTTTTGATTAAAATGATTTGAAAATCACGCTTTTTTAATGCACCTTCAATATTAGCCTCGTAAATACTTTGGGCATTGCATTGCATGACCGTCGTGGTCACACCTTTAAGTGGGAGCGAAGTTATGCCTTCGTGAGGTTTTCACCTCGCATGGGCTAGTGGATCGCTTTGAATACATCCGTACCTATGTCTTCGTGAAGTTTTCACTTCGCATGGCCATAGGGAAATGTATTCCCGAATCGAACTCGGTCCGTATGAGCCTATAATGGGTGAGGATCGAGGAATCATGGTTCGTACCTCGAACTTTAGAACTAAGCCACATATAGCAAACCTTAGGAGCCCACCTTAGGTAGAGCTATGGCAAACCTTAGTGGTCACCTAGATAGGCGTTTATTTATTTTACTCGCTTTATATTCCATGGTACTAACTTGTTGTGTTTCTTTCTTTTTGTGCATATCATTCCATATTTTAAAGAGACATCGATTCACGGTCCGTTTCTGAGTTAGGAAGCCGGTTATGGAAAGCGAATTCCTTGATAAAGTAGAAGACAATGCGGCCGTTCGCATATGGTCAGAGCAATGCCAAAGAGAAAAACGAGATAGCTTAGTCGAAGGGTATGTGTCGGAGTTACGGAACTTCACCAATATCAGTGTCACGCAGAACGAGCTCCAAGAGTTGAAAGAAATTTGGACGCAGTGGGATGATGAAGCAAAGCAGCTGTTCTATGGTACTTACGACGACCTGCCTTACCTGCTTGATGTTAAAGTAGATAAGCACCTGTTCCGGGCAATGACCCAGTTTTGGAATGCCGCTTATAGCTGTTTCTCCTTCGGGAAGGTGGATCTAGTTCCCACAGTAGAAGAGTATACGACCTTGCTACGTTGCCCGAGGATTCAAGTTGACAAAGCTTATTCCAAGGCGGTTAATGGCCCAACCTTCGCGAAGAAGTTGATGAATATCACCGGAATGAGCGAACAGTGGGTTTCGGCTAGAATGCAAAAGAAGGGCGAGGTAAATGCATACCACGGACATGTTTGAGAGACTGATCTGGCGCATCCGTCTGAAGAAAAAGATAGACATCTTCGCCTTGTGTATTTACGGCCCGTAATCTTCCAAAGCTTTAAGGCACATTGATGAAGCGATTATTGATCTATTCACCGATTAGACAAAGGGTCACACCTTCACCGCCATCTTAGCGAAACATTCAGATCCTTGATCGCATGTCGAAGAATGGGTGAAGGTAGGTTTATTGGATGTGCTTGTTGTTGTTGGCTTGGTTCCATAGTCACTTTTGGAAAGTAGAAAGTGTCCGTCGGTTCATGTCGAAAATTACTCCCGCTAGAAGAGTTAGCAACTACGCCCGAAGAGAGGATGTATCAGAAGAAAATTGGATCACGCTCTTTCAAAACCTTTAAGAGGACGACTTCGAGTGGAAGGCTCCTGGATGATTCCGATAGGATCCTTTATCATTGCGGAAGCTTTGGTGGGTTCCCTATTGGGAATTTGGGTGCGCCACGCCCTTTGCTGGTCTGAGACAATATAGTTCAAGACAGTTTGTACCAATGACATACGGGCTAGCTCAATGCGAGTTCTCATATGAAGGGGAAGCTATAAGAAAAGGGTTAAAGAGATTTCTAATGCTCGGAATCGATTCACGAATGAGGAGATTATCTACCTACCGAGGATGACCCGAATACATTGAATGGAGGGCAAGGAGAGTCAATGATAACATTCCTGAGCCAAATCCGGAAGGTGCCCGATCGAGAGAAGAATGCATGCGAGTGGTCCGTCGAATTGGAGATTGTGAAGCAAGATTTCGGCGGATGAATTGAACTCGGAAAAAGATAGAAAGGTGGAACAAGAAAAATGCTCCTCCGGTTAGAAGTGGAATGATCGAATCGAGGTCGAGAAACTCAGAAAAGAAAAATGGAAGGTAGAAGAAGACCGAGATAGCTTGAAGACTGAGTACAAAAAGATGCGCTTGACGATAAAGAACGCGGGATTAGGGAAAACTTCGGAGCAATGGCAACAAGAGGTCCGAGAGGAAAGGGCCAAAGTTAGCAGTTGGGAGAAAAAGTTTCATGAAATACGAGCACAAAAGGAAGACTTAGAGAAGGGCAGAACAGAAGACCAGAAAGAGAAAAGAGGATTAAAAGCTAGAATAGCTGAGCTTGGGCGATCTCTACACCACTATCGAAGTCGAGACTCGGAAAGCCAACTAAAGTCGAGCCTAAACAAAATAGAGGAAATGAAAGGCAGGGTTGAAGAGTTAGAATCAGCATTACATAGTAGCGAGCTCCGGATTGAGCTTCTGGAAACGAGAGAAAGACGCTGGGAGGAGGAGCTTCGCCATTCTTGCGAGCAAGTTCGGAGCCGGGACTACCTCATGGGTGAAGCGATAATCTAGATTCGAGAAGTAGCCGATCACCTACAGACTTTGGGCGAGGAGGCTGACATGTTGGGCACGAGATATGGGCTCCTACCGGGTCATGATGAAGAGCTAATCTCCCTGCTTGGAAAAATCAAAACCTTAGGTCTTAGGGCGAGAGCATATATGTAATCTACTTTGTGTAAAGGGTTTTGCCTTCTAATAAAGTTTTCTAAAATGAAGTTGATCAGAATCGATGTTTTCTTTCTGCATTCATGCATTTGCATTGCATCATATTACATACATTAAAGTTTATAAAAAGAAGCCTAACTGGTTAAAATTATCAGAAAAAAGAAAAAGAAAAGAGAAAATCTGGGAACTGAACATTGCTACGGGACTCGTACTAAGACCAAGAAAATGGATCAAAGATTTGAGCAATTTCAGAAGGAAATGCAAGAACGGATGCAGGAGCAAATGATGAAACTCCAGCAAGATATGATGGAACGGATGCAAGAGTCCCAAAACAACATGATAAGTCAGCTGGCGCAACTATTGGCCAATGAACGAGGAAAGGGCGCCGCTGCTAGCTCAGGGAATAATGACGACCTCGCCACCCTCCGGATTTACCCGCCAAATACCCAAGCACCACCAGAAATATGTCCCCAAAGGACGCCTGTTGTTATCAGGCCACAGTGCCAGGTTGAGACCGCGATGCCAGCGTACCTCCCGACTGGTTCAGGCACTAATCCCGGAGAAGGTCCGACTAACCCTATAATCCCCGATTTTGATGAAATGGCTGAAATGGATAAGGCAAAAGTGAACCTTCCTGACAACTCGAGGATCGTTGCAAATGGTTAGAGGAAAAGTTTAAAGAAATAGAGACTGCTGACCATCGCTACGGGGTGGACGCTAAAGACTTGAGCCTAGTTCCAGACCTCGTACTTCCGCCAAAATTCAAAACCCCAGATTTTGAAAAATACAACGGGACCAGTTGCCCCGAAGCGCACATCACAATGTTCTGTCGACGGATGGCGGGACATGTTAACAACGATCAACTGCTGATTCACTTTGTTTTCAAAGATATCTGGTGGGTCCGCGACCAAATGGTACAATCATTTCGGTTGCACCAGATCAAGTCATGGAAGGACCTAGCACAAGCCTTCCTGAAACAATACGGGCACATAGTTGATATAGCCCCTGATCGAATCACGCTCCAAAATATGGAGAAAAAGCCAAACGAAAGTTTCAGGCAATATGCCCAGCGGTGGAGGGAAGTAGCCACACAAGTTCAGCCACCGCTTTTGGAAAAAGAGACTGCCATACTTTTTATTAACACCCTAAAGGCCCCTTTCATAACTCATATGATAGGGAGTACAACTAAGAGCTTTGCTGATATAGTAATGGCAGGGGAGATGATCGAGCATGCTATAAGGGGTGGCAAAATCGAGACAGGAGAAAGTACTAGGAGAGTCGCTCCTAAGAAGAAAGACAGTGAGGTAAATAATGTGAGTACATATAATAGAGGATACCCGAAGGCGATCGCAGTTAATCAGCCAAAGGCAGTTACAACCGGGCAACCAGGGCCAGCAAGACAGGAATCGAGAACTAGACCAAATACTGAAAGGATCCAATTTACGCCAATTCGATAACGTACAAAGAGTTATACCAGATTTTATTCAATGAGCACATCGTGTCCCCGTTTTATTTACAACCATTGCAGCCCCCATACCCTAAGTGGTACGACCCAAACGCTCAATGCGATTACCACGCAGGGATAGAGGGGCATTCGATAGAGAATTGCCTCGCCTTCAAAAAGGTAGTCGAGAGGCTAATCAAAATGGGTGTTATAGCGCTTGATGACTTGGTAAGAAAGGGGAACCCATTGCCTAATCATGAGGAAAAAGGGTGAACATAATCGGTGAAGAGATTGTGAGAAAGATCAAGAGAGACGCCACCAAGTAAAACCCCATTGCGAATAGTCCGGAAGGAAATGGTAAAAGAGGATTGATAGAGTCGATTCTACAGAAGCAAAATACATATAAAGAATTGTTGCGAATTCCATAAGGCGAGGGGCACGAGATCCAAGAATGTGCCGAGTTTAAAATTTTGGTACAAGGCCTCATGGACAACAAAGAGTGGAGTTTTATGAAGAAGGAGTGGAGGAAGAGGAAATATGCGCGACGAGGAAGAATTGACAAAGCCGGAGGTAATTACCGAGAATCATCATTTCACGAAACGAGGGCGAGTCTGTGGAAGACCAAAATCACAATTCGAAACACCTTCTTTTCCCTACCAAGATAGTAAAAGGGTACCTTGGAATTATAGCGCAAGGTTCCACTAGTATTTCGGAGGAAGTCAAGAACGAAGGTTCCTATACGCGAAGTGGAAGCGTTATGATCCTGAAAGCAGGAGAACGGGAGCGGCGAAACTAAAAACTGTGTCGATTGGGCAAGAAAAAGAACCCGAAGCCGTTGTCAATGAGCCCGTAAAAGAGGAAGAGGCTAGAGAGTTCTTAAAATTCTTGAAACACAGCGAATACAGTGTGGTGGAACAACCGCATGCACAACCAGCCCGTATCTACGTGTTAGCACTACTTCGAGCTCAAGTGCATCATGAAGCATTAATGAAAGTCTTGAATGAGACCTATGTTACTAAAGATATATCCGTCAATAAGTTGGATCGTCGGTTAGTAACATAAGCTACCGATAATTTCATCTACTTGATGATGACGAAATCCCACCGGGAGGTATGGGGTCAGCAAAGGCATTACACATAACTACCCGTTGCAAGGGATACACCTTGCCAAGTGTGCTAATAGATAATGGGTCAGCATTAAATGTCTTACCACTAGCCACACTCAAGAGGTTGCCGATAGATAGTTCTCATATGAAATCTTGCCAAAACATAGTGAGAGCATTCGATGGCACCGAAAGAAGAGTGATGGGAAGAATAGACATACCATTATTGATCGGGCCTAATACATATGAAGTAGACTTTCTGGTCATGGATATCAAGCCTTCTTACAACCGCTACTAGGGAGGCCACGGATTCATTCAATGGGGCCGTACCTAAATCATCGCACTGAAATTGAAATTGGTAACAGAAAATCGGCTGGTAACTATAAACGCTGAAGATGATATCATAGCAATCGTTACCAACGAGCGCCATACCTAGAGGCGAATGAGGAAGCCATTAAATGTTCATTTCGATCCTTAGAGTTCGTGAATCGACTTTCATTTCGAAGGAAATAAAGTCCCGTCATCTAAACTATCCAAGACTACCGGGATGGGATTGCAAATAACGATGGAAAAAGGAGCCCTACCGGGAAAAGGATTGGGTAAATATCTCCAAGGAAAGTCCGAGCCCGATCTTTGAGAGAAAAAGGATCGCTTTGGTTTAGGTTTCAAACGGATGCTAAACAAATGAAGAAGGAGATGGAGAAGAAACAAGAAAGGAGAAATGCCAAGTGAATGGAGAAGGCGTTAAGTGGGAACCGATGACACTTCCCACATATCTCGCACATTCAGATCGGGAGGAATGATTTACCGGAAAATAGTCTCCTAGAGGGAATGTCCTCACATCAATGCCATACACGATGAGGAGATTGATCAAAGAAGCTTGTCGGGCATCCGCCCATATGAACCTGGAAGCACATTAGACAATTGGACTGCAGAGGAATTTCCTGTAGTGTTTAGAGATTTTGCAGAGTAATATTCGGAACACTCTTGTTGTTTTAAGCCTAGAAACAATGAGATTTCTTTTGTGAAATAGGCTTATGTTCGGACATTTTGTTTTAATAAAATGCATCTTCAATTCTACTAAATATTCTCTTATTTTACATTTTACCATTTATTCTTTGTTCTCATTCATATCATGTGAATAATTGTCCTCAAATTCATTTGTTCTTTATACACCCTTCGATACCCATTACAGGTCTCTAGACATCAATGATATGAGTAATGATACTACTGATTCGGAGGTGCGCTTTGAGCAAGACATGTGTTCAGAGGAATCTCAGGACTTTGGAAATGACACAGAATGCGACTTGCCTCCGGATTTGTTGAGAATGGTAGAGCAAGAAGAAAAACAGATCCTACCCCATAAAGAGTCGATAGAAGCGGTGAGCCTAGGAGAGGGCAAGAGGTGAATATTAGAGCTTGTATTACTGCGAAACCAAAGCGGAACCTCATCGAACTACTCCATGAATTCAAGGATGTATTCGCATGGTCGTACCAAGATATGCCGGACTAAATCGATATTGCAATTACAAGCGCCCATAAGAGAAGAATGCAAGCCGGTCCAATAGAAGCTCAGAAGAATGCGACCAGACGTCTTGTTAAAGATAAAAGAAGAAGTCGAGAAACAATTTAATGCCGGGTTCTTACAAGTGGTCAAGTACTCGGATTGGGTGGCTAACGTTGTCCCTGTCCCCAAGAAAGACGGTAAGGTACGAATGTGCGTGGATTACAGAGACCTGAACAAGGCCAGCCCGAAGGACAATTTTCTGCTGCCTCACATCGACACTTTAGTAGACAATACAGCAGGGTATTCGTTATTCTCCTTCATGGATGGTTTTTCGGGGTACAACCAAATAAAAATACATCCTAAGGACATGGACAAGACAACGTTTATAACCATGTGGGGAACATTTTGCTACAAGGTAATGCCATTTGGGCTAAAAAATGCAGGCGCAACATATCAGAGAGCCATGGTAACCTTATTCCATGACATGATGCACAGGGAAATTGAGGTTTACGTCGACGATATGATCGCCAAATCCCGAACTGAAGAAGAGCATGTGTAGGTCTTGAGAAAATTTCTTTTGAGGCTGAGAAAATTCCAGTTGAAGCTTAACCCGTCAAAATATACCTTCGGAGCTCGGTCTGGAAAGTTGCTCGGGTTCATAGTCAGTGAAAAGGGGATTGAAGTTGACCCAGATAAAGTCAGAGCCATACAAGAGTTACCTCCACCACATACCCAAAAAGAAGTTAGAGGTTTCTTAGGAAGGCTGAATTACATCGCTCGGTTCATTTCACAACCGACGGAGAGATGTGACCCCATATTCCGTCTCCTCAAGAAACACAACCCTGCACGTGGGATGAAGAGTGCCAAAAGACCTTCGAAAAGGTGAAAAAATACCTGTCTCAGGCCCCGGTATTAATGCCGCCTCAACCAGACAAGCCCCTCATCCTTTACCTAACAGTACTTGATAATTCGATGGGATGCGTGTTAGGTCAACATAATGAATCGGGGAAGAAAGAAAAAGCAATATACTACCTTAGTAAGAAATTCACCGCATGTGAAATGAGGTACCCGTAATCGAGAAATTATGTTGTGCCTTGATTTGGACAACTCGAAGGTTAAGGCAAGACATGTTGTATCACACGACATGGCTCATCTCAAAGCTAGATCCCCTTAAGTATATGATGGAATCTACCGCCTTGAATGGAAGGATGGCGGTGGCGAGATCACCTTTCGAATTTGACATCGTTTATGTAAGTCAAAAGGCGGTAAAAGGGAGCGCGATAGTAGACTTTCTAGCCAGTAGAGCCCTTGAAGACTATGAGCCTTTAGATTTTGATTTCCCTAATAAGGACTTGATGTACGTGACAGACATCGAAGAAGGTACCTCCAAAGACCATCCTTGAAATTAAATTTTGACGGGCATCAAATGTCGTGGGTAATGGAATTGGGCGATCTGATATCCCCAAAAGGAGACCATTATCCATTCACTTGTAAACCGGATTTCGATTGCACTAATAATATGGCTGAATATGAGGCTTGTATCATGGGTCTCCGCGCTACTATCGAATACAAAATCGTGGTATTAGAAGTCTATGGAGATTCATACCGTAATCTATCAACTCAAAGGAGAATGGGAAACGAGGATCCAAAATTGGTTATCTATAAAAGATTGGCCCAAGAACTTGTCAAAGAGTTCGATGACATCACTTTCAATTACACCGCCAGGGGCGAGAATCGGATGGCGATGCTCGCCACCACAGCTTCCATGGTTCGAATAAATGAAAGCGAAGATATGAAGCCAATACAAATGAGCATTCATCAAGACCCAGCCCATTGCTACAATGTCGAGGAAGAAGGGAAAACTGACCCACCGTGGTACCACGATATATTGCGGTATGTGAAGAATCATGAGTACCCCGATCAAGCCACTGAGAATGAAAAAAAGACGCTGAGGAGATTAGCCTGTGATTACGTCTTGGATGGAGAAGTCTTATATAAGAAAAGGAAGGATCAAGTGCTACTGAGGTGTGTGGACACCGCCGAAGCTAAGTTAATCCTAGAAGAAGTCCATGAAGGTGTCTGTGGAACTCACGCTAATGGTTTCACAATGGCCAGACAAATAATGAGGTTCGGGTATTATTGGTCCACCATGGAGGGAGACTGTATCAACTATGCCAAAAAATGTCATAAATGTCAGATTTATGGAGACAAAATTCACGTACCCCCGTCACCTTTACATGTTATGACTTCTCCATGGCCATTTTCCATGTGGGGCATGGACGTCATTGGGCCAATATCTCCGAAGGCATCGAATGGGCATCGATTCATCTTTGTGGTCATTGACTACTTCACGAAATGGGTAGAGGCTGCCTCATATGCTAACGTCACTAAATCAGCGATTAGCCGATTTTTGAAGAAGGAAATCATTTGTCAATATGGAATGCCCGAAAGGATCATATCAGACAACGCACTGAACTTAAACAATAGCACAATAGCAGGGGTTTGTAGCCAATTCAACATCAAACACCACAATTCATCACCGTATCGCCCAAAAATGAATGGGGCAGTGGAAGCAGCCAACAAAAACATCAAAAAGATAGTGGGAAAGATGACTGAGACTTACAGAGACTGGCATGAGAAGTTGCCATTCGCACTCTATGCTTATCGAACGTCCGTCCGAACCTCTACTGGGGCAACGCCTTTCTCATTGGTCTATGGGATGGAGGCAGTCCTACCTATTGAAGTGGAAATACCTTCTTTCCGAGTATTGTCAGAAGTGAAACTGGATGAAGCTGAATGGATCCAGGCTCAATATGACCAGTTGAACTTAATTGAAGAAAAGAGATTGAGGGCTATCCGTCACGGTCAGATGTACCAAAAGCGAATGATGCGAGCCTACAACAAAAAAGTTCGCCCAAGGGAATTCCACGAAGGGGACCTCATACTGAAAAAGATCCTTCCCATACAAAAAGACCACAGAGGGAAATGGATGCCGAACTGGGAAGGACCGTATGTGGTAAAGAAAGCTTTCTCGAGAGGTGCACTGATTCTGACAGAGATGGACGGGAAAAGCTTGCCCAATCCCATGAACTCAGATTCAGTTAAAAAATACTTTGCTTAAGATAGAAGAAGCCAAGGTGAAAACCCGCAAAGGGCACTTTGAGACTTAAAAAAAAAAACCCCGGAGAGGCCAAGGTGAAAACCCGCAAAAGGGAACCTTGAGACCAAAGGGCTTTTTGAGTTGAAAACCCGAAAAGGGCGGCTCAAATTTTGAATGGACACGTCGCGATCTCGCAGCGCCATAATCAACAGAAGAGGAAGTATGTTGCATAGCGGGGCATCGACAAAATACTTCGAGTCTTCTAAACACATGACGGGCTCAGAGCAGTCTTCTTGAACTTTGTATATAGAAGCCCAATTGGCGATGTCTAGGGCGCTTGATCCATGTTGTTATCTTACCATTTTTGGGTTATTTTTTCCGTAAAAAGGGATATGTCCCAAATCAATTTTCTTTGTTTCAGAAATAATTCATTTTGATTCTCTACTGTTATCCATCATGATGCATTAAAAAACAAATTGATAAACTAACGATTTCACAAAAGAAAGTTCCACGTATCACTTTGAAAATCTCTAGATAAAACAGGAAGCCAAAACAGAACATTTGTTTAGAACTTCCACGAACACAAGATAAAGACATTGAAAAAGGGGGTCTCAGTGAAGACCATTTCTTCAAAGTCCCTAGCCCGATTCAGCAATTGTGGCAGGGTGAATAATGTTACTTGGTCATTTACAAAAGTATAACGGGCCAATTTTCGATAAGGAAAGATTCAAAAACCCTAAATTGTTGAGGAACGAATCTAAAACAAACCAAGTCGAGTATTCTTCAAGAAGGAGTTGTGACTCCCGGGGAAGACAGCTAGAAGTCAAGGCAGACCTTTGTTCTAAGGCCTAAAATAGGCTTCGAAATTTCCACGAGGGCAAGCCATTCATGCAGCAGTCACCGAGAGGAAAAGCGAAGATAAAACCTTGATGGACAAATGAGTGATAACACCTTAAATAGGAATCATACTCATAACATTCTGACTCATCATACTCATGGCATCCTAATCATAAGGCATAAGTATGTATTCATTCTATGTGATTACGTCCTCAATAAGGACAAGATAGATTGAGCGAGATCTCGTCTCCCTGAGTATACGGTGGAGCAGATCAAAGAAGCAGATTTGACATTCCTGAAGTTGCAGGAAGCGGATCGAAGACATCAGTCTGGTGATCCTTGAGTTTGCAAGGATCAGATTGAAGAAAGCAGATTTGACGTTCCTGAAGTTGCAGGAAGCAGATCAAAGATTCGGTCTGGTGACCCCTGAGTTTGCAGGGATCAGATCGAAGATAGCAGATTTGACCTTCTTGAAGTTGCAAGAAGCAGATCTAAGATAACAGATTTGACATTCTTGAAGTTGCAGGAAACAGATCAAAGATTTAGTCTGGTGATCCTTGAGTTTGCAAGGATCAGATTGAAAGAGGCAGATTTGACCTTCTTGAAGTTGCAAGAAGCAGATCTAAGAAAGCAGATTTAAAGTTCCTGAAGTTGCAAGAAGCAAGATCGAAGATATCAGTCTGGTGGTCCTTGAGTTTGCAAGGATCAGATTGAAGATAGCAGTTTAGGCATTCCTAAATTTGCAAGAGCAGATCGAAAATAAACAAGTCACATCCCATTGAAGTCGCAGCAAGAGTAGATTGAAGCCACATATCGGTGGAGTGGATCGAAGCAACAAGAGGCGGTGGACAGGAGCGACGCTACCTGAGGAAGAGCACCTGAGAAGTCAAGACTCAACAAAACCGGGCAAATTTGATCCCTCTTTATGTCTTTGCTCCATTCCCGTTACACGACAATGAGCAAAGAGGGGCAGCTGTAGGAACCCAAATTTGCCCAGCCCAAAATAAAATTACAAAAACCCAATTACAAAAATAAAATTACCCAGACCCATTTTATAATAAACCAAACCCAAAAACAAAAATAGGCCCAGAAGACCCAAAATTAAAAATTTTTTTCAGAAATGCTAGGGTTTCTGAAAACCCTAGCCACCTGCCCTCTGACTCTTCAACTTCGACACCTTGAACCTACCTCGCCAAGACTTTGCCCATCGCCTCCGCCACCTGCTCCATCCGCTCCCCACGCCCTGCAAAGAAAAGACAACACGAAGGCAGCAAGCAACAAATACATACACTTCGGCTATTTAAGCCCAAAAATTGCTTTGTAATGGAGGTTTTTTTTTTTCGAAAAACAGAAAGAAATAGAGATTCGAGCAAAGGGTTTTTTTTTCTTTTCGAAAACAGATAAAAGAAAACAGAGAGATTTGAGCAAAGAGGATTTTTATTCTTTTTGAAATATACAAACACAAAAACTAAACTTCAAGGTAGAAATAGTAGATTCAAATACAAGAAGAAAAACGCAAAGATTGGTTGAAATCAGGAAAAACAGAAACCAAAGGTACCTTTTTTCTTTTTTCGAAAGTCGTTTTTTTGGTAAACTCATACATAACTATTACATAAAAAAATATATAGTAAAAAGATAAAAAAATACATAAAAAAATAAAAAAATAAATTTTTACTTTTTACCATACCAGTGGACGGTGGTCGAGCTCGGCAGCCGTGACGATCATAATGCCCCCTCACGGATTTCCTCACTGCAGAGAAAAAAAGAAGAAGGAGAAGTTTTTTAAAGCAATTGCAAAATGATTTTTTGGGGATTAGGGCCTTTATAGCCCACAAACGCACGTCGTTTGGGGTGCTTTTAACCCCAAAACGACGTCGTTTTGCCCTATCCGACCCAAATCAAATTGCCCACCTAGGATCCGATGTTTTTAATTGATGGGCTAATTGCCCATTTGGTCCTTCCGCTTTTTGGTGCTTTATAATCGGCTTTTTATTATTTTAAAATCTACCAAAATTTTATTTTCGTTTTCAATTTGGTCCCTTTTGTTCTCGCTCTTTGGGCCGAGGGTTTATTATATATTTGGTCCCTCTGCCTTTTCAAGCATCACGAAAGGTCCTTCCTCCCATTTTATTTTCAAATTGGCCCCAATATTCATTTTGATTCAATTTTAATCCCTTTTGCTATTTTCACCCTTTTTATTTATTAATCGCTTTATTATTATTATTATCATTATTATCATATTACTATTATATATTATATTAGTATTATTATTATTATTCTTGTTGTTATATATTATTAATCGTTTTATTTGTTTTTTTTATAAATCGTTTTACTATTAGCACTATATTATTATATTTGTATTATTATTATCATCATATTACTATTATATATTATATTACTATTATTATTATTATTATTATTATTATATATTATTAATCGTTTTATTATTTTTTTATTAATCGTTTTACTATTATCACTATATTACCATATTAGTATTATTATTATCATATTACTATTATGTATTATATATATTATTATTCCTATATTTATTATTATTACTATTATTATATTATTTTTATATGTATATATTTTGTTAACTACCGTTATTGTTACTATTATTATTATTATTGTTTTATACCAATATCATTAATATTATTATATCATTCTCATTTTTTTACATTTCGTATCACTATTTTATTATTAGCATTTTATTATTATTATTGTCATTTTTATTATTTCTTTATTATTACTCTCATTACTTTAAATGTATCGTCGTCATTTTTTACTATTATCATTGCATTATTATTATCATCGTTTTATTATTGAGCAAATTAATTTAGTATTATTACACACCTCACTCTTATTTTATTACGCAACCTAGTTCTGTAATTTATCTTTTTACCAAACCGTATTGCGTTCACCTTTACCCGATTTGTCAAGTTTTCAAACAATCAATATTCTGTATTAACACTCCGAGAGAATCGAGCCCTAACTTACTGGGTTCTGATTTTTCTCGCTTAAGTTAAACAACGGAATATCCCTTTCAAAGTCACAAATTCCAGTTTTAAATTGACATTTCGTGTTGGCCATTCGAGTGAATCGAGCCCTAACTTACTGGGTTCCGGTTTCTTCTCGTTTAAAGCTAAACAACGGGATGTCTCTTTTGAAATTGTAATTTAAATTTTAATACAAAATACTTGATCTCGAAAATTCGAAATGTCGCGCCCTAACTTACTGGACTCGACATCTAGATACTCCGAGATGAGCTTTTTTCCTAAAAATAGAGGCAATCTTCCGTATTTGAAATCTCGAGAAATCGAGCTCTAACTTACTGGGTTCCGATTTCTCATTTGACGAATAACGGAATATTCTCTTCAAAAGCGAAAATCAAGTTTTAAAAGACGAGCTTAGTTTCGGGAGTCTAAAGTATTACGCCCTAACTTACTGGACATGATGCTTTATCTCTTCGATAATAAGAAAGTCTTAATATCCCTTTCCCTTCTAATTTTGAAAATAAAAAGCATTGTATTTTCGAACCCCTCTAAAGTTTTCAACAAATAGGGCATCAATCAATCAATTTGGTACCAATTTTGGGCGTGTCGAGGGTGCTAATCCTTCCTCGCACGTAATCGACCTCCGAACCCGTTTTCTCAAAGTTCGTGGACCAAAAAGCACTATTTTAGTAAATTAAATGTTTCATTAAAACAAAGGTGATCCAATCACACCAAATAAAGATCGGTGGCGACTCCCTTCCTTTTCTCTTTTAAAAAAATCGAGTCGACCGCGTCGTTTATTGTTTCATCAAAAAAATGGTTACGACACACTTGAGTTTAAGGTATTGGTAAAAGTTTATAGTTTAATTGAATAAATTTTTAAATAAATTCTAATATATGCGTTATTAGGTAGATAACGAAGTTTGATTTTAAATTTTAATATTTTATTATTTAAATGAATTAATTTTGAATAACAATAAAAATATTGAAAACCCATTTTAATAATATATTCAGATTATATCATTTAAAATATAGTTATTGAAAATAATATTAAATTTAAGAACTATAACAATCAGTTTTACTTTGAAGCTAAAATTTAAAAGTTGTGAGATGGTTATTTGAATGCAGTTAAAATTTATAATGGGCTGTAATTTTATTTCATTTTTACTTTTTTTCTTATTAACTCATGTTTCTGAAGTGAAAATTCATGACAGGAAGACATTTTGATTATGAAAGAAATGGGATTAGATGCTGACAGATTCTCAATCTCATGGTCTAGAATTTTGCCAAGTAAGATCTATTAATTAAATTTCAATTTATCTATAATATATATAAACATGATTCTAGACATAATATTTAGTTAATATTAATTAATTTATTCATATCGTTTAAAAGTTGTACTTAAAAAAACATATTATATTAATTAATAAAATTATATTATAATTTGATAAAATAAAAATAATAAAAATTTAGGGTTTTAATTAAATAAATATAATTTATCTATAATATTAATAAAATTCTTAATTGAGTTGGTGACATAGATTAACCGAATACCAACTCGGTTAAGTAATGATTAATTATTAAATGATTATTATTATTTTAATGACTCTTTTTTATATATTTTATATTTTATATAGTTTTTAAATAAAATAATTAAAATTAACATATAGGAAGATTAAACCTATGTTTAATGGGTTAATCAACAAACTCTTTACCACCACACCAATATTAATTCTTGAGTAAACATACAAAAGAATAATTTTAACATGAAATATTTTCTCTCACCAAATTTATGTATCTATGTTATTAATAAAACTCTTCTTGAGTTGGTGTTACGAGTTAATCGGATACCAACTCGATTAAGAAATGACTAATATACCCTTTATTAAATTACTACAATTATTATTTTAACGACCTTTTAGTCTTTTCATACTTTTATATAATTTTAAATAAAAACTAAAATTAACATGCCTAATAATTGAACAGTGTATAATGGGTTAACCATCAAAAACTTTACCACCACACTAATATTAATTCTTAAGTACGCTTTAATAAAAACTTTTGACATGAAATGTTTTCTCTCATTAAATCTATGTATATATCTATACTATTAATAAAATTCTTGACTGAGTTGGTGTCATGGGTCAATCAAGTACCAACTCGATTAAAAAATGATTAATATACCCTTTTATTAAATGGCTACTATTATTATTTTGGTAGCTTTTTTTTTTTTTTCATACTTTTATATAGTCTTTAAATAAAAAGAACTAAAATTAATATGTCTGAAAATTAACTCGTGTTTAATCGATTAACTAATAAAATCTTTACCAACACACAAGTATTAAAAAAAAAAAAAAGAAAAGAAAAGAAAAGAAGAGAGTTTTTAGTTCATAAATTGTGCATAGTATATGTTTAGTGGCATTAGAGTTTATCCTTTGTAATGTGACAAGTGGATGTCATCATTTAACAACTTTCTTTTGGAGAAGGCGAGCGTTTTGTGGCACAAGACTATATGTAATAACAAATTTTTATGATTAAAACAAAACTCTCCATATTTCAAATGAGCAAAGTAGAAAACAATTTTATTAAAATAAATAAAAGAAAAGACAGATGGAAAAACTATAACATGTTAATAAGGATACGTCCAATATCATGTATAAAATTCCTACTTTTTTTTCAACCATAATTTATAATCATACTAAAACAAATTGCATGTGAATTGCTTTGTTCAAATTAATTATAATGCCATGGAACATGATTTAATTATTTTAGATTATTTATTATAAAAAAAATGAGAAACAATATTATGATTACACCTGTTTCATGGGTTAGGTTGGGTTACTTGTTCAAGTTCGAAGGCCCATTTGAAATTTGACAAGATTTATGCAAAAATATTGGGCCCGAAAAATAAACTTGAGTTAAAAAAATTAGGCTCGTTGAAAATATGAGTTGGGCTCAGGCTTGAATATTTAAGGCTCGAGCCCGGCCCAACTCGACCCTTTTTTAAGTTTATAATGCTTTGTATTATGTTATTTTTATACATTATGTAATTTATAACACATTAAAAAAAATAAAACCTATACTAAATGTAGAACCCAAATTTTGCCCGGGGCCCAATTACAAAACCCATTAAACCAACCAGACCCATTTCATTACACCCAAACCAACCCCAAACCAGACCCAAATCACTAACCAAGCCTAATACAGTCCATACCCCAATTGGCCCAATACCCAAATCAGCCCAATCCGAGAATAAACAAAAAACCCTAAAAGTCTGCCTAGTTCCTACACCGCTTCTGACCCCTGTCCGTTCGTGTCCCATCCACCGCCATTGTCAGAACAGCACCTCCACCGCCAGCCACTTGCGCTACTCGCCTGCAAACATTAAACAAGAAAGGACATAACCGAGTCCAAGTTGTAAAAACAAGGCTATAAAAGCCGATCAATATTTCTTTGTAAAGGGACTTTTTTTTTTCGATGATAAAAAATGAAATAAACAGGTTCAAGCAACAGAGCAAAGATCAGAAACTAGTTGGCATAAAAAACGCAAAAGAAAATCTAGAAGGCTAAAACAGAAGTTGAGAAAGGTGAAATTTTTATTATTTTCGAACCCCTTTTTTTCACCCCTTCTTTTTTAATATACATATACATATACATATATATACAAACATTAGTCTAATAAAAAAAAGAGTAAAAAAAGAAAAACTTTACCTTTTTCAGCCACCGTGTGCGGTGGCTGGCACGACGGAAGACTGCGGCGTGTGGTGGTTCGAGCGCCGGAAGCTCCCCTAGACTTAGGCTCCTGCAGAGAAAAAAGAAAGGGCTAAGAAACATTTTTTTTTTAAAAACGGATGAAGAATGATTTTTTTTTTCAAGAATTTGGCTCTTAAATAGCCTCCCAAAACGACGTCGTTTTGGGGATGGCCATTAACACCCAAAACGACGTCGTTTTACCCCCAGGATCCGCGTGTTGACTCGACCCGCCTCAGGATCCGCGTGTTTTTTTGTCAAAGGGCTAATTCCACAATCAGCCCTTCCGCATTTTTTAGTTTTTCAAATTAATTTTTCAGTATTCGCACATTGGCCCTAAAATTTTACACGATTTCGCGATTCGGTCCTCCGTCAAAGTGCTGCGTTTAATTTGCTGGGAAAATTACCCTTTTGACCCCCACCTTTTACGCGCGTTTTCCTTTTAGTCCCTGAACCTCGTTTTATTTACAAATTTACCCTCGAAGTTTGTTTGATTTATAATTTCACCCCCCACAGCAACCATTTTATCAAAATTGACCCATTTCATTCTGTTTTAAGTTCGATTTGGCCTATTTGCTGTATTATTTCACATTTTTTATTTGATCTTGCAATCATTTTGTCCTTTTTTCTTTATTGTACCATTGTTTGTTATTTTATTACTAATGTTATTATCGTATTTTTATCACCTATTATATTATTGTTGGTATTACACTATTAATTAATATTATATAATCATTTATATATATATATATATATATTATTGCTATGTTATTATTATTTTATTACCGTTATTGCTAAATTATTATTATTATGTTATATCTATGCACATATATTATATTGCTATATTGTTAATATCATATTACTACTATTGCTATCGACAATATTTTATTTATTGCTCGTTGTTTTCGTTATTATTATCTATTTCATCATATCATTATCATTATCGCTATTAATATTATACTATTTTTCATATATATGTAAATATCTCACCTATTTTATGTATACTACCTTTTTCATATATATATATAAATATATCCCATATTACTACTATCATTATATTATTTATCAATATGCATATATTTTATCTATTTTATATATATTCCTCCATTATTATTACCATTATTTTCTACCATCGTCAATACATATGCGCCATTATCACAATACTTTTCTTTCCCCACTACTTATATCCTCATCGTTCGTCTCCTTGATTTTCCCGACATCCCAATTCTCATAACAATTGATATCCTGTATTAGCAATTCGAATGAATCGAGCCCTAACTTACTACGTTTCGGTTTTCCTCGTTTAAGTTAAACAACGGGATATCTCTTTCAAAAATCGCAAATTCAAGTTTCAAATCGACAATCCGTATTAGCAATTCGAGTAGATCGAGCCCTAACTTACTGGGTTTCGATTTTTCTCGTTTAAGTTAAACAACGGAATGCCCCTTTTAAAATCGCAATTTAAATTTTAAACAAAACACCTAATCTCGAAATTCAAAATGTCGCGCCCTAACTTACTGGACTCGACATCTAGATAATTGATTGATTTTTTTCCTTTTGATTAAAATTGGAAAATGGTTTCGAAAAATCATGCTTCTTTTAATGCACTTTCAATATTGGGTCTCGTAAATACCTTGGCATTGCATTACATGACCGTTGGGGTCACACCTTCAAGTGGGAGCGAGAAGCTATGCCTTCGTGAGGTTTTCACCTCCGCATGGGCTAGTGGACTGCTTTCGGAATACATCCGTACCTATGTCTTCATGAAGTTTTCACTTTCGCATGGCCATAGGGAAATGTATTCCCCTGAACCGAACTCGGTCCGTATGAGCCTATAATGGGTGAGGATCGAGGAATCTGCAGGTTCGGGTACCTCAAACTTTAGAACTCAATCACATGTAAAGAGCCTAAGAACCCACCCCGAGCTGAACTATGCCAAACCTTAGTAGTTACCCAAATAGGCGCTTGTGTATTTTACATGCTTTATATCTCATTCTGTGATGTTTTATTTCCTCTGCATGTCATTTCCATTTTTAAGAGGCATTGATTCACGGTCAGTTTTTGAGTTAAAGAGCTGGTTATGGAAAGCGAATTCCTTAATAAAGTAGAAGACAATGCGGCCGCCCGCACATGGCCAGAGCAAAGCCAATTAGAAAAAGGGGACAGCTTAGCTGAGGATTATGTGTCGGAATTATGGGATTTCACCAATATCAGTGTCACGCAGAATGAACTCCGAGAGTTGAAAAAAATATGGGCCCAGTGGGATGACGAGGCAAAGCAGTTGTTTTATAGTACCTATAGCGATCTACCATACCTACTTATGTCAAAATAGATAAACACCTATTCCGAGCAATGACTCAGTTCTGGAATGCTGCTTATAACTGTTTCTCATTCGGAAAGTAGATTTGGTTCCCACGGTAGAGGAATACATGACCTTGCTACGTTGTCTGAGAATTCAAGTTGATAAAGCTTATTCCAAAGCAGTTAATAGCCCGACTTTCACGAAGAAATTGATGAACATCATGGGAATGAGTAAACAATGGGTCTCAGCTAGAATGTAGAAGAAAGGCGGGGGTAAATGCATACCTTGGATATATTTGAGGGACTTGATCCTAACGTATCCTGATGTGAAGAAAAAGATTGACGTCTTGGCCTTGTGTATTTACGGTCTGGTGATCTTTCCAAAAGCCCTAAGACACATTGACGAAGCAGTTATTGATCTGTTCAGCTGATTAGACTAAGGGGTCACTCCTGTTCCTGCCATCTTGGCCGAAATGTTCAAATCCTTGAATGCATGTCGGAGAATAGGTGAAGGCAGATTTACAGGATGTGCGCAGTTGTTATTGGCCTGGTTCCATAGTCACTTCTAGAAAGTGGAGAAAGTGTCTTATTGGTTTTTATCGGAGAATTACTCCCCGTTGAAAGAGATAGTAGCTACGCCTAGGAGAGAAGATATGTCTGAAGAAAACTGGATAGCACTCCTTCAAAACCTTCAAGAAGACGACACCGAGTGGAAGGCTCCTTGGATGTTTCCCGACAAGATCCTTTATCGTTGTGGAAACTTCGACTGGGTTCCTCTACTGGGAATTTGGGGTGCCACTGTATATGCCCTTTTGCTGGTCCTAAGACAATATGGCTCAAGACAGTTCGTACCAACAACATACGGGCTGACTCAATGTGAGTTCTCATACGAAGGGGGGAGCTATAAGAAAAAGGTTAAAGAGATCTCTAGTGCTTGGAATCAGATTCATAGAATGAAAAGGTTATCCGTAGGCCCGATGATGACCCCAGAGTACAGCGGATGGAGGATTAGAAGGATTAATGATAATGTCCCTGAGCCAAATCCAGAGAGCGCCCGATCGAGAGAAGAATGCTTACGAGTGGTCCCATCAGAATTAGAGATTGTGAAACAAGATTTTGAACGGATGAGTTTGGAGCTTGGAAAAAGGATAGAAAAGCTGAAAGAAAAAAAGATGTTCCTCCAACTAGAAGTGGACAGTCAAAAATCGGAGGCCAAGAAACTTAGAAAGGAAAAATGGAAGGTAAAAGAAGACCTAGATAGCTTGAAAACGGAATACAAGAAGATGCGTCTGATGATAAAAATGATGGATTAGGAAAAACTTCGAAGCAGTGGCGACAAGAGATCCGAGAGGAAAAAGCCAGAGTTAGTAGTTGGGAGAAAAAATTTCAAGAAATGCAAACACAAAAAGAGGCCTGAGAGAAGGGCATGACAGAAAACCAAAAGGAGAAAAAGGGACTAAAAGCTAGAATAGCTGAGCTTGGGCGGTCTCTGCACCACTATCGAAGTCAAGACTCGGAAAGCAAACTAAAATCAAGTTTGAACAAAATCAAGGAAATGAAGGGTAAGGTTGAAGAGCTAGAATCGGCATTACACAGTAGTGAGCTCTGGATTGAGCTTTTGGAAACAAGAGAAAGGCGTTGGGAGGAGGAGCTTTGCCATTCTTGCGAGTAAGTTAGAAGCCGGAATTACCTCATGGGTGAAGCGATAATCCAGATTCGAGAGGTAGCTGATCACCTATAGACTTTGGCTGTGGAAGCTGACATATTGAGCATGAGATATAAGCTACCGCCGGGTTATAATCAAGAGCTAATCTCTTTGCTTGGGAAAATCAAAACCTTAGGCCTTAGGGCGAAAGCATATTTGTAATCTGCTTTATGTAAAGGGTTTTGCCTTCTAATAAAGTTTTCTAAAATGAAGTTGATCAGAATCGATGTCTTCTTCTTGCATTCATGCATTTGCATTGCATCATCAAAGAAAGGAGATATTGATTAATATTCGATTGTTAAATAGAAGAGTTTGTCATAAGAAAATTAATTTCTTGATAAAGTGGATTGTAATACGGTTGCCCAAATATAGTCCAAATAAACGACGAGAAAAGGCCGATAGTCCATAGAAGAACGTAAGACTTTGCCCGATGATTCAAGCCAACACGGATTATTCAAGAGTCCTCACGTCTCGATTTTCTTAAAGGAGCTTATGAATATCACGGAGGATAAGTGAGTGAAGAGGTACGGCCTGATCTGAGCAACAAGGAGCTAAAAGAAGCATCTATGGAGAAAGTTTACGGGACATGACCATAACATACGGATACAAAGAAAAAGATTGGTGTTTCCACTTGGATTATGATGACAAAATCGTATACGCAATCCGTTTTATGTAAAGAGCTTTATTTTCTAGAAAAGTTCTTCTAATGGAATTGAATTTATAATCAGCGCCTATCTTTCTTTTTGCATTCTCTCTATGCATTTAATGGCATTGCATCATCTTAGAAAGGAAGTGTTGATTAATATTCGGTTGCTAAATGGAAGAGTTTGTTATAAGGAAATGTGTTACTTGATAAAGTGGATTGTAATACAGTCGTTCGAACATAAGGACATGGCCGTATATGCGATCCGTTTTATGTAAAGAAACGTATCTTCTAGAAAAGTTCTTCTAATAGAATCAAATTCATGATCAACACTTCTCTTTCTTTTTACATTCATGCCATGCGCCTGCATTGCATTTTATGTATTTGCATTACATCATATCACACGCATTAAAATTTGTAGAAAGACCCTAATTAGGTGAAGTCATTTCAGTTAACCTAGAAAACATGGAGCAAAGGTTGAAAAGAATAGAGAAAATGCAAATACAGATGCAAGAGCAATTGGCCAAAATTCAACTAGAGATGTATGAACAAACGCAATTCCAAAGAAACACGATAGGCCAGCTAACCCAGTTACTAGCCGGAGGATTTGGAAAAAGAAGTGGCCCAGTGGACGACAGTGCGGAAGATGACGAAAAAATTATTTATTCCCGATGAATATCCCGACTTAACCAGACACGCAGTCGTATGAGGGACCTGTCATTACCGGACCCCAATGTCAGATTAATACACCGGTGCTACTGAACTTCCCGATGAATTCACGTTTTAACCCTGAGTATGATCGGGCTAAACCGATTGTTCAAGCGGAGGCAAAAAGGAGAGAGTAGACTTTGAAAGTGCCATTTTATGATAAGTTAGTAGGAAACGCCACAAAAGACTTTACCGATATCATAATATCTGGGGAACTTATAAAAAAATGCCATCAAGAGCAGAAGGATGGAAGGCTTCGAGAGTTCGAAAAGGGCAGTGCCTATAAAGAAAAGAGAGGCAGAGACCCACATGGTGGGGACTGAAAGCTACTACGCTTCTAATCTGTACCTAACCCAATCACGACCTCAATATCGCCCACCTCCAAACTTCTATTTTTCCCCTCAAAGTCCCTGTCATCAAGCACCTCTTCCTTACCCCGTCTACGCCATGAGTAACCAAAGACCATTCACTATGCTTCCACCAGATATTATGCCTGCTCAAAGTCAGCCCAAAAACAAACAAAACCGACAAAACCCAATCTTGAAAAACCTCAATTCACCCCTATTCCTGTGTCGTATAGAGAGCTGTGCCTGAAATTACTAGAAAAACAATTAATATCCCTACAATATATGGCACCCCTGAAACCTCCGTACCCAAAATGGTATGATCCTAATGCTAGTTTCATGTACCATGCTAGAAACCAGGGGCATTCTACAGAAAATTGCCTAGCCTTTAAAAGAAGGGTTCAAGGCCTTATCGATGCGGGGATTTTACAATTTGATGGTACTAGTAATGTGGCTGGAAACCCGCTTCCTAACCATACTGAAGGGAACATGAGTGTAGTAACGAAGGAAGATAGGTGGTGAGCCAAAAGTTGTGTTTCTGAAATAGAGACAGATGTGCAACAAAGAAGAAAACAGCTGCAGAAAGATCAAGAAAAGAGGATTGCAAGAGCCTCAGGTCAAGAATTGGAATGGGAGCCCATGGCATATCCTCCTTCGTCAAAAACATTTACATCTCTAGGAATGATGTACCCAAGAAGAGATAATCCACAAAACACGTTGTTATCAATTGAAAGGGGTCCTCAGAATGTCAGTATAAATGTTATTGACAAAAGTGATGATGCAACTAAACATGTTTCAATGATACGCCCTTATCCTCCTGGATTCATTTTGAATAATTGGACTGCTGTGGACCTTCTTGTAGTTTCTAAGTCCTCTCCAGAATGATGCTCAATGTTAACTCTCTTTTTGCCCCTAAGTAATAGTGGGATTCTTTTGTAAGAGCTTATGTTTGCTCTTTATCATTTAAATGAACATTAATGGAGATGCATTTTGTCATAGTCTTTTCATTCTTGTTAACTTCATAATTACTCCCTCTTCTCACGACTTGTCCTTACATATACCTCATATCATGCCATAACATTATGTTTGTGCGATTCGAATCCTTTGATACTCCTCTATAGTTTTCTTTCCCATTTGCCTCTCAGGCGCTCAGATACCAACATCATGAACAATCCCGTTACAAGTCCTGAAATCGATTTTGAGAAAGCTATTTGTGTAGGAGAATGCAAAGCTGAGAATGATGCTGAAAATTATGTCTCGTCTCCTGATGTACTAAGAATGATAGAACAAGAAGATAAATAGATTCTACCCCATCAAGAATCTATTGAAACAGTGAACTTGGGAAATGAAGAAAAGAGGCAGGAAGTGAAGATTGGGACCTCCATTTAGAGAAGACCAAACATGATTTGATCACCTTGCTTCCTGAGTACAAAGATGCATTTGCATGGTCGTATCAGGATATGCCAGGGTTGAACGAGGATGTAGTGGTCCATAGACTCCCACTGAAACCAGAATGCAAACCCATTCAACAGAAGCTAAGACGAATGAGACCTGAAATGCTGTTAAAAATAAAAGAAGAAGTCAAGAAACAATTTGATGCTGGCTTCCTACAAGTCGACAAATACACAGAATGGGTAACTAACATAGTCTCAGTACCGAAAAAAGATGGCAAGGTACGAATGTGCGTGGATTATCGCGATTTGAATCGAGCAAGTCCTAAAGATAATTTTCCCTTACCACACATTGATACGTTGGTGGATAACACAGCGAAACATTCATTGTTTTCTTTCATGGATGATTTTCGGGCTATAATCTGATAAAGAGGGCTCCCGAGGATATGGAGAAAACTACCTTCGTAACGATGTGGGGAACATTCTACTACAAGGTGATGCCATTCAGATTAAAGAATGCCGGGGCAACCTATCAGAGGGCTATGGTGATGTTTTTCCATAACATAATGCATAAAAAATAGAAGTCTACGTCGATGATATGATTGCCAAATTTCAGGAGGAAAGAGAATATGTTGAGAACCTTAGGAAATTGTTCGAAAGACTAAGAAAGTTCCAACTGAAGCTTAATCCAGCCAAGTGCAACCGGTGTGACCCAATTTTTCGACTCCTTCGAAAACACAATCCTGGAGAATGGAACGAGGAGTGCCAAATGGCTTTTGATAAAATAAAACAGTATTTGTCTAGCCCCCCGGTGCTAGTACCACCAACTCCTGAGAGACCGTTAATATTGTATTTAACTGTGTTCGAAAACTCAATGGGTTGCATGCTGGGGCAACATGATGAGTCAGGGAAAAGAGAAAGGGCAATTACTACCTCAGCAAAAAGTTCACAGAGTATGAAGCAAAGTACCCGTCAATTGAAAAATTCTGTTGTGCTTTGGTCTGGGTAGTTCGAAGGCTCAGACAATATATGTTGTATCATACGACGTGGTTAATTTCAAAGCTGGACCCAATAAAGTACATGATGGAATCACCTGTACTCTCAGGGAGAATGGCACGATGGTAGATCCTACTATCAGAGTACGACGTCATATATGTGAGTCAAAAGTCGATAAAGGGGAGCGCGATAGCTGACTTCTTAGTAACTCGAACAATAGAGGAATACGAGCCATTAAGATTTGATTTCTCAGACAAAGACTTGATGTGCATTACAGAAAAAGAGTGTGAGTCGTCAAAAGAGAAATCATGGAAGATGTGCTTTGACGGTGCATCAAATGCATTGGGGTATGGGATTGGAGCAGTCCTAGTATCACCAGAGGGGAACCATTATCCGCTCACTGCCAGATTAAATTTCTTCTGTACCAATAATGTTGTAGAATATGAGGCTTGCATCATGGGACTTCGTGCAGCCATTGAACAAAACATCAAAATCTTGAAAGTGTACGGGGACTCAGCGTTGGTGATTTACCAAATCCGTGGAGATTGGGAAGTGAGAGATTTGAAATTGGTCAAATATCGCAATCTTGTTGCGGAGTTGGTCAAAGAGTTCGAAAAAGTGACTTTTAATTACTTCCCACGAGAAGAAAACCAATTGGCTGATGCCCTGACCACTTTGGCCTCAATGTTCAAAGTAAACAGAGAAACGGAAATAATGCCTCTCCAAATGAGCATATATGAGGTCCCTGCACATTGTTTTAACATTGAAAAAGAGGCAGATGGACAACCATGGTTCCACGATATCTTAGAATATGTCAAGAATCAAAGATATCCGGAGCAAGCAAATGAGAATGACAAAAGAACAATCAGAAGAATGGCGGTGGGATTTGTTCTCGATGGGGACATCCTATACAAAAGAGGAAAAGATCAAGTGCTCCCGAGATGCGTGGGTCTTTGTTGAAGCGAAAAATACTTGAAGATGTCCACGAAGGAACTTGTGGAACGATGCCAATGGTTTCACTATGGCTAGGCGATTATGAGACTCGATTATTATGGTGACGATGGAAAGCGATCGCATTAGTTACGCACGAAAATGCCACAAATGTCAAATTTACGGTGATAAAATTCATGCAACCCCTTTGCCCCTTCATGTCATGACTTCTCCGTGGCCTTTTTCTATGTGGGGCATAGATGTTATAGGGCCAATTTCCCTAAAAGCTTCTAATGGACACTGATTCATTTTTGTGGTCATAGATTACTTCACAAAATGGATAGAAGCCGCTTCATTTGCTAATGTGACGAAGATCGTAGTTTACAGGTTCTTAAAAAAGGAGATCATATGTCGATACGGTTTGCCTGAGAGAATTATTTCGGATAATGCTTTGAATCTGAACAAAAAGATGATGAAGTATGTGAGCAATTTCAAATAAAGCATCATAACTCCTCACCCTATCGCCCAAAGATGAACGGAGCAGTAGAAGCGGCTAACAAAAATATTAAGAGGATTATTGAGAAAATGACTGAGACATATAAAGACTGGCACGAGAAGCTACTTTTCTCTTTGTATGCATATCGCACATCTGTGCGTACATCTACGGGAGCAACTCCTTTCTCTCTGGTCTATGGAATGGAAGCTGTCCTGCCCATCGAAGTTGAGATCCCCTCTCTACTAGTCTTAATGGAGTCGAAACTAGAAGAATCAGATGAGCTCGATATGACCAGCTAAATCTTATCGAAGAAAAATGCTTGAAGGCGATCTGCCATGGACAAATGTACCAGAAGAGAATGATCATGGCCCATGATAAGAAGGTGCGGCCAAGAAAATTTCGCGAGGGAGAACTTGTACTGAGAAAGATTCTCCCAATACAAAAAGACTTTTGAGGAAAATGGGCACCAAATTGGGAAGGGCCATACGTTGTAAAAAAGGCTTTCTTAGGTGGAGCTCTGATTCTCACTAAGATGGATGGGAAGGAGTTACCAAATCCAGTGAACTCAGATGCTGTGAAGAAGTACTATGCCTAAAAAAAAGATCAAGATGAAAACCCGAAAGGGCGTCTTGGTGGAAAAAAGAGAAAAAAGAGAGATCAAGATGAAAACCCGAAAAGGGCGTCTTGGTTAAAAAAAAGGAAGAAATCAAGATAAAAACCCGAAAGGGCATCTTGGTGAAAAAAAAAAAAAAGAAAGAGAAAAAAATCAAGATGAAAACCCGAAAGGGCGTCTTGGTGAAAAAAAAAGAAAAAAGAAAAAAAAGAGATCAATATGAAAACCCGAAAGGGCATTTTGATAAACAAAAGATTAGGATGAAAATCTAAAAAGACATCCTACTGAAGGAGGCCACATGAAGAGCATAAAGAGCAAGACGATTTGAACAGAGAGTCAAATGTCGAGATTATAATATTTGAAGCAGACTCGGAAGCTCAAAATCTTCTACACAAGAAGCTTTGCTCGAAAAGATCCAGGATGAAGAAACGTGGAGAAGTTCATGCGTTGGATATCTAGAGCATTTGCAACAATTGAACCTGCTTTCCTTTTTATAACATTTTCTTTATTGAAATATTCCTTGTCAATTTTCTTTGCTTGTTGCTTTTGAAATAAATATAAATGTGGGGTATCCCTTTCATACATACTTTGCCATTTTCATGTATCTCGTTTTTGGTCCATTTAAATGATAAATAGTGAAATTACATACTCTAAACAAAATGAATGTTGAGCATTACCTGGATGAGAATTTGGTAAGTACAAGAGCCTCAAAGCAAGGACAAAGCTTAACAGGAGGGCAAAAGGGTGATATACGAGAAATGCAGATTACTCGTAAAACTTGAGGATGGGTACAAAACCTGAAAGAAAAGTCAAGAGTCAAAGCAATGAATACAAGTCATCATGAAAGCCGTGACGAAAAGAGATACATGACAAACAAGCCAGGGCGCATGGCATAATCATGTAGGCATAAAAGCATTTAAGACAAACACGTGCATATCATGATAACCTCATGCATGACACATATAGGTACACCAGTAAAGCAAGAAGTTTTGACGATAGTTGTACCGAACCAAGGAAAAAGAAGACATCCGAGTTCCACCAGATGATATGTTTTGAAATTCTGATTGTAAAATATCAACTCATAATACGAGAAGTGAGTTGAGCCTCAGGTCACACACTGAGATGTTTTTCAGTATTTATTTTTCAAAATATCAACTCATAATACGAGAGGTGAGTTGAGCCTCAGGTCACACGCTGAGGTATTTTTCAATTTCTGTTCAAAAATCAACTCATAATACAAGAGGTGTGTTGAGCCTCGGGTCGCACGCCGAGGTATTTTTAATTTTTATTTTTCAAATTCTGTTTGTTTCAAAAATCAACTCATAATGCAAGAGGTGAGTTGAGCCTCGGGTCACACGCTGAGGTATTTTTAATTTCTGTTTTTTAAATTCTGTTTGTTTCAAAAATCAACTCATAATGCGAGAGGTGAGTTGAGCCTCGGGTCGCACGCTGAGGTATTTTTAATTTCTGTCTGTCAATTTCTGTTCAAAAATCAACTCATAATACTAGAGGTTAGTTGAGCCTCGGGTCACAGGCTGAGGTATTTTCAATTTCTGTCTTTCAATTTCTATTTTTCAAAAAATCAACTCATAATGCGATAGGTGAGTTGAGCCTTGGGTCACATGTCGAGGTATTTTCGATTTCTGTTTTTCAATTTCTATTTGTTCCAAAAGATCAACTCCTATTACGAGAGGTGAGTTGAGCCTCAGGTCACACGCTGAGGTATTTTTCAATCTCGTCCTTCAAAAAAACAAAAAAAAAAAGAAAAAAATCAACTCATATTGTGAGAGGTGAGTTGAGCTTCGAGTCGCACGTTGAGGTATCTTCAGTCTTCTTGAAGATAGTAAGGAAGCAGTTTGGAAAATTCAGAATTCTTATTTCCTCGAAGTTCCCGTCGAGTAGGTTGAGATTACAAATTCCATCTCCCTGAGTTTACAATGAGGATTAATTCTTATCTCTTTGAAGCAGAGAAGATTGAGTGGAGCGGATTAAAGCTACAGGTCCTATCTCTCTGAAGTTTTAGTGGAGCAGGCTAAAGACATCAAATCTTGTCTCCATAAAGTTGCAGTGGAGCAGATTAAAGATAAAATAAATCTCTTCCCTCGAAGTTGCAGCAGGAGCAATTTGAAGCTATAGGTCATATCTCTTGGAAGTAGTGGTGGAATAGATCAAAGCAACAGGTTACAGTAGAGTTTGAGGATGTTAAAAGAAGAGCACCCAAAGAAATCAAGGCTCGGCAAGACCGGGCAAATTTGGGTCTTTTAAAGTCTTTGCTCTGTTCCCATTGCACGACAACGAGCAAAAAGGGCAGCTGTAGAACCCAAATTTTGCCCGGGGCCCAATTACAAAACCCATTAAACCAACCAGACCCATTTCATTACACCCAAAACAACCCCAAACCAGACCCAAATCACTAACCAAGCCTAATACAGCCCTTACCCCAATTGGCCCAATACCCAAATTAGCCCAATCCGAGAATAAACAAAAAAACCCTAAAAGTCTGCCTAGTTCCTGCGCCGCTTCTGACCCATGTCCGTTCGTGTCCCATCCACTGCCATTGTCAGAACAGCAGCTCCACCGCCAGCCACTTGCGCCACTCACCTGCAAACATTAAACAAGAAAGGACATAACCGAGTCCAAGTTGTAAAAACAAGGCTATAAAAGCCGATCAATATTTCTTTGTAAAGGGACTTTTTTTCGATAATAAAAAATGAAATAAACAGGTTCAAGCAACAAAGAAAAGATAAAAAACTAGTTGGCATCAAAAACGCAAAAGAAAATCTAAAAGGCTAAAACAGAAGTTGAGAAATGTGAAATTTTTATTATTTTCAAACCCCTTTTTTTTCACCCCTTCTTTTTTAATATATATATACATATACATATATTTACAAACATTAGCCTAATAAAAAAAAGATTAAGAAAAAGAAAAACTTTACCTTTTCCGGCCACCGTGTGCGGTGGCCGGCACGACGGAAGACGGCGACGTGTGGTGGTCCGAGCGCCGGAAGCTCCCCCAAACATAGGCTCCTGCAGAGAAAAAAGAAAGGGTTAAGAAACTTTTTTTTAAAAAACGGATGCAGAATGATTTTTTTTTCAAGAATTTGTCTCTTAAATAGCCTCCCAAAACGACGTCATTTTGGGGATGGCCATTAACGCCCAAAACAACGTTGTTTTACCCCTAGGGTTCGCGTGTTGACCTGACCCGCCTCAGGATCCGCGTGGTTTTTTGTCAAAGGGCTAATTCCAAAATCAGCCCTTCCGCATTTTTTAGTTTTTCAAATTAATTTTTCAGAATTCGCACATTGGCCCTAAAATTTTGCACGATTTCGGGATTCAGTCCTCCCTCAAAGTGCTGCGTTTAATTTGCTGGGAAAATTGCCCTTTTGACCCCCACCTTTTACGCACGTTTTCCTTTTAGTCCCTAAACCTCATTTTATTTACAAATTTACCCCCAAAGTTTGTTTGATTTATAATTTCACCCCCACAGCATCCATTTTATCAAAATTGACCCCTTCCATTCTGTTTTAAGTTCGATTTGGCCCATTTGCTATATTATTTCACATTTTTTATTTGATCTTGCAATCATTTTGTCCTTTTTTCTTTATTGTACTATTGTTTGTTATTTTATTACTAATGTTATTATCGTATTTTTATCACCTATTATATTATTGTTGGTATTACACTATTAATTAATATTATATTATCATTTCACTACACCAAAACAGACTTGTAGCGGCGTTTTTAGCGGTGTTTTAATGAAAAACGCCGCAAATATCATCCACTAGCGGCGTTTAAGAGAAAACGCAGTAAAAAGTGGAGCAATAGCGGCGTTTATTTTCAAAACGCCGCTAAAAAGAAGAAATAGCGGCGTTTTTTTTCCAAACGCCACTAAAGACATGAGAATTAGCGGCGCATATTTACAAACGCCGCTAAAGACCTGAGCATTTGGGCGCTTCTGAAAAAACGCCGCTAAAGACCTTGAATTAGCAGCGCTTTTTTAGAAACGCCGCTAAAAGTTTTTCATAATTTTTCCTCTTCCTTGCTTTGAATTATATTTTATTTTGATACATTCACTTATAAGCAATGAGAAAGTTTCATTTTAGTTACTTAATTATGAAAAGTTACAAATTGCTAACTAAACAATTTAGAAGTTTTCATTTAAGTTACAAATTAAGCTATTAAAATTGATTAAGGGTTTAATGTTTAGTATGTTAAATTCATGGTTTAGGGTTTGTTATTTTGGTGTATGGGTTTAGTGTTTTAAAGTTTGTTGTTTGGGTTTATTGTATAGTGTTTAATATGTTAGTGTTTACCGGTATTAAGGTTTAAGTGTTAGTGATTAGGGGTTTTGGGGGAATGGTTAATGGGTTGGGGTTTTAGGTTTAAGGTTTATAGATTATAGTTTATGGGTTTAGGGGAAATGGTTGATGTGTTAGGTTTCTAATTTTAGGGTTTATGGTTCAAGTTTAGGATTTTAGGGTTTAGGGCCCAAAATCCCGAAATCGAAATCCCTCATGAGCTATTTATGGTTAATGTGTTAGCTATTAAAATATATGTTTTTTACTACACTAACATTGGCCACATGAATTCCCAATTTAGTCTCAGATTATGGTTTAATGTTTGCAGTTTAGAGTTTAGGGTTCGAGTTTTATAGTTTAAGATTTATGCTTTGGTGTTTTGAGTTTGCTATTTAGGTTTTAGTGTTTGTGGTTTATGATATAATATTTAAGGTCAAGGTTTAGGGTTTAGGGTTTAGGATTTAGGGGTTTAGGGTTTAAGGTTTAGCGTATTAGTGTTTGTGGTTTATGATATAATATTTCACTACACCACGAGTCAGTGTCACAACATTGGAATATTCTGCCCTGTCAGGGCACTCATTTTTCAATATTACGGCATTGACTCTATTTTGATCCAAATTAAAAGACCCTAAATAGTTCCCATTTGTAATCAAACTCTAAAAGAAAGTATAGAAATGATTTGAAAAACTTCAAATAAGCTTAAATATGTTAAAATGAAGTGTTTAGATAAATATTTAAATTAAACGATGGTTGTATTTAAATGTAATATTTCTTACTCAAAATATAGACTTAAATAGGATAGAGGATATTACATGTATATATAGTAAGATAAATAAAGTTTTCTTAAAAGTTTAAAATTATAAAAATCTTCAAAAATTTGAAATTTTCTTTAAAATTTTATTATTCAAAATTTTAAAAATTAAAATTCAAAAAAATGATAATATCAAAAAAAAATTGTGAAAGAAAAAATAAGTAAAAATAAAAAATTAAAATTGAGAATAGTGGCGTTTTCGTAAAACAACGCTGCAAATATGTTTGACTATTTAATTAAAACGACGTAGTTTTGTATATTTTAGTGGCGTTTTTTTGTTAAACGCCGCAAAAAAGTTGGGATATAGCGTCGCATATAAAAAACGCCGCAAATATGTTTGTGTATTTTAATTAAAACGACGTAGTTTTGTATATTTTAGTGGCGTTTTTATGTAAACGCTGCAAAAGTTGGGATCAATGCGCTTATAAAAAACGCCGTAAATATGTTTGTGTATTTTAATTAAAACGACGAAATTTTGTATATGTTAGTGGCGTTTTTTTGGTCAACGCCGCAAAAAGTTGGGATACAGCGGCGCTTATAAAAAACGCCGTAAATATGTTTATGTATTTTAATTAAAACGACGTAGTTTTATTTATTTTAGTGGCGTTTTTTTGGTAAACGCCGCAAAAAGCTGTGATATAGCGGCGCTTATAAAAAACGCCGCAAATACGTTTTTGTATGTTAATTAAAACGACGTAGTTTTTGTATATTTTAATGGTGTTTTTTTGGTAAACGCCGCAATAGGTATGTCTGTAGCGGCGCTATTTTATAAACGCCACAATGCTTGAATTGTTTTAGTGAAGACGTTGCCGTTTTGCTCTCCTCCATTTCCCCCAACCCTTAAACCCGATTGCCTCAATTTCCCCCTAGGCTTCTTCTGAAATTCATTTCCCCCTTCTGAAATCCCTAAATTTCTAAAGGTTGCCGTTTTGCTCTCCTCCATTTCCTCCAACCCTTAAACTCGATTGCTCTCCTTCATTTCTCTCTTCGTTTCATACCTCTCTTCAGTCCGCCACCATCGTTCATCAGATCAATAATCTCTTCGTCCTCCACGGCTCCACGGCTCCCCAATCTGATTACTTTCCCTAAATCTATTTCTGTTGCTTTGATTTCCAGTCTCTTCCTTTTTTTTAACAGTAAAAGAAAAGCTGCACCTTTTTTTTCTTTTTTCTTGAATCCCCTTCTCGTTTGTCATCTTTTATTCGGAAAAAAATAAAACACCTTTGTTCTTGTTCATTTCGACATTGAAAAAGCATTTCTCATCAAGAGAAGAAGATGAAGAAGAAGCTCTTAATAAATCTTGTGGTTTAATCTATTTGAGGTAAGTTTTGAGACACAAATCTCTTCTTTAATAATTTCGAGGTAGAAATATTTCTACAATCTATTTCTGTTTCTGTTGATGTTTTTATCTGAATAGTTTCTGTTGAATAATTTTTGTACAATCTATTTCTTTAATAATTTCGAGGTAGACAGGAAGCTCTTAATAATTTCTGTTGATGTTATTCTGTTGATGTTTTTATCTGAAATTTTGTTCAATCTATTTCTATTTCTGTTTCTGTTTAATAATTTCGAGGTAGAAATTTTTCTGTTGATGTTTTTATCTGAAATTTTGTTCAATCTATTTCTGTTTCTGTTTAATAATTTGGAGGTAGAAAATTTTCTGTTGATGTTTTTATCTGAAAGTTTAATTGACAATTTTTATTTACAGTTAACTTGCAAAGTTTAGAGGTCGATACTCAACTTGAGCTCGTTCGAACATCTAATTTTAGAGGTATTTCATCCTGTTCATTTTTCCAATTTTTCCAACATGTGGTATCTGTACAAACCATATTGTGACATTAGCGAAAGCGGATTCACTGTTGAGATTGTATATTTACTCAAAAAAGTATTCAACATGTTAATTTATATATATATGTAATTACTTTATAAATTCTTCATTTTCCATAAAAATTGCTTTTGTGTTCGACTGGTTGTATTGCCTTGCTTTTTATATATAATAGCACTGGTAGACATTGAATATATTTGTCGTGCACTAAAACTGTAATCTTGAGGCCACTTGTTGCATAACTTCAAATAAGCATTTAATTATAGGAAACTTCATATTTGAGATTCCATATTAACAATGTGCGACATGCCTAAGAGAATAGTTATTTTAGGTGTTCTGTTTGAGATGCTCAATTGGGATGTCAAAGTGTTGTACTCAATTGGATAAAGAATTCGGATGGTTGACTGGTATCCAACAGGGGGAAAATTGAATGAAAAGATGAGGTTGCACTCGTTTGGAATCTGAAGTTGTATTGTTTTCATGCTTGCGCTAAAATGAATTAGATGTTGATTAGTATTATTCTAAAGTTTTCTGAACCTCCAATAGTCTGATGCCACTAATTTTTGAAATTAAAATTTTTGCAATTGTGGGTTCATTAAAATTTGTTTCGTTGTGATAGAAATTTGCTAAGGACAGTCAAGCATTTGCTATGTTTTCTTTTGTTTGTTTGATTGATTTTTGATTGATATTGGGTTCACTAAAATTTTAGCAATAATGTTTCCCAATTGACATTCGTTTTGCTCTCTTGTTCACCATTTTCCCATCCGCTTTGCTCTCTTGTTCACCATTTCGCTGCTCGCTGCAGCTCATCTCTCTTACGCATCCGCTACTGTGACATCTCTCGTCCGGCTTCCTCCAATGGGTGATCTAATCTCTCTCTTGGATTCAAGTTGCCGACAGACCCAGCAAATTAAATAAGGTAAATATTTAAACCATAATCGTATTTTGAGGATTGATTTATACTTGAGATTTTGAGTTATTTACTCTCGGCTATATTTTCTGTTTTTGATCCTACTATTGCTACTCCTTCTCATCGATTTTTTTTAAAAGCTACGAGATTAGTTGAAATAGCAAACTATTATCGCCATTTTCTCCTTGCACCGCTATTTAAATGTGATTTGTCGCCATTGATGCGATTTGTCACGATAACAATTTGCTACGATGAACAAGCCTTTCTTTTTATTCTATTAAAATCATAAAATTTAAACTTAATAATATTAACCACTATTTTTAATCAAATTAATTCTAAAATATGAATTAAGCATTAAAAATTAATAACATTTATTAAATACAAATACCAAATTAAATACGAAATAATATAACATTTATTAAATACATAATTAGCTAATAATATTAATAATTAAATTTCATAAAATTAACCTTTAAAACTTGTATTCAATTGCATTCATCATATTGTATTTGGCAAATTAAACGTAAAATAATAATAATTTCACAATTTATTATTAATTTATTTTATTAAAAATCATAAAATTTAAACTTAATAATATTAACCATTATTTTAATCAAATTAATTCAAAAATCTGAATTAAACATTAAAACTTAATAATATTATTTATAAATACCAAAATATATAACATTTATTTAATACAAATACCAAATTAAATACCAAAATAATATAACATTTATTAAATACATAATTAGCTAATAATATTAATAATTAAATTTCATAAAATTAACCTTTAAAACTTGAATTAAATTGCATTCATCATATTGTATTTGACAAATTAAACGTAAAATAATAATAACTTCACAATTTATTATTAATTTATTCTATTAAAATCATACAAATTTAAACTTAATAATATTAACCACTATTTTAATCAAATCAATTCTAAAATCTGAATTAAGCATTAAAAATTAATAACATTATTTATAAATACCAAAATATATAACATTTATTAAATACAAATACCAAATTAAATACTTTTAATTTTTAAAATTTATTGTAATTTTAAATTTTTAATAAGTTATATATATTTTGTATTTTATATTTTCATTTCAAAAGAGCAAAAAACATCATAGTAGAAAATCAAAAACCAACTAAGCCACATTAGCATCAAATGGGTTAACAAATATATTCAATTAATCATTCAATGATTACAAATTAAAACCAATTTTGTTAAAAAATATAATGCAAATAATAAAACATTTAACAAAAGTTTCATTTATAATCAATAATTCCAAAGATGATGTTGTTTGATATAGCATATGCCTTAAGAATCTCACCCTTACTAAGTTTCCTGAGTGCTAAATAAAAGCTGTAAATGCACCTTCAACTAGGAAAGATAGTAATAACTTTTTCATGTATTTGAATTCTATTATTTTATATTTAAATTGTAATAATTGAAACTTATTTGCTAAGTTGTATTTGTGGTTTATGCTAAACCCTAAAACCCTAAAACCCTACAACCTTAAACCCTAAACCTTAAACCATAAACCATAAATCCTAAACCCTAAAACCCTAAAACCTTAAACCTTAAACCCTAAAACCTTAAAACCTTAAACCTTAAACCCTAAATCCTAAACCATAAACTCTAAAACCGTAAACCGTAAACCCTAAACCCTAAACCCTAAACCATAAACCCTAGGTGTAACAATGCCACGTATGATGAATCTAAAAGAATACAAAACTTACCTAATTTTATGATCAAATTTCATAACTTACATAAGTTTACGATCAAATTTCATAACTTACATAATACTTGTATAGAAAAAAATTGATTCAAAGTATATAGGTGGAAACTGATGGGTTGCCTTATATCTCACCGTTAGATATAATGGATCCTCCCTAGGTGTAACAATGTCACAGTATGATGGATCTTAAAGAATACATAACTTACTTAATTTTAAGATCAAATTTCATAACTTACATAAGTTTAAGATCAAATTTCATAACTTACATAATACTTGTATAGATAAAAATAAGATTCAAAGTATATAGGTTTGAAAACTCGACGGGTTGCCTTATATCTCATCATTAGATATAATGGATCCTCCTAGGTGTAACAATGCAGCGTATGATGGATCTTAAAGAATACATAACTTACTTAATTTTAAGATCAAATTTCATAACTTACATAAGTTTAAGATCAAATTTCATAACTTACATAATACTTGTATAGATAAAAATAAGATTCAAAATATATAATTTGAAACTTTGACGGGTTGCCTTATATCTCACTATTAGATATAATGGATAACAATGTCGCGTATGATGGATCTTAAAGAATACATAACTTACTTAATTTTAAGATCAAATTTCATAACTTACATAAGTTTAAGATCAAATTTCATAACTTACATAATACTTGTATAGAAAAATAAGATTCAAAGTATATAGGCTGGAAACCTGACGGGTTGCCTTATATCTCACTGTTAGATATAATGGATCTTCCCTAGGTGTAACAATGTCGCGTATGATGGATCTTAAAGAATACATAACTTACTTAATTTTAAGATCAAATTTCATAACTTACATAAGTTTAAGATCAAATTTCATAACTTACATAATACTTGTGTAGATAAAAAATAAGATTCAAAGTATATAGGCTGGAAACCTGACGGGTTGCCTTATATCTCACTGTTAGATATAATGGATCCTCCCTAGGTGTAACAATGTCGCGTATGATGGATCTTAAAGAATTTGTAACAGCCCAAACCTGGCCCAAACGTTAGGACCGAATATGGGTCGTTACGGAGAAAAACTTTTTGAAACCCATTTTAAAATCCAATTTAAGTTTTGTTGAAAACTTCTCGTTTTTGGTTATCTTGCTGAAATCATACTTAGATTAAACTCAGAAATTTAATTGAAGTCAAGTTATTATACCAATTTTGAATGTGTCCGCTGACACGATAAAACATTTTCGTGTTGATTTAGGAAAACATGAGATTTTAATTTAATTTTAATAATGTAGCTTTAAACAAGTATCGACATATGAGTAATAACAAAATAAAGTTTATGGAGGCCTTATTACAACCCAAATAAAAACAAACCAATAATAAAATGAAATAACTAAGTTAAAGTTCATTTAATTCAAGTCCTTTGCATGGCCACCTCGAGTCCCTCCGGCTCCATATCCGCGATCTATGCATCACCGAAAAAATAATGGAGAAGGTGAGTCACCAAGACTCAAGATGTAACCCTTCCCGCTTTAAATCATTTTCATACACAACACATAACGATTAATATGCGAATATTAAATACCCATCCTAGCCATCCAAACGCCATCTTTTCTACCCTGTTGTGGTACCAAACCTTTGGTGGTGCCAAACCACTGGTGACATATAGTCACAATGTGTTACCAAAACACCGGTGTCCGAGACACGAATCAATTGATGGGGCCAACCCATCGTGTGATACCAAATCACCGCGACGATCCCATATCTCAAGTGGGGCCAACCCACGGTGGTGTTGACCACAGGGATAAGTCGCTATGAGGTGCCAAACCTCTGGAGGTACCAAACCTCTGGTGACCGTAGTCACGGTGTGTTACCAAAACACTGGTGCCCGTCGGCACGATTAACACTGCCCCCTCCACTCATAAATCCCACATCAATCACATATGTATATGTTTCATGTCATCTCATACTTAAATCTCATGTATCAATGCATCATGCTTCCCAAAAGCATCAAATAACAAATTCATATTAACAGGAACTTACCTGAATCACCATCTATACCGATGTGGTATATTATCCAATGCTACATAAAATCAAGATAGCATTCACAACAATCAGCATATTTAACAAGTTATATGTGTGTATGTACACACCTGTCACCAACGAGGAGTCTAAATCCCGAAAAGAAGAGTCGACCACCCTAGATCCCTCTCACCTACATTCGGCCAATCCATGGATTAGCACTATGGCCCATTCGCCAACCCCACTTAATACCATAGAGTTATCATTTGAGATCCGAGATCTTACCTTGCTCAGACTTGATTAACAACCCGAATCCTTATATGGGTTTCCTAGCAATCGCCAACCTTAAGTATCAACCAAGATTAGTTTTGGCTTTTTCGATTATCCTTTGAAAGGTTTAGAAAGATTTGACTTACCGATAACTTACCAAATTTAGTTGATGGGGACTTGAACCGATTTCTTCAAGATCTCAAACACCTAGCCATAATCGGTTTCAACATAGAAAGTTAATACTTTTCGAAGAAGTGCCAAATCAATCCTTACCCCCAGAAGTCGACAAGTACAAGAGAACCAAATAAAGAAGCACTTCGGTCTACTCACCTTAGAACCGATTGAAGAGACAAAGAGGTACACTTTGTTTAAGATCCGGTCAAGACTACACCAAAATAGGGGAAAGAAAACTCGACACACTAAGGAGGAGTAGATTCGGCCAATGGTGATTTTAATAGGAGGAATAGAAGTTTCAGCTAAAAGCTTTGAGGAGAGAAAAGAAATAGATTAATGGTGAGGGTGTAGGGGATTCGGCCAAGATCTAAGAAAAAGAGAATGTTGTTGTCTTTTTTTCGGTTTTAAGAGAAAAGAAAATCAAAGAATGGGAATTCAGCTACTTGTAATTTGGAAGAAAAGAAAGCAAAAGATGGAGAACATGCCTACAAGAAATTCGGCACTCCCCCTCCTCTAACAAGTCCTTACCGTCCACTCCTACCAAAGGAGTTCAAAATTCACTCAACCACCTTAATTTACTCTAGGCCACTTGTTTGATTAAATTCAAAATAATTTGAATTAATCCCCATAATCAATGAATAATCCTAATAATATCTTCTTTATGTTCTATTATCCTTGGAATTAATAATAAACAAAATGCTCCTATTATCCTTAATTATCTCATAAAAAAGGAGTTTAAAGAGAAAGGACTCTCCTTCTCATGCCGTCAAAAGAAAGTTAAAAGGGAGAATTGTGACTCAACCAAAGCTCTCCTTGTTCTTGATGGCGTCAATTGTAGCTCCCAAGTGGCCCTCCCTTTGCCACTTATTCTAGGCTCATTTTATGTCAAAAGTTCCTTTATTTATTCTTATAACCCCTAACTACTAAGGCTCTTCACCTTTAAAGCTTATAAATAATATTTTCCACTATTAAAAGTCACTCAAGGCCCTTAATTAAATCTTATCAAGCCATAATTATTATCTCGACCATTCAACATAAGTAAAATAATGTAAATACAAATAACCCATATTCAAAGTTGTTACGAGTTCTACCCCTTAAAAGAATTTCGTCCTCGAAATTACCTCGATCAAAAGAGGTGGGGGTATTGTTGCGCATCACATCCTCGGGTTCCACGTAGCTTCCTCTCGCACCATGGTTCCGCCATAGCACTTTCACTAAGAGCACTGACTTCCTACGTAGAACCTTTATATCTCTATCCAAGATCTGAACCGGTTCTTCCTCAAACGATAAGTCCGAGTTGACCTCAATTTCTGTCACAGGCACCACGTGTGATGGATCTGACCGATACCGCCTAAGCATCGACACGTGGAAAACGTCATGAATCTGGCTTAACTCAGCCGGTAGTTCGAGCTGATAAGCTACCGGTCCTACTCGCTTCAGCACTGTATATGGGCCAATGAATCTTGGGCTTAACTTCCCTTTCCGCCCAAATCTTAGTACCTTCTTCCAAGGCGACACCTTCAGGAAGACCTTATCCCCTACGGCATACTCCATTTCCTTGCGTTTAAGATCAGCATAGGACTTCTGTCTATCTGACGCTTCCTTAAGACGAGCCTGAATCACCTTAACCTTGTCCTCCGTTTCTGCAACCAACTCTGGCCCCAACACTTGTCGTTCACCCAACTCTGTCCAACACGTCGGAGTTCGCATTTTAATCCATACTGATTGCTTCAGTATGGTGCTATCTGAATACTCACTTGGTAACTGTTGTTGTAGGCGAACTCGGCTAATGGTAAAAATTCCTCCCAACTACCTTGGAATTCCAAGACACAACCCTCAAAGATATCCTCTAATATCTCAGATAACCTTTTCGACCGCCCGTCGATTGTGGATGGAAAGTCAGATGAAATCCAATCATGTTCCCAAAGCTTGATGTAACGCTTTCCAAAACCTCGAAGTGAACCTTGGGTCCCTATCCGAGATAACTGATACGGGCACACCATGCAATCTGACTATCTCGGCCACATACAACTTTGCTAGCTTCTGGAGTGAGTAATCCATTCTCACCGGTATGAAGTGAGCTGATTTAGTCAGACGGTCTACGATTACCCAAACTGCATCTTTCTTGCTGGGCGTAAGGGGTAGCCCACTGACGAAATCCATAGTGATCCGCTCCCACTTCCATTGAGGGATCTTTACCGGTTGAAGTAGCCCGATGGTAACTGGTGTTCAGCCTTAACCTGCTGACACGTCAAACACTTCCCCACGAATTTCGTTATCTCACGCTTCAACCCGGGCCACCAGAACTATTTTCGTAGATCTCCATACATCTTGCTTCCTCCCGGATGCATAGCGTATGGGCTGCTATGAGCATCATGGAGAATTTTCGCCTCAACTCCATATCCTTTGGCATACAAGCTCGCCCTTGAAAGCATAGCACCCCATCACTAGACAGACTGTACCCTTCCAAACCACCATCCCGAACTTGCATTCTCTTAGCATTTAACCCTTCATCCACTAACTGTTTGTCCTTAATTTCCTCGATCCACGTTGGCTTAACTTGAAGTTCTGCCAAAAGGCTTCTATCGTCATATAGGCTCAACTGAGTAAACATTGCTCTTAAGTCCGCCACAACCTTCCGGCTCAACGCGTTAGCCACCACGTTAGCCTTACCCGGATGATATTCGATGGAACAATCGTAGTCCTTTAACAGTTCAATCCATCGGCGCTGTCTCAGATTCAGATCCTTCTGTGTCAGAAGATACCTCAAACTTTTGTGATCCGTGTAAATTACCGACTTCTCCCCATAAAGATAATGTCTCCATATCTTCAGAGCGAAGACGACTGCTGCTAACTCCAGGTCGTGAGTTGGGTAGTTAACCTCATGCGGTCTTAACTGACGGGATGCATAAGCTACTACCTTCCCTTCTTGCATCAACACACATCCTAAACCAGTATGGGATGCATCACAATAGACGGTGAACAACTTCCCTGCCTCAGGCTGTACCAAAACTGGAGCCTCCGTCAAAATTTTCCTTAACTTATCAAAGCTTTCTTGCTGCTTCTCTGTCCATACAAATGGAACACCTTTCCTTAGCAATTTAGTCAACGGCGCTGTGATCAAAGAGAACCCTTCCACAAACCTCCGATAATACCCTGCTAAACCCAGGAAACTTCGTATCTCTGCCACCGACTTAGGCGGTTTCCACCCTAACACCGCTTCAATCTTGAGGGGATCCACTCTAATCCCTTCCGCTGACACTACGTGACCCAAGAAAGCCACCTCCCTTAGCCAAAATTCGCACTTACTGAATTTGGCATACAACTATTTCTCCCTCAGTACTTACAGAACTATTCGCAAATGCTTGTCGTGCTCCTCCTCCGTCTTTGAGTAAACCAATATGTCGTCTATGAACACTACGACAAATTGGTCCAAGTACTGTTGAAATACTCTATTCATTAAATCCATGAACGCCGCCGGTGCATTGGTCAACCCGAATGGCATCACTAGAAACTCGTAATGCCCATACCGAGTTCGGAATGCCGTCTTGTGGACATCGGCCTCCTTCACCTTAAGTTGATGGTAACTCGACCTAAGGTCTATCTTTGAAAACACCGACGCACCCTTCAACTGGTCAAACAAGTCATCGATCCGAGGCAATGGGTACTTGTTTTTGATCGTTAACTTGTTTAACTAACGGTAGTCGATGCACATCCGCATAGAACCGTCCTTCTTCTTGACAAACAATACAGGCGCTCCCCACGGAGATATACTAGGTCGAATAAACCCCCTATCCAAGAGCTCCTGAATTTGAGCCTTCAGCTCCATCAATTCCTTTGGTGCCATTCGGTAAGGTGCTATAGACACAGGTGCCGTTCCGGGTAGTAAGTCTATACCGAATTCAACTTCCCGATCTAGAGGCAGACCCGGAAGTTCTTCTGGGAACACATCAGCAAATTCCCCAACCGTTTGGACCTTCCCAACTACTGACTCCTTTGCTTCCAAAGCACAGATTTGAACCAAAAATGCCTTACAACCCTTCTTGATCATCTTCTCAACCTTCAAGGCAGACACCACGTTGGATAGGTAATTCCTTCTATCACCTATCATAACCACTTCATCATTTTCAGCCGTCTTAAGAACCATGCGCTTAGCCACGCAATCCAAATTCGCCTGATACTTAACCAGCCAATCCATTCCAAGGATCAAATCGAACTCCCCAAACGGTAGTTCCATCAGATCAGCCACAAATACTACCCCTTGGAGTTCTAGGGGTACGTCTCTATAAAGTTTGTCTACCACTACAGAGTGACCTAACGGACTAACTACAGTCATCTCCCTAGAAGCAGTTTCAGAGTTTAGGTCCAAAGTCTCTACCACACTACTCGCTACGTATGAATGTGTAGACCCCACATCGATTAATGCATAATAAGGAAGACCAAAAATCAGAAACGTACCGGTTATGACATCCGGTGCGTCACCCTCCTCATGACGCCGCCAGATAGACTAAGCCGATCGCTTAGCCTTTATGTTGCTGAACCTACGCCTCGAGTTCCACGACCTCTGTTAGGACCGTTGCTTCTCGCCATTACCACGACCCTCCGTGGTCCCACATTTCTATCCCGAGCACGATTCATCCCTCCGGCTGGTTCTTAGCTAGTTTCCGAGGACAATCTCTGACCCGATGCTCCAAAGACCCACACTCAAAACATCCTCTATCGTCGGTCGAACAACTTCCCCAATGGGTCTTTCCACAGCGGTTACACTGAGTCGGCCTCTGATTAGCAGTCATGGGCCTTGCCGCCTGATTTGGCCCACTTGGCCTAGCCTTTTTCTGGACACTACCACTGGATCCAGCTGACCCAAATCCTCTCTTTTGATTATTCCTACTATAATTTTGTCTCACAGCCTCCTTGATCCCTTCGGCTACCTTAGCCTTTTCCACTAGAGATGAAAACTCACGAACTTGCTGCGGGGCAATCAGTAACCTCAAATCATCTCGGAGTCCGTCCTCAAAGCGGACACAGCGCTCGTGTTCAGTAGCCACGATGCCTCTAGCATACCTACTCAGTCTTAAAAACTCCGCCTCATATTTCGCTACTGACTTAGTTCCTTGCACTAACCCTAGAAAGGCTTTCCTCTGAGCATCTGTATAACTGGTGCCCACATACTTCTTCTGATAGGTGGTTTTAAAATAATCCCAAGTCAGATCATTTGCCGTAGTGCCATCTCGAACTGTCAGCCACCACTGATACGCTTCATCCTTTAGAAGCGATACGGCCCCTTTTAGTTTTTCTTCCTCAGTCAGGTCAAGATCATCCATGATCCTTTCAGTTGACTCTAGCCAAGATTCTCACCGCCTTTGGGTGCCACTCCTGACACACCCCGAAACACTTCAGCTCCGTTGGATCGAATTCGCTCGGGAACAGACTTCCGAGCTCCCAAATTTCCACCAGCCCCAGCCACCAATTCGAGGACTGCAACACGACTTATGATCATGCCTCTCCTCCGGCCCGATCTTGCTCCTCTACCCCAAAAATTTGGAGGTGGTGGTGGCAGTGGTACCTCATTTTCAGAACCATGTCCCGACCTGACGGGTTCAGATATAGTCATTCTTCCCCTACCACGTCCACGTCGGCCACGTCCTCTAGAACTCATTCTATCTAACTTGCTTTAATCGATTAAGAAAAATTTTATGAATTAGTGATTTGTTCCGCTTGATTACCGCGAAAAATTTTATGAAAAATTGAATAAGGATTCTTTCGATCAAACAAGGTTTCAGCTTTCCTAACCTAGTCCACACAAAGAAGTTCTTGCATCCATTCCTTAATACTTTCCATACCTATTCGCTCTTGGACATTTCGCCCATTTCTAACCCGGGGTATTTTCGTCTTTTCCTGTGGGTATTTTTGTAATAAAATTGAGAGATTTCAAACTTTGATAAAGCAGGTTACTTTGAAATTCCCAAAACTGGAGGTTATTACTGAAAATTTGTAAAATTTAAAGATATGGCATCATTTCGGGAATCAAGGGTATTTTGGTAATTTTGTCAATCAGGGGTAATTTTGTAATTTTTGTACATCAAGGGTGTTTTAATAATTGTAAAACTCTGAGGGTCCCTTTTGAGAATTTTCCTTTCTTAAAACGATGATGTTGCAAAAATTTTGTACTCAGGGTCGTTTCGGTAATTTTGCGACTTGAGGGCGTTTTCGTAATTTTCCAAAACCAAGGTGTTTCATTGATGACTTTCAAAGCTGAGTTGAATATTTGAGAAATAGTTGAAATTTTTGGACAAAATCATTGAGTTGATGTTTTATGAACCAAGGGTATTTTAGTAATTTTACCCCTAAGGGCATTTCTGTAATTTTCACAATTCAACTTTTTCGGAAAAACATTGTAAAATGGTTGTTCTCATATTTGAAAGAGTGATTTTAAAATTTTGAAGAAATTAGGGTTTCATTGTCTTCTTCTTTTCAAAACATGGTTAATTCCCTTCGGGTTTTAGTCGTTCGTTTAGCCTATGACCGAGCCCTCTTGGTCGGGTGAACCAAAGCTACGCACCAGTGTGTTTAGTGTGGAGAGGAGGTGAGTCACGCTGATTGCTTAAATACCAAGCTCCCACCGAACCTTTCTAGACATGCGCATAGAGGTTACCACACCACTGAGCCCTCTGAGTTAGGGTGAACCCAAGCTACGCACCATGTAGGATACCTGCGAAGAGGTGGTGAGTCACTCGGACTACTTAAATACCAGGCTCTTCCGGATCCAATCCTAGACATGCGTCATGGGGTTACCACACCCTAGCTCAATTGACTAAGTCATAGGTTGGTTCGATTCTTTAAGTCTTATGTTCATTTGTGTGTCCGAGTAATCTAATCCTAGGGTTCAAGTTCCTATAAGTCTATCTACATTCCATGCTTCCTACCTCTCTAGAATATAATTCACAAAGAGGTTTAGATGTACTTACAGGCGGATCGGTCTTGGAGACTTGGGCCATGCCGTTCAAAAACCCAAAAATACTTTAAAAAGGCCTACCAAAACATTTTTGGGCCCTGGGCCCCCACAGCCGAGCTTTGAACTGGGCTCTGATACCAATTTGTAACAGCCCAAACCCGGCCCAAACGTTAGGACCGAATATGGGTCGTTACGGAGAAAAACTTTTTGAAACCCATTTTAAAATCCAATTTAAGTTTTGTTGAAAACTTCTCGTTTTTGGTTATCTTGCTGAAATCATACTTAGATTAAACTCGGAAATTTAATTGAAGTCAAGTTATTATACCAATTTTGAATGTGTCCGCTGACACGATAAAACATTTTCGTGTTGATTTAGGAAAACATGTGATTTTAATTTAATTTTAATAATGTAGCTTTAAACAAGTATCCGACATATGAGTAATAACAAAAATAAAGTTTATGGAGGCCTTATTACAACCCAAATAAAAACAAACCAATAATAAAATGAAATAACTAAGTTAAAGTTCATTTAATTCAAGTCCTTTGCATGGCCACCTCGAGTCCCTCGGCTCCATATCCGCGATCTATGCATCACCGAAAAAATAATGGAGAAGGTGAGTCACCAAGACTCGAGATGTAACCCTTCCCGTTTTAAATCATTTTCATACACAACACATAACGATTAATATGCGAATATTAAATACCCATCCTAGCCATCCAAACGCCATTGTCTAACCCGTTGTGGTACCAAACCCTTGGTGGTGCCAAACCACCGGTGACATATAGTCACAATGTGTTACCAAAACACTGGTGTCCGTAGACACGGATCAATTGATGGGGCCAACCCATCGTGTGATACCAAATCACTGGCAGACGATCCCATATCTCAAGTGGGGCTAACCCACGGTGGTGTTAACCACAGGGATAAGTTGCTATGAGGTGCCAAACCTCTGGAGGTACCAAACCTCTGGTGACCGTAGTCACGGTGTGTTACCAAAACACTGGTGCCCGTCGGCATGATCAACACTGCCCCCTCCACTCATAAATCCCACATCAATCACATATGTATATGTTTCATGTCATCTCATACTTAAATCTCATGTATCAATGCATCATGCTTCCCAAAAGCATCAAATAACAAATTCATATTAACAGGAACTTACCTGAATCACCATCTATACCGATGTGGTATATTATCCAATGCTACATAAAATCAAGATAGCATTCACAACAATCAGCATATTTAACAAGTTATATGTGTGTATGTACACACCTGTCACCAACAAGGAGTCTAAATCCCGAAAAGAAGAGTCGACCACCCTAGATCCCTCTGTACCTACATTCGGCCAATCCATGGGATTAGCACTATGGCCCATTCGGCCAACCCCACTTAATACCATAGAGTTATCATTTGAGATCCGAGATCTTACCTTGCTCAGACTTGATTAACAACCCGAATCCTTATATGGGTTTCCTAACAATCGGCCAACCTTAAGTATCAACCAAGATTAGTTTTCGGCTTTTTCCGATTATCCACTGAAAGGTTTAGAAAGATTTGACTTACCGATAACTTACCAAATTTAGTTGATGGGGACTTGAATCGATTTCTTCAAAATCTCGAAACACCTAGCCATAATCGGTTTCAACATAGAAAGTTAATACTTTTCAGCAAGTGCCGAAATCAATCCTTACCCCAGAAGCCGACAAGTACAAGAGAACCAAATAAAGAAGCACTCGGTCTACTCACCTTAGAACCGATTGAAGAGACAAAGAGGTACACTTTGTTTAAGATCCGGTCAAGACTACACCAAAATAGGGGAAAAAAAACTCGACACACTAAGGAGGAGTAGATTCGGCCAATGGTGATTTTAATAGGAGGAATAGAAGTTTCGGCTAAAAGCTTTGAGGAGAGAAAAGAAATAGATTAATGGTGAGGGTGTAGGGATTCGCCAAGATCTAAGAAAAGAGAATGTTGTTGTCTTTTTTTCGGTTTTAAGAGAAAAGAAAATCAAAGAATGGGAATTGACTACTTGTAATTTGGAAGAAAAGAAAGCAAAAGATGGAGAATATGCCTACAAGAAATTCAGCACTCCCCCTCCTCTAACAAGTCCTTGCCGTCCACTCCTACCAAAGGAGTTCAAAATTCACTCAACCACCCCAATTTACTCTAGGCCACTTGTTTGATTAAATTCAAAATAATTTGAATTAATCCCCATAATCAATGAATAATCCTAATAATATCTTCTTTATGTTCTATTATCCTTGGAATTAATAATAAACAAAATGCTCCTATTATCCTTAATTATCTCATAAAAAAAAGAGTTTAAAGAGAGAAAGGACTCTCCCTTCTCATGCCGTCCAAAAGAAAGTTAAAAGGGGAGAATTGTGACTCGAACCAAAGCTCTCCTTTGTTCTTGATGGCGTCAATTGTAGCTCCCAAGTGGCCCTCCCTTTGCCACTTATTCTAAGCTCATTTTATGTCAAAAGTTCCTTTATTTATTCTTATAACCCCTAACTACTAAGGCTTTTCACCTATAAAGCTTATAAATAATATTTTCCACTATTCCGAGTCAGCTCAAGGCCCTTAATTAAATCTTATCAAGCCATAATTATTATCTCGACCATTCAACATAAGTAAAATAATGTAAATACAAATAACCCCATATTCAGGTTGTTACGAATACATAACTTACTTAATTTTAAGATCAAATTTCATAACTTACATAAGTTTAAGATCAAATTTCATAACTTACATAATACTTGTATAGAAAAATAAGATTCAAAGTATATAATTTGAAACTTTTTGGTTGCCTTATATCTCACTGTTAGATATAATGGATCCTCCTAGGTGTAACAATGTCGCGTATGATGGATCTTAAAGAATACATAACTTACTTAATTTTAAGATCAAATTTCATAACTTACATAAGTTTAAGATCAAATTTCATAACTTACATAATACTTGTATAGATAAAAATAAGATTCAAAATGGATCCTCCTAGGTGTAACAATGTCGTATGATGGATCTTAAAGAATACATAACTTACTTAATTTTAAGATCAAATTTCATAACTTACATAAGTTTAAGATCAAATTTCATAACTTACATAATACTTGTATAGAAAAATAAGATTCAAAGTGTATAAGTTGAAACTGACGGGTTGCCTTATATCTCCTTATTAGATATAATGGATCCTCCTAGGTGTAACAATGTCAGCGTATGATGGATCTTAAAGAATACATAACTTACTTAATTTTAAGATCAAATTTCATAACTTACATAAGTTTAAGATCAAATTTCATAACTTACATAATACTTGTATAGATAAAAATAAGATTCAAAGTATATAAATTTGAAACTTTGACGGGTTGCCTTATATCTCTTTATTAGATATAATGGATCCTCCTAGGTGTAACAATGCAGCGTATGATGGATCTTAAAGAATACATAACTTACTTAATTTTAAGATCAAATTTCATAACTTACATAAGTTTAAGATCAAATTTCATAACTTACATAATACTTGTATAGATAAAAATAAGATTCAAAGTATATAGGTTTGGAAACTTGACGGGTTGCCTTATATCTCATTATTAGATATAATGGATCCTCCTAGGTGTAACAATGCGCGTATGATGGATCTTAAAGAATACATAACTTACTTAATTTTAAGATCAAATTTCATAACTTACATAAGTTTAAGATCAAATTTCATAACTTACATAATACTTGTATAGATAAAAATAAGATTCAAAGTATATATTTGAAACTTGACGGGTTGCCTTATATCTCTTTATTAGATATAATGGATCCTCCTAGGTGTAACAATGCAGCGTATGATGGATCTTAAAGAATACATAACAATTTTAAGATCAAATTTCATAACTTACATAAGTTTAAGATCAAATTTCATAACTTACATAATACTTGCATAGAAAAATAAGATTCAAAGTATATAATTTTGAAACCTGACGGGTTGCCTTATATCTCCTTGTTAGATATAATGGATCCTCCTAGGTGTAACAATGCCGCGTATGATGGATTTTAAAGAATACATAACTTACTTAATTTTAAGATCAAATTTCATAACTTACATAAGTTTAAGATCAAATTTCATAACTTACATAATACTTGGATAGATAAAAAAAGATTCAAAGTATATAGGTTGAAACACGATGGGTTGCCTTATATCTCTTTATTAGATATAATGGATCCTCCTAGGTGTAACAATGTTGCTTATGATGGATCTTAAAGAATACATAACTTACTTAATTTTAAGATCAAATTTCATAACTTACATAAGTTTAATATCAAATTTCATAACTTACATAATACTTGTATAGAAAAAATAAGATTCAAAGTATATAGCCTGGAAACCTGATGGGTTGCCTTATATCTCACTGTTAGATATAATGGATCCTCCCTAGGTGTAACAATTCCGCATATGATGGATCTTAAAGAATACATAACTTACTTAATTTTAAGATCAAATTTCATAACTTACATAAGTTTAAGATCAAATTTCATAACTTACATAATACTTGTATAGAAAAATAAGATTCAAAGTATATAATTTGAAAACTGACGGGTTGCCTTATATCTCATTTATTAGATATAATGGATCCTCCTAGGTTTAACAATCTTTGTGTATGATGAATCTTAAAGAATAGATAACTTACATAAGTTTAAGATTAAATTTCATAGCACTATTTACATAAATTATTAATTAACAATTTAGCCGTGTAATTTTTTGTCAACTTTAGACTTCAACAACTACAAAATGGATAGGAGTTGGATGAAATTGTCAAGGGTAAGCAACGACTATCGAAATGGAGTAGAAACTTTTTTGAATTTCGCATTTCAAAATGCAAGCCAAGAGAATATGATTCTTTGCCCGTGTAAGACGTGTTGTAATATTAACTGGCATTATTGTGAAGTGGTCTACGAATATCTAGTTGTTAATGGCTTTGTCCGGGGGTACAAAAAATGGTTTTTTCATGGAGAGTGTACATCTAGTGGAGCATCTTCATCGATGAATCTGGGGTATCCTAATAGTGCTTTCAATCAGAATGTTAGAGACGATAACATGGAAGGCATGTTGCGGGATACTTTTAATATGCGCAGTGATGATTTCGGGACATTTCCATCTCACTTGGGTGCAACCGATGACCATAATTTTGGTGGCAATACTTTCACCAAAACAAGAAGCAGTGTACCGAATGAACAGCCAAATGAAGAAGCGGCGAGGTTCTACACGTTACTTGGTGAAATGAATGAAGAAGCGTATGAGGGATCAAAATTTCCAAAGCTGTCATTACGTATTCGTCTTTTCACTTGAAATGTTTTGGAGGGTGGACCGAAAATCGTTGACAATCTTTGTTAGAGTTTACGCAAGAAATGTTCCGCTTGCAAAAATCCTCAATCTTCCAAAGACATGAAGAAATTGATAAAGGATTTGGGCCTTGGCTACAACAAAATTCACGATTGCCCAAATGATCGCATGTTGTATTGAGGCGACCGGATAAATCAACAGTCTTTGTCATGTATGCGCCAATCTCGTTGGATTAATAGAAATACAGAGGACGGTTACGAGGATGAACACGATACACAGTCAAGGAAGCAGCCAGTTAAGGTTTTACGGTATTTTTCACTAATACCAAGGCTTCAACGACTTTTCATGTCGTCGAAGACAGCCGAATCAATGACGTGGCACCGTGATGGACGAATAGATGATGGGTTGTTAAGGCATCCTGCTGATTCTTTAGCTTGGAAATCGTTTGACTCCAAATTCCAAGCTTTGCAAGTGATCCTTGGAGTGTGAGGCTTGGGCTAGCATCCGATGGATTTAACCCTTACAAACTCATGAGCACAACGTATAGTACTTGGCCTGTGGTGCTTATTCCCTACAATTTGCCTCCATGAGTTTGCATGAAACAATCTTCTTTTATCTTGTCTATAATTATACTTGGAGAGAAAGGGTCGGGAATGATATTGACGTATATTTGCAGCCACTTGTTGACGAGTTAAAATAACTATGGGCTGGTGTTTAGACATACGATGCAATGAGAAAAGAGAACTTTAATTTACGTGTGGCTTTAATGTGGACTATTAACGACTTCCCGGCTTATGCTAATTTATCTGGTTGGAGTACCAGGGGACATTATGCTTGTCCGTGTTGTTCTGCGTAGACATGTTCGCAATGGTTATATAATGGGAAGAAGTTCTCTTACATGGGGCATCGTCGGTGGTTACTAGAAAATCATACATTTAGATTTTAGAGTGCTCTGTTTGATGGTACTAAAGATTTTAGACCATCTCCTTCGCAGACCGGTGGATCCGAAATATTCTTAATGTTGAAAGACATGAATTTCATTTATGGGAAGATGAATCAACCGGCCAACTCGCAAAGAAATAGAAGATCTAGGGATGAATGTGATGATGAATCTGATGAAGAGGATGATCCTAATGAGGCGGACTTGTGGAAAAAAAGAAGTATTTTTTTGGAGTTGCCTTATTGGGAGCATCAGATTTTACGTCATAATCTTGATGTCATGCACATAGAGAAAAATTTCTGCGAGAACATCATTGGGACTATTTTAAATGTCGATGGAAAATCGAAAGATAATCTTCAAAGTTGACTTGATTTAGTTCATATGGGAATTCGACGTGAGCTTCATCCCCGAGCACTTCTGAATATGAAATATCGGTTGTCGCCTACTATTTTTTCAATGTCGAAGACGGAGAAAGAAGTGTTCTGTACGGTGTTGAAGGATATAAAGGTCCCGGATGCGTATGCATCAAATATATCGCAATGTGTGAGTCTTAAGGATCGAAGACTATATGGCTTAAAATCGCATGACTATCACATCTTGATGCAAGACTTACTGCCAGTTGCTATGTAGTACTGTATGTCGAAAAAGGTGACGGCTCCTGTAATTGAACTGTCAAATATTATGAAAGGCATTTGTGGTAAAGTTTTGAATGTTCAAGAATTAGAGAGACTACAAGACCGAGACGCATTGACTTTATGCAATCTAGAGAAGATATTCCCGCCTTTCTTCTTCACTATTATGGTGCACTTGTTAATTCATCTCCCGCGTGAAGCACTTCTTGGTGGACTCGTTTTCTATCGATGGATGTATCCCATTGAAAGGTCTTAATTTATTTCCAAATTATTCCTTCATTCAGCTCAATGCCCATAATAGTTGCAACTTTTGATAATGTTGTATTACGTGTTTAGGTTTCTTTCCAAATTGAAGTCATACTGCCACAATAAGCATTATCCGGAAGGATCAATTGCCGAGGGCTACTTGGTAGAGGAATGAATGACTTTCTATTCGAGGTATTTGGAAGATGTTGAAACAAGAATGAACAGACCAAGTAGAAATGCTGGGCTCACAGATCATAATTTGGCTGGAACTTATTTATTTCAAAGTTTCGGAGAACCAATCGGCAAAGTCGAAATTGCAGAATTAGACAATAGATCGTGGGTCCAAGCACATCGATACATTCTTTTTCATCACGATTCAATGGAACCATTTCGAAAGTAAGTTCTAGAATTTGATAAATACTCATCAATTATAATTTATTTGTCTTCTAACAAAGTAAAATATTTTTTTACCGTAGTGAGTACAAACATATATTGAGAGCTCGTTCACGATCCCGAAGATTAAATCGACGAGAAATTAATAAGTTGTTCGCAGAATCATTCCATGAATGGTTAAGCCAAATGGTATGCAATTTAAATTTTCATTGACAAGTAATAATGTTTTCTCATAACATTCATAATTACTCGATTTACTTTCGACTCAATAGGTTTGGAGTCGGAATGAAGTAAATGACGACGTTAAATGGCTTTCACAAGGTCCAAATAGAATAGTTAAAAGATATAGTGGCTTCCTCATCAACGGAATTGTTGTTAATTCTTCGATTACAAGTTATGCTAGTGCTAGGGACAGTAATTTGGTAGAGGGGAATTTAGAATATTACGGACTTATTACTGACATCATTGAGTTGGATTATTACAGCAATTGCAAAGTTGTCTTATTTCGAGGTGATTGGGCTAATGTGAATACGGCTCGCGGAATTAAAAACGATCAATATGGCTTTACAATGGTGAATTTCTCTCGATTGATTCACACGGAGAACAAGCGATGGACCGAGCCATATGTGTTTTCTTCTCAAGTTAAACAAGTTTTTACTCAGAAGATCCAAGCGATGAGGGTTGGTACGTTGTACTTCAAAACACCCTAGAGACTTGTTCGACATTGGTAGTGGAAGTAGAGATGACATAGTCGAAAGATCGAAACTTTGAATTTTCCGAACAAGACTTAAGCGAAAATATCCCTAATACTAGTCATCAGTTTCAATGGGTTCGTCAGGATGTGGACGAAGATATTTACGAAATATGATGTAGTAAGATTTAACGATTTATTATTTATATGTTATATTATAATTTTCATGTTGGTCATGTTACATAATTTAACTGTTTTAAATGTCCTATTATTGTTGTTATTTGTTACTAAAATTTTGAACTATTTTATGTGTATTGCAGGGAAAATGCCTAGAAGACGATTACGAGGTTTAAATATTGTCCGGAGTACTCCAAATCCAGAAGAAGTAAATAGTGGACAGGATACAGTTGTTGGATCTTCTACTCTGCCGGACATAGATGACGAGCATGGACAATTCCAAAGTAATGTTAAGTTTATTTTACATGCATGTTGAATTTTATTATTGATTCATTTTTCAATTTTAATATAATAATATATCATTTTTCAGCTGAGGGTGGTGGGACGAGCAGAGCTCGGGGACGTACATTACTTACAGATTTATATGACTTAGAGCCTACCTACCGTGTTCAAGTAAGGAGAAACAATCATGGCCAACCTATCGGATCTGAAGCTCGACTGTTGGCAGGCTATTTGGGCATTGTAGCACAAAATGCGAATATGTTGCCCATTAATGACGAATCATGGCATCACGTGCCTGATGCCAACAAAAATCAGGCTCTCGATAATATTAAGGTAATAAAAGGTGAATGTAATTTATAATACTTTAATTTAACCTTCATTTACATTAACTTTTTTAAAAAAAAATTCTAGGGTAAATTTGCTTTAGAGGTCTCCGATGACTATGTTAAGAAGACGTTGGGTAAAAAATAGAGAGACAATAAAATCACCCTAAAAAAATAATATTTTAAGAAAGACATAAGCCTCGAAGAAAAATTGTGAAATGTCCCGCTGGGATTGTTGAGGTACCAATGGGAAGATCAAGTTAGATTCTGGAATCCAAAGAAAGGAGAGGTATTACGTACTTTCAAAGTCTTATAAATTTTTCGGTTTATCGTATTTACTATATACATAATTCAAAATCCATTATGTAGGATCGTGAGCGAGTTCGAACAAACAATGACGAAATAACAATTCACTTTGGCGGAGTTCCGAAGTTTTGCTCGTGTAGCTGAGGCCGAGGTATTATAATTTATTACTTCTTTCAAATATAAATTACTTTATACTATTAATTTATATTTTTTCTGCTATAATGTAGGAAGTTTAGTCAGGTCAAAAAGTTGGATGCCTTCAGCTTTTTGACATTACGCATAGGAAGAAGGATGGATCTCCGATGACATCTGAGGCTGCAGAAATTTTGGTGTATTTACTTAATAAAATTTGATTTATTATAAATATTTATAATGTTTAATTACAATAGTTTAATTCATCATTTGTAGTTGTAAATTTATAATTTTAAGTTATGTTCCATTCCTTTTTATTATATATTTCGTTTCTAAATTTTTATTGATTTATTAGGATAAACTACAGGAGAAGAAGGCGGAGTATGAAGGTTGCTTGTTCGACATTCTGTTAATCTCGAGGAGATTGATAATGAATTTTTTTGATGTTTTGGGTCCCGAAAGGTACGATCGCTCGATTGATAGTTTTGTTAATCTTGAGTATATTTATAACAAAATTATCACTAATGTTTTGGGTCTTACAAGGTATGGTGGGTTCGATGTCAAGGATCGGTGTTACCCGACTCAATATTTTGGATCGCTCCGGCAATACATGCCTTCCGGGAGTCAATCTGGTGTGAAGTTCGAGACCGAAAGACCAAATATCTCTTATGGAAGCGAAACACTAAGCAAATTTCTCGACTTAGCGGAGGCAAGAATGAGGAGGCGGAGCATATTGCTCAACTTAGAGCGGAGGCAAGAAAGACCGAGGCGAGAAGGAACAAAAGTATGAAGAACTCCACTACATTGCAGACTATGATGCTGATTGTTCAAGACGATCGCAGAGGCCGCCTCTTAGACATTTATTTTATTGTTGTAAGATTTTTTAACATTGTTACTGATTAACATTATTGTAAAATTGTTTGAATTATTATTCATTTATTAATAAATATCATATATCTTTTATTAAATTTGAAGTATCGTTTAGATTTAATGCTTTTGGTGATATTTCAATGTTTTATTTGATGCCTTGGGTTGGAATTATATGCAATTGCTGCTGTTTTTGGTTGGTTTTTAATGCAGGGAGGGTAGGATATTGCAGAAAAATAGCACTGCAAATTTGTACAAAATAGCAGCGTTTATTGTGAAAAAACGCCGCTAAAGGTTTGGTCTTTTAGCGGCGTTTCTTAGAAAAGCGCCGCTAAAGGTCTGGTCTTTTAGCGGCGTTTCTTAGAAAAACGCCGCTAAAGGTCAATAGTTATAGCGGCTTTTTTTCGCAATAAACGCCGTTAACTTTTGCGGCGCGTGTTTTAGCTGCGTTTTTTTCGGCGCTTTCAAAAGCACCGCAAATTATATTAGTGGCGCTTAAAAACGCCGCTAAAAGCCATAAAAAATGCCGCTAAAAGTCTGTTTTGGTGTAGTGTTTATATATATATTATTATTATTATTATTGCTATGTTATTATTATTTTATTACCGTTATTGCTAAATTATTATTATTACTGTTATATCTATGCACATATATTATATTGCTATATTGTTAATATTATATTACTACTATTGCTATCGAAAATATTTTATTTATTGCTCGTTGTTTTCGTTATTATTATCTATTTCATCATATCATTATCATTATCGCTATTAATATTATACTATTTTTCATATATATGTAAATATCTCACCTATTTTATGTATACTACCTTTTTCATATATATATATATAAATATATCCCATATTACTACTATCATTATATTATTTCTCAATATGCATATATTTTATCTATTTTATATATATTCCCTCCATTATTATTACCATTATTTTCTACCATCGTCAATACATATGCGCCATTATCACAATTCTTTTCTTTCCCCACTACTTATATCCCCATCGTTCGTCTCCTTGATTTTCCCGACATCCCAATTCTCATAACAATCGGTATCCTGTATCAGCAATTCGAGTGGATCGAGCCCTAACTTACTAGGTTCCGGTTTTCCTCATTTAAGTTAAACAACGGGATATCTCTTTCAAAAATCGCAAATTCAAGTTTCAAATCGGCATTCCGTATTAGCAATTTGAGTAGATCGAGCCCTAACTTACTGGGTTTCAATTTTTCTCGTTTAAGTTAAACAACGGAATGCCCTTTTAAAATCGCAATTTAAATTTTAAACAAAACACCTAATCTCGGAAATTCGAAATGTCGCGCCCTAACTTACTGGACTCGACATCTAGATACTTCGGGTAAGTTTTTTAATATAGGGGCAATATTCCTAATTTGGACCTTCGAGAAAACGAGCCCTAACTTACTGGGTTCTAATTTCTCGTTCAACAAATGATGGAATATCCCTTCTTAGTATTAAAACCAAGTTTTAAAAGGCAAGCTTAGTTTCGGGAGCCTAAAGTATCGTGCCCTAACCTACTGGGCATGATACTTTATCTCTTCAAAAATAAGAGAGTCTTATTGTCCCTTCTAATTCCTTCAAGTTTTTTGGAAATAAAAAGTATCGTATTTTCGAATCATTTCAAAGTTTTCAACATTAGGACATCAATCAATCAATTTGATACAAATTTTGGGCGTATCGAGGGTGCTAATCCTTCCTCATGCGTAACCGAATCCCGAACTCATTTTTCTGGATTTCGTAGACCAAAATCGTTGTTTTGATAAATCAAACTGTTTATTAAAAACAACTGTTTTACGAGGTGACCTAATCACACCCAAATAAAGATCGGTGGCGACTCCCGTTTTACCATTTTCAAAACCCAAGTTCGATTCCCGTTTTGTCAAAAAATGGTTACGACACTAAATATATAATACTACTCTAATATAAATATTAAAATAATGGTAAGATGATATAAAGAATTTCAATAAATAGAAAATTATATAAAGTTATTAAATATTAAATCAAAATAATATATATATTTAAATAAAAATATATTTGTGAGCCTAAAATCGGCTTAGATTAGTCTTTTACAAATATAATTGGGCTTAGATAAAATTTTAGGCTCATATTTCATGCCGAACCAGGTTTGGGCAAACACAAAATATGCTAATATCATGCTTGGACCCGACCCATAAACACCTCTAATCATGATTGACTTAAAATGGATAATAATTCAAATACTAGCAGGTTTAATACATAATTTGATACTTGAATTTGTCAATTTTTTTTTTCTAATATGGTATTTGTGTTGAATTTTTTGTCCAATGTAGTACGTGTATTTGACAAAAGTATCGGTATTAGTTTTTTTAGTATTTAATTTGAGTTTTAGGGTTGATTTGATAAAAGTAAGTTTCATCAAATCAACCCTAAAACTCAATTAAATCACATTCATCAATTTGTATTTAACAAATTAAACACAAAATTAACCAAATTCATAGTTAACACTAAATTTATCCTATCAACAACATCATGAAAAATTCAAACCTAATGATAGTAAATTTAATTAAATCAAAGCTAAAACTCGAATTAAATATTAAAAGTTAACATTATAACTTCGGGTACCAAAATATGTAACTTTTTTCAAATACAAATACTAAATTAGATAAATAAAAAACACAAATATCACAATTAAAAAAGTGTCAAACTCAAGAATCAAATATCCTTTAGTAATTTAGTTTATGCCAAAGTAGAATCATGCATGTAAACAAATAATATATTTTATGAACACTCTTTCAAAATTTATGGTTTTACATATCTTTAATAAGTTACTTACATTTTAACAAGGTAGGTAATATCGTGTCAATGAAATAATATTTTTTATGTATCGATATAAGTGTGTTCTAATTAAGGATGGAAAATTCCAACCTTTCAATGGATTTTAAATTGATCCGTTTTTGATGGAGTAGATTTTTTCTTTTGAAAAGTACATGAGGGGTAAAGTAGGATAGGGTAGTTTTTTTTTTTTTTTGGGATAGTGAGTATGAAATGGTTATGATAATTGCTTATCCTACCCTGGTATATTATATGAAATTATCATTTTATCTTTGTAAATATAATTAAAGGATAAAAATGTAACGTGTTTTATAAAAACTTATATGTTTCATATTTAATTTTTTGAAATCATGTTTAAATATTTACTTGCTTTTAAAAAGATTAAAAATATTAAAGATAAGAAGCAAAAAATAAATTAAAGCGGAATGGAGTAGGGTTGAGATAAGTGTATCCAACATCCCATGAAAGTGGTAATAGTTTTCAATATTATACATTCATAGCGGAGCAGAGTGGGCGATGGAGTAGATCATGCCAATTATAGAGTGGGAGTGGATCTAGCAATATTCGCCCTCACCCTGCTCTATGACCATCATTAATTCTAATATCGTATCATTTTAAATTTATTAATTTTTTAAAATATTTTTGATATCTTTGTAGTATAATTTTTTTTATTAATATAAACTTGAAACATTACCCACTGGTTGATATAAATCATACTACTATTTAATTAAATCCTAAATCCTAAACTTTAATAAGTAGATTTAGGTTTGTTGATATTGGAAATTAGTTGTTCTAATCTTTAAAAGGCTATTAAATGTGGCATATTTGTTGTTGCAAATGGAAAATTAAGTGGGGGTGTAAACAATGAAGGAATCAACTATTATAACAATCTCATAAATGAGCTCCTAGCTAATGGTTTGAATCGATCAATTTTGTATTTTAATTGTGATTTGTTGATATGAGGAATCAATGAGGGAGGAGCAAAGGAGGAGAAGGTTGTGGGGTTTAGAATGGTTTACCCTTGTGAGACAGAGAATAGTCAACAAAGAAGAATGGAGATAAGCTTTTGGTGGTTGTAAAGTAGAAAAGAAAAACAACGCTCAAAATGAGAACCCTCTTACTCTAATCTCAATAAAAGTATATATAATGATCTTTGGTGGGACCAACATTGTGACCAAATATATATATCCTTCTTGGGATTAGAGGTTTCATTTTGAGGTTTCTTCCTCTCTTCTACTTTAGAACCATCAAAGGGTTTTTTTCTTTTTATATATTTTCTCCCCCTCATCTCTTCCATTAATGGCTTTTCGCCCTATAAAGATGAATCGTTCTAAATGCCCACTACTTTCTCTTTCTTAACTCTTCCCTTATTGGTCTTTTGTATCAACAAAATAATTTTATTTTATTGCAAAAAAAATATTCCAGGTTATTATTAATTGGAATTACAAAATGATTTTTATTATGAAAGTTTTATACAACCATTTGTGACTCTCTTCCATTGGGATCTTCCTCAAGCCTTAGAACATGAATATGGTGGTTTCTTAAGCCCTCGTATCGAGTAAGTAATTAGCACTTACAGTAGTATTTTATCTCCATTAATATTCAATATTACATTAAAAATCATTAATTATGTGGGTATAGTAGTTAATGTAACAATTTTTTCAGTGTAACTAACAACCAGCTAATAATAAACTAGATTATAACACATTAATAATTTACATAAAAATTATGCAATAAATATATTATAATAGAGTTTTGGTTGAAATGATAAAATTAATTAAGATATAAAAAATTATGGTGTTTTAGATTCAAATGTTTATTTTAAATTTTATATAAAAAGAGAAAAATACATTAATATTTTTTTTTTTTGCTTTTTTAGGAATATACTTTTAGTAATTTATCAAGAGTGACACCAAATACTAACTCAATCCGGAGCTATAAGCACCTTTCTAGCCGTTCTAGTTGTGTGCTACTGTAACCTAGAACCCACAACATAAGCTTAAGTTACTTTTTTACAAATTAATATCATGGTACATTGTGTGTTGGGTCCAATGGAGCTTCATTCCCTTGACAATACATTTGTCCTTACAGCAAATCTCTTTGCATAGCATCCTTATTAACCACTTTACTCTCAACAAATCTCAGGATCTTAACTTGTGTTGCTACTGTTGACCTGCATATCTTTGTTTCTCCTAAGTCCAATAGGATTACCCATATTAGGGATAAATATATTGATAACATATAGACGTAAGTAGTTAAAGAAATCAAAGTGAATGTATTCATTCATAAGCAAATCGACCTTCTTCTTTTATGTTAGGGATGACTTTCGAGATTATGCTGAGGTTTGCTTCAAGGAATTTGGCGATAGAGTAAAGCATTGGATCACATTGACTGAGCCATGGAGCTATACTTACGGTGGATACGTAACTGGATTTCTAGCACCTGGTCGTTGTTCCGATTGGCAAAACCTCAACTGCATCGGTGGTGACTCCGCGGTTGAACCTTATTTGGTGGCTCACCATCTACTTCTTGCTCATGCAGTTTCTGTAAAACTCTATCGCCAAAAATATCAGGTCATGGAACTTACATCACCAATATATACTTCAACACATATCTAAAAGTGTTGATGAGTTAAAATCCGTTTTTAACCGGACCACTCAATCTCAACTATGCGTATTAAATTTTATTTAAATCTGTCCGTATTTAACCCAAATCTAATAATATTATTAAAAAATTATTTTTATTTAACATTTAGAAATTATATATATTATACATAACATATTTTTTAAAATTTACACTCTAATATTAATATTAATATATAAAATAAAAGAAATTAATGTTTTAAAAAATTCAATCAATTTTAACCTCTTATTTATTGAGGTTAATATATTTGTGTGTTAATATTAATAATAATTGTAGATCAGTAAAAATGGAAATTTTAACAGGCAAGTCAGAAGGGTGTGATTGGAATGACATTAGTTTCATACTGGTTCGTTCCAGTTTCAAATGCAAAGCACCAGCAAAATGCTGCTTCAAGAGACTTGGACTTTATGTTTGGATGGTCAGTTTTACTTGTTAATCATTGTAGAATTTCTTTTTCACTGATGTTGATGGAGAAATATGTTTTGCAGGTTTATGAAGCCAATAACCATTGGAAATTATCCACACACCATGCAATCTCTACTTGGAAATCGTTTGCCTAAATTCAACAAAATGCAATCTAAGATTCTTAAAGGCTCATTTGATTTCCTGGGATTAAACTACTATACTGCAATTTATGCAGCTTATGCTTCTAAGCCTAATGTTGGGAAGTCAAGCTACTTGACCGATGCTCGTACTAGTCTTTCATGTCAGTCATCGCTTCAATATGCTAACTATATTTATGCCTAAGTCATTTACTAATCAAACCATATTTTCTTTTCTTAATATGGCAGCTTACAACAATGGTATTCCAATTGGTCCCATGGTGAGAACTTGTGCAACTTTCTTCTTGTTTATGGCACATATCCACCATGTGTTAAATCTATTTCAATTTCAAATGTTGCAGACAGGTACAAAATGGATCTATATGTACCCAAGAGGCATTCGTGATCTTCTACTTTACACAAAGGAAAAGTATGGCAATCCCTTAATTTATATCACTGAGAACGGTACCTACATCTCCTTCGTTCACTTTGTATCATACATAAAAGGTAAATGAAAAATAAAGATGAATGAAATGTAGGGGTTGGTGATACTGAGAATGCCTCATCTCCATCAAAGGAAGCCCTTAATGACAAAGGAAGGAGTACCACCGTCGACATCTTTCTTCTCTTCAGACTGCAATCAAGTATGTGTCTTCCTCTTTCTGGCATAATCTACCAATGCCTCTTATACTTTAGGTTCAGTTTTAATATCATCCTTCTACTTTCATCTTGGTATTTAACATCATTAATTTTTTGGCTAAAATACAAAAACAGTCGTTAAACTATTAAATTTATTCTATTTAATCATTAAACTTTTAAAATTAAATATTTTAATCACTCACCCGTACTTTCCGTTAAATGGGTGATTGAAAGATGAAATGACCATTTTTTTATTGATCTAATAACAAATTTAACCTCCTAATATTTACACACACTACACCAAAACAAACTTTTAGCGGCATTTTTTATGGCTTTTAGCGGCGTTTTTAAGCGCCACTAATACTAAAGCGCCGCAAAAAACGCCGCTAAAACACGCGCCGCAAAAGTTAGCGGCGTTTATTGTGAAAAAACGCCGCTAGAAGTCTTGACTATTAGCGGCGCTTTTATAAGAAACGCCGCTAAAGGTGGGGTCTTTTAGCGGCGTTTTCTATAAAAGCGTCGCTAAAAGACCACGCCTTTTAGCGGCGTTTCTTAGAAAAGCGCCGCTAAATACGGGGTCTTTTAGCGGCGTTTCTTATAAAAGCGCCGCTAAAGGTGTGGTCTTTTAGCGGCGTTTCTTATAAAAGCGCCGCTAAAGGTGTGATATTTTAGCGGCGTTTCTTATAAAAGTGCCGCCAAAGGTGTGGTCTTTTAGCGGCGTTTCTTGTAAAAACGCAGCTAAAAGTGGGCTCTTTTAGTGGCGTTTCTAACAAAAACGCCACTAATTTGCACAGATTTGCAGTGCTATTTTTCTACTATATCCTACCCTCCCTGTATTAAAAACAAACCAAAAACAGCAGTAATTGCATATAATTCCAACCCAAAGCAGCAAATAAAACATTTAAATCTCACCAAAAGCATTAAATCTAAACGACACTTCAAATTTAATAAAAGATATATGATATTTATTAATAAATGAAGCATAATTCAAACAATTTTACAATAATGTTAACTGTAACAATGTTAAAAAAAATCTTACAACAATAAAACAAATGTCTAAGAGGGCGGCCTCTGCGACTGCTGCTGGAACAACTGTATCATAGTCTGCATCTGTAGCTAGAGTTCTTCATACTTTCTATTCTGCTCTGCCTCCCGCGCTGCTGCCTCCTCTCTAAGTTGAGCAATATGCTCCGCCTCCCTCGCTGCTGCCTCCGCTCTAAGATGAGAAATTTGCTCAGCTGTGCTCGCTTCCATCAGAGATATCTAGTCTTTCAGTCTCTGAACTTCAGCATGAGATTGACTCCGGAAGGCATGTATTGTCGGAGCGAATCCAAAATATTGAGTCGGGTAACACCGATCCTTGACATCGAACACCGCCATACCTTGTAAGACCCAAAACATTAGTGATAATTTTGTTATAAATATACTCAAGATTAACAAAACTATCAATCAAAGCGATCGTACCTTTCGGGACCCAAAACATCGATAATAATTACATTATCAATCTCCTCGAGATTAACAAAATTGTTAGACGAAGCAATCGCTTCATACTCCGCCTTCTTCTCCTTTAGTTTATCCTAATAAATCAATAAAAAAGTTAGAAACGAAATATATAATAAAAAGGAATGGAACATAACTTAAAATTATAAATTTAAAACTACAAACGATGAATTAAACTATTGTAATTAAACATTATAAATATTTATAATAAATCAAATTTTATTAAGTAAATATACCAAAATTTCTGCATCTTCGGATGTCATCGGAGATCCATCCTTCTTCCTATGCGTAATGTCAAAAAGCTGAAGGCGTCCAACTTTTTGACCTGACGAAACTTCCTACATTATAGCAGAAAAATATAATTTAATAGTATAAAGTAATTAATATTTGAAAGAAGTAATAAATTATAATACCTCATTTCACCTACACGAGCAAAACTTCGGAACCCGCCGGTAATGCGTGAATTATTGTTTCGTCATTGTTTGTTCCAACTCGCTCACGGTCCTACATAATGGAATTTGAATTATGTATATAGTAAATCTGAGAAACCAAAAATTTATAAAACTTTGAAAGTACGTAATACCTCTCATTTCTTTGAATTCGAATCTAACTTGATCTTCCCATTGGTACCTCAACATTCCGTGGGACATTTCGCAATTTTTCATCGAGGCTTATGTCTTTCTTAAAATATTATTTTTTAGGGTGCTTTTATTGTCTCTCCATTTTTTACCCAACGTCTTCTTAACATAGTCATCGGAGACCTCTAAAGCAAATTTACCCTAGAAATTTTTTTTAAAAGTTAATATAAATGAAGGTTAAATTAAAGTATTATAAATTACATTCACCTTTTATTACCTTAATATTATCGAGAGCACGATTTTGTTGGCATCAGGCACGTGATGCCATGATTCGTAGTTAATGGGCAACATATTCGCATTTTGTGCTATAATGCCCAAATAGCCTGCCAACAGTCGAGCTTCAGATCCGATAGGCTGGCCATGATTGTTTCTCCTTACTTGAACACGCTCGGTAGGCTCTAAGTCGTATAAATCTGTAAGTAATGTACGTCCCCGAGCTCTGCTCGTCCCACCACCCTCAGCTGAAAAATGATATATTATTATATTAAAATTGAAAAATGAATCAATAATAAAATTCAACATGCATGTAAAATAAACTTAACATTACTTTGGAATTGTCCATGCTCGTCATCTATGTCCGGCAGACTCGAAGATCCAACAAGCGTATCACATCCACTATTTACTTCTTACGGATTTGGAGTATTCTAGACAATATTTAAACCTCGTAATTGTCTTCTAGGCATTTTCCCTGCAATACACATAAAATAGTTCAAAATTTTAGTAACAAAAACAACAATAATAGGACATTTAAAACAATTAAATTATATAACATGACCAACATGAAAATTATAATATAACATATAAATAATAAATCGTTAAATCTTACTACATCATATTTCGTAAATATCTTCGTCCACATCCTGAAGAACCCATTGAAATTGTTGACTAGTACTAGGAATATTTTCAGTTAAGTCTTGTTCTGGAAAAGGCAAAGTTTCTGATCTTTCGACTATGTCATCTCTACTTTCACTGCCAATGTCGAACAAGTCTCTAGGGGTGTTTTGAAGTACAACGTACCAACCCTCATCAGTTGGATCTTCGGAGTAAAAAACTTGTTTAACTTGAGAAGAAAACACATACGGCTTGTCCATTAGTTGTTCTCCGGTGTGAATCAATCGAGAGAAATTCACCATTGTAAAGCCATATTGATCGTTTTTAATTCTGTGAGCCGTATTCACATCAACCCAATCACCTCGAAATAAGACAACTTTGCATTTGCCGTAATAATCCAACTCAATGATGTCAGTAATAAGTTCATAATATTCCAAATCCCCCTCGACTGGATTACTTTCCCTAGCACTAGCATAACTTGTAATCGAAGAATTAACAATAATTCCGCAATTTTGGGTTCTCCTCAATCTCTCGCGATACCTTGTATGAAATCTGTATCCGTTGATGAGGAAGCCACTATGTCTTTTAACTATTCTGTTTGGACCTTGTGAAAGCCATTTAACGTCGTCATTTACTTCATTCCGACTCCAAACCTATTGAATCGAAAGTAAATCGAGTAATTATGAATGTTATGAGAAAACTTTTTTACTTGTCAATGAAAATTTAAATTGCATACCATTTGGCTTAACCATTCATGGAATGATTCTGTGAACAACTTATTAATTTCTCGTTGATTTAATCTTCGGGATCGTGAACGAGCTCTCAATATATGTTTGTACTAACTACGGTAAAAAAAAGTTTTACTTTGTTAGAAGACAAATAAATTATAATTGATGAGTATTTATCAAATTCTAGAACTTACTTCCGAAATGGTTCCATTGAATCGTGATGAAAAAGAACGTATGGATGTGCTTGGACCCACGATCTATCGTCTAATTCTGCAGTTTCGACTTTATCGATCAGTTCTTCGAAACTTTGAAATAAATAAGTTTCGGCCAAATTATGATCTATGAGCCCAGCATTTCTACTTGGTCTGTTCATTCTTGTTTCAACATCTTCCAAATACCTCGACCGAAAGTCATACATTCCTCTGCCAAGTAGCCCTCGGCAATTGATCCTTCCAAATAACGCTTATTGCGGCAATATGACTTCAATTTGGAAAGGAACCTAAACATAGTATACAACATTATCAAAAGTTGCAACTAAAGGCATTGAGCTGAATGAAGGAATATTTTGCAAATAAAGTAAGACCTTTCAATGGGATACATCCATAGATAGAAAACGGGTCCACCAAGAAGTACTTCACGGGGGAGATGAATTAACAAGTGCACCATAATAGTGAAGAAGGAAGGCGGGAATATCTTCTCCAGATTGCATAAAGTCAATGCGGCTTGATCTTGTAGTCTCTCTAATTCTTGAACATTCAAAACTTTACCACAAATACCTTTTATTATATTCGACAGTTCAATTACAGGAGCCGTCACCTTTTTCGACAGACAACACCTCATAGCAACTGACAGTAAGTCTTGCATCAAGATGTGATAGTCATGTGATTTTAAGCCATATAGTCTTCGATCCTTAAGACTCACACATCGCGATATATTTGATGCATACGCATCCGGGACCTTTATATCCTTCAACACCGTACAGAACACTTCTTTTTCCATCTTCGATATTGCACGCGGCAACTGATATTTCATATTTGAAAGTGCTCGAGGATGAAGCTCACGCCGAATTCCCATGTGGACTAAATCAAGTCGACTCTAAAGATTATCTTTCGATTTTCCATCGACATTCAAAATAGTCCCAATGATGTTCTCGTAGACATTTTTCTCTATGTGCATGACATCAAGATTATGACGTAAAATCTGATGCTCCCAATAAGGCAACTCAAAAAAATACTTCTTTTTTTCCACAAGTCCGCCTCATTAGGATCATCCTCTTCATCAGATTCATCATCAGATTCATCCCTAGATCTTCTATTTCTTTGCGGGTTGGCCGGTTGATTCATCTTCTCATAAATAAAATTCATATCTTTTAACATTAAGAATATTTCGGATCCACCGGTCTGCGAAGGGGCTGGTCTGAACTCTTCAGTACCATCAAACTGAGCACTCTGAAATCTAAATGTATGATTTTTGGTAACCACCGACGATGCTCCATGTAGGAGAACTTCTTCCCATTATATAACCATTGCGAACATATCTGCACAGCACAACACGGACAAGCATAACGTCCCCTGGTACTCCAACCAGATAAATTAGCATAAGCTGGGAAGTCGTTAATAGTCCACATTAAAGCCGCACGTAAATTAAAGTTCTCTTTTCTCATTGCATCGTATGTCTGAACACCAGCCCATAGTTGTTTTAACTCGTTAACAAGTGGCTGCAAATATACGTCAATATCATTCCCCGGCCCTTTCTCTCCAGGTAAAATCACATACAAGATAAAAGAAGATTGTTTCATGCAAACCCATGGAGGCAAATTGTAGGGAACAAGCACCACAAAGCCAAAGCATCGTTGTGCTCATGAGTTTGTAAGGGTTAAATCTATCGGATGCTAGCCCAAGCCTCACACTCCGAGGATCGCTTGCAAAGGTTAGAAATTTGGAGTCAAAAGATTTCCAAGCTAAAGAATTTGCAGGATGCCTTAACAATCCATCATCTGTTCATCCATCACGGTGCCACGTCATTGATTCGGCTGTCTTCGACGACATGAAAAGCCGTTGAAGCCTTAGTATTAGCAAAAAATACTGTAAAATCTTAACTGGCTGCTTCTTGGACTGTGTATCGTGTTCATCCTCGTTACCATCCTCTGTATTTCTATTAATCCAACGGGATTGGCCGCATACATGACAGCACTGTTGGTTTATCCGGTCGCCTCAATACAACATGCAGTCATTTGGGCAACTGTGAATTTTGTTGTAACCAAGGCCCAAACCCTTTATCAATTTCTTCATGTCTTTGGAAGATTGAGGGATTTTTGCAAACGGGAACATTTATTTCAGAAACTCTAACAGCATTGTCAACGATTTTTCGGTCCACCCCCCCAAACATTTCAAGTGAAAAAGACGAATACAGAATGAGAGTTTGAAAAATTTTGATCCCTCATACAGCTCTTCATTCATTGCACCAAGTAACGTGTAGAACCTCGCCGCTTCTTCATTTGGCTATTCATCTGGTACACTTCTTTCCCCTTCGGTGAAAGTATTTTCACCAAAATTATGATCATCGGTTGCACCCAAGTCAGGTGGAAATGACCCGAAACCATCACTGCGTATATTAAAAGTATCCCGCAACATGCCTTCCATGTTATCGTCTCTAACATTCTGATTGAAAGCAGTATGAGGATACCCCAGATTCATCGATGAAGATGCTCCACTAGATGTACACTCTCCATGAAAAAACTATTTTTTGTACCCTTGGACAAAGCCATTAACAACTAGATGTTCGTAGACCACTTCACGATAATGCCAGTTAATATTGCAACACGTCTTACACGGGAAAAGAATCATATTCTCTTGGCTTGCATTTTGAAATGTGAAATTCAGAAAAGTTTCTACTCCATTTCGATAGCCGTTGCTTACCCTTGACAATTTCATCTAACTCCTATCCATTTCATAGTTGTTGAAGTCTAAAGTTGACAATAAATTACACACTAAATTGTTAATTAATAATTTATGTAAGTAATGATATGATCATATATATAATGAGTACTATGTAAGTTATGTAAATTATGTAAGTTATGAAGTTTGATCTTAACTTAAAATTATGTAAGTTATGAAATTTGATCTTAAACTTATGTAAGTTATGAAATTTGATCTTAAAATTAAGTAAGTTATGTATTCTTTAAGATTTATCATACGTGGCATTGTTACACCTAGGAGGATCCATTATATCTAATCGTGAGATATAAGGAAACCCGTCGGGTTTCAACCCATATACTTTGAATCTTTTTTTTTTCTATACAAGTATTATGTAAGTTATGTATTCTTTAAGATTCATCATACGTGGCATTGTTACACTTGGGAGGATCCGTTATATCTTACAGTGAGATATAAGGCAACCCGTCAGGTTTCCAGCCTATATACTTTGAATCTTTTTTTTCTATACAAGTATTATGTAAGTTATGTATTCTTTAAGATTCATCATACGTGGCATTGTTACACCTGGGGAGGATCCGTTATATCTTACAGTGAGATATAAGGCAACCCGTCAGGTTTCCAGCCTATATACTTTGAATCTTTTTTTCTATACAAGTATTATGTAAGTTATGTATTCTTTAAGATTCATCATACGTGGCATTATTACACCTGGGGAGGATCCGTTATATCTTACAGTGAGATATAAGGCAACCCGTCAGGTTTCCAGCCTATATACTTTGAATCTTTTTTTTAAGTATTATGTAAGTTATGTATTCTTTAAGATTCATCATACGTGACATTGTTACACCTAGGGAGGATCCGTTATATCTAACAGTGAGATATAAGGCAACCTGACAGGTTTCCAGCCTATATACTTTGAATTTTTTTTTTTCTATTCAAGTATTATGTAAGTTATGTATTCTTTAAGATTCATCATACGTGGCATTGTTACACCTGGGGAGGATCCGTTATATCTTATAGTGAGATATAAGGCAACCCGTCAGGTTTCTAGCCTATATACTTTGAATCTTTTTTTTTCTATACAAGTATTATGTAAGTTATGTATTCTTTAAGATTCATCATACGTGGCATTGTTACACCTAGGAGGATCCGTTATATCTAATGATGAGATATAAGGCAACCCGATGTGTTTCAAACCTATATACTTTGAATCTTTTTTTTTCTATACAAGTATTATGTAAGTTATGTATTATGTAAGTTATGTAAGTTATGTATTATGTAAGTTAAATAATTTGATGAAAGCTATGTAAGTTATGTAAGTTATGTATTATGTAAGTTAAATAATTTTATGTAAGTTATGTATTATGTATTATGTAAGTTAAATTGAAATTTCAAATCGAAAATCGCTTTTCTAAAAAATGTTATTATATGATTTTTATAATTGAAATTTATGGTGATGATGTTAATCTCTTATTAACTTGGAAATATTTATTAAAATATGAAATTTATGTTAAAATATTTATTAAAATATAAAATTTATGTTAATCTCTTATCTTAACTTGCAAAATTAAACTTTATATTATCATTTTATATCATCTTATATGCATGATTTTAGTCATTTTATTTTACAAATTTTAAAATTTAGGTCTCCTTATTATTATTATTATTATTATTATTATTATTATTATTATTATTTGTTAAATTAAAGTTAATCGAAACATAATTTTTACTTTTTAAAATTTAACAACAATAAATTTAACAAAAAAAGTATAAGAATTAAATTTAAAATAAAAAATTTATAACTTATTTTAACAATTAACTTTTATATTTTGTTTATGTTTTTTTATTTAAAATAAAAATTTATGTTTTTTTTAGTCATTTTTTTTGTGTGTATGCTTTCTGATAGGAGGTCCCTGCTCCACTTTGTGAGCCCTAACTAAGAAGATAAATAAAGCACTAGAGAACAATAAGCGTTGTAGAAAATACATGATAATGACACACTAGTATTTCTTTTATGAAGAATCCCTAACTAAGACAACTAATTCCTGGGTGTTTTTCCAATTACATCTTTCATTTTATCAATCTTGCAAAAAATTATAAACCCTAACTGGCTTTCGATTTTGCATGTTCAGTACTTTTTGGAGCTGATGAAAGTGCCACGAGTAGAGTCAAAATTAAGAGTGTTTTCCTTTAAGATTCAGTTTGGTTCTCAGGTTTGGTGGTATCTCCTTAGTTAATCTGATTTGATCCCTTTTCTTTTAATTGAATCCCCTGCCTGACTTGTGTTCTCACACTTTTTACCACCTCCAGATTTCTGAATTTAGAAAGAGCTTAAACACAGTAAATTCTGCATGTAATGAGGTATATCACTAATATTGCTGAAGAAATAGCTTGACCATGCTTTTTATTCATTCTTTGTCTTACTACTTTTATATTGATCATTTAGGTACGAATTCTATTAAATTAAAGGAGATCATGAAGAAAATTCTCTATCTGGGAACTACATTGAACCAAGGAACCGCAAGGGGTATGTGTCATGTTTAATTTTTCTTTTGGCTTCTGTCTTTGATGCTAGAATTCACTTTATTTATAAAGATTAAAAACATTGTGTAGAGTAAAGAGCTAAACCACAAGTGTAATGTAGTACTTTGATGTTTGTCCAGTCTTATGTATTTGAATAATACTTACTTTGGCGATTACATGCACTGTTTCAGGTGAGTTTAAGTTACATTTTTTACAGCATTCCTGCATCATAAACCTTAAGTCTTGTTGGTCTGTGTAGTCCCAGGGCATAGTATGCTGCCTTGGAAGTATACTTATCATTTCTAATGGTTGCTATCAGATGTTGCTAGGGCTTACTTTATAACCCCATGTGCTTTATAACCCCATGTGCTAACTTCCTCTTCTTTAGAAGAAATGTCAAATGTTATTTGGATGTCAGAAGAAAAGTTAAATGTGCTTTTATGAACGTCTCTTATTATTCGTTGTTTGTGTCTTAATTTTTGAAGTGGTTGGGCGGCTTAGAGTTTTGGTGTTTATGTTGTTTGTAAAGTTTAAATCTAAATCAAAGAAAGATTGCATCACTGGTCCAATAATTTATACATTCTTGCCAATAGCTAGAACTTTAATTGGGTTCTGCATTTATGTCCTTCAATAACCAGTTCACACGTTTATGTCCTTTATTTTGAGCTTTTACATGATGCTGGCATCATCAATACTTTCACTTATGCTACCAGTTCCAGTGTTGCTTTTTGTTTCTTGCCAAAGCTACTGTTCCAAGTGCGGTGTCAGTTTTTTTATGCGTTCAGTGCTGATCAACTACTCAGATTTTAGTTGATGAAATTTTTTTAACTATTGTACATTCCTTTAATATGAAAATTTAAATCATTTACAATCATACAGGTTCTGCTATTGGATTTAAGTTGGACAGTCTTCTAAAGCTCACAGATACACGTGCTTCAACAAGCAAGATGACGCTGATGCATTATCTTTGCAAGGTTTGTTTACTTATTTTCTTTTACTTTGTGTTGTTATTAAGGTCAATCCGGTTCTTGTAATATTTTCCTGAATTATGTTTTACTCCTAGTTTATATGTTACATTACTACTTCTTTCTGATGCAACTGGCAACTGTCAGTTTGAATTAAGTCTCAACTCTGATTTATTGTGGCTCAGGTCCTAGCTGCCAAGGCACTAGCACTTCTAGATTTTCTCCTAGAATTTGTTAGCCTTGAGGCTGCAACTAAGGTTTCCTTCAGTCTCTTTTAGTATTTTAGGTTCGTGGTTTGGTAACACTATACATATAGTTTGAAGCCTTGTGTCCTTGCAAATACAATTAAAATCTTTAGCAGAAGAAATGCAAGCTATAATATTGTGTACCATTTGGCAGCCTCTCACAGTATCATATTGTGAACATAGTTTTAAGAGCACAAAGATCTAACCTCCAACCTTAGTAAATCTAAGAGAGCAAAAGAAACACTTGTATTACAAAAGATACAACATTTATTTTAAGTTTAAATATTGACACTCAAATCTTTCTAAGCTCGCATTTCAACTAGATTTTTTTTTTTTTTTTGTAAAACTCATATTTTAAGTTTAATATTTTCATTCAAACTCTTTCCAACATAATTAGACTTCAAATTTAAACAAATAACCTGATACATAAATAATTCTAACCTAACGTTTTCTTAAATAAAAACCCTTTTTCAATAGGTGAAGCCTACTTAAATAAATAACCTGAATAAACAAAGTATTCAGGAATAGAAATTAAAACAACAAATAATCAGAGGACATTTCTTTTACACAAGCATCAACAGTTAATTTCGAAGTTCAAAATAAACTAGAAATACAAGAACTGAAGTTTATCGATTTTTTGTGGCGCTAAAAGCAGCAAATGATGATGGACGCAACAAAGGAGACGACAATGCAGAAACTCCTAGGCTTGGAGACTTTAGCGGGATCCAGGAATAGAAATTAAAACAACAAATAATCAGAGGACATTTCTTTTACACAAGCATCAACAGTTAATTTGAAGTTCAAAATAAACGGAAATACGAAATCTTGAAGTTTACCAATTTTTGTGGTAGGAAGCGGCATAAAGTGAGAGTGACACAGCAAAGGAGATGGCAATGCAGCAAGTCCTGGGCTCGTAGACTTTAGCGGGAGAAGGATGTTCGTTTCTGATTTGGGGAAATTTTTTAGGGATTAGGGGAAAAGGATTTGGGGAGAGATTTCGATGGGGTGAATTTCTGTTCTTTCGGGTTTAAGTTTAGGGATATAGCAGATGGAACAAAACGACAATGTTTTGAAATAAAACTAAATCCCTTTGCAGCATTTTTATATAAAACGCCACTAAAATCAAATGACAAAACGAAGTCGTTTTTGTAAACGCCTCTAAAAACTAAGCAGAATAACGACGCTGTTTTGTAAACAGTTAGTATATCCGCAGCGTTTTTACTTAAAACGCCAGTAAAACACAAACCTTTGCGGCGTTTTTATATAAAACGCCACTAAAATCAAATAACAAAGCGAAGTCGTTTTGTTAAACCCTCTAAAATCTAAGCAGAATAACGGCGCCGTTTTGTAAACATTAATATATTAGCGGCATTTTTACTTAAAACGCCAGTAAAACACAAGATTTTGCGGCGTTTTACTTTAAAATGCCACTAAAATCAAATAGTAAAACGAATTCATTTTTGTAAATGCCTCAAAAAACTAAGCAGAATAACGGCGTCGTTTTGTAAATAGTTAATATATTAGCGGCGTTTTTACAAAAAAGGCTACTATAAACAAATAAAACGCATCATTTTCTACCGTTTTGGACAGAACGCCACTGAACATAAGCTTCAAACAGCGTCATTCAAGTTTCCCATATATTACGGCGTTTTTAATAAAACGCTACTAATCCTAACTTCTTATTATTTTTTAATTTATTTATAAATATTTTATAGTTTTGTATATATTTTATAAAATTAAACATTCAAATATATATAGATATATTTTTCTAAGTTTTGTAGGTTTTTAGAATAAAGATCAAATTAATGAGAATGTGTAAAGTTAAGGGGTTAATTTTGTTGAATTTTTAATATTATGATTAAATTGATAGAATCTACAAACATTAACTTTAATTAATCTAGTTAAATAATAAGCGAGAGGATGAAAGGGTGCAACAAAACTAAAAATTCCAAAATATGAAGTAAAAAGGTTTAAAATCCTTTAATGATAATTTTATATAAAAATTTCATAATATCTCTTTTACGATTGTATAATAAATTAATATTTAATATATAAATTAAAATACATAACTCCAACCCCATTACATAACCCCAAATCCAAACTCAAAACCCTAAACTAAAACACACATACCTCCAAACCCCAAATTAAATAGTGATAATTTTAATATTAAAATTCATATTATCTATTTTTCAATTTTATATACGTAAAATTATTTAATATATCAATTAAGGATTAAAATTTGAACCTAGTTTAAAGAAATAACCATTGGGGTAATGGATACATATACCATTCGGGGTTATGGGAAGATAGTTTCACAATAGAATGAAGGATCGGTGAACGATGGTAGGATCTGATAGCTTCGGGGTTATAGGATTTAGGGATTTTGGGGATTTGAATTAGGGGAAACTGATTTGAGGGATTTCAATTTCGGGAATTTTGGGTCATATAGCTAACACCTTAATCCTTAAACCCTAAATCCTAAAATCCTAAACTTAAACCATAAACCATAAACTCAAAAACCTAACACATTAACCATTTCCCCCCAAACCCCTAAACCTAAACTCATACACTTATAAACCATAAACCTTAAACTCAAAACCCTAACCCATTAACCATATTTTCTGTTAATTAAACCTTAAACCCTAAACCTTAACCCCTACCACTAACACTTAAACCTTATCAGGTAAACACTAAGATATTAAACACTATACAATAAACCCAAACAACAAAATTTAAAACACTAAACCCATACACCAAAATAACAAACCCTAAACCATGAAATTAACATACTAAACATTAAACCCATATTAAATCAATTTTAATAGCTTAATTTGTAACTTAAATGAAAACTTCTAAATTGTTTAGTTAACAATTTGTAACTTTTCATAATTAAGTAACTAAAATGAAACTTTCTCATTGCTTATAAGTGAATTTATCAAAATAAAATATAATTCAAAGCAAGAATAAGATAAAAATATGAAAAACTTTTAGCGGCGCTTGTAAAACAACGCTGCTAAAGCTCAGGTCTTTAGCGGCGTTTTATCAAAGCTCCTCTAATGCTATGATTTATAGCGGCGTTTTCTCAAAAGCGCCGCTAATTCTTAGATCTGTAGCGGCGCTTTTGTATGCTATGATTTATAGCAGCGTTTTCTCAAAAGTGCCACTAATTCTTAAATCTGTAGCAGCGTTTTTACAAAAGCGCCGCTAATGCTATGATTTATAGCGGCGTTTTCTCAAAAGCGCCGCTGATTCTCAGATCTTTAGCGGCGTTTCTTCAAAAGCGCCGCTAATGCTATGATTTATAGCGGCGTTTTCTCAAAAGCATCGCTGATTCTCAGATCTTTAGCGGCGTTTCTTCAAAAGCGCCGCTAATGCTATGATTTATAGCGGCGTTTCTCAAAAGCGCCGCTGATTCTCAGATCTTTAGCGGCGTTTTTTGAAAAGCGCAGCTAATGCTCTGGTTTTTAGCAGCGTTTTCAGAAAAAACGCCTCTATTTATCCTTTTTAGGTGTGTTTTGGTAATAAACGCCACTATTGCTCAGTTTTTTGCGGCGTTTTCCTTAAAACGCCGCTATTGTGTAATATTTATGGCGTTTTTGTTTAAAACGCCGCTAAAAGTCTGTTTTGGTGTAGTGACATTCTATTATTTTCATCTTACATTTTAATCCTTCCACAACATCTAAATTAATTTATATTACCTTTTTTGTCTTATCATTATACAAGACTTTATCTAATTTCATTTAAAAAATTTCAAAAACAATTATAAATCTCAACTTTCCTTTTTCGTATGTTTCATGTCAACAATGGCTGATGATTAGAAATTCGAAAACTTTCAAAACTTGCATAATTAAAAAAAAAAAAATCAAAACCTTTCCTAAAAAAAAATCTTTTCAATTTCTCTTAATTTCAAAACCGAGTAAGTTAGTTCCTCTCAAAAAATTAACATAATTTAATCACAATCAATTTTAAAAGTGAGCAATTAAGTACAATTAATTATAAAGTTAATGTACATAACTTTAATTGGTATAATAATAAATTTAGCTCTCATAATTTAAATATTCTATCAATTTGATTATAATTAAACAAATCTAACCATCAGTATTTTTGTTAAATCATGACTAAATTGGTAAAATGTTTAAATTATAAAAGTTAAATTTATTATTATACCAATCAAATTTATATAAAATTGATAAAAATTTTAATATTTAATTAATTATTCTTAACTGTTGACTTTTGAAATTAATAATAATTGATCTGCTCATTCTTTTTTTTTTTTTTGGAAGAACTGAAAGGTTTTTTTACCAAAACTTTCAAAGCCAACATGCAAAGCCTTTCCCAAGATTGAACAGTGAAAAAAAAAAAGAGGTTGGCTTTTTACCTTGAAACCTGACAGATTTTGGAAGTTGCTGGCGACATTTTCTTTTGTTTTCTTGTTTTCGGGATTTCATCAGCTTTCTCAGCTTTTCAAATAAATAATTTATCCTCTCTTTTCTTTTTCTCTTTTTTTTTTAATTTTCAAAAAAATCAGAATTGATTCATGCAAACGAAGATTAAGGAAAGAAGAATTTTAAACTACCTATTAAAAGATTGCTTTCGATATTGGTTTTATGAGATTTGACAATTTTTTTAAAAATAGATACTAAAATAGGTTTAATTATCAAATTTAAGGTAAAAAGAATAACATTAACCCAATATAGAATATAAATAAATTTGAAAATTTTAATTTTTATTTTCTTTTACAAAAGAAAATAATTGAAAGAAGAAACACAGTTTTGGTTTCCTATAAGTAATTTTTAAAATTTATTTTGGTTAAAAATAAATAGTTTATTTGAAAAACATAAATAAGATTTTATTGAAGGGTTAAAAGTAGACACGTAACAATATACTTTAGTTAATATGTAATATCATCAAAAATTAATATGATTAGAGTCAAATATTAAATGAAATGAAATTTGAAATACTAAAGTAAGTATAAATATGGTATTAAAAGATTAAATATCCCATTTTCTCATCAATTTGAATTAATATGTTAATAATAAAAATATTTGGTGCGTCGTTGAAAGCATCAAAAATAATATCCAATTCCCTAAAATAATAAAAATAACAGTAAAGGGGAAGTAGGGTCAAGTCCACAAAGATCGGATTATACAAATGCCTGTTTTTCGAAATCCTAGGCAGAATCGTGCCCAAGAAAACGTGCGTTCCTGGAAAAATAAAAAAACAGAATTAATAATTTTATCTGGGATAAAAACAGAATAAAAAGGGAATTGAAATCGTGAAAGTAAATTGTGAAAATTAAAAGGAAAAATAAAAGAGTTTAAAGAAAAGGGAGTTTCTTATTTGGCGAGATTCTAGCCTCCGATTGTCTCGTTCCACATTGGGTTCAATCTTCGGCTTTTAGATGACCTTCCTCTATCCAAGTAAGCTAGTTATAGTGGAAGAGGACACCTACGACCACCAGCTCCAAGAATTTAGACTTACAGATTTAAGGAACCTGACTCTAGCTTACAACGGCTTCTGTGGAGTCATATATGCTAGATCAACGCTTCTCAATGGCGAATCCCACGCCATTTTGTCTCTTAGGCTCGCCAACCGACGCGAGAAGCTAACGAATCGATGCGACCTCCTCAAAATATACAAAGCGGCCGTTCCTTGCACACGTTGAAAAGATCACTTCTTAAGGGACATGGACGGAAGCGTCAGCCCCGTAATGCGGAAAACCGATGAATACTTGGTGAGGAAGTTAAGTGCGGATTCTAAGCCTCAAGAACCTTTTTAGGGGAATTCGACAACCTTCGGCTAGATGGATTTTTAGTGGCTCATGGATGGGATGTGAAAAAAAAAAATATAAGAGAATGAAGAAAAGAATTTTTATTGAAATAAATATAGAAAGCACAAAAGGCTATAGGGAGAGAGTTTTCAGAAAAAGAATGAACACCGAGAATGAGTCACTTCATCCCCTATTTATAGTGCTCAGGTAGATGGACTAGTTCTACTCAAACTCCCAATGATAATTACAATTTAATTGAAGATAAATAGAGATAAATAAATAAATTAAATAATCCTAAAGAATTATCCTAATATTAATTATCCTAATATAATTAAAATAGAGTTTGATAAAGCAAAATCTCTTCTTTTTGCATTTCAACCCCTCTGCCCTCCATGTTTGCACTTTTGGCACCATCTTTTCCCTTTTTTCGCGCATTGGTCCATTTTGTCTCTAATTTCACAGTTTTGACCCTCAATTTTGCTTTGGTCTCCAATTAAGTCCCTACGAGATAAAAGTCCATAAATAGCCCAAATTAGTAGAATCACACTCAAAATTAATATGTAATTAGCACATAAAAACATGGCATTCTAGAGTGTTATCAAATCCCCCCTACTTAGCCCATGCTTGCCCTCAAGTATGGTTCCTGTCCACTGTGAAAATTAGATCCTGAAAGAAATTCTTCTCCAAAGTTTTATAAAGATTAGTCAAAAATGCATATGAAAAAATAAAGAGAACTTTTAAGCTTGCTTTAAGTAAAAAAAATTTTCTAATTAACGCACACAAAAATTAAAATCGTCTTGAATTATTTCATGTCAATTAGGTAAATCACCAAACCTACTAAGACACTCTATTTATTTCTGCTTTTAGTCCTCAGCTGAAATTTTATTAATAATATTTTTTCTTTTTTTTCTTTTTTTTTAAAGAGATAAATAGAATTTTTTTTTTTGTTCTCTTAGGAGTATAATGAACCTTTTGACGCGAAGAGAGATGACAACCCAAGCACCCCACCCCGGTTACTCAGCCCAACATATCCCGGCAGATTATTTCTTTCCGGTTAGCAGAGTTTTACTCGTTACGTCACACAACCTTTTGACGCGAAGTAGAATGACAACCCAAGCACCCTACCCCGGTTTCTCAGTCAGTCACGTTCTGAACCATACTCATAACCTTGGCTAGCGGAGTTTTACCTATTACGTCACACAACCTTTTGACGCGAAGTAGAATGACAACCCAAGCACCCTACCCTGGTTACTCAGTCAGTCACGTTCTAAGCTACACTCATAACCTTGGAAATATTTATTAAACACAATTTTCGCAAAATATTAACTTCAAGAGGACCTAAGAGAAAAAATCAAGTGTCAAAAATAAGTTTTAGTAACCACTAAATAGACATGAACAAAATTTAGGCATGCAAATGTATTAAGCGCCCACTTGATATTAAACTTGATCAATTTTACGAAAAGCAAGATAGAGTTAATTTATTAATCATAAATATTATTGGCCTAATAAGAATAAAACAGTGGAGATAAAATCAAACAGACAGAATCAGAATTAACTCAGTGGCCAAGAATCATGCATGTGGGTCAAGCAACGACAAGTCATGGTCAAATTCTTGGGCATGAAAAGCGACAGAATATTCTAAAAAAAATGGACAGTAAAAGAGCCTCAAGCAGAAAACACAAATCACAGCAGAAGACAACAGTAATATGAAGAGTTCCTCCCCCTACTTAAAATACATTGCACTCAATGTAAACGAAATAAATAGGAAGAAAAGTTTAGAAAAACTTCCCATCAGGCTACTAAGCTACTGTCGATTATGGAGGAGAGTGAGGAGTTCGGTGAGCTGCTCGCTAACAGTGTCGAGTCGAGCCTCAATCTGCTCTAATCATTGTTCAACCGTCGATGGGGGTTGGGCTGGAGCGAGTGCTGGTGCCTCAGGTTGATGTCGTTGTCGAAAGATGTATTCAGATGGCATAGAACGAACACCAGGGGGCAAAGTGGAAGGAGGACGGAGTGCCAAGTAGGAGCCCCATTGAGTCGAGGCATCAAGCATCTAAAGGATCGGCCTGACAAGCAACATGTAAATCTGAAACAGGAGCATTAGAACCGTGCAAAGAAAACAACAGTTGTGTAATAAGAGAACCTAAAATGAGAGGTCGCTTAGCTTTGATAACATGCTCGAATTGAAGTGCAAACTAATAACCCAAATTAACCGGACAATGGTATACATACACCAGAGAAAGAATAGTTCCATCTTCGAGACGTTAGCCGGAGCATCTCGACGGCCTAAAAAATTGTAAGCTAAATAACGGTGTATGTAACATAAGGCAGGGTCGCGAAACCATAAATCTTTCGATGTTTTTGGGTTATATATAGTCTCAACATTATGAGTTAACAAAGAAAAAGCCTCAACAGCCTGGAAAGCAGTAGGAAATGTACACAAACTGTTCTGAAAATCCTAAAACATAGCATACTCTTCAATTACAAAAGATAAAGCAATATTAAAGTCAATAAGAGATAAACTATGCATTGTACCTAATAGCCGAAATTTGACAACACCAAGTGTGTCAATCGAAACAGGATTATGCCGATTAAACTGAAAGGTAGAATAGAATTCAAAAACAAGTTCATAATAGGCAGAACAAGGTATATCAAAATTTCTAACCCAGCCAATTTTTGGAAATAACTGGTAACAGCAGTTTTAATGTACAAGGCAGCCAAAACAGGTATCGACAGACACTTACAAGGCACTATCGCTTTATGGCGGAGGAATTCATACCTGTTCCGAGCAGTAGAGGATGTGAAAGGTTACCATGCAAATGGCCCTCCGGGGGTAGGATGTTGACGCGAGAATGATAGGTTCGACCCGTGAAGGTATCGACCGGTGCTCGTCAGTCGGCATTGAGAAGTCAGCAGTGTTGTGAGAGGAAGAACCCGAAGGTGTCACTGATGCGGGTTCGGGTCGACGCCGTGGTTATGGAGGAAGTTGGGAGGACTCGGTGTCAGCGGAAGGAGCTGCGATTGTGTGGCCCGTTGGGGCGCGCGTCGTGGTGGCCGACGCTGAGGCCTATGCACTGGTTCGGCAGGTGGTGGCGGTGCCAAAAGGGCACGCATCTGGTTGTCACGTGAATGGGCAGAGAGTGGTGATTCGTGGCCATCGTGCGGAGGAGAGACCGAACGGTGCAGAGGAGAGACCGAACGGTGGATGACGGTCTTGTGTATGGGGGCAAAAATGGAGTGGAGGAGGAGTTGAGGGAGGCCGATGGAGGTCTACTATTGAATCGGTCGATGGCACTGTAGTTGGGTTGTTTGCATGAAAGGGCGATGATGGGGAGGTTACGGTGGCTTGGGCGGCGACCATGGAAGATGAGAAAGAGGGAGGGGAAGAAGAAAAGAAGGAGCGTCGGTTAGATCGATGGCTTGAGGAGCGAATAAGCGACGGCGGCGTAAGTTGATGGTGAATGTGGGTTCAACGGTAACGTGACTCTGAGTACGTACCATCGCGATCGGTCGGCGGTGAGTTTTGATAGGCAAACGGTGGTTGGAAGGGAAGGAGGGAAGAAGAAGGAGCAGCGGCAGCTAAGGAAAGGAAAATGGGAAAAGTTTTTAGGTTTTGGGGGTTTTAAGTTGCTGACAAGGGGTGTTTGGTTGCAGGGTTAGGGGGTTCTAAGCTGGAATAAGCCTGTTTGGCTGTAGGGATATGAAATTTTGGACTAGAATAAAACCTGGAATAAAGGCTATTTGGTACCTTAGATAGGGCTGTTTGGCTCGTGTTTTGTCTCCCTCTTTCGCTGAATCTTTACTCTGTTCGACCTAATCAAAGAAGAGAATTTTATTAATATTTAAACCATAATAAAAAAATAAATAAATTAAAAACAAAATAAAATAAACAATAAATAGGAAAAACGAAAATAAAGAAAAATAAGTATTGGGTTGCCTCCCAACGAGCGTTCGTTTTACGTCATTAGCTTGACGACTCAAACGGTTCTACGGGGGTGCCAAATACAAAATTTGCAATCGAGTGAGTTCGAAAATTCTCGTAAAACGGCATCAATCGCTGGCCATTGACTATAAACCGCTTTCCTGATTCTTCACTTTCTACTTCAACTGCACCATGAGAGAACACTTCAGTAACAACGAAAGGTCCTTGCCATCGTGATCGAAGCTTACCTGGAAATAATTTCAACATAGAGTTATAAAGTAAAACCTGTTGTCCTACTAGAAATGCTTTTGAGCTATCTTCTTATCATGAAACAACTTGGTCTTGTCTTTAAAAATACAAGCGTTCTCATAGGCATCGTTATGGATTTCTTCCAACTCTTGGATATCTAACTTCCTTGCCTCTCCTGCAGGGTCTAGCTCCATATTACATTGTCGAACCGCCCAATAGGCTTTATGCTCTAACTCCAGAGGAAGATGACAAGCTTTGCCAAAAACGAGCCTGTATGAGGTCATTCCAATTGGTCCTTTATATGTCGTTCGATAAGCCCATAGTGCGTTATTAAGCCGAAAACTCTAATCTTTTCGGTTGGGCTGAACTGTCTTCTCCAAAATGGTTTTTATCTCCCTATTTGAGACTTCGACTTGTCCATTTGTTTGGGGATGGTATGCCGTAGCTATACGGTGATGGACTCCATATTTTGACAATAGTGCCTCCATGATTTTATTGCAAAAGTGGGTGCCGCGATCACTTATTAGGGCTTGAGGTGTGCCAAACCTGGAAAAAATAGTTCGTTTTAGAAATTCCACAACAGTCTTGGCATTATCATTACGAGTAGGCTTTGCTTCTATCCATTTAGAAACATAGTCTACCACGAGGATTATATATACATTGCTAAATGAAGAAATAAATGGGCCCATGAAATTGATACCCTAAACATCAAAGATTTCGCAAACATGAATTGGGGATAAGGGCATCTGATTTCGTTTAGTGATGTTACCTGTACGTTGGCATCTATCACAAGACTTACAGAAGTTATACGCATCTCGAAAAATTGTGGGCCAATATAGCCTACATTCTAACACCTTTTGAGCAGTTCTCTTAGGGCCAAAGTGTCCTCCGCAAGCTTCAGCATGACAAAAATTAAGGATAGAAGTTACCTCAGTTTTTGGGATACATTGTCGGATTATCTAGTTCGAACAGTGTTTCCACAAGTATGAGTCGTCCCATATGTAGTATCGAGCTTCTCGTCTAAGTTTATCCTTCATGGAACGTGTTAACTCAGTGGGTAACGAGCCTGTGTGGCTAGAAAATTTACCATATCAGCGTACCATGGGAGACATGCTTCGATCGAGAATAGGCTTTCATCAGGGAATTCTTCCTTAATAGGGACGTCATCAAAAGGCACTTTTATTCTGCTTAAGTGGTCAGCCACTAAATTCTCGCATCCCCTTTTATCTCGAATTTCGACGTCAAACTCTTGGAGTAACAAAATCCACCTAATGAGCCTTGGTTTTGCATCATTCTTTGCAATCAAGTACCTGAGTGCTACATGATCAGGAAAAATAATTACTTTAGATCCCAATAAATAAGGTCAAAATTTGTCTAAAGCAAATACTACTGCTAAAAGTTCTTTTTCAATAGTGGTGTAGTTGCTCTGTGCCGCATCCAGGGTTTTCGAAGCATAGCAAATGACATGGGGTTCCTTATCTATCCTTTGCCCTAAAACAGCTCCTACACTGCGTTCACTTGCATCGCACATAATTTCGAATGGGTACTTCCAATTCGGCGGCTGCACTATAGGAGCGGAAACCAACTTCTGCTTGAGTGTATCAAAAGCCTTCTTACACTTTTGGCCAAACTCGAACTGCTTATCTTTTTGTAACAACTCACAAAGTGGGTCTGCTATTTTCGAAAAATTTTTTATAAAGCGCCTGTAGAACCCTGCATGGCCAAGAAAAGAACGAATTTCCCTTACAGTAGAGGGATAAGGTAGAGAATTTATAATGTCAATTTTGGCCTTATCGACCTCGATTCCCCTAGAAGAAACTATGTGTCCTAAAATTAAACCCTTGTCTAAAATGAAACTTTTCATAATTTAAAACAAGATTGAATTCTACACACCTACTCAAAATTATCGATAAGTTTTTAAGGCATTCATCAAAACAATTCCCATAAACAGTAAAATCATCCGTAAAAACTTTGATAATTTTTTCCACATATTCAGAAAATATACTCATCATGCATCTCTGAAAAGTAGCCGGTGCATTGCAAAGACCAAACGGCATCCTCCTGTACGCAAATTACCAAATGGGCATGTGAAAGTGGTCTTCTCTTGGTCCTCTAGCGCAACCGGTATTTGGAAAAAACCTGAATATCCATCAAGACAGTAAAAGTGAGTTTTTCCAGCTAACCTTTCAAGCAATTGATCAATAAAGGGAAGGGGAAAATGATCTTTTTTAGTGTAAGAGTTCAACTTCCTGTAATCTATGCAGACACGCCACCCATTCTGCACTCGGGTTGGCACCAAGTCACCTTCGACATTTTTCTTTACTGTCACACCCGTTTTCTTGGGCACGACTTGCACCGGACTTACCCATCTACTATTCGAAATGGGATAGATTACGTCAGCATCTAAAAGCTTTATTATTTCCTTTTTTTACTACCTCCATCATATTCGAATTTAGCCGTCTTTGCACCTCTCGCCTCTGTTTCGTGTCTTCCTCCAAGTAAATCCTGTGTGTGCACGTCAAAGGGCTTATTCCTTTTAAATCTGTAATACTCCAGCCAATTACCTCCTTATGACTTTTCAGTACATGAACTAAACTTTCTTCTTCATGAGTGGAGAGTCATTTGGAGACTATGACTGGTATGGTATCATCTTTACCCAAAAATGCATACTTCAGATGCTCAGGAAGCGGTTTTAATTCCAACTCTGGAGCCTGTATAATGGAAGGTAAAAGCTTAGTATTTGGAGATAATAACTCATTAACAAATTCAAATTCATCAAGGTCAGATTTAAAATTATAAAGCGACTCAAAATTTTCTTCCACTAATGAGTCAATTATATCCACACAATTTACGCTCAAGATTTCACTGAGATGGCTAATGGCATCGTAGACGTTAAATTTCACAATCTCCCCATCAAACTCCATTGTGAGAGTTCCACTTCGAACGTCAATTTTAGTACTAGCTGTACTAAGGAATGGTCTTCCCAACAAGAGATCTGAAGATCCGGAGTATTGTCCTCCTCTATTTTTATCACGTAGAAATCAACAGGAAAAATAAGTTCGTTAACTTTTACTAACACGTCCTCGAGGACTCCTTCAGGATGCACAACGGACCTGTCTGCCAACTGAATAATAACACATGTTTTTGTTAGAAAACCTGTATTAAGTGATTTATAAATAGAATATGGCATTACATTTATGGAGGCTCTTAGATCACACATAGCCTTCTTAATTCCCAAATGACCTATTTTGCATGGTATTGCAAACATGCCACTATCCTTGCATTTTGCCAGCATTTTCCTCTGTAACACTGCGAACACATTTTCACCAACATTCACCCTTTCATTACCTATTAATTTTTGCTTGTTGGTGCAAAGCTCTTTAAGAAATTTAGCATACCTCGGTATTTGTTTGATGGCATCCAACAGCGGAATGTTGAACTCGACATTCCTAAATGTTTCAAGGATTTCCTTGTCCTCCTTACCTCCTCGACACTGGTGGAATCATTCTGGAAATGGAGGTTGAATTTTTGGCAATGGGGCTTTCGATCGGACCTATTCGTCTTTTTCAGGTTTTTCTTGGGCGATTTCTTTGGCATGATTTCTGTCGGGAAACGGTTTCAGTACCTTTCCACTTCGCAGCGTCACTGCATTAGCGTTTTGTCTTGGGTTTGGCTCTGACGGCAACTTCATTTGAGAACTTATTCTCTCAATCAATGTGGTCAACTCCCTAATAGATACCTCGGTTTTCTGTTGAACCTCAAGAACATTAGTTGCTAGTTTATTGACAAGAGCTTCTAGAGAGTTACCTGGATTTTGTGGCTGTTGTAGAGGTCGGTTTTGGTATGGCTAATTATACCGTGGATTAGCTCCATAACTTAGGTTAGGATGATCCCTCCACCCTGGGTTGTAGGTATTAGCATAGGGATCATAACGCCTTTGTGGTGGGCCAGGGAAGTTTTCCATGGCATCCAAATGAGCCATAGTGTCATCAATCAAACTGGGACATATATCAATTGTGTGTTTTGGTGAAGCACATATTCCACATAATCGAGCTAGTTTAGCTTTTTCTGTAACAAGAGAGCTCACAATATTAGTAAGTCTATCAAGTCTATCTTCTATGGAAGAATTACTTAGCTGGTGAACCCTTCTAGGGGGTTCAGGATTAGATCGGAACTGCTGAGAATTTGCAGCCATTGTGGAGATTAAACCTTTGCTTGTTGGGGAGTCATGTTAACCAGCGCTCCTCCACTAGCGGCGTCTACCATATTCATCTCCATCAGTTTCAAAACTTCATAAAAGTACTGGAGGAGAGATTGCTCTGTTATACCGTGTTGTGGGCAGCTCTCACACAACTTTTTAAATTGCTCCCAATAATCATAAAGGGTCTCTGGGTCTTTCTGCCTTATTCCCACGATCTCCCTTCTTAGCTCAAATTGCCCGGATCTTTGGAAAAACACATTGAGAAATAAACGAGATAAATCAGCCCAATTAGTTATAGATCCAGGAGGTAAATAAAATATCCATTCCCTAGCTGAATCTGCTAGAGAAAAAGGGAAAGCGCGTAATTTAATTTGATCCTCAATTACGCCTTGAGGTTTCATACTCAGACAAACCATATGAAACTCCAAATGTTTATGAGGGTTTTCATTTTGTAACCTTCGAAAAGTTGGCAGCAACTGAATTAACCCTGATTTCAGTTCAAAATCGGTATCCATAGTGGGATATGCGATATACAGTGGCGGTTGTTCTGTTGGAGCTTCGGCCAGTTGCCGAATTGTTTGAGCCATTGGTTGTTGTACCAAATTGGGGTTATTATCAACCCTAGCATTGAGCACTTCTTCAAGTGAATCGACTTTTTCTTCTTTACTTTCAAGTGTTTGAGTAGGGTTCTCGTTAACCTTGAATTCTGCTTCTTTGTCGATTCTGATTTCTGGCGGTGGATTGCTTTGAGTCCCAATCACCGCTGACTGCCTTTTCCTTAGCTTTGTTTCCTTGCGATTAGCTTTTGCAGTCTTTTCAATATCTGGATCAAACGCAAGAGTACCTGGAGTAGATCTGGTCATAGAAAACAAAAAACAAGATTAGTACGTTACCGATCGCCGGCAACGGCGCCAAAATTTGGTGCGTCATTGAAAGCACCAAAAATAATATCCTATTCCCTAAAATAATAAAAATAACAGTAAAGGGGAAGTAGGGTCAAGTCCACAGGGATTAGATTATACAAATGCCTCTTTTTCGAAATCCTGGGCAGAATCGTGCCCAAGAAAATGTGCGTTCTTGGAAAAATAAAAAAAACAGAATTAATAATTTTGATCTGGGATAAAAACATAATATAAAGGGAATTGAAATCGTGAAAGTAAATTGTGAAAATTAAAAGGAAAAAAAAAGAGTTTAAAGAAGAGGGAGTTTCTTATTTGGCGAGATTCTAGCCTCCGGTTGTCTCGTTCCACCTTGGGTTCAATTTTCGGCTTTTAGATGACCTTCCTCTATCCAAGTAAGCTAATTATAGTGGAAGAGGATGCCTACGACCAGCTCCAAGAATTTAGACTTACAGATTTAAGGAACCTGACTCTAGCTTACAACGGCTTCCTTGGAGTCATCTATGCTAGATCAACGCTTCTCAATGGTGAATCCCACGCCATTTTGTCTCTTGGGCTCGCCAATTTCTGACGTAGTAAGCTAACGAACCGACTTTGCGACCTCCTCAAAATATACAAAGCGGCCGTTCCTTGCACACGTTGAAAAGATCACTTCTTAAGGGACATGGACGGAAGTGTCAGCCTCGTAATGCGGAAAAGCGATGAATACTTGATAATGAAGTTAAGTGCGAATTCTAAGCCTCAAGAACCTTTTTAGGGGAATTCGACAACCTTCGGCTAGATGGATTTTTAGTGGCTCATGGATAGGATGTGAAAGAAAATAAATATAAGAGAATGGAGAAAAGAATTTTTATTGAAATAAATATAGAAAGCATAAAAGGCTATAGGGAGAGAGTTTTCAGAAAAAGAATGAACACCCAAAATTAGTCACTTCATCCCCTATTTATAGTGCTCAGGTAGATGGACTAGTTCTACTCAAGCTCCCAATGATAATTACAATTTAATTGAAGATAAATAGAGATAAATAAATAAATTAAATAATCCTAAAGAATTATCCTAATATTAATTATCCTAATATAATTAAAATAGAGTTTGATAAAGCAAAATCTCTTCTTTTTTGCATTTCAACCCCTCTGCCCTCCATGTTTGCACTTTTGGCACCATCTTTTCCCTTTTTTCGCGCCTTGGTCCATTTTGTCTCCAATTTCTCAGTTTTGGCCCTCAATTTTGCTTTGGTTTCCAATTAAGTCCCTACGAGATAAAAGTCCATAAATAGCCCAAATTAGTAGAATCACACTCAAAATTAATATAGAATTAGCACATAAAAGCATGACATTTTAGAGTGTTATCAATATTTTTATTTAAATTTAATTATAAAAATAAAATATCAATTTATATTTATTTTTCTTAAAATAAAAGGAATTATTAGGGCTATATGAATTGTTTTTTTTTCTTCATAAAAGTCTATATCAGTTGACGTAAGAGATTTGAATATATTTTTATATAGTAAAATATAAATACTTAATATTAAAATTTGTGTTGATGGTTAGGGATGGTGTGAATGTGAAAGGGTACTTTGCATGGTCACTATTGGATAACTTCGAATGGGCAAGTGGTTATACCGTAAGATTCGGCTTCAACTTTGTGGACTACAAAAATGGGTTGAAAAGATACCCAAAACTCTCGGCCCAATGGTTGAAAACTTTTCTCAAGAATCAAACATGATGGGATTTCCCTTACTATTTCAATAAATTCAACACTATGTTTGATGTATACAATTATTGAAAAATATTGTAGTTTTAAATTCATCATAATTTTGAAATAAAAAAATTTAATGTTAAAAATGTATTTTGTTTGCCCTTTGTACCAATTTAATGTCCCAACACATGTTTGCCATTTCTTTGGCAAATTGCCATTTTTCAAATAATTCTTGCCAATATATATATATATATATATATATATATATATATATTCTTTCAAATAATTCCAAATATAAAAGATGAAGATGATGGAAATCCTCTTACTTTTTTTTTTTCGTGTTTTCTCTCACTAAAATCATAAACCTTAAGTTTTAAAGGATGAGATGAAAGATGGAAATCAGTTTAGAAGTTTATTTTCTACTTGATTTTAGTGAGAAATCTAAGTTTGATAGTGAGATTTTGGTTAGATTTGATGAGAAATGAAGAGGGAATGGAAAAGGAAACTTTTCTTCTCCAATTGAGCAGTGAGCCATGTAGGGGGAGAAGATGACAAAATGTCATCTTTTCTCTCTTATATTTTAGTAAACAAGTTAAAGCTTTTAAAAAAAAAAATCATTTCATGTGTGGTTTAGAGGTGTTTATGGGCTAAGCGGGACTTAAATATAATGCTAACACACTTTATGTTGGCTCAAGTTTGACCTGATCTAAAATGTGGGTCTAAAATTTGGTCCAAACTTGTCTATATCTGCAAATGGTTGACCTAAACCCAATTTAGACTCACTTATATTATTTTTAAATTTTTTAAAAAATATATTTATATTATTTTAATTTAATATTTAATACTTTTATATATTTTTTATTTATTAAAATTTTACATATACTAATCTTAACATTTTTTTAATGTTTACATTATAATAGTATTATATATTACTATAGACTTAATTTTTATGTGTTGTAAATTACATAATATATAAAACTAACATAATATAAAAATTAAAAACTTAAAAACGGGTCGGGCTGAGCTCGGGCTCAGGCCTTGAACATTCAAGCACTATCCTGACTCATATTTTAAACAGTCTATTTTTTCCCAACCCCTTTTTTCAAGCCTAATATTTTTGCCTAAACCCTCCCTAATTTCGGGCGAGCCTTCGGGCCTAGACAGATAGCCCGACCCATGAACCAGTCTAATGTGGTCCATATTTCATCTAACCATTTTATTCAATCCAATGGCTCACAATTTATCGCATATATAAATATATCATAGTATAATATTCTTAACATAGGTTCCATGTAAAATTACCAAAATGCCCCTTTTTGTTGTAAAGTTCCCCTTTAGCCGCCTTTTATCTTACCACTATTCTTTATTTCATGCAAGATACTTTATCCTTCAAAATTCCTTTAATTTATACTTTTAAACTATAATTATTAATTATCCATGCATGAATTTGCATTTAGGACCTGTTTCGATAAAATAGAAAATTTACAATTTAGTCATTGAACTCTTATTTTCATCCAAATTAGTCCCAAAATCCATTTATTGCATTCATATACTATTTTCATATAATACTTAATCAAAGCTTTTTCAACTTATTCTTCATTATTGGGAAATTTGCACTATAGGTCCTTATACTTTTTATTTTTTTTCCAATTTAGTCGTTGAAGTAACTTCCATCAAATTTATATTCAATCTATGTCATTCATATGCTCCACAATCATTATTAACTTTTATTTTCCTTAATTTTATTAAATTAGTCCATAACTTTTTGATTTTTCAATTTTGTCCTTTTGTACTAGGATATCATATTTACAATTATTCTATCAAATTTCCTCTTCTAAAATTAAAATAATTCATTAAGACTTAATCTATAATACTTATATTCAAATTCTCTTCCATATTCCACTATACTGTGTCCCTGAATAATACCACTTATTATAACGAAAAATTTGGGATTCGAGGAAATTGGCTTCGAGCTGTGTCTTTTTTCCTAAGCTGCGGGTCCATAGTGTGGAGAAGTGTCAAGCAGGGTTGCACTGTTGAGTCCAGTATGGAGGCTGAATATGTGGCTATTTTTAAGGAAACAAAAGTAGTCTAACTTCAATTGTTCTTTATTGATCTTGAAGTCATTCTAAATATGGATAAAGTTATTACATTGTATTGCAATAACAGTGTGACACTATCTAGTACTAAGGAAACATGAAATCATAAACGAACAAAACATATTGATCGAAAATATCACATTATTTGAGAGGCGATGGCTGACGGAATAGTAGATGTAGTCAAAATCACATTTGAGAACAACCTTGCGGATCTATTTACTAAGACTTTTGTAGCTAGGAGTTTTGAGAAACATTTAGATGATATGAGAATGTGAAATATGACTCATGCACTCCACTAAGGAAAGTGAGAGATTATTAGGATCTAGTGCCCTAAGTCTAGTTTATTCATCATCTGTATATGTAATTTTTCGAACATATTGATTTAATTAAAATTTCATTATTCACATTAATATCATTTGTATTTGTCCTCAACGATTTTTGCATGCAAAAAAAATGTAAGCATGTATTAGCTTACTGATTACCTAATGTTTAACTAATGTTGAGTTGCATTACATGGTTGAATTGTAATGCAAGAAGACAACCTGTATTAGTAGGTAATCTAAAAGGTCTATTGTCTGATGAATCAAAATTGAGCAAATTTGTTAAAGGATTATTATGTCATTTATCAAGTCCAAATGAAAAAATACCTTATCTTGGGTATTAGAGTGGTTTACCCCTAGAAGACAATGTTGGAAAATGTGCCCATATTGTAGTAAACATGTAACTATTTTCTATTTATTTGAACGATGAATAAATAAATAAGAGTTAATTTCACATTTCACTATTATGTCTTTTGAATTTATGTCTTTTATATTTTTCTTGCATTGAAAAATTGTGACAAGCAAATATTAGCTCATTGATTGCTTAAGTTCAAATTGAAGATAAGTGGCATTATAAGAACGTTTAGATTGCGAGAAAGATAACTTACTTCAGTAGATAATCTAAATGAGTCCGTAATCCCGTAAAAGAATCAAAGTGAGCATTTGATTCAAATACTAATAAGGATTATTACGTAATCTACAATTCTAATTGGGGAGATGGCTTGTAACACCCCTATGATTTATCCATTATTGACCGAATTGGTACATACATAATACATTCAAACATTTAACAATTTCTACTTTCAACCGTACATTCAAACCTATACTTAAGGCCGAATATATGTACAAAGAAATACACACGCAATAACCCAAACCAATGAACATTTTGATTAGTAGCATACTTCACTTATAACAATTTCCTCTATTACAACCATGCCTTATAGAACTTAGCAAAGATCACAAAATCATTGACATAAATAAATAATCAACTTTTCCACTTTCTAAAGGCATTTGCCAATCATATCACACCCAAATTATCAATATTAAACGTTGTTAAATTTTTCATCATACCTATAATATCAACTAGCTCCTACGAGATTTTATGATTAAACCACCATTTATCATATATTTGACTCACCAATAAGTCCATTATCACACCTAACACCAAACTAAAATTTTAAGACATTTCATAAGTGCAAAACACCTCACTCATGCATATATAAGAACCAAGAATTAAATTTCCATATTAAGATTATATCAAGGCCGAACATACATAGATGCTAACAACATGATCAAACATAACCAACTCAATCCCAAGCATAGAAATATAGCCATTCTCGCATGGCATTTGTATATACATTTGCAAAATAACATGTAAGTCTATTCTAGGAAAGCTAGCTTATACATGCCATAATATTAAGTTCATTTACAAAAGAGTACCAAAGGTTGATAGTGTGCTTGACTTCGACACAAATTCCCGAGCTTGAACTTCGACTTTAAAGATCTATAAAACAATGCAATAACTACACCATGTAAGCTTAAATAGCTTAGTAAGTTATAAACAATAAGGTAATACATACAAACCAAGCAATTCCCCAGTCTCTTTTAATATACAATCAATATAACTATTAAACAAGTCATATTATCGCAAAACCTAGCAGGTTATCATTCATCAATAATTTACCTCTTCAATCTCAAGCGTACAAATCAAATAAGCATAGACTCCGTACCCATATCGAAGTGTTTTACCTAATCTTCATTTCATCAGAATAATGAACTATTAGCAATAGATACTTACCTGACACTTTCATTTACCTTTATTAGGTGTTTCAGTCTTTGAAGAGATGAAAAACGATAATTCGCACACCCAGTGATTGGAAAATAAATCCGCACACACAGTGCCATTCTACCGATCTCGCACACACAGTGTTCGGTGAATAAATCCGCACACACAGTGCCATTCTACCGATCTCGCACACACAGTGCTCGGTGAATAAATCCGCACACACAGTGCCATTCTACCGATCTCGCACACACAGTGCTCGGTGAATAAATCCGCACACACAGTGCCATTCTACCGATCTCGCACACACAGTGCTCGGTGAATAAATCCGCACACACAGTGCCATTAATCCATCTTCTCATTAGTACTATGTATACATATGATTTCAATTCCATCCATATAAATACACATACAATTAAAGATTTAAAAACAACTCATTTCTTTTATCACCTTATATCACATTCGGCCACGCCCATATATATACTAAATTAATTATTCAATACCATCACCTATTTCCAAGATCCATATTTAACTACTACTACTCAATCCATAAATATTTATCCAGCCCTATGCTACCGAATTTCATACATAAATCAACCACACATTCGGCTATTATGAACGTTTAATCCCAATCCACATCACATTCGGCAATTAAAGAAAAACCGGATTTCAATATGCTTATTTCAACTAATCAAGAGATATACATATTCACATGCATATAATAAACCCCACTCGGTTAGTCTATTTTAATATTCTCATGTATCATTCGACAACAACTATTATATATATATATATATATATATATATATATATAAATCCTCATTTTCAATTTCCAACATCAATCACATTCCATTTTCACGTATAACTATACCTTAATACATATACAAATATTCAATCCACCCAATTAATTCAAGCTTACATATATAAATATGCATTTTAATCTCATTTGAATATAATAAAATATTTCCCATACCACATTCGACTTTATACAATTAAGTCTATTATTTCTCTTTAGCATATACAATTCAATATTGAATAAAATTTGTATCAATCCAATTGCTTACAAACTTACCTAAACAAAACACTCCAACAGTATTAATTTCAAAGTGCATTTGGACATGTTGAATTCTAGCATGCATTCGGACACTTAAAATTCAGCATACATTTGAACATTAAAATTTCACTAGCTAACAAACAAATAATTTTCGACAATTTAGTTCCCTACATCCTTCCAACAAATGCTTGTTTTCTTAGCTTCAACCAATAATAATGAGACTTTACTAAAACTGAAATTTGGAAATGTAAATCCCAAAATTAAACTGCATTTTAAGCTCCAAAATTTAGTAACTCTTCAAACATAAACCTAAAAAAGAATGCATGTTAATTTCAACCACCTTTATATTTTGCTTATTACCACAAAATGAACATTTATCAACCAACATTTTACCTTAATTAGATCAGCAGCAGATCAATTACACCAAGATTTATTGCACGATAAAATACAGCAATTACATGTGAAACTATCGACATTCAACGCGAGTGTTTCAACACCAACTTATACATTTATTTATCAACTCTTCTTCACTTCTAACACCAGTATTTTGGTAACAAATAACATGTATTTTAACTACTAACTTTGCTTAACAAATCCTTAAATCGCGTTTTACCGCACGTATTAAACACATAATAAATATGGAAATTTTTAAAGTTTCATTGCAAGGACTTATCGAACAAGAATCGAACCTACTCTTGAGTAGTTTCTTCCCTTCTTCTTCGCCATCTTCAATGAGTTTCTTGAGGAACTAGCTCCTAAATGAGCTCAAAAATTAAACATCAAAGATCCTCTTCTTCCTTCTCCATTCGAGCGACCAAGAAATGGGAAAAGCTCAACAATTTTTTTATTTCCTTTTCTCTTTTCTCTCTTAATTTCGATCAACACCGTAAGAAGATGAACATTTTTTCCTCTTTTATCTATTATATTCTTATCACATGTATTAAAATAATACATTATAACATATAATATAATAAAATTCCAAATCACTATTACATGCAAATCATGACCAGCCACTATATCCATTTTATGGTCAATTTGCTACTTTAAACCTCCAATTTATAAAGACATCATCAATTCAGTACTTACACATTTAACCACCAAATTTTCTTTTTATGCGATTAAGCCATTTTTCACAATTAATCACCAAAACGATCAAATTTTAATATGAAATTTTCACACACACCAATTCACACATAAAAAGCATAGAAAATAATATTAAAATATTATTCTGACTCGGATTCATGGTCCCAAAACCACCATTCCGTTTAGGGTCGTAATTAGGCTGTTACAACTTTCCCCCCTTTTTAAGGAATTTTCGTCCCCGAAAATCTTACCGAGAATAAGTGTGGGTAGCGTTCTTTCATTGATTCCTCTGTCTCCCAAGTTGCTTCCTCTACCCCGTGCTTATGCCACATAACTTGGCTAGCAATAATTTCTTATTTCGCAACTCTTTCACTTCACGAGCTAGGATGCGAATCGATTCTTCTTCATAAGTCATATCGGGCTGAATTTCCACCTCAGATGGATTGATCACATGGAAAGGGTCGGATCTATATCGTCGGAGCATTGACACGTGGAAAACATCATGAATCTTGTTTAACTCATTCGACAACTTTAATTTGTATGCAACCGGCCCGATAAGCTCAATAACTTCGTATGGCCCAATAAACCTCGAACTCAGTTTTCCTTTACGACCAAATTTGAGTATCTTTTTCCACGGCGATACTTTCAAGAATACTCGATCACCCACTTTAAACTCTATATCTTTTCATTTCAGATCCGTGTATGACTTTTGATGATCTGATGCGGCCTTTAAACTTTCTCGAATTATTATAACTCTTTTTTTTTGCTCTGTTTCTCTGATTAAATCAACTCTGTGTATCTTGCCTTCACTTAGCTCAGTCTAATATAAATGTATACGACATTTACGGCCGTACAAAGCTTCATAGGGTGCCATTTTGATACTTGATTGAAAACTGTTATTATACGCGAATTCAATCAAAGGTAAGTATCGTTCCCATGTACCCTCAAACTCAAGGACGCAACATCTCAACATATCCTCGAGTGTTCGAATAACACGCTCAGACTGACCATTCGACTGAGGGTGAAAGGCAGTATTGAAGTGCAACTTAGTACTTAGAGCATCCTGTAGTTTCTTTCAAAATCGCGATGTAAACCCCGAATCCCTATCCAAAACAATAGAAATAGGTACACCGTGTAGCCGAACTATCTGTGATAGGTACAACTCAGCTAATTTATCAAGTGAGAAATTCGTACGTACCGGAATGAAATACGCCGATTTCGTCAATCTATCAACAATAACCCAAATTGAATCTTTCTTGCTCGGTGTCAAAGGTAAACCCGTTACGAATTCCATAGTGACTCGGTCCCACTTCCACTCAGGTATCATAATCGGCTGAAAAAGTCCCGATGGCACTTGATGCTCAGCCTTCACTTGCTGACATACCAAACACTTCGATACATAATCTGAGATGTCTCGTTTCATACCATGCCACCAATAATGCTACTTCAAGTCGTTATACATCTTCATGCTACCCAGATGAATTGACAATCTACTACTATGAGCTTCATCACAAATCATTCAAATCAAATCTGGGTTCTTCGGTACACACATTCGATTCTCTAACTCGCAACTGATAATATCCAGATCTTAGATCAATTTTCGAAAACACCGAAGCTCCTTTCAATTGATTAAATAAATCATCAATAGAGGGCAATGGATATTTGTTCTTAACTGCCACCTTATTGAGTTGCCGATAATCGATGCACATTCTTAATGTTCTATCTTTCTTCTTCACAAATAGAACGAGCGCACCCTATGGAGAAAACTTGGTCGGGTAAAGCCTCTATCCGTCAATTCTTGCAACTGAGCTTTCAATTCTTTTAATTCTGTAGGTGCTATTCTATACGGAGCTATCGAAATCAGGACAACCCCCGGTATTAGCTCAATACCAAACTCTATCTCACGAACAGGTGACAATCTCGTCAATTCCTCCGGAAACACATCCCGGTACTCACAAACAACTGGCACAGATTCAATTTTCTTTTCTGTTACTTTATTGTCAATTACATAAGCAAGATAAGCTTCGCAACCCTTTCTCAAATACTGCCGAGCCAATATCGATGATATAACAGTCGGTAACCCATTCAAGTCTGCAGATTCGATCCGAGGTATTTCGTTATTCTGACACTTCAAATCAATAGTATTTCATATGCAATTCATTATTACATCGTATACGGTTAACCAATCCATACCAAGGATGATGTCGAATTCATCGAAAGGTAATAACATCAGATCAACCGGAAAATACATGCCTCGAATCATCAAAGGGCAATTCTTGCACACTTTATCCACCAACACACATCGACCCAGAGGGTTTGAAACTCGAATCACAATTTTAGTAGACTCAACAGGTAGAGTCTTACTGGATACTAATGTTTCACACACATACGAATGAGTTGAGCCGGAATCAATCAAAGCAGTTACATTAGTATCAAAGTGAGTGAAAATACCAGTAATAACGTCCGGAGATGAAGCCTCCTCTCTAGTACGGATGGCATAAGCTCTAGCCGGTACACGGGTATCTGCTCGAATAACCGCATCTGAAGTTCCCCTCTGTGCACCACTCCTGCCTCCCCCACTACGAGCTGGTCTACCTCTAGTTGTAGTGCTGCTCAGTCTCGCGCTCTGAGTAGTACCCTTCTCAATAGTCTCCGAACAATCCCGAACGAAGTGATTTTGCGAACCACACTGGTAACAAGTATGATTAAAAGATTTACCCCAGCACTCTCTGAAATGATGTCTACCGCACTGCTGACACTCAGGTTTGCTCGATCGAGCATTGTCGACACTAGCCACTGATGTAGCTCGTCAACTCACTGGTAGCCGATCTCAAATAGAAATCCCAATATTGGTTTTGGGTCGACTACCATTGTTCTTAGACTTCTTTGTTGCCATCTGTGAAAATTTACTCGCGGATCTCTTCCGAAAATCTTTAGTTTCAACTTCAGCTTTCCGTTTTTCTTTCCTTAGTTCTTCAGCTTTACAAGCTCTTTCCACTAGCACAATGAATTCATTAATCTCAAGAATGCCAACCAGGAGCTTTATATCTTCATTCAGACCATCCTCGGATCTCCGGCACATAGCAGCCTCAGAGGATCCACATTCGCGAGCGTAACAACTAAGTCGCACAAACTTGCGCTCATATTCAGACACAATCATACGGCCATGTTTGAGCTCGAGAAATTCTTTACGCTTGGAGTCTATAAAGCGCTGACTTATGTACTTTTTACGAAATTTAAATCGAAAGAAGTCCTGTGTTACTCTCTCTTTCGAAACAACTGACACGAGAGTATTCCACCATTAGTAGGCAGAATCTCGCAATAATGATATGACACACTTCAAACACTCATCGGGTGTGCAAGACAATTCATCAAAGACACGACCAGTATTATTGAGCCAAAATTTAGCTCGCTCCGCATCATCATCATCATCCTCATCTCTAAATTCTTGAGCTCTATGTTTTCGTATACGATCAACAGGAGGTTTAATTATTCTTTCAGGATTTGCAACTGGAGGTACAATTGGTATTACAGGGGGAACATTTGGATTCAGGGGTGGTTGAACAGCCGGATTAGTTCATATGTAATAACTGAACCAATCATTCATCATGCTATAAAAGGCATGTCTAGCTCCCTCATCAGGATTACTAGTAGCCGGTCAAGATTCCTCTGGCGCAATCCCCTGCGCGGGAACAGGCGCCACACTTTCAACATCATCAGCTAAAGCTCGTTCAGGATTGGGATCCATTACTATACAAGAAATAAACACATTTCACTGTCAGAAGTCATCACACTATCACATTATGAAATATGTCATATATAGCTAGACTCACAAGCGCCACGTTAATCTGAGAACCGACTAAACCGTGGCTCTGATACCAATAATTGTAACACCCCTATGATTTATCCACTATTGACCGAATTGGTACATACATAATACATTCAAACATTTAACAATTTCTACTTTCAACCGTACATTCAAACCTATACTTAAGGCCAAATATATGTACAAAGAAATACACATGCAATAACCCAAACTAATGAACATTTTGATTAGTAGCATACTTCACTTATAACAATTTCCTCTATTACAACCATGCTTTATAGAACTTAGCAAAGATCACAAAATCATTGACATAAATAAATAATCAACTTTTCCACTTTTTAAAGGCATTTGCCGAATCATATCACACCCAAATTATCAATATTAAACGTTGTTAAATTTTTCATCATACCTATAATATCAACTAGCTCATACTAGATTTTATGATTAAACCACCATTTATCATATATTTGACTCACCAATAAGTCCATTATCACACCTAACACCAAACTAAAATTTTAAGACATTTCATAAGTGCAAAACACCTCACTCATGCATATATAAGAACCAAGAATTAAATTTCCATATTAAGATTATATCAAGGCCGAACATACATAGATGCTAACAACATGATCAAACATAACCAACTCAATCCCAAGCATAGAAATATAGCCATTCTCGCATGGCATTTGTATATACATTTTCAAAATAACATGTAAGTCTATTCTAGGAAAGCTAGCTTATACATGCCATAATATTAAGTTCATTTACAAGAGAGTACCAAAGGTTGATAGTGTGCTTGACTTCGAGACAAATTCTTGAGCTTGAACTTTGACTTTAAAGATCTATAAAACAATGCAACAACTACACCACGTAAGCTTAAATAGCTTACTAAGTTATAAACAATAAGGTAATACATACAAACCAAGCAATTCCCCAGTCTCTTTTAATATACAATCAATCTAACTATTAAACAAGTCATATTATCGCAAAACCTAGCAGGTTATCATTCATCAATAATTTACCTCTTCAATCTCAAGCGTACAAATCAAATAAGCATAGACTCCGTACCCATATCGAAGTGTTTTACCTAATCTTCATTTCATCAGAATAATGAACTATTATCAATAGATACTTACCTGACACTTTCATTTACCTTTATTAGGTGTTTCAGTCTTTGAAGAGATGAAAACCGATAATTCGCACACCCAGTGATTGGAAAATAAATCCGCACACATAGTGCCATTCTACCGATCTCGCACACACAGTGCTCGGTGAATAAATTCGTACACACAGTGCCATTCTACCGATCTCGCACACACAGTGCTTGGTGAATAAATCCGCACACACAGTGCCATTCTACCGATCTCGCACACATAGTGCTCGGTGAATAAATCTGCATACACAGTGCCATTCTACCGATTTCGCACACACAGTGCTCGGTGAATAAATCCGCACACACAGTGCCATTAATCCATCTTCTCATTAGTACTATGTATACATATGATTTCAATTCCATCCATATAAATACACATACAATTAAAGATTTAAAAACAACTAATTTCTTTTATCACCTTATATCACATTTATTACGCCCATATATATACTAAATTAATTATTCAATACCATCGCCTATTTCCAAGATCCATATTTAACTACTACTACTCAATCCATAAATATATATCCAGCCCTATGCTACCGAATTTCATACATAAATCAACCACACATTCGACTATTATGAACGTTTAATCCCAATCCACATCACATTCGGCAATTAAAGAAAAACCGGATTTCAATATGCTTATTTCAACTAATCAAGAGATATACATATTCACATGCATATAATGAACCCCACTCGGCTAGTCTATTTTAATATTCTCATGTATCATTCGACAACAACTATTATACATAATCATATATATATATATATATATATAATCCTCATTTTCAATTTCCAACATCAATCACATTCCATTTTCACGTATAACTATACCTTGATACATATACAAATATTCAATCCACCCAATTAATTCAAGCTTACATATATAAATATGCATTTTAATCTCATTTCAATATAATAAAATATTTCCCATACCACATTCGACTTTATACAATTAAGTCTATTATTTCTCTTTAGCATATACAATTCAATATTGAATAAAATTTGTATTAATCCAATTGCTTACAAACTTACCTAAACAAAACACTCCAAGTATTAATTTCAGCGTGCATTTGGACATGTTGAATTCTAGCATGCATTCGGACACTTAAAAATTCAGCATACATTTGAACATTAAAATTTCACTAGTGACAAACAAATAATTTTCGGACAATTTAGTTCCTACATCCTTCCAACAAATGCTTGTTTTCTTAGCTTCAACCAATAATAATGAGACTTTACTAAAACTGAAATTTGGAAATGTAAATCCCAAAATTAAACTGCTTTTAAGCTCCAAAATTTAGTAACTCTTCAAACATAAACCGAAGCAAGAATGCATGTTAATTTCAACCACCTTTATATTTTGCTTATTACCACAAAAGCAGAACATTTATCAACCAGCATTTTACCTTAATTAGATCAAGACATATCAATTACACTAGGATTTATTGCACGATAAAATACAGCAATTACATCTTTGAAACTATCAACATTCAACGGCGGTTTCAACACCAACTTATACATTTATTTATCAACTCTTCTTCACTTCTAACACCAGTATTTTGGTAACAAATAACATGTATTTTAACTACTAACTTTGCTTATGATCCTTAAATCCGCGTTTTACCTACACGTATTAAACACTTAATAAATATGGAAATTTTTAAAGTTTCATTGCAAGGACTTATCGAATAGCAATCGAACCTACTCTTGAGCGGTTTCTTCCCCTTCTTCTGCCATCTTCATGAGTTTCTTGAGGAACTTGCTCTAAATGAGCTCAAAATTAAACATGCAGATCCTCTTCTTCCTTCTCCATTCGAATGACCAAGAAATGGGAAAAGCTCAACAATTTTTTTATTTCCTTTTCTCTTTTCTCTCTTAATTTCAATCAACACCGAAGAAGATGAACATTTTTTCCTCTTTTATCTATTATATTCTTATCACATGTATTAAAATAATACATTATAACATATAATATAATAAAATCCCAAATCACTATTACATGCAAATCATGACCAGCCACTATATCCATTTTATGGTCAATTTGCTACTTTAAACCTCCAATTTATAAAGACATCATCAATTCAGAACTTACACATTTAACCACCAAATTTTCTTTTTATGCGATTAAGCCATTTTTCACAATTAATCACCAAAACGATCAAATTTTAATATGAAATTTTCACACACACAATTCACACATAATAAGCATATAAAATAATATTAAAATATTATTTTGACTCGGGTTCATGGTCCCGAAACCACCATTCCATTTAGGGTCATAATTGGGCTGTTACATGGCTAGTCTTGGCTATCGAATCAATTGACTCCACGAGTAGAGACATAGATGTATTTATTAGTAGAATGATACATTGGACTGGACCCAAGATGAATTAATTCTGAATCTGTTTGTGAATTAATTCACTTGTGACGTTAATGGTGTGATTTACCTAAATCTTGAGTTAGTCACTGACCATGCGTATGCAACTCATGTGCTTTGATATAAGTGGAGGCTTATGCTTTAAAGATGATCGAGTCAATAGCCGTTATGTTGGGTACAGGGTTGTGTATGACATGACTTTATTAGCAACAGTGGAATTCATAGCTCAATTAAAGAGTTAATGATATCCTCTCATTGACATTGTGTGGATTGATAAATATGAAACATGACCACGAGTTGCTTGTTCTCGAATGAGCAATTTATCACAATCATTTATTGTTAGTGATCATATTAATCATTAAGGAGACACAATGGTGACAATGAGATAAAATAGTATTGTATTGACTGAACGAATTTAACTCAAAGGAATCAAGGATATCATATGAGGGTAACACACACATGACGAGGTCATTGGACAAATCAGTTGGATGAATTGCTTTTGTAAAGAGTATACAATAAGGAGTTTCCAATCATGATACTTCTTGTGGACTGAATCTATGATTAAGGAATTGTGAATTATCGGAACGATGCTTCTGGATATAATTGCAATCACTAGAGCCCAATTGTATATGTTTGATTGGTCCATCCGCTAGCTCAACAAAAGCTCGATCGGACTGCATTTGAATCAGAAGAAAATTTTACAACTTTAGGAATAATTTAATTGAGTCGATTTATTCGATGTGGAATTAAATTAGGTGGTCGTAAGAATTGTTCAACTAGAGAATTTGATTAAAGAATTTTCTTGAAAAATTAATTTGGAAAATCTAAGTGATTTTTGGAAAAATTAATTTTGATAAAGTAAAATTAAATTAATCAAATCAATTAAAATTAATATGATATTTTTGGAAGTTAGTTTTCAAGTCAGATAATTGGCCCAATGGGTAATTGAACTTGAAAATTTGACTTGAGATCATAAATTTGACTTGAAAATCTGAGACCAAGACAAAAAAATTGGTTGAATCGGGCCCGGTATGTGAAACTGAGCCGATGGTCCAACTGGTGGCTAGACTGAACCGGCAGGGTCGTCATTGGCCCCGGCCGAACTGGCAGCAACTGAATCGGCTTGGGGTGCCGTAAGGGTGTCGTACCTATATCAGCGGACACAATGGTGCCGATGGCAGTGATGGCAATATCCTAGTGACCGACGGCGGTTGGTCATCAGTGGTTTGAGTAGTGAAAGAGTTACACTCCTATTGGAACTTTACCAGAGAGTTTGATTCTAGATTAATTATTCCAAAAATAATATTATTTTAATAGTTTAATATTAAACTTAATTTAATATTTATCTTAATAGTATTTTATTAATTTAATATTAAAGTGATTATCTTAATATTAAATTTAATTTAATGTTTATCTTGTAGATAAACATTCTATTATTTTAATAAGATTTAAAATTAAATTTAATCTAATATTTATCAAGATGAATATTAGATTAAATTTAATATTAAAGTGATTAAGTTTAATCATAGTTAAACTCTTTAAACTCTCCCTATATAAAGAAAGCCTTGTGTCATTATTTACATACACTTGAATTCAAGAGAAAGTTGTAGAGAGAAAATTCTCTGAAGAGATTATTCCATAAAATTTCTAGAGATATTTTTTGATTTACAACTTGACCCAATATTTTAGAGAAATTACAAAATTACCCTACTGGTAATTTTTTTGAAATTTTTTTATTCGAAACGAGCCCGCACTCGGCAGCTGTGAGCTTGAGGATAGCGGAGAAGACTACTCGATCGAAGCGCTCATCCTAGATGAATCGAAAATGTACAATTTTGATTAAGCTCATCCTAGACGAATCGAAAATGTACAATTTTGATTAAGTGTTTATTATTTTAAATATCACAACTAAGATTCTATTTTGGAAAAAAAATTAAAACTCTAGTTTTTCCCTAAATTTATTTTCCGCTGCATTTTCCAAACTTGTATTTCCAACAGACAGAGACATTGATGTTATTATCTGGATTGAAAATACATCAAAAACCCAAGTTGAATTAATTCTACTTGTTTATAGATTAATTCACTTATGATGTTCATAGTGTGACTTACCTCAATCTTGAGTAAGTGACTAACTATATATGCATAACTCATATACTTTGATGTATTAAAAGGCTGAGTTCAAATAACTAAAGAGCAAAAAGCTAGCACGTTGAGTATACAACTTCTACATGACTTAGTTTCATTTACAATAGTGGAATTCATAGCCTAATAGAGGGTAAATGATATCCTTTCATTGGCATTACATGAAAGATGAAAAAGTAACATGGCCACTAGACAAACGATTTAATTACTATTTGTTAGTAATTGAATTTTCCATGGAGGAAGATGTAATGGTTATCGTGAGATAAAATAAGATTATATTGGTGAATTGATTTAACCTAAATAGATTAGGGATATTCTATGTGGGTAACACACATATGACAAACTTATTAAGTTGATCTGATAAAGATATATAATAATGGAGAGTTCAATCATGTTACTTTAGTGGAAAAACTCCATGATTAAGTAATGCTTTAATTAATAGGCAAAAAGCCAGAACTTAATTACAAATTATTTGAGACTAATTATATAGGTTCAATCAGTCCCTCCTCTATCTCTAGATAACCCAAAACGAATTGCATATAGAATCGATATTATGTAATGAATGAAAATGATGACGAAGAAAAATAGATCATGTAACAGCCCATTTTTAGTCAAATCAAAATAGTGGTTTTAGGACCACAAATCTGAAGTCAAAATAATTATTTTATTATTATTTTAATGTTTACAACATGATAGTATGATTGTGTGAAAATTTCGTTAATAAATTTTATTGTTTGAATGCTTAATTTGATAAAAAGGACTAAATCGCGTAAAGTGTAAAACTTGTGTTCTATTATCTAAAGGTGTTAAATGGCTATAAAATTAAATAGTGGAGGTCCTTATGTGGTAATTAATCCATTTTTATTATGAGTGGACAAGTATGGCCATTAATTAGGTGATTTAATGATTTATTATTAAGGTTAAATTTGTAATTTAGTTATTAAAGATTAATTAAATAAAAAAAATTTAATGCTTTAATCTTCTTTATTGCTGAAATTGAAGATAAGAAAATCCATATTTTAGGGTTAAAGCTTCGGTTAGTTGCTAGCTGTAAGTTCGTTTTTGTCCCTTTTTAATGATTTTTATGTTTTTAAAATCGTTGCAGCTTAATCTAGGTAGCCCAGGGACTATTTTGTTAAATATTTAGGGTTTTTCTGTTGATGAATGTTGGTGTATTTTGATGTTTAATGATAGAAAATGTATGCTTGTTGGGAGATAAACAACATTTGTTAAGTGATTTTTGACAAATTTGTCATTTAGGGATTTAATTGAGAAATGTTGAATTTTTGTGGTTAAATTGTGAAATAAATGAAAAATATAGGCTACTAGGGACTTAATTGAAATTCGGCTAGCATGGGTATAAGTTGAATTGCATGAATTTTTATTTTTATGAGATAATGACTAAATTGTAAAAATGTTAAAATATTAGGGGCAAAAATGTAAAGTTGCCTTAATGTGTATTTTGGACTAAATTGAATTGATTGATAATTAAATAAGTTAATTTTGATTACATTTAGATCAAGAAAAGCAAAATTTGGATTTAGATCGGGTAAAGAACAAGGTTTTGGACTAATCGACTCATTTTGTTGTTTTTGCATTCGAGGTAAGTTCGTATGTAATAAGCATTATTATATTTATGTTTTAAATGCTTTGATATTGCATAAATAGTGAATACGACCTTGCGGACATATTCGACGACGATTCGGCAAACGAGAAATCCCGGTTGAACCTTAGGAATAGATTAGGATACAAATGACATGCCATTAGGGGTTATGTGATTTGGGTGCTGGTCTGTACGTCCTACCGGTGGCTGAGTTGTAGGGCATGTGTTGCAGATACTCGTCAGCTTGTGTGAGCAGCAACGTGTAGCTTCGTCATGACCGTTAGCTTGTGTCAGCAGACCAGTTGATAGCTCGAGAGTGAGCATTATATGTGATACGAGACTGAGATAGCTTCATCTATATATATATGGGGCACTTAGGGTGTGAGATTCCTGAATATCCAATTGTATTCCTAATGGTTCAACGGGTATATCAAAGATGTGGTTGTGTAAATGTTGATAGGAGGTGGTACAGGTATGTACATAAATGTTCAAGCATTGAATCGAAGAAACTTGTGAAATTTATGTCTAACTTTGGGAATGGAAATTTTGGTAGGTTGATGGTTCAAAATGAGATATGTTGTGATATGTTTTAATTGCTTAATTTGTGCATATTTGGTAAGTTATGTTTATTACTATACGAACTTACTAAGCTTTATAGCTTACTTTATTTATTTTCCGTGTTTTATAGTGAATTCAAAGCTAGCTCGGATTTGGGAATCATCGAAGACTTCATCACACTATCTAACTATCATTTTGGAATTTTTGAATATATGTTTTTGGGATATATGACATATATAGGAATGTGGTCATTTTGGTACATATGCGATAGTAATGAATTTAGCCATTTGAGTTGGCTTGTAAATGTTTAATGTTTGGTTTTGTATATAGCCATAAGAGTTGTCTTATTTTGGTTGATTTAGATGTGTATATATTTGTGCAAATAGCTCTTGTTATGTGCTTTATTATGGATATGTGATGCTAGTTGGTATTTGGTAATTAGGGGTACTAATTGATTGAAATGTAAGATTGGTTTGTTTGTGATTTAGGTAAATGAGATACATAAATGAAATGTAACCATTTAGGAAATTTGAGAATGTGGGATTGGCATGAGTTGAATGGTATATTGTGGTACATATGTGCCTTTTTGTTTTTGGTATTGAAATGGTACGAATCATGCTTGGTTGAGATTGATTGAATGCCTATTTATGCCATATTGTGTGCCATTTGATTTGGAGTAGGTATATGCAAATTTGGGTGGTAAGATGGCTTGGTAAATAGCCTATTTTTGTCCACATGGGTAGACACACGGGTGTGTGCCTCAGCCGTGTGTGACACACGGTCAAGTTACACGGCCATTGTCCCCTAGTGTGTATTTTAAAATTAAGTCAGTATGCTCCACATGGCCCAGTACACGGGCATGTGACTTAGCCGTGTGGCATAAGTCAGTATACCCTACAGGTTTGGCACGGCCTAGCACACGGCTTGACACACGGGTTGGTTACACGAGCGTGTGGTTGGCCGTGTGACCCAAGTTAGTGAGTTACACGGGGTCGGACACAGGTTGGGACACGATATTGTGATCCCATTTCGAATGTCCACAAGGCCTGTGACACAGGAGTGTCTCACATGATCGGGCCACATGGGTGTGTCTCACACGGCCGGGCCACACGGACGTGTGTCCCTTGTATTTTACAAATTTTTTTAATGTTCCAAAAGTTTCCTAAGTTATCAGTTTAGTTCTGAACCACCTTGAATGCATGTTTTGGGCCTCATAGGCTCGTATAAGGGACTTGATGAATGATTATGAATGACTTGAGTTTGAATTTGATAATTGTATGGGAAATGTATACTCGATTGTGTAATAAGTCCGGTAATGCTCTGTAACCCTATTTTGACGATGGATACTGGTGTAGGGTGTTACATTCATTGATATTAGAGCTACGATTTAGTCGATTCTCGGACTAACGTAGCGTATGTGAGAGTCTAGCTATACATGCCATATATAACCTATGATAGTGTGATATCTCCTGATTGTTTAAAACGTGTTTTATATAGTAAAAGGATCTCAATTGAGCTGTAGCTGATGATGTTAAAAGTAATGCGCCAGCCTCCGTTCACGATGTAGCAGAATCAGAGTCGAGACTCGTATCGAGTAGTCATGGAGGAGAGGCCAAAGAAGCCTTCTTTCAGATGATGAATGAGTGGTTTACAGAGTTTGTTCGAATAAATTCGGCTGCTCAACAACCTGCACCCCCACCTAATCCCCAACTGGTCCCCGTAGTTCCTCAAGGTTTGGAACCTCTACGTTTGAATAAGCCGCTTGTTGATAAAATTCAAAAATACGGGACTGAAGAATTCAGAGCTACTATTGATAACGATCCTGAAAGAGCCGAATTTTGGCTTGAAATTACAATCAGAGTATTTGATGAACTATCGTGCACACCTGCTGAATGTGTTAAATGTGTTGTTTCACTTCTGAGAGACACTGCTTATCAGTGGTGGAATACTTTGATATCTGTGGTATCGAAAGAAAGAGTTACTTGGGAATTCTTTCAAACCAAATTCAGAAAGAAATACATCAGTCAACAGTTTATTGATCAGAAGCGCAAAGAGTTTCTAGAGCTGAAATAAGGCCGTATGTCTGTAGCCGAGTGCGAGAGAGAATTTGTAAGACTTAGTAAGTATGCTCGGGAATGTGTTTCAATTGAAGCCATTATGTGTAAAAGATTCGAAGACGAGTTGAACGAAGACATCAGACTGTTGGTCGGGATTTTAGAATTGAAAGAATTCGTGGTGTTAGTTGGCAGAGCTTGTAAAGTCGAAGAACTTGGTAAAAAAAGAGAAAAGCTGACTTCGAGGCTAGAGATTCGAGAAAGAGATTGATGAGAAAACCATATCAATCTTTGTCAAAGAAATCACAAGATTCATATAACCAATCGACCGCTTTAGTGGGCTATTCAAATAGAGATCGTGGAAAGCAATATACTAGTTCTAAAGCTCAAACCACTTCAGTATTGAGTGTGGGTAGTGTGAGAAACAATAAACCCGAGTGTCAACAATGTGGAAGGCGACATTTTGGAGACTGTTGGATGAATAATAAATGTTGTTTTAAATGTGGCTCGCAAGATCATTTCATTTGAGATTGTCCTGAGTTACCCGAGAAAGATAGATATCAGAATGCAAGATCGAGTAATACAGCTGCTAGAGGAAGACCACCTAGAAATGTGGGAAATGTGTCCAGTAGCAAAGCAACGGCAAAGGACTCTACTGTGAGATTCGAAGCTAGAGTACCAGCTAGAGCTTATGCTACTCACGCTTGCGAAGATGTGTCATCATCAGATATCACCGGTATATTCTCTCTCTATGACACTAATGTAATTGCATTGATTGATCCTGGATCGACTCAATTCATATGTTTGTGAAAATTTAGTGTCTAGTAAGAGTTTGCCTGTTGAGTCTATTGAATTTGTGATTAAAGTGTCGAACCCCTTAGGCAAGTATGTTATAGTTGATAAAGTTTGCAAGAATTGTCTTTTGATGACTCGGGGTTACTAATTTTCAAAAAATTTAATGTTATTACCGTTTGATATTTTGATGTAATTCTGGGTATGGATTGGTTGACGCTACATAATGCTGCTGTGAATTGTAGTCGAAAGACTATTGAATTGAAATGTCAGAATAGTGAAATCTTTCAAATTAAATTAGATGAGTCAAGTCGGTTGCCTGTTGTGATTTCATCGATGTCAGCTTAGAGATATGTGAGAAAAGGTTATGATGCTTATCTGGCATATGTACTGGATACAAAAGCATCTAAATCGAATATTAAATTAGTACCAGTGGTATGTGAATATCCGGATGTGTTTCCAGAAGAGTTGCCTGGGTTACCACCAATCAGAGAGGTCTTGAATTAGTACCGGAAACATCACCGATATCGATAGCTCTGTACAAAATGGCTCCGACAGAATTGAAAGAATTGAAAGCTCAGTTGTAAGAGTTAACAGATAGAGATTTTGCACGACCTAGTTTTTCGCCCTAAGGTGCACCAGTTTTGTTTGTAAAGAAAAAGATGGATCGATGAGGATGTGTATTGATTATCGTCAGGTCAACAAGGTTATGATTGAGAATAAGTATCCTTTTTCGAGAATTGATAACTTGTTCGATCAGTTGAAAGGGGCAACAATGTTCTTGGACATTGATTTAAGATCTGGTTATTATCAGTTGAGAGTAAAAGATTCAGATGTGCTGAAAACTGCATTCAGAACAAGGTACATGCATTATGAATTTCTTGTTATGCCTTTCGGATTAACTACTACTCCTGCAGTTTTTATGGATTTGATGAATCGAATATTTAGACCGTATTTAGACAGATTTATTGTTGTATTTATTGATGACATTCTGATCTATTCCTGAGATGAGTCTGAGCATGCTGAACATTTGAGAATTATGCTACAAACCTTGAGAGATAAGCAAACTGTTTGCTAAATTCAGTAAATGTGAGTTTTGGCTTTGAGAGGTTGGATTTTTGGGACATATTGTTTCAGCGAAAGGCATCAGAGTTGATCCGAGTAAGATTTCAGCATTTGTTATGTAGTAGCCTAAATTAGGGGCTAGTCGGAATAGTGATCTCGAGACCACTAATTTGAGGTCGGAGCAAATTTATTTTAATTTTATTTTATGGGTTATAACATGATTAAAAGGGTGTATGAAAATTTTGGTGCATTAATTTTGGTGATTTCATGCTTAATTAGGAAAAGGACTAAATTCTCATAAAGTGTGAAAGTTCCATTATACAAGGTAGAGGTGTCTAATAGCCATAGAATATGAAATTGGAGGTCCTTAAAGTGCAATAATGCCATTATAAGTGTGTTGGCCTGCCATGTAGACAAGGGAGACAAGAGCATTTATTTTTGGTCAACATTTGGTGAAATTAGGTGATAAAAATGAATAAAATAAGATGAATAAAAGAAGCAATCATCTTTCACTATTCATCTTTCCTCTTCCACCGAAAATTGAGAGAAAATAAGGGTTCTTGGAGTTCAAATTTTCAGCAAAACAAACCCCTTGCAAGTAAGTGATTTTGGTGGTTTTATTTGATAATTTTTGTACTTTTGGAACCACCAAAGCTTAAGCTACCTAATGAGGGGACTAATTTGCAATATGGTTGAAAGATTAGAGATTTTCCATGAGAGTGTTTATGTTGTGAGCTGAGTTTTTATGGGAGAAAATGAATGTTAGGGAGATGAGAAACAACTTTTTTGAAATGTGTTGTCATGAAAACACCTAAATGGGACTAAGATGCAAATGTTGTAGTTTGGTAATAAATGCATGAAATAGTTGGATTTGAGAGTAGTTGTAAGAGGAATAAATGTTCAGCTAGGCTTGTTTAATAAAAAAATGTGATGAAAAATGATTTACGAGCCTAGGGGCAAAATCATAATTTTGCCAAAGTCTAAGGGCAAAATGGTAATTTTGCCAAAGTAAAAATTTTAAAATGTATTGATTAGTGTGGTGATTAAATGAGTAAATTTTATTGTTCCAGATCAAAGAAAACGAGATTCCGACCTACAACGGGAGAAAAGAGAAACATGGACAAATAGGTCCCTTTCTACCCTTTTCGGTATCGAGGTAAGTTCGTGTGCAAATAATGAAATCTTATGTGAGGTATTTAATATTTCAATGTTGAATGAATTGTATATTGTATTTACGAATATATATTAAATACGATTTGACGATATGGCAAGAGATGAAAATCTCCAATTGAACTTAAGTATAGAATGGAAGGAAAATATACTACGATAATTAAGGTCCCGTGTAATACCATATTTGGAATATGGCCTTCGTGTGAGATTTCATATAAGACCATGTTAGGGACATGGCATCGATATGATATTTCATGTAAGACACTATTGGGAATAAGATGTTGATATAATACTGAATGTATGAGACTCGATAGTATCCTTTGACATTTTGAATGATTCAACAGTTATGTTGAAAATGAGGAAGTATGTGGACATGTCATGAGAGGTACAGATATGTGCCCAGAACTCATTTGAAGTGAATTCGGTATGTGATGAACCCATGGTAAGTTCATGTGTAAACGATACCTCTTGATTGCATATGTTAAACTTATTAACGCATTGTGTGAATGTGAATGACTATTGTAAATGAGCATTTGGAATAGGAAAATGAAAGGCGGATAAATACATGTGAGTGTGTAATTAAATGGTGGGCTGTGTGCGATACCACCTTAATATTTATTAACGATGGGTTGTGTGCGATACCATCATATTTATTATCGATGGTGGGATATGTGTGATACCACCTTAATATTTATTTACGATGGGCTGTGTGCGATACCATCGTATTTATTATCGATGGTGGGCTATGTGCGATACCACCTTAATATTTATTTACGATGGGCTGTGTGCGATACCATCATATTTATTATCGATGGTGGGCTATTTGCGATACCACCTTATTATTGTTATCGATGGGCTGTGTGCGATACCATCGTGTTTAGTATTAATGGTGGGCTATGTGCGATACCACCTTATTTATTATTATTAAGAGGGGTTAATCGAAAAATTGTATAAGTAAATATTTCATATTACTTTGTCGTGATAAATCCAGGGTATAATTGCTAGTAAAGGTGAATAATGTTTTACGTTATGTACTTGTGATATGTGAAGGTTTGGAATGAGTAAGCATTTTGAATGATTGAATGAGTAACCATGAACTTAGATGTAAATCTCATTATAATACCTTTGTGGTGGAGCAAAAAAAATAAATGTCAATAGTTAATTTATATTTGCTTATGAACTTACTAAGCGTTATTGCTTACTCCTCCTCTTTTCCTATCTCTTATAGGTTAACTTAGCTAGCTCGGGTTGGAGATCACCGGAGATGCTTTCACACTATCGAGCAGTCACTTGGGAATAAGTTTTCAAGTCTTCTTGAGATATGGCATGTATAGGGATCTTATTTTGGTTTAATTAAGTCAAAGTTAAAGTAGCCAAATGTGTTGGCCTAAAAGAGTTATGGGTTGGTTGTGTATAGCCATGGATGATGGCTCATGTCGATTGTAATGATGTTAATAATAGTTCTCCCTCGTATATAGGAAGATAGTTTGATTTTCATGATTCAAATGTTAGTAATAGTTCTCCCTCGTATATGAGAAGATATTTTGATTTTCATGATTCAAATGTGATAAATCAAGAGTTATAATTGATGATTTGAGAATGTTATGTGCAAGTGAGGGTGGCTAAATGGCTTGGAAAATAGCCTTGAATTGGTCCATACGGGTAGACACACGGGCGTGTGTCTAGGCCATGTGTGACACACAGTTAGTCCCATGGGTGTGTGACTTGGCCGTGTGTCCCCTGCATGTAAGTCTTGCAAGTCAGTGTCATCCACGGGCTAGCCACACAGGTGTGTCTAGGCCGTGTGGAGCACAAGGGCCAAGAACATGAGATATATCATAGGCTTGGAACACGGGTGTGTGATATATCACACGGGCATGTGGCATAGTTTTATGTCAAAATTTTTAAAGTGTTTAAAAGTTTCAGTTTAGTCCCTTAGCATCTTGAGTATATGTAAAGGGTCTCATAGACCCATGAACAGGGCGTTACCATTGTAAATGAAAAAAGTTTTAAATTGGATCAAATTTTATAGCCCAAAGTTGAATGCTCAAGCAAGTCGAGTCCGGTACCTGGTTCCGGAGTTGAATACGGGTAAGGGGTGTTACATGTTAATTGCAAACCACCAAGAAATGTATTCGAAGTCAGAAGCTTTTGGGATTAGCTGGCTATTATCGGTGTTTTGTAAAAGGATTCTCGATGATTACTATAATAATGACTAGATTGCTACAGAAAGATGTGAAATTCGAGTAGTCCGAGAAATGTCAACAGAGTTTTGAGCAGTTGAAAGCATTGTTAACTGAGGCACTAATTTTGGTTCAACCCGATTCAGGTAAAGAGTTTGTAATTTTTAGCGACACGTTATTGAATAGTTTAGAATTGAAACCACATGAAAAGAATTATCCGACGCACGGTTTAGAGTTGGCCGCTATTGTATTTGCATAAAAAATTTGGCGACATCATTTATATGGTGAAAAGTTCCACATCTTTACGGATCACAAAAGTTTAAAGTACATAATAACTTAGAAAGATTTGAATTTGCAACAACGAAGATGGCTAGAGTTGCTGAAAGACTATGAGTTAGTATTGATTATCATCTGAGAAAAGCGAATGTAGTCGTGGATGCTTTGAGTAGAAAATATTTATTTTCTTTGAGAGCTATGAATACGCAATTATCTTTGTCCAATGATGGTTCGATTCAAGCAGAGTTAAAAGCTAAATAGGTATTTGTTCAGCAAATTTGTGAGCTTAGAAGTGTGATAATGAATTGCAAGCTAAAAGAGTACAGTGTGAGTCAACTAGTGATTTAGACTATCAGATCGAATCAATGATTGTTTAATGTTCTGAGATAGAATTTGTGTGCCAAAGAATTCCGAGCTTATTCAGAAAAGTATACACGAAGCACAAAGTGGTTGTTTATCTGTTCACCTGGGGAATACTAAAATGTACAATGATTTAAAACAGTTGTATTAGTGGTCGGGCATGAAATGAGACATTTCAGAATTTGTGTCGAGATGCTTGGTTTGTCAACAAGTTAAAGCTGAACATCAAGTGCCTTCGGGATTACTACAACCTGTGATGATACCAAAATGGAAATGGGATAGAGTTACAATGGATTTCGTATTAGGATTGCCCCTATCTCTGAAAAAGAAAAATGTTATTTTGATTGTCGTTGATCAACTGACGAAATCGACACATTTCATCCCGATACGTACAGACTATTCACTTGATAAATTAGCTGAGTTGTACATTTTCGAGATCGTTAGATTACACAAGGTGCCATTTTCTATTATTTCGGATAGAGATCCGACGTTCACATCATGATTTTGGAAGAAATTACAAGAGGCTCTGGGTATACGGTTGTACTTTAGTACCGCATTTCATCCCCAAACTGATGGTCAGTCTGAGAGAGTAATTCAGATTCTTGAAGATATGCTTCGTTGTTGTGTTTTAGAATTTGAAGGCAATTAAGAGAAATATTTACCATTGGTTAAATTCGCGTACAACAACAGTTTTCAATTGAGCATAAAGATGGCACCGTATGAAGCATTGTATGGTCGCAAATGTCGAACTCCATTGTATTGGACCGAACTTAGTGAGAAAAAGATTCATGGGGTTGATTTGATTAGAGAGACTGAAGATAAAGTGAAAGTAATTCGCGATAGTTTGAAAGTAACTTCAGATCGACAGAAATCGTATGCGGATTTGAAACGTAAAGACATTGAATTTCAGATCGATGATAGAGTATCCTTGAAAGTGTCTCCGTGGAAGAAATTTTTTCGATTTGGTCGCAAAGGTAAACTAAGTCTGTGATTCATCGGGCCGTATAAGATTATTGAAAGAATAGGGCCAGTGGCATATCAGCTAGCGTTATCGTTAGAATTAGAAAAGATCCACAATGTATTTCATGTATCGATGTTACGATGGTATCAATCGGATCTGATACGAACCGCCTCGGAATGAGTCAAGTCGTATGTAAATTTCCCAATCATCTTCGAGAAACAATGAATAGTTGATAGTTTAAGAATATGGTTTGAAAAGGTAAGATGTGGAAGAAGGAATGGATTTTGGTTCAAAATGGTAAGATGTGTTAAGATAGAATATTAGTATTTGGTACGAGTTGGATAAGAAAGGGAAAATGGACTAAACAAAAGTGCAAACAAGAACCAATACCGATTTGGTATCGACCCATTGTTTATAAGCCCTTTAGTTCGATTTATGAGTGGTTAAGGTAACCTCGACCCACTATCTAGCAAGATAGGAACCTCAGCATGTTTGAACGCCACACTACAAGTGGTGATAAGTTCAGTTTTCGACAAAGAAAAACGGATGACACAACTAGAACACTAGGTAGCCAACGAATATTTAAACAAAAATAGAGAAAAATTTGCCTCACAAATTAAGCATAACATTAACAAATTATCAAAAGTTGTCCATCAATAGGTTGATTACATATATTTATAGTATCAAAAGAAGCTAGCTGAATGGTCACTTTTAAAGACGCTAATAATGAGCTCCAATGAAAAGTCTTAACTTTTGAAATTCTAGCCAAGTAACTCCCATCTTCAATATGATTAATTTATTCAATTAAGTTGTTGTCAAATTCCTTTGAAGTCTCCATGACCAATCGAAAAGACACTAGCCTCTTTGATGGACAATTGATTGCATGTAGTGAATACTTATGAAGCCAACGGTTATGGAAGTTGAAGACAAAGAGGCTACCGAAATTAAAGAAGAATAATGCTCTTCTTTAATTGAAAAAATATTCTTAATGATGTATTAAGCCTCTTAATATCAACCCCCTCTTGTGTAACCGAATTCACTTGAAAAGCCATCTCAATGAATACATAACAACCTTTTGATGTAATGGATGTGAGTTGAAAAGTCACATGCAATTATCACATGTAACCGACACATTAATGCAATTATTAAACTTAAAACAAATTAACAACTAACTTAAATAAATAAACTAACACTTAAGCATAATTTAATCCAGCAACTAGCTTAATTAAATAAAGCATTATTAAATGAACTTTAACTCATGCATCAATAAATTAACCTAGTAACTAGATTAATTAAAGAGGCAACTATTAAATTAAATTAATTAAAAGAACATAATTAATTAAACTAAGTTGAGTTGAATTAATGACCAACAACTCATTTATTAAACTAAGATGCTTAAATGCAAATATTTAAAATGCAAGCTAAATGCAAAGCTGAAAATTAAATAAAGAGTTCAATTTAGTTGGAACGGTTCAAAGAGCTGGAATTGAGCTGAAATAGGTTTGCAAAATGTTGCAAGGAAACTTTATTGAGATGGTTCCAACTTGATCTATTCCTCCAACCAAAGCCTTGCCCCACAATTGGTTAACTAAGGCGAAATGGCCTCTTTGAATTGCTTAGCTCGAGCTCATATAATTGGTCCTTGGGGTAGCACCATTGAATCCTTGCTCGAACTAGGTGCACTCCGGGGCGCGATCATATCATTCCCCCCTCTTCGAAATGACTTGTCCTCAAGTTGAAATCTACATCAAAAGGGGTTAAATCTGAAACATTAAAAGTTGCACTAACGTTAAATTCACCAGGCAAATCGAGTTTATAAGAGTTTTCATTTATGCGCTCAAGAATTTGGAAGGGGCCGTCTCCGCGAGGTAACAATTTTGACTTTCTTTGAGCGGGAAAATGTTCCTTGCGCATGTGAACCCAAACCCACTCTCCGAGTTCAAAGACCACTCGTTTTCGTCCTTTGTTAGCATTTTGCACATAATACTCGGTTCTTGCCTCAATGTTAGCTCGCACCTTTTAATGTAATTCTTTGACAAAGTCGGCCTTTTTCTTCCCATCTACATGAACCAATCTATCAGTAGGCAAAGGTAATAAATATAAATGTGTCAATGGATTGAAATCATATACAATTTCAAAAGGAAAAAATTTGGTAGCAGAATGGATGGAGCGGTTATAGGCAAACTCGATATGTGGTAGGCAATCTTCCAAGACTTCAAGTTCTTACAGATGTGGCTGCTAGTCAAAAATAATAATTTAGTTCCTAATTTTCCCCACAAGGACCTCCAGAAATGGCTCAAAAATTTTGCGTCACGATCAGACACAATGGTACGAGGAATGCCATGAGGTCGAACGATGTCTCTGAAAAACAAATTTGTAATATGAACATCATCATCAGTTTTAGTGCAAGCAATAAAATGAGACATTTTCAAAAAACGATCGACAACCACAAAGATAGAATCCTTCCCCCTTTTTTTACGCGATAATCTAAGAACAAAGTCCATAGAAATATCAACCCCCGGTGCTTCAGGAATAGGTAATGGCGTGGATAAACCATGTGGCTGAACCTACGATTCAACCTTTTTACAAACTATACACCTTTTGCAAACTTGTTCCACATATTTGCGCATTCGCGGCCAATAAAAGTGTTCTTGAAGAGTTGCAAGCATCTTGTTGACTCCAAAGTGTCCCATGAGTCCGCCACTATGGGCCTCGTGCACTAATAAGTCTCAAACAGAGCCAAAAGGAATGCAAAGTTCACCTTCTTTAAAAAGAAAGCCTTCATACCTATAAAAGTTTTCAAACACACCATTCTCGCATGCAACATAGATCTCTCCAAAATAAGAGTCGTTAGTGTAAGAGTCTTTTAACAAAGCAAAACCAAGAATTTTGGAATCTAAATATGACAATAGAGTGTACCTTCTCGAAAGCGCATCAGCCACTATGTTATCTTTACCTTTTTTGTGTTTTATAACATAGGGAAACGATTCAAGAAACTCTACCCATTTTGCGTGACGTCGATTCAATTTGTTTTGGCATTTGATATGCTTTAAAGCTTCATGATCGGAGTGTATGACGAACTCCTTTGGCCATAAATAATGCTGCCACATCTCAAGGGCTCATATGAGCGCGTACATCTCTTTATCATATACCGGATAATTGAGTACTGCTCCATTAATCTTTTCGCTAAAATAAGCCACATGTCGTCCTTCTTGTGTCAAGACAACTCTGATTCCAATGCTTGAGGCATCATACTCAACCTTGAAGGTCTTCGAGAAATCTGGAAGAGTAAGTAAAGGAGCATTAGTAAGCAATTCTTTAATTTGAACAAACGACTTTTCTTGCTCATCATTCCAATAGAAAGTATAGTTCTTTTTAATGACACTCGTAAGAGGAGTGGCAATGGTGCTGAAATTAGGAACGAGACATCAGTAGAAACTTGCTAGGCCATGAAAACTTCGGACTTGCATGATACTCGTTGGCCTTGGCAAATCTTGAATGGCCTTGATCTTTTCTTGGTCTACTTCGAGACCTTCCACGCTAACTAAAAAACCTAAAAAGACAACTTTATCAGAATAGAAAGAACATTTTTTTAGGTTGGCATATAATGTTTCTTTTTGCAAAACTTCTAAAATGGATTTGAGATGTCTTACATGATCTTCAATGGACTTATTATATATCAATATGTCATCAAAATACACAACATAATATTTACCGATAAAAGACCTTAACACGTAATTCATTAACCTCATGAACATGCTAGGTGCATTGGTAAGGCCAAAAGGCATGACCAACAATTCGTACAGCCCGTGCTTGGTCTTGGATGCTATTTTCCACTCGTCACCTTCTCGCATCCGAATCTGGTGGTAGCCACTTTTTAAGTCAATTTTGAGAATACTTTGGCTCCGCTGAGTTCATCAAGCATGTCGTCAAGACGAGGAATTGGATGACGGTATTTAATGGTGATCTTGTTTACGACTCGGTAATCTACTCATATTCGCCATGTTCCGTCTTTTTTCGTTACTAGTAAAATAGGAACAAAACAAGGACTAAGACTCTCTTGTACATAGCCCTTTTCCAACAGATCATTGACTTGCCGTTGTAGTTCTTTAATCTCTTCTAGATTGGCTCTATAAGCGGGACTGTAATCAGCCCAATCTGCCCGGGCCCATACCATAACCAAAATTAAACCAAATCATAACCAAATTAAAAAGTTAACAGTCCAACAGTCCAAATTAAATAGCCCATTACACCTAAACCTAATTTTAGCCCAAATAAATAACCCCAACCCAATTCTAGAACTGGCTCGAATGGCCCAAATGATTTTGGTAGACCAAAACCATAAGGGTTCCAGAAGCTAACAGCGCCTCGCGCATGCCTCTACGCGCCCCACCATGCACGCCTCCATGCGCACCACCACGCATGCCTCTGCAGCCTCCGTACCTCTAGCGAGCCTTCGTACACCAAGTCCGTGCCCGTACCTGCACCAAAGAAAGGGGACAAATAGAGCAACAGAGCAGCAAAGAAAACAAAAAGAAAAATAGTTGTAATTTTCTTTTTTTTATTTTTAATTTTGATTTCGGCTTTAAAAGGCTGAAAACAAACCATTGTTTTTTTACGAACACTGATTCTTACGCATACAGAGAAAAATACAGAAACAAAGGTGATTTTTGATTTCAATCTTTCTTGAATTTCAGATTCGATTTAGGGTTATCATTCGATTCATTTTTTTCTATTTCTTTTTGTATGTGGGAATAAAAGGGAAGGGATAAGAAAGTACCTGATTTGGGTAGTGTCGTCGGAGCTTCGTCTCCTCCGTCGAAGCCACGCCTAAGGGGAAATCGAGGCCTTCTTCGGATGGATTTTGGGTTTCGACTGAGAGGGAAATGAAAAGGGGATAGGGTTGATTTCAAAAGAAGAGGGGGGAGGTCAAATTTTGGATTATTTTTTAGGTTTTATTAGCCTTTTAAAATAGTGCGAAATGGCGTCGTTTGAAGCCTGATTAAGTGGCATCAAAACGATGCCGTATAAGGCCGCCCAACCCGACCCGATTCGATATCCACAGGATCCGCGCATTTTCACGGTGATGGATTATTTGCTTATCAGGCCCCTCCGTGTTTGCAGAAGGTTTCAATGAGGTCCCATGTTCGTTTTTTAATTTAGCCCCGATTTTTGTTGTTGTTTCAATTTAGTCCTCAAACTGTTAAGTGACCAATGTTGAACGGCGTCGTTTCGGGTGTTTGGGTTAATTGCTCATTTAATCCCTATTCTTCGCGCGCATTTTTCATCTGGGTCCTCCTGTTGATTTAATGTTTAGCTTTTAGATTTCTAATTTTGTTTTAATTTTAGTTTCGTCCTTAACCTATTTTAATTTATTTATTTTTATGTTTACATTTTATTATTCTTGTTATTATTATTTATCCTTTTTATTTCTTATTATTTATAAATATATATCATTTATATTAAATTTCTATAGTATCTACGTTAAATATTCTTATATGTTATATGGTTTAAATTATCTCATTTTTTACTTTATTTACCATTTTAAAAAATTGTTTTATAATTACTTATTTTAAGATTTTTATGTTATTTTTTAAACTGTTTTACACTTTCATATATTATTCATTTCAAACATTTTTACATGCATTAATAAATTTAAATCTTTATATGCTTGATAGGGTTGTTTTCAAATTAATTATTTTTAATCATTTATACATACACATTGTCTCTTAAAATAATTTTATATAATATTGGTTTTAATTATTTTTTATTTTACATTAATTTTTGTATATTATTTTGCTTCATTTTCTTCAATTGCTAATGTCGAAATTGTGTTATATGATTATTGCTATTGTATGGATTATAAATGGTTAATTTGTAACTATTAATTATTTGTGATTCATCATTGTAATATTTGATGTATGGATTAATATCGGCTTTGTATATTAGTATTCCATTATATCTTATGAAAAATGTTGTGTTTTAATGTCATTTCAGTTTTAAAATCATTTTTACTCAAAGTTTTTTTAAAAATAAGGCAATGCTCGTGTTTGGAGGTTTCGAGAAAATCGTGCCCTAACTTACTGGGAAACCTAGCAATCGAGTACCCTTTTCTCTTTTAAAACAAAATGCATAATATTTTAAATAAAAAAAACTTAAACTTGGGAATTTGAGACATTGCGCCCTAACTCACTGGGTGTGATATTTTATCATCTCGAGATAAGAATTGCGCCCTAACTCACTGGGTGTGATATTTTATCATCTCGAGATAAGAATTTCAAAAAAACGAAGGCAATATTCCATATTCGGGAATTTCGAGAAATTGTGCCCTAACTTACTGGGTTCCAATTTTTCATAAGGCTCAAATAATCGAATACCCTTCTCAAACTTTATTACTGGGTTTTTAAAAATCAAAGATAAATTTAATTTCGAGAATATAAGATGTTGTGCCCTAACTTACTGAGTACGACATTTTATTTCTTCGAAATAAGAAGTTTTGGCATCCAATTGGATTCTGTCCAAATGTATCTTAAGCAAACGGATCATAATCTAGAATCTTTTCAAATTTTTGACATTAAGACATTAAATAATCAATTAGGTACCAATTTTGGGCGCTACGAGGGTGCTAATCCTTCCTCGTACGTAACCGACTCTTGAACCCATTTTCTCGAGTTTTTATAGACCAAAATATGTTTTAATAAATTAAAGTTTTATTAAAGTTCTCAATTTCAAGGTGATCCGATCACAGCTCCAAAAGAGGGTCGGTGGCGACTCTATTTTCGTCTTCAAAGTCGACCTCATTTTTCTAAAACTTAAAAATGGTTTCAATAGTTTGGCGACTCCACTGGGGATAATAAGAGAGTCAAGCCGTAAAAGTGATTATTTTCTGTCTTTTCGTCGTAAAATTGAAAATTTGATTTAAAAAATTACGATCCTTTTATTGCATTCACTTGCGTCATCTCATTTGATTACTATGGTTCGAGTCTTATAGAATACTTTTGCATCATATGTCATGACCGCTGGGTCACACCCTTTTAAGTGGAAGTGAGAAGCTTCTCCTTCGTGAGGTTTTCATCTCCGTGCTGGATAGTGAATTGCTTCCGGGATGCATCCGTACCTATGTCATCTTGAGATTTTCATCTCCGTCCGACCATAGGAAAATGTGTCCCCCTGAACTGAACTCGGTCCGTATGAACTTATAATGGGTGAGGATCAAGGAATCTGCTGGTTCAGGTACCTCAACTTTAGAAGCTGAACTGTATATAGAAAACTCTGAGAGCCCACCCTAGGTAGAGCGGCACTAAACCTTACCAGGTCACCCAGATATGTGCTTGTTTGTTTTCCTTTTTGTTCATGCTTTAAATTTTGTTTCTGTACTGACTTTTTGTGTTTTATCTTTGTTATTTTGCATGCCTTTCCATATTTAAGAGGTGTCGATTCGGGTTAGGTTGCTAGATTAGAGAGCTGTCCATGGAAAACGACTTTCTTGATGAAGTGGAAGATAACGCGGGTTGTCGAACTTGGTCAGAAACAATACAATTTAGAGAAGGGAGAAGTCTAGCTGCGGGGCATGTGTTAGAGTTATGGGACTACACTCTTATTAGTGTTACGCAAAATAATCTTCAAGAGTTAAAAATGACATGGGATCAGTGGAACGATTAGACCAAGAGGTTGTTCTACCATAATAATGGGTATTTGCCATACTTACTTGGCATCAAGGTAGACGAGCAGTTATTTCGAGCCCTCACTCAGTACTGGAACCCCACATATTATTGCTTTACCTTTGGGAAAGTGGATTTGGTACCCACAATAGAAGAATACACGGCTCTACTGCATTCCCCAAAAGTTCAAGTTGATAGAATCTATTTGAGAGCTGCCTATGTCCCAACCTTTTGGAAGAAGTTGGTGAGCATTACAGGAATGATTGAGCAGTGGATTGCAGCCAGGATTAACCAAAAGGTCGAGTGCAAGTGCATCCCGTGGAAGAATTTAAGGGATTTGATTCTAGCTCATCTAGATATGAATAGGAGAGTTGATGTTTTTGCATTGAGCATCTACAGATTGATGCTATTCCCTAGAGCTTTAGGGTATGTAGATGAAATAGTCACAGATTTCTTCGACAAACTCAGTAAAGGGGCCACGCTAGTTCTTGCAATCTTAGTTGAGGCTTTTAGGTCTTTGAATGCATGTAGAAGATCCGGAGAGGGCAAGTTCGTAGGGTGCGCTCAGTTGTTGCTGGTTTGGTTTCACAGCCACTTCTGGAAGGTGGATAAGATTCCTTATCGAGTCTTCTCTGATAATTATTCCCCACTGAAAGAAATAGCAGCAACACCAAGAAGTGACGACGTGTCAGAGGAGAATTGGGTGGCACTTTTCCAAAATATTCAGGAGGAGGATATTGAATGGAGAGCTCCTTGGTTCATGCCCAGTGAGATCTTGTTCCGATGCAAAAATTTTGATTGGGTCCCTTTACTCAGAATTTGGGGAGCCATTGGTTATGCTCCTTTATTGGCACTAAGACAATATGGATCAAGGTAATTTATATCGGCAACACATGGTCTGGCACAATGTGAGTTCTTGTATACAGGAGATAATTACAAGAAGAGGATCAAGGAGATTTCCACTGCTTGGAATCAGACTCGTCGGATGAAAAAGTTGATGGTAGGATCAATGACTACTCCTGAGTATAGTGGATGGATCAGTAGAAGGTTTAATGACAACATCCTGGGGCCAAGTCTGGAAGGCGTACGATCGATGGAAGAATATTTACAGGTAGTCCCATCAGAATTGGAGATAATAAAACAAGATTTTGAAAAGAGGAATAGGGAGCTGGAGAAGAGAATAGAGAAATTAGAGGAAGAGAAGGTGCATTTAAGGTTAGATACCAATGTTCAAAAGTTAGAGGTTGAGAGGCAAAAGAAAGGAAAAAATAAGGCCGAGGAAGACTTGGATAGTTTAAAGATAGATTACAAAAAAATTACGTCTATCAATGAGAGCCGTTGGATTGAGGAAAACTTCAGAGTAGTGGCGACAGAAAATTCAAGCAGAAAAGGCCAAGGCTGATCAGGGGAAGAAAAGGTTCTAAGAGGCTCAAACTCAGAGAGAGGTTCTAGAAAGGAGTCTATCAGAAGCCCAGAACGACAAAGAGGAATTAAAAGCCAGAGTGACAGAGCTTGAAAAAGTACTCTACCAGTATAGAAATTATAATTCCACGGCTGAGCTAAGGGCAAGTTTGAGCAAAATTGAACAAAAGAAAGGAAGAATAGAAGAGTTAGAGTCTGCTTTGCAAAGTTGTAAGCTTCGGGTAGAGTTTCTTGAAGGAAATGAGGAGTGTTGGAAGGAACAACTTCATCACTCTCAGAGTCAAGTCAACGGTCGAGGTTACATTATAGGTGAAGCTGTGGCTCAGATCTGGGAGGTAGCTGACCATCTACAAACCTTAGTAGTTCAGGCCGACACGCTGAGTGTGAAGTATGAGCTGGAATCAGACAAGGGTCAGGAACTAGCTTCGTTACTTAGGAAAGGTAAAACTCTAAGCTTTAGGGCAAAAGCCGTATTTCTAATTCATTTTATTACAGAGCTTTGTTTTCTAATAAAATTTTGTAAATGGAATTGAATCAGAATCGACGTCTTTTGCATTTCATGCATCTGCATTGCATCATATGCATTAAAGTTCACTAAAAGATTCTAATTGATTAATAATTATTTTAGTAATCTGGAAACCGACCAAAATCAACCAAACACGTATCCTTACGGTACAAGAAGGAAAACTAAAGTAATGGATAAAAGACTAGAAAGGTTGAAACAAATGTAGAAGGAAATAGAAGAACAGATGCAAGCACAGATGTAAGAGCAGCTAGTTAAGATCCAGCAAGATATGATGGACAAAATGATGGAATCACAAAGGAATATGATAACCCAAATGACTCAGATAGCTGTTAAATGGGCTTATGGATAAAGGAAAGAGCCCCATGGTTAATGTTGAGGAGAATACTGAGTATCCTCAATATCCCCTAGTTATACTCCACTACATGTGCAAACACGACCTGAAGTAACTTTACAAAGGCCATCTATCATGATCAAACCTCAACAATTCCAAGCTGGTGCTTCAGTGAACCTCCAAACTGGCTCAGGCTCAGGAGATAATCCAATCATTACTAACGTCCCTGATTTGGATGAGATAGCTGAAGGAGAGAGGACAAAAGTAATTACCAAAGCAGTTAGAAGATAGATGTAAATGGTTGGAAGAGAAGTTTAAAGCGATCGAAAGTGCTGATAACTGTTATGGAATTGATGCCAAAGATTTAAGCTTGGTCCCAGACTTGGTGCTCCCATACAAATTCAAAATGCCTGAATTTGAGAAGTATAATAGGACAAGTTGCCTCGAGGCTCATATTACTATGTTTTGTAGAAGAATGACAGGGTACATTAATAATGACCAACTATTGATCCATTGCTTCCAAGATAGCCTGGTGGGGGCAGCAGCCAAATGGTATAACCAGTTGAGTCGTGCCAGAATTGGTTCATGGAGAGATTTGGCTTAAGTATTCATAAAACAATACAACCACGTGACAGACATAGCACCCAACAAGATTGCACTCCAGAACATGGAAAAGAAGACAAATGAGAGCTTCAGGCAGTACGCCCAATGATGGAGGGAGGTAGCGACACAGGTCTAAACCCTACTCTTAGGGAAAGAGATGACCATGCTCTTCATCAGTACTCTGAAGGCTCCATTTATCAACCACATTTGGGAAGCGATACCAAAAGATTTTTTGATATCATAATGTCCGGGAGATGATAGAAAACGCGATAAGATGTGGGAAGATTGAAGCAGGGGAAAGCACCAAGAGATGAGCCTCGAGAAGGAGGGAGAATGAGGTAAATAACACGAGTATGTATAAAAAAGGTCATTCAAGAGCAATCACGGTGAGCCAGCCAAAAGCAACAACCACTAATCATCAAGGTCCCCCGAGATAAGAATCCAACACAAGGGTGAACAACGAAAGGATACAGTTCACACCTATACCCATGATGTATAGAGAGCTGTTCCAGAACCTCTTTGATGCACATGTGGTAGCCCCTTTCTACTTAACACTGTTGTAACCCTCGTTTCCAAAGTGGTATGACGGAAACACCCAATGCAAATATCATGTTGGAATCACGGGGCATTTAATTAAAAATTTCACCACATTCAAGAAAGTAGTCTAAAAGCTAATAAAAATGGGGATCGTCAAGTTTAACGACCCACCCGTACCAAATGTAGCAGGAAACCCCTTTCCTAATCATATTGATCGGGGAGTAAATGGAATAAATGAAGGTAGGGGCAGGAAAGTCAAATATGATATCGTAGAGGTCAAAATCCCATTGAAGCAAGTTTGGAAGAAGATGGTGAAGAGAGGACTGATCATATCAGATTCGAAAGAGAGGACTGAAGGAAAGATGAACCATTGCGAGTTTCATAATAGAGAAGGGTATGGAATCTAGGAATGCACTAAGTTCAGAGCTATAGTGCAAAATTTGATGGATAATAAAGAGATGGAATTTTACGAGGAGATTGATGGATCAGAAGAATGAGAGGTTTATGCTTCAGAGGAAGGATCATTGGAAAAAGTTCAAAAGGGAAACCGCCCAGTAGTAATCATCTTGAAGCCAAGAGTCAATGAAGCCAAAACATAGATAGCACCGTGAGTCATAATTCAAAAGCCAGCAGTTTTTTCCGTATAGGGATAGCAAGAGAGTCCCTTGGAACTATGATTTTAATGTGACAATCCAAGGAAAAGAGGATCCAGCTAGTGCTTCAAAGGAGGATCAAAATGTAGGTTCTCACACTCGTAGTTGGAGATGCTATGATTTGATAAAAGGGAAACTCTAATGGTGGGGCAAGAGAAGGAAAAATCAGTCGAGCCTGAGTCGCCCATCAATGAGCCAGTGAGAGAGGAGGAAGCTAGGGAGTTCCTAGAATTTTTGAAACACAGTGAATATTGTGTTGTAAAATAGCTGCACAAATAGCCAGCGTGCATTTCTGTGTTAGCTTTGCTTTAGAATTTAGAGGTACACAGAAATGCACTAATGAAGGTCTTGAATGAGACATATGTGGCCAATGATATCTCAGTTAGTAAGCTGGACCGGCTAGTCAGTAAATATAAGTGCTGATAATTTCACCTACTTCAACGATGATGAAATTCTACCAGTTGGCAGGGGATCCACTAAGGCTTTGCATATTACCACTGATGCAAAGGGTACACACAGCCAGGGGTTTTGATAGACAACAGGTCGGCGCTAAACGTATTATCCACATTAAGCAGATTACCAGTGGATAGTTCCCACATGAAAGAATGCCATAACATAGTTAGGGCATTTGACAGCACACAAAGAAGAGTTATGGGGAGGATTGAAATATCACTGTTGATTGGTCAGACAACATATGAGGTGGACTTCCTGGTCATGGATATCAAGCCTTCCTATAACTGCTTACTAGGAAGACCGTGGATTCACTCAGCGGGAGCAGTACCTTCATCATTACATCAGAAGATGAAGTTAGTGTCAGAAGGCTGGCTAGTAACAATAAATGCCGAAGAGGTTATTATTGTAGCTGTAACCAGTGATGCACCATACCTGGAGACAAATGACGAGGCAATCGAGTGCTTTTTGATCCTTGGAATTCATGAATGCAACTTTCATTATGGGGGGAACAGAATTTCGGTACCAAAAATCTCTAAAACCACGAGAATGGGATTGTATATAACCGTAGGAAAATGAGCTTTGCTAGGAAAAAGGGCTGGAAAGATATCTTTAGGGGAGAGTTGTGGCTCCGATGTTGAAAGAAAAGTAAGATCGCTTTGGCTTAGGATTTAGGCCAGATGCAAAACAAAGAAAGAAAGAGTTGGAAAAAAAGAAAGAAAGAAGAAGGACTCGTTTCATTGGTGAAGAAATCAAGTTAGAACCCATGATAATTCCACACATATCCAAAACCTTTGTGTCGGGAGGAGTCATTCATGCTGAGTAGAAGGCGCCAAAAGAAGAAGACATTATAGAAATGTTGGGCAATGTCTACATTAATGCCATATTCGAGGAGGGAACTGAAAGAAGAAACTTGTCGGACATCCGCCCCTTTGAGCTGGAGAGCGTTCTGGACAATTAGACTGCAGAAGAGATTCCTATAGTGTTTAGAACTGTTTCAAAGTAATGTCCCAGAACACTTATTACTCTAGGCTTAGGAGTAATAAGCATCTTTTGTGAAATAGGCCTATGGCCCAAAAATATTTAATTCAATGAAAATGTATTTTTTTAGAAAATATTCTTTATTCTTTCCAATTCATCCATCAAGACGATTATTCTTTATTCCAAATATTATTTCATTCTTCATTCATGATCATACTATACAAAATAATTATTCGTAAATTTATTCGTTTTTGTATATTCCTTTGTACCTACAACAGATTTTCGGATATTAACGACATGAGTGATGCTACTATTGGATCAGAATCCCCTTTTGAGCAAGATATATATTTAGAGAGATCCTACGACCTTAAAGATGACATAGACTATGGCCTATCTCCAGACTTGTTAAGAATGGTCGAACAAGAGGAAAAATAAATTCTACCTCATGAAGAAGCAGTGGAGGTCGTGACATTGGAAGAGGGAAAGGCAGTAAAAATTAGAACGTGCATAACCGAAAAAATGAAGCGAGACCTCGTAGATTTACTTCAAGAATTCAAGGATGTCTTTGCGTGGTCATAACAAGATATGCCGGGGTTAAGCATTGACATTGTAGTACATAGCCTTCCCATAAAAGAGGATTACAAGCCAGTTCAGCAGAAGCTCCGAAGGATAAGGCTAGATATTGTGCTAAAAAAAAAAGGAGGAAGTCAAAAAGCAGTTTGAGCTGGATTCTTGCAAGAAATCAAATATTCAAAATGGGTAGCCAACATCGTTCCTGTCCCTAAGAAAGATGGGAAAGTGCGAATGTGTGTAGATTATAGAGACCTAAATAAGGCTAGCCCAAAGGAGAATTTTTGTTACCCCACATTGATACTCTGGTGGATAATATGGTAGGCTATTCGTTGTTTTCATTCATGGATGGGTTCTCGGGGTACAATCAGATAAGGGTGCATCCTCAGGACATGGGAAAAACTACCTTCATTACATTATGGGGAACATTCTACAATAAAGTGATGCCATTTGGGTTGAAAAACGTAGGAGCTACATACCAAAGGGCCATGGTAACTTTGTTCCATGATATGATGCATAAAGAAATTGAAGTTTATGTTGATGATATGATTGAGGAGTCTAGAACAGAATAGGAACACAACTGAGTTTTGAGGAAACTGTTCTTGAGGTTGTGAAAATTCTAGTTAAGGCTCAATCCAACGAAATGTACTTTTGGAGCTAGATCCAAAAAATTGCTGGGTTTCATAGTCAGTGAGAAAGGAATAGAGATCGACTTCGAAAAGGTCTGAGCTATACAAGAATTGCCTCCGTCGTGCACTCAAAAAGAAGTTCGAGGTTTCCTAGGAAGGTTAGATTACATTTCTTGATTCATTTCACAGTTAACCGAGAAATGTGATCCCATCTTTCGTCTTCTTAAGAAACACAATCCAGGCGTGTGGGATGATGAATGCCAGAAAGCTTTCGATAGGGTCAAGCAATACTTGTCAAATCCTCCAGTATTGTCACCCCCATGCCTGGATAGATCATTAATCCTTTATTTGACAGTATTCAATCACTATATGGGATGCGTGCTGGGTCAACATGAAGATTCGGGAAGAAAAGAAAAGGCAATATACTACCTTAGTAAGAAATTCACTGAATGTGAGATGAGATATTCGCCAATTGAGAAATTGTGTTGCGCCTTGATTTGGGCAACTCGGAGGCTTAGACAATACCTGTTGTACCACACGACTTGGTTGATATCGAAATTGGATCCTCTAAAGTATATGATGGAGTAAACTACTTTACATGGAAGGATGGCCAGATGGCAAATCCTACTTTCTAAATTCGACATCGTCTATGTGAGTCAAAAAGTTGTGAAAGGGAGCACAATAGCAGATTTTCTAGCTAGCAGAGCTTTAGAGGATTATGAGCCATTGAATTTTGATTTCCCCAATGAGGACCTAATTTATGTAGCGGCTGTGAAGGAAGACACCCTAAAGGATAATCTTTGGATGCTAAATTTTGACGGAGCATCAAATGCTGTCGGTAATAGAATTGGGGCAGTGTTAGTATCCCCAAATGGAAATCACTATCCATTCACTTGCAAGTTGGATTTCAATTATACAAATAATATGGTAGAATATGAAGCGTGCATCATGGGACTCCGGGTGACCATGGAGCGCAAAATCAAAGTACTAAAAGTATATGGAGATTTTGCACTAGTGATCTACCAACTAAAAGGCGAATAGGAGACAAGAGATCCGAAATTGATCAATTACCGAAGATTAGTTATGGGTTAATTGAGGAGTTTGATGATATCACTTTTAGTTATCTCTCACAAGAAGAAAACCAAATGGCAGATGCTTTGGCCACTTTGGCTTCTATGATCAGAATAAACAAACAAGAGGATATGAAGCCTATTCAAATGAGTATCTATGAATTGTTACAATGTAGATGAAGGAGAAAGAGATGATCACCCCTGGTACCAAGATATATTGCGATATGTGAGACTTTGTGAATATCCTGAACAAGCGACCGAGAACGATAAGAAGACGTTGAGAAGACTAGCCTGTGACTATGTCTTAGACGATGAGATCCTGTATAAAAGAAGAAAGGATCAGGTACTATTGAGATGTGTCGACACTGTTGAAGCTAAGAAAATTCTAGAAGAAGTCCACGAGGGTGTTTGTGGAACGCATGCTAATGGTTTCACAATGGCTAGACAAATTATGAGATTCGGATACTATTGGTCTGCCATAGAGGGAGACTACATCAATTATGCTAAAACATGTCACAAATGCCAGATCTATAGAGACAAAATTCACGTACCTCCTTCGCCTTTGCACGTTATGACTTCCCCATGGCCTTTCTCCATGTGGGGCATGGATGTCATTGGGCTGATCTATCCAAAAGCTTCAAATGAGCATCAGGTCATTTTTGTAGTCATTGACCATTTCACCAAGTGAGTAGAAGCTATTTCATATGCCAATGTTACTAAGTCGACAGTCAGTAGATTCCTAAAAAAAGAAATCATATGTCGATATGGAATGCCTGAGAGGATCATATCCGACAACGCGATAAATTTGAACAACAGCACGATCGCGGAGGTCTACAGTCAAGTCAAAATTAGACATCACAATTCGTCACCGTATCATCCAAAAATTAATGGTGCAGTGGAAACAGCCAATAAAAACATTAAGAAGATTGTGGGGAAAATGACTGAAACCTATAAAGATTGGCATGAGAAATTACCTTTTGCTCTCTATGCTTATCGAACATCAGTCAGGACCTCCACCGGGGCAACTCCGTTCTCATTGATTTATGGAATGGAGGCAGTGTTACCCATCGAAGTTGAAATTCCTTCCCTTTGAGTCTTGTCAGAGCTAAAACTAAATGAAGCCGAATGGATACAATCTCGATACAATTAGTTGAACTTGATTGAGGAAAAAAGGATAAGTGCTATCCGCCATGGTCAGATGTACCAAAAGAGAATGATGCGGGCTTATGACAAAAATGTTCGCCCAAGTGAATTTCACGAGGGAGACCTGATTTTGAAAAAGATCCTTCCCATGCAAAAGGATTTCAGAGGGAAATAGATGCCAAATTGGGAAGGACCTTATGTGGTGAAAAAGGCTTTCTCCTGAGGAGCACTTATCTTGGCTGAGATGGATGAAAAAAACTTACCCAATCCTATAAACTCGGATTCAGTCAAGAATTACTATACTTAAAGAGGAAAATAGGCCAAAGTGAAAACCCACAAAGGGCACTTTGAGACCTTCTCAAAAAAAAAAAAAAATGATGATGAAAATGAAAAATGGAGAGGCCAAGTGAAAACCCGCAAAGGGTGCCTTGATACCAAAGGGGTTTTGAGTCAAAAACCCAAAAAGGACGGCTCAAATTGCAATCAACGCTGGGGCATGCGGTGATCTTGCCATACCTAAATTAAGAAGGAGGATGGATGTTACGTCTTGGATCGTCAACAGAGTACTCTCGATTTCCTAAACACATATTAAGCTTAAAATGGTCTTCAGAAAGTCCATATAGAGAAGCTCAAGCTGCGATATCCGGGACATCTATCTTTTCCCCTAATCATTTTATATTCCAGCAATGTTTGCTTCCTTTAATTAACTTATTCTTTTCAGATTTTGTTTCTGACAAATTCCATTTTGTCCATCATTTATGATTATTTTCAAGCGTTATGTATTGAAGTAATGATTAATGGACTAATAATATTTTGCAAAAGAGTTTTGCATATTACTATGAAAACTTCTAAATAATACGAGAACCTGAAACAAGACTTTTATCTAGAACTCACCAAGCCTAAGGGTTGGAAATGTTTGAGAAGGAAACTCTAAACAGTGACCATTTCTCTGAATTTGCTATAAAAAATGTCAGTTGAACAAGAAGACAGGATATTACGTCAGTGATACCACCTGGAGGAACAATGAGCAATGTCAATCCTAAGCATTTAAAAAAGGATCATTCTCATAAAATTCTTCATTCGTGTAAAACACATTTATTTAGGAGCACTCGATTCAATCTGATTATTGCATCCTAATTTTGCTGCAAAGGATCATTTTCATGACATGTTGCATTCATGCAAATGTCATCTATAATACATTTAGCTAGGAGCATTTGATTCATTCTGATCATGGCATCCTAATCATTATGCATAAGCATAATTCCATAAATCGATTCTACAGGTCATGTTCCCTAGTGGGTGGTGTAACAAGATCGATGAATCCACAGGTCCTATACCTTTGAAGTTGCAGTAGGTCAGATCAAACAAACCCACCACGAGAATCTTATTTCCCTGAAGTTGCAGTGGAACAGATTGAAGCCATAAATTGCAGATCTTATCTCTCTGAAGTTGCAGTAGAGAAGATCAAAATAAACCTTATCTCCCTGAAGTTGCAGTGGAGCAGGTTGAAATCGCAAGTCTTATATACCTAAAGTTGTAGTAGAGCAGACTAAAGACAGTTAATCCTATCTCCTTGAAGTTACAGTGGAGCGGATTAAAAGGACGAATCCACAGGTCCTATACCTCTGAAGTTGCAATAGGTCGGATCAAAACCACCACGGCGAATCTTATTTCCTTGAAGTTGCAGTGGAACAGATTGAAGCCATAAATTACAGATCTTATCTCTTTGAAGTTGCAGTAGAGCAAATCAAAATAAACCTTATCTCCCTGAAGTTGCAGTGGAGCAGGTTGAAATCGCAAGTCTTGTATCCCTGAAGTTGTAGTGGAGCAGATTAAAGCGAAGAATCATATACCTCTAAAGTTGCAGTAGGTCAGATTGAATTTACTATACAACTCTTATCTCCCTGAAGTTGAAGTGGAGTAAACTGAAGATAGCAAATCTCATCTCCCCAAAGTTGCGGCGGAGCAAATTGAAGCTACAAGTCTTATTCCCTTGAATTGGATCGAAGTGCTAGTTCTTATACTCCTAGAGATGCATTGGGATGGAATGAAGCTACTCGAAGGGGAAAAGCACCGAAAGAAGTCTAGACTCGGTGAGACAGGGAAAATTTGGCTCTTTGAAAGTCTTTGCTTCATTCCCGTTACACGATAATGAGCAAAGAGGGGCAGCTGTAATCAGCCCAATCTGCTCGGGCCCATACCATAACCAAAATTAAACCAAATAATAACCTAATTAAAAAGTTAACAGTCCAACAATCCAAATTAAATAGCCCATTACACCTAAACCTAATTTTAGCCCAAATAAATAACCCCAACCCAATTCTGGAACTGGCCCAAATGGCCTAAATAATTTTGGTAGACCAAAACCCTCAGGGTTCCAGAAGCTAATCAGCGTCGCGCGCGTGCCTCTGCCCCACCATGCATCCCACCATGCATGCCTCCGCAGCCTCCGTACCTCCAGCGAGCCTTCATATGCCACGTCCGCGCCCGTACCTACACCAAAGAAAAGGGACAAACAAAGCAACAGAGCAGCAAAGAAAACAAAAAGAAAAACAGTTGTAATTTTTATTTTTTTATTTTTAATTTCAATTTTGGCTTTAAAAGGCCGAAAACAAACCATTGTTTTTTTTATGGAAACTGATTCTTACGCATACAGAGAATATACAGAAATAAAGGTGATTTCCAATTTCAATCTTTCTTGAATTTCAGATGCAATTTAGGGCTATCGCTCAATTCATTTTTTTCTATTTCTTTTTGTATGTGGGAATAAAAGGGAAGGGATAAGAAAGTACCTGATTTGGGAAATCGAGGCCTTTTCCGGATGGATTTTGGGTTTCAGCTGAGAGGGAAATGAAAAGGGGCTAGGGTTGATTTCAAAAGAAGAAGGGAGAGGCCGAATTTCAGATTGTTTTTTATGTTTTATTAGCCTTTTAAAATTGTGTGAAACGGCGTCGTTTGAAGCCTGATTAAGTGGCCTCAAAACTACGCCATATAAGGTCACCCTGACCCAACCCGATTCGGTATCTACAGGATCCACGTGTTTTCGCGGTGATAGATTATTTGCGTATTAGACCCCTCCGTGTTTGCAAAAGTTTCAATGGGTCCCATGTTTGTTTTTTAATTTAGCCCCTATTTTTGTTGTTGTTTCAATTTAGTCCTCAAACTGTCAAGTGACCAATGTTGAATGGCGTCGTTTCAGGTGTTTGGGTTAATTGCTCATTTAATCCCTATTCTTCGTGCGCGTTTTTCATCTGGGTCCTCCTGTTGATTTAATGTTTAGCTTTTAGATTTCTAATTTTGTTTTAATTTTAGTTTCGTCCTTAACCTATTTTAATTTATTTATTTATCTATTTTTATGTTTCTGTTTTATTATTATTGTTCTTATTATTTATCCTTTTATTTCTTATCATTTATAAATATATATAATTTATATTAAATTTATATAGTATCTACTTTAAATATTCTTATATTTTATATGGTTTAAGTTATCTCATTTTTACTTTATTTACCATTTTTAAAAATTTGTATTATAATTACTTATTTTAAGATTTTGTATGTTATTTTTTATCATTTTACACTTTTATATATTATTCATTTCAAACATCTTTTACATGCATTAATAAATTTAAATCTTTATATGCTTGATAGGGTTGTTTTGAAATTAATTATTTTAATCATTTTATACATATATATTATGTCTTGAAATAATTTTATATAATATTGGTTTTAATTATTTTTCATTTTACATTCATTGTTGTATATCATTTTGCTCCATTTTCTTCAATCGCTAATGTCGAAATTGTATTATATGATTATTGCTATTGTATGGATTATAAATGGTTAATTTGTAACTATTAATTATTTGTGATTGATCATTGTAATATTTGATGTATGGATTAATATCTTGTTTTGTATATTAGTATTCCATTGTATCTTATGAAAGATGTTGTGTTTTAATGTCATTTTAGTTTTAAAATCATTTTTACTCAAAGTTTTTTTAAAAATAAGGCAATGCTTGTGTTTGGAAGTTTCGAGAAAATCGTGCCCTAACTTACTGGGTTCCAATTCTTCTCGTTAAAACCTAGCAACCGAGTGCCCTTTTCTCTTTTAAAACAAAATGAATAATATTTTAAATAAAAAAAATTTAAACTCGAGAATTTGAGACATTGCACCCTAACTCACTAGGTGTGATGTTTTATCATCTCGAGATAAGAATTTCAAAAAAACGAAGGCAATATTTTGTATTCGGGAATTTTGAGAAATTGCGAAACATCCCAAAGTTGGGCCTAGTAGAATTGGGCCCATTGGGCTTTAGGCATAAGAGCATTTAAAATTTTTGGGAATAAGAGAACGGCTTTAATGCAAGTTGGATCTAGTAGGTGAGTGATTTTGGAAGGTTGGGGGGCTTCTATGAAGTCCCGGGTTCAAGTTAGGCCTTAGGAAAAATTTTGGTTTTAGGTGAAAAAAACCCTGGGAGTTAGTAGGTAGGCTTTAAGAATAAAATGTGGAGAAAATGACACAAGTGGAGTGTGTGGTGTAGTGGCAAAGTGACGCCACATATGAGGCAAGGGGTGGCATACAAGGAAGGAAGGAGGTCCAAGGTTCAAGTCTTGGCTTTTGCATTTTGGTTTTCTTTTTATATGAACTTTAGAATTTTGCCATAGGGTTATATTTAGTTGCGCATGGTTTTATACACAAAAGGAGCTAGTTGGTAAAATGGCTAGCAGCATGGATTATGCTACAGGGGAGCCTGGGTTCGAATCTCATGACAAGGAAGGGAGTATTTATTTTGCGGATTGGACGAGAAGAGTTTGAGTTGGATTTAAACTCTGCTGATGGAGGGATCCTACATCGGAAAGATACAAAGAAGGAAGGTGAGAAGCTAGCTATATATAAAGCTGCCTAGGAGGAGAAGGAGCATACCTAGTTGGTATTAGGCATAGGAGTGCTCGGAGCGCGGTTTAGCGGCTTCAGATTCCTATCAGGTGTGTACCTCTCTCTACTCTAGCTGTAGAGCGACAAATGCCGAAATGTCAGTCACACGGTGATGGTAGCCACACGAGCGTGTGAGCGTACGTGTGGAAGCTTCAACACGATAGTCGAGGCCACCATGAGTATTCTTGTGGGTGTGGGCGGTTGGGCCACGATGGCCCGAAAGGGGCCAAATGGGCCCAACGGGCCTAGGGGCCCATATGAGTAAATTGTATGATTGAGTAGTAGATAGTGAATTAGACTAGGTGAACCTCATGTATGTGGCTAGGTTTGGGCTAAATGGGCCACACGAGTGTGTGGGCCCACTTGGGCTGAGAATGGGCCTTAGGCCCATTCGCATCATTATCTCTGTTTAGAATACTTGAGTCGTTCGAGGCGATAGTGGACCTTCTGTTGGGTCGTTAACACCTTGGTTTGCAAAATTACCGAATTACCCCTAGTTTGCAAAATTACCGAATTACCCCTAGTTTGCAAAATTATCGAATTACCCCTGGTTTGCAAAATTACCAATTACCCCTAGTTTGTAAAATTACCGAATTACCCTTGATTTGTAAAATTACTGAATTACCCCTAGTTTGTAAAATTATCGAATTACCCCTGATTTGTGAAATTATCGAATTACCCCTAATTTGCAAAATTACCGAATCACCCCTGGTTTGTGAAATTACCGAAATACCCCTAGTTTGTGAAATTACCAAAATACCCTCAGTTTACAAAATTACCGAAATACCCCCAGATTAAAAAATTATCGAAATACCCTTGGTGTGTAATTACCATTTTACCCCTAAACGACAAATAACCATTGTACCCTCGTGGTAGTACTAATGTTGTCTATGTTAATTGTATGATTGATTATGTTTGAGATGCAATGCATACATGGATTAGTTATGGGTAGAATTACCGAACTACCCTTGGTAGGTACATTACTAGAATACCCTCGGTGGGTAAAATTACGTTATACCCTTAGGGGTTGATTAGCGTGATTGTGTGTAAAATTCACCCTATAATATTAATATGTGTTATTAAATATCTAGGCTGAAAAGCTAAAATGGTTAGACGAATAGACGTTATGCCAACTATGGGCATGATCGAAATACCAGGTAAGTATCCTGTTGGTTATGTATGCACTAATGATTGTATGCCATAATGATATTATGCACTTGACAGCTTGCTGCATTCATTTGACACTTGTATGCATGGGTTGGATATGATGTTTAAGGGGAAGTGTAAGACTGTCACTAGTGGTTTGGTACCACACGTGGGTTGGCCCCACATTCTTGATTCGTGACTAAGTCTCAGTGGTTTGGAACCACCAGTGGTTTGGTACCATATATTGATGATTTCGTGACTCGTCTCAGTGGTTTGGTACCAAAGTGGCTTGGCCCCACATATATGATTATTCGGGATTGTCACTAGTGGTTTGGTACCACAAGTGGGTTGGCCCTACATATGATATTTTGTGACTATGTCACCAGTGGCTAGGTGCCACATATGGAGTGTAGCGGATGGAGGGTTGATTGTAGAAATCCCCAAGGTGTGTCGGGCTGGTACGGGTGGCGTGTAGAGGATGGAAAATTAGGTTGGGTTGGGTTTGCACCGCATTGCATACATTATCTGCTGTGACATATGATATGGTTTAAGGCTCAACCGAGGCTATTTTGGGCTAAGGCCCAATTGCCACCGTTACTGTAATGGGCTTCGGTCTGGATTATTGTGATGCATGTTCTTACCGATGAGGGTTGTGCACACTGAGTTTTGTAAACTCACCCCCTCTTTTTATTAAATGTTTCAGGTGATTCCCAGCGATTGAGGATTGGGAGCCGTGGAGGACTCGGGGGTGGCTATACATCGGAGATACTACTCGTGAACTTTAGTAATTTTGATTTTTACATTTTCTTTTAGATTATTTATTTGAGTTAATATTTTGCAATAAGGCCATTGGTTTATTTTTTCTAAGTTTTCATTTATAACTGTTAAACTTATAGATACGGGGTTTTCTTAAAACATTAGCAATCGTTTTGTAAAATATCATGTTTATGCAACGATGCAAGTTCAACTTTCATAACAAAATAGTTTTTCAAAATAATAACAACTTTTAAACGGTCATTTAGTAAATCACATTTTTCTCAGTCAAACAACGAACTCGGAGTTCAAAAATCTGATAAAACTTTTTTAAAACAATTGCTTAGCTTTTCAACTTCCTTCAATGTGACACGCCAGATTCGAGCCTAACTTCTAAGCTGGGTTTAGGGTGTTACAATTATGGTATCAGAGCCTAGGTTGCAAAACTCAGCTGTGGAATGGGTTCGAAAAATTTTTTTTCAAAGTTATTTGAAATTTATTTTTTTTTAAAAAGTATCTTTATTGTAAGTATGGCACCTGAGTCTCTGGCACCAAATCCGTAAGTCCCCTTACTTATTATTATATGCTATAATGACTTTATTTATTTTGTGTATGTTTTAGATGTGATGTTTGGATGAAAATTTTTTTATGTATGAGTGTTAAATATCTGTTTGCTTCAGTATTCGATATTTGGTTGTATGAAGAGGTTCCAAGCTTAAGTTAGAAAGTGTATTACTGTTTTAGAATCGAGTCTTGTGACGTGAGTGTAGTGTTGTAGGTTAGGATGTGCGACTATTTCTATAGCTGGAAATTTTGAGGACGAAATTTCTTTAAGGAGGGTAGATTTGTAACATCCCAAAGTTGGGCCTAGTAGAATTGGGCCCATTGGGCTTTAGGCATAAGAGCATTTAAAATTTTTGGGAATAAGAGAACAGATGTAATGCAAGTTGGATCTAGTAGGTGAGTGATTTTGGAAGGTTAGAGGGCTTCTATGAAGTCCCGGGTTCAAGTTAGGCCTTAGGAAAAATTTTGGTTTTAGGTGAAAAAAAACACGGGAGTTAGTAGGTAGGCTTTAAGAATAAAATGTGGAGAAAATGACACAAGTGGAGTGTGTGGTGTAGTGGCAAAGTGACGCCACATAAGAGGCAATGGGGTGACGCTACAAGGAATGAAGGAGGTCAAAGGTTCAAGTCTTGGCTTTTGCATTTTGGTTTTCTTTTTATATGAACTTTAGAATTTTACCATAGGGTTATATTTAGTTGCGCATGGTTTTAAACACAAAAGGAGCTAGTTGGTAAAGTGGCTAGCAGCGTGGATTATGCTACAAGGGAGCCTGGGTTCGAATCTCATGACAAGCAAGGGAGTATTTATTTTGCGGATTGGACGAGAAGAGTTTGAGTTGGATTTAAACTCTGCTGACGGAGGGATCCCACATTGGAAAGATACAAAGAAAGAAGGTGAGAAGCTAGCTATATATAAAGCTGCCTAGGAGGAGAAGGAGCATACCTGGTTGGTATTGGGCATAGGAGTGCTCAGAGCGCGGTTTAGCGACTTTAGATTCCTATCAAGTGTGTACCTCTCTCTACTCTAGCTGTAGAGCGACAAATGCCGAAATGCCAGTCACACGGTGATGGTAGCCACACGAGCGTGTGAGCGTATGTGTGGAAGCTTCGACGCGATAGTCGAGGCCACCATGAGTATTCTTGTGGGTGTAGGCAGTTGGGCCACGATGGCCCGAAAGGGGCCAAGTGGGCCCGAAAGGGGCCAAGTGGGCCTAATGGGCCCAGGGGCCCATATGAGTAAATTGTATGATTGAGTAGTAGATAGTGAATTAGACTAGGTGAACCTCATGTATGTGGCTAGGTTTGGGCTAAATGGGCCACACGAGTGTGTGGGCCCAATTGGGCTGAGAATGGGCTTTAGGCCCATTCGCATCATTTTCTCTGTTTAGAATACTTGAGTCGTTCGAGGCGATAGTGGACCTTCTATTGGGTCGTTAACACCCTGGTTTGTGAAATTATCGAATTACCCCTGGTTTGCAAAATTATCGAATTACCCCTAGTTTGCGAAATTATCAAATTAGTTTGCAAAATTATCGAATTACCCTTGGTTTGCAAAATTACCAATTACCCCTGGTTTGCAAAATTATCGAATTACCCCTGGTTTGCAAAATTATCGAATTATCCTGGTTTGTAAAATTATCGAATTACCCCTGATTTGTAAAATTACCAAATTACCCCTGGTTTGTGAAATTACCGAATTACCCCTGGTTTGTGAAATTATCAAAATACCCCTAGTTTGTGAAATTACCAAAATACTCTCAGTTTACAAAATTATCGAAATACCCCCGGATTACAAAATTATCAAAATACCCTTAGTGTGTAATTACCGTTTTTCCCCTAAACGATAAATAACCGTTGTACCCTCGTGGTAGTACTAATGTTGTCTATGTTAATTGTATGATTGATTATGTTCGAGATGCACTACATACATGGATTAGTTATGAGTAGAATTACTGAACTACCCTTGGTAGGTAAATTACTAGAATACCCTTGGTGGGTAAAATTACCGTTATACTCTTAGGGGTTGATTAGCGTGATTGTGTGTAAAATTCACCCTTTAATATTAATATATGTTATTAAATATCTAGGCTGAAAAGTCAAAATGGTTAGACGAATAGACGTTATACCAACTATGGGCATGATCGAAATACCAAGTAAGTACCCTGTTGGTTATGTATGCGCTAATGATTGTATGCCATAATGATATTATGCACTTGACAGCTTGCTGCATTCATTTGACACTTGTATGCATGGGTTGGATATGATGTTTAAGGGGAGGTGTAAGACTGTCACTAGTGGTTTGGTACCACACGTGAGTTGGCCCCACATTCTTGATTCGTGACTAAGTCTCAGTGGTTTGGAACCACCAGTGGTTTGGTACCACATATTGATGATTTCGTGACTCGTCTCAGTGGTTTGGTACCACAGTGGGTTGGCCCCACATATATGATTATTCGGGATTGTCACTAGTTGTTTGGTACCACAAGTGGGTTGGCCCTATATATGATATTTTGTGACTATGTCACCAGTGGCTAGGTGCCACATATGGAGTGTAGCGGATGGAGGGTTGATTGTAGAAATCCCCAAGGTGTATTGAAATTTGAATGCGGTGGCGTGTAGAGGATGGAAAATTAGGTTGAAACTGGGTTTGCACCGCATTGCATACATTATCTGTTTGTGACATATGATATGGTTTAAGGCTCAACAGAGGCTATTTTGGGCTAAGGCCCAATTGCCACCGATTCTTGTAATGGGTTTGATGCGGATTATTGTGATGCATGTTCTTACCGATGAGGGTTGTGCACTGCTGAGTTTTAATAAACTCACCCCTCTTTTTATTAAATGTTTGGTGATTCCCAACGATTGAGGATTGGGAGCCGTGGAGGACTTGGGGTGGCTATACATGGAGATACTACTCGTGAACTTTAGTAATTTCAATTTTACCTTTTCTTTTAGATTATTTATTTGGGTTAATATTTTGTAATAAGGCCATTGGTTTATTTTTCTAAGTTTTCATTTATAAGCATTAAACTTATAAATACGGGTTTTCTTAAAACATCGACAATCGTTTTCTAAAATATCATGTTTACATAGCGATGCAAGTTCAACTTTCATAACAAAATAATTTTTCAAAATAATAACAACTTTTAAACGGTCATTTAGTAAATCACATTTTTCTCAGTCAAACAACGAACTCGGAGTTCAAAAATATCATAAAACTTTTCTAAAATAATTGCTTAGCTTTTCAACTTCCTTCAGTCTGACACGCCAGATTCGGGCCTAACTTCTATGCCGGGTTTGGGGTGTTACAAATTGTGCCCTAACTTACTGGGTTCCAATTTTTCATAAGGCCTAAATAATCGAATACCCTTCTCAAACTTTATTATTGGGTTTTTAAAAATCAAAAGATAAATTTAATTTCGAGAATAAAAGATGTTGTGCCCTAACTTAATGAGTACGACATTTTATTTCATCAAAATAAGAAGTTTTGGCATCCAATTTGATTCTGTCCAAATGTATCGTAAGCAAATGGATCATAATCTAGAATCTTTTCAAAATTTTGACATTAAGACATTAAATAATCAATTAGGTACCAATTTTGGGCGCTACGAGGGTGCTAATCCTTCCTCATACGTAACCGACTCCCGAAACCATTTTCTTGAGTTTTTGTAGACCAAAATATGTTTTAATAAATCAAAGTTTTATTAAAGTTTTCAATTTCAAGGTGATCCGATCACAGCTCCAAAAGAGGGTCGGTGGTGACTCCATTTTCATCTTCAAAGTCGACCCCATTTTTCTAAAACTTAAAAATGGTTTCGACAGGGACGATTTGGAATAGCAACCCCCGGCACAAAATCTATTTGATGTTCAATTCCACGAAGTGGTGGCAGACCACCAGGAACTTCCTCCAGAAAAACATCTTTAAAATCCTACAACAAAGACAAAACAGAAGAAGGTAAGGTGTCGGGTAATTCTTTAGTATAAAATAAGGTTTACTTGTACATGAGTACAAGAACGGGGCAATTCATTACTAACACTTTTTGAATATCACTAGCTTTTGCAAAGACACTCATTTTTTCAATTTCTTTCACTTTTTCTTCTTTTTCTTTGCTGATTTTCTTTTCACTCTCTTTTGTTTTCTTTTTCTCATTTTTTTTCTTTTATTTTTTTTACATTCTTCTTTTTCTTTCTCTCATTTGTTCAACAAATGCCTTCAACTTCAATTGATCATCGTAAACTTGTTTGGGAGTTAACGGTGCCAACGTAACTTTCTTTCCCATAAACTTGAAAGTGTACTGATTGGTAAACCCATCATGTAGCACTCGCCGATTAAACTGACACAGACAACCAAGGAGTAAATGGCTCACATGCATCAGAACAACATCACATAATATTTCATCTGAGTATTTTCCAATGGTGAAAGAAACGAGTACTTGCTTGGTCACTTTAAGTTCTCCGCCGTCGTTGAGCCAATGAAGTTTGTAGGGGCTCGGATGCTTGGTAGTTGGCAAACCAAGTTTTTCAACCATTATCGTACTTGCTACATTTGTACAACTGCCACTATCGATGATGACACAACAAACTTTTCCTCTAACTTGACATCGGTATGAAATATGTTCTCCCATTGTAACTCATTATTCATACTGTCGAAACCATTTTTATCGTGTTTGGGAAATGAGGATCGACTTTAAAATGACAAATGGAGTCGCCACCAATCCTTTTTGTTTAGGTGTGATCGGATCACCTATAAAAATATTTTGGTCTGCGAAATTTGAGAAAACGGGTTCTGGAGTCGGTTACGTGCTAGGAAGGGTTAGCACCCTTGCAACGCCCAAAGTTGGTACCAAATTGATTAATGTTGTCATTGCGTTGAAAATTTGGGAAAGTTTTTAAAAAATGCAATTTCTTTGAAAAAACAAATGGAATATCCCCAACACAAGATTCATTCGCTTTATAGGAACTAAATACCACACCCAGTGCGTTAGGATGTAATAATATTGAACCCTCAAAGTCAAGATCATCTTATAATTTCAGAATCATATGATTTAAAAAGGATCTTTGATTATTTGGTTGAACAAAAAAAATCGACACCCAACACGTTAGGGTGCAATTCCTCGATCTTCCAAACATCAAACATTGCCTTCTTTTTTTTTTAAAAAAAAAGCTTTTAAAATAAGCAATTTTAAGATTGACTTAAAATGTATTTGTTTAGTTTGTTTGGATGAACAATTTTCATAAATAAATTAATGCAATAACAATATATTATGTTATACAAACAATGATTTATATGTATATGAATTTTCAAACAAATATTCAATAAAAATAAGTAGCACATGAAATAATAAACTTAAACCAAAAGTTAAAATATATTAATCAATAATACATAAGTGAACTTTAAAATAAGCATTACAAAGGAGAAAACTATATAATATATTTAATAAAATATCTATCAAAATGAATAAAATTCATAAAATAAAGTGAAATATGAAGAATATACATACATTAAGAAATAGTGCAATTTAAATAATATATATATATAATAATGATATATAAAAGTATTTAAAATATATTATATAGATTTTAAACCATAAAATAAAATAAAATTAATGATATTTACATAGTATAAAAATAATTTTAATGCATGTATACTAAATAGATATATATGTATATATAAATATATATATAAGTAATAAAAATATACATAACTAGAAATAAATAATATCTAGAACAAATTAAAATATTTAATATTAAATATTAATTAAAAATACTAGTTAAATGAATCAATAAATAATTAACTAAATAATTACAGGACTGTACTAAAATAGAACAAAATTACAGGGCTAAAAGATAATAAATTACAAATGAAATAAAAGGATTAGAATACAATACGTATAAATTAATAAGGACCAATTCAGTAAATAATCTAGCTAGCCAAAACGCGGGATTTGAATAGGATTAAATTGTAAGTGAATCAGAAAGCACAGGGGTCAATTGCACAAATTTCCCCTTAAAGCTAAAAGACACGGATCCGGGTTACAAAACGGGTCGACGCGCGGATCTACACCTTCTTAAACGGTGCCGTTTTGTATTTTTTTTTAAAAAAGGGTTAATAAACCTTAATCTAATAAAAAAACTTAATCCTTTTATTTTTTTTACCCAGAACCCTAGTCCCTTTTTCTCTCAGCCGCAACGAAGGAAAAAAACCTTTCGACCACTACAGCGCCACAGACATCGACGACCAGTGGTCCAGTCAGATCCGATCGACGATTTCCTTCGAACCAGACCCCCTTCTAAACTCGACGACCACCTTCGTTCCAATTTCAACGAAGAATGTAGACTGTCGATTCGACTTTCCGAGGTAAGTCTTTTACTCTATTTTCTTTCTTTTTTCTTTTATATGCTATGCGAAAAGAAACGAAAATGCAACAAAAAATGTTTTGAAATATGTGAAAAGCACCTCTTAAATTTCTTTCTCTGGTTTTTCAATTTCTCTACGTATTTCTCTCTGTAAAAAAAAAAATGGGGCCCTGTTTACAATCATCTTTCCTCGATTTTATAGCCGATTTAGAAAGATAAGAATGAAAAAGAAAATTACAAAAATTGTTTCATTTTTGTTATCCTCGCTGGGCATTTGCTTGCTGTTGTTTGTTGTTTCTTTGTCTTTTTCGCAGGTACGAAAGGTAGATGTGGCGCACGGGACCTCACTGGCGGTACGGAGGTGCGTGAGGCTACTGAAGCGGCAGCGTGGAGGCACGCGCGAGGGAGTCCAAGCGTTAGGCTGGGTTGCGACGTTGGAGGCTTGCGGCGTTGGCTTCTAGAAGGTCTCTAGTGTTTTCTGAAACCCTAAAATGCCTAGGCCATTCAAGCATTGAGACTTTGGGTCTTTGATTGGGTTAGATTAGACTGTTATAATTTCTATTATCCGGCTTGTAATGTTGGACTGTTTTATTGGACTGTATTGTTGGTTTTTAATTTTGTATTTTTTTTTTGTTTTTGGTATGGGCCCGGGCAAATTTGGGCTTCTACACATACCTTGAAGACTAAGACTCCTTTTGGCAATGAGTAGTCACCTTCCACGGGTTGTTCTAAATCCTCATCAGCTTCAGAAATCAATTCAGACTCCTTTTCTTCTTTATCCTCTGTCTCGATTTTGCTATCGGCTCGAATCACCATGGTCCTTCGATTTGGGCACTGACTGGCTATGTGACGCCTTCCAAGACATTTGAAACATTTAACATCTCGATTATGATTGAAAGAGACCTTGGGTGCTTTGCCTTTGTTTACTTCGCTGTTAGGCTTGTTGGTTTTCAGAGGTGCTATGGAATCCTTTCCTCGAGAAGTTGAAAAACCTTTACTCGAACTTTGACCCCACTTGGATATGTTAGAAGTGAAAAAACCTCGGCTTTGACCTTTACACTTGAGTTGCTTTTCTACGTTGATGGCGATATGAACCATGTCCACCACTTTAAGGTAATGTTGGAGTTTGATGATATTAGCGATGTCTCGGTTTAATCCAGCTAGAAATCGCGCCATTGTTCCTTCAGAATCCTCTTGGACATCTGCCCGAATCATCGCAATTTCCATCTCTTTGTAGTAGTCTTCGACACTTTTTGTCCCTTGTGTAAGATTTTAAAGTTTTTGGTGCAACTTTCGGTGGTAGTAAGAGGGAATAAAATGTCGCCTCATAACTGCCTTCATTTCGGTCCATGTGGAGATTAGTCATTCTTCGATATGCCTCCAGGTAGTAGTTAGTTGATCCCATCAGATCATGGCGTAATCCGAGAATTCAATTGCTGCCAACTTTACCTTTTTGTTTTCAGAGTAGTTGTGACAATCAGATACCAGCTTGATCTTCTTTTCCCACTCAAGATAGGCTTCCGGATCTGATCTACCTTGGAACAGTGGTATAGAGAGCTTAATGTTCTTAAGATCATCATCTTCACGTCTCTGATCTCGATGTCATGGTTCCCTCCGATGATTACTTGCATTCGACTCTTGATCGCTTTCAAGATCACTAGGATCAATTAGATCATCATCTTGATCTCTTCGTCTTTCCCGTTGTGGGTTTGGCCTCTCCCGTCTAGGTTGGACAATTTTGGGAGGTCTTTCGTGTTGCTCTATCACTTCAACTTGGAAAAGGCGATCTTCGAGGGGATTTAATCTTCGATCTAAGAGTCTTTCCATCTCTTGTAATAGAGCTTACATGTTCAAATCAAGGATATTGTGAGCAGGTTGTCGTGCTGGCCATTCTTCCAAATTTGGTGCGGATTCTTGTGACATTGTATTGAACAAATAAGCCTCACCACAAAAATAATCTCACAAAGCCACTCGCAGAGAAAGAAAAATCACTCCACTCGTGTTTCACTCGAATACGGCTTTTTCTCTAATGAATTCACTCTTGCCTTTTACCTCTCTTTACTTTTCTCGTGATTTCGTAAGTGGATTCACCAAGGATTAAAACCTTTGTCTAGATGGTCGGTTTCAAAGGGGTAACAAGGGATAATATGAATAGGTTGTAGGGTAGGCTGAACAAGAAAAATAATAAAATAAAAATCTATTTAAGCGTGGCGTTTGAGGTTGAAAGGATGGTACCAAGGGATGGTAAAATGATGTTGATGATCGGGAATGAGTAAGATGAATCGGGAATGAGTAAGATGAACGAAGACACAAAACTTGCAAAACTTCACACTTTTTTTTTAATTTTCATAACTTTTTTTGCTTCAAATATAATAAGATGAAATCAAAAGAAATGAAACATAACTTTGATTTTTTTATTTTTTGTACTTTTTTTAAGACTTACGAGTTAATCTTCATTGCGTTCTTTGATCTTCAGAGCTTCTCGATTCTAGCTCTGATACCAAATGATACGAACCGCCTCAAAATGAGTTGAGTCATATGTAAATTGCCTAATCGTCTTTGAGAAACAATGAATAGTCGATAGTTTAAGAATATGGTTTGAAAAGGTAAGATGTGGAAGAAGGAATGGATTTTGGTTCAAAATGGTAAGATGTGTTAAGATAGAATATTAGTCTTTGGTACGAGTTGGATAAGAAAGGGAAAATGGATTAAACAAAAGTGCAAACAAGTACCAATATCGATCTGGCATCGACCCGTTGTTTATAAGCCCTTTAATTCAATTTAGGAGTGCTGAAGGTGACGTTGACCCACTATCTAGCAAGATAGGAACCTCAGTATGTTTGAACGCCACACTATAAGTAGTGATAAGTTCAGTTTTCGACAAAGAAAAACGGATGACACAACTAGAACACTACGTAGCCAACGAATCTTTGAATGAAAATAGAGAAAAGTTTGCCTTACAAATTGAGCATAACATTAACAAATTATCAAAAGTTGTCCATCAATAGGTTGATTACATATATTTATAGTATCAAAAGAAGCTAGCTGAATGGTCACTTTTAAAGAAGCTAATAATGAGCTCCAATGAAAAGTCTCAACTTTTGAAATTCTAGCCAAGTAACTCCCATCTTCAATATGATTAATTTCTTCAATTAAGTTGCTGTCAAAGTCCTTTGAAGTCTCTATGGCCAACCGAAAAGACACCAGCCTCTTTGATGGACAATTGATTGCATGTAGTGAATACTCATGAAGCCAATGGTTATGGAAGTTGAAGACAAAGAGGCAGCCAAAATTAAAGAAGAATAATGCTCTTTTTTAATTGAAAAAACAACAACTTTTTAATGATGTATTAATCCTCTTAATATCACCCCCTCTTATGTAACCGAATTCACTTGAAAAGCCATCTCAATGAATGCATAACAGCCTTTTGATGTAATGGATGTGAGATGAAAAGTCACCTGCAATTATCACATGTAACTGACACATTAATGCAATTATTAAACTTAAAACAAATTAACAACTAACTTAAATAAATAAACTAACACTTAAGCATCATTTAATCTAGCAACTAGCTTAATTAAATAAAGCATTGTTAAATGAACTTTAACTCATGCATCAATAATTAACCTAGTAACTAGATTAATTAAAGAGGCAACTATTAAATTAAATTCATTAAAAGAACTTAATTAATTAAACTAAGTTGAGTTGAATTAATGACTAGCAACTCATTTATTAAACTAAGATGCTTAAATGCAAATATTTAAAATGCAAAGCTGAAAATTAAATAAAGAGTTCAATTTAGTTGGAACGGTTCAAAGAGCTGGAATTGAGCTGAAATTGGTTTGTAAAATGTTGCAAGGAAACTTTATTGAGCTGGTTCCAACTCGATCTATTCCTCCAACCAAAGCCTCGCCCCACAATTGGTTAACTAAGGTTGAAATGGCCTCTTTGAATTGCTTAGCTCGAGCTCGCGTAATTTGTCCTTGGTTAGCACCATTGAATCCTTGCTCGAACTAGGTGCACTCCAGGGCGCGATCGTATCAGGATCCATCGCATGTAATTTCTCCAGAAGAGATTGAAATTTAACCTGATATGACATATAACGAAGAACCGATCAGAATTTTAGCTTGAGAGGTTAAAGAATTGAGAAATAAATGCATAGTTCTAGTGAAGGTTTTGTGGCAACGTCAGGGGATTGAAGAAGCTATGTCGGAGCTCGAGGAAGCTATGAGAAAAAAATACCTTAACCTCTTGTCTGGTAAGATTTTTGGGGACGAAAATCCCTAAAGGGGGAGAGTTCTAACAGCCCGATTTTAGTCAAATCGGAACAGTGATTTTGGGACTACAAATCCAAATTCAAAATAATTATTTTATTATTATTTTAATGTTTACAGCATGATAGTATGATTGTGTGAAAATTTTGTTAAGAAATTTTATTGTTTGAATGCTTAATTTGATAAAAAGGACTAAATCGCGTTAAGTGTAAAATTTGTGTTCTATTATCTAAAGGTGTTAAATGGCTATGAAATTAAATAGAGGGGGTCCTTATGTGGTAATTAATCCATTGTTATTATGAGTGGACAAGTATGGCCATTAATTAGGTGATTTAATGATTTATTATTAAGGTTAAATTTGAAATTTAGTTATTAAAGATTAATTAAATAAATCAAAAAAAAATTAATGCTTTCATCTTCTTCATTGTCGAAAGTGAAAAGAAGAAAAGCCATATGTTAGGATTAAAGCTTCGGTTACTTGCTAGCTTAATTGTAAGTTCATTTTTGTCCCATTTTTAATGATTTTTATGTTTTTGAGATCGTTGCAGCTTAATCTAGCTAGCCCAGGGACTATTTTGTAAAAATGTTAAAGGTTTAGGGTTTTACCATTGATGAATGTTGGTGTATTTTGATGTTTGATGATAGAAAATGTATGCTTGTTGTGAGATTAACAACATTTGTTAAGTGATTTTTGATAAATTTGTCATTTAGGGATTTAATTGAGAAATGTTAAAATATTGTGGTTAAATTGTGAAATATATGAAAAATATGGGCTGCTAGGGACTTAATTGAAATTCAACTAGCATGGGTATAAGTTGAATTGCATGAATTTGTACTTTTATTAGATAAGGACTAAATTGTAAAAATGTTGAAATATTAGGGGTAAACATTTAAAGTTGCCTTAATGTGTATTTTGGACTAAATTGAATTGATTGATAATCACATAAGTTAATTTTGATTACATTTAGATCAAGAAAAGCAAAATTCAGATTTAGATCGGGGAAAGAACAAGGTTTTGGACTAATCAATTGATTTCGTCATTTTGCATTCGAGGTAAGTTCGTATGTAATAAGCATTATTATATTTATGCTTTAAATGCTTTGATATTGCATAAATTGTGAATACAACGTTGCAGACATTCGACGATGATTCAGCAAACGAGAAATCTCGATTGAACCTTAGTAATAGATTAGGATACAAATGACATGCCATTAGGGGTTATGTGATTTGTGTGCTGGTCTGTACATCCTAATGGTGGCTGAGTTATCGGGCATGTGTTGTAGATACTCGTCAGCTTGTGTGAGCAGCACCGTGTCGCTTTGTCATAGCCGTCAGCTTGTGTAAGCAAATCGGTTGATAGCTCAAGAGTGAGCATTATATGTGATGCGAGTCTGAGATAGCTTCGACTATATTTATATGTGGCACTTAGAGTACGAGATTCCTGAGTATCCGATAGTATTTCAAATGGTTCAACGGGTATATCAGAGATGTGGTTGTGTAAATGTTGATACGAGGTGGTATAGGTATGTACATAAACCGTGCAAGCATTGAATCGAAGAAACTTGTGAAATTTATGTCTAACTTTGGGAATGGAAATTTTGGTAGGTTGATGGTTCAAAATGAGATATGTTGTGATATGTTTTAATTGCTTAATTTGTGCATATTTGGTAAGTTAAGTTTATTGCTATATGAACTAACTAAGCTTTATAGCTTACTTTGTTTACAGGTTTGGCACGGCCTAGCACACGGCTCTGCACACGGGCGTGTAAGGCCATTTTGAAGGGCACATGGGCTGGTCACATTAGCGTGTGGTTGACCGTGTGACCCAAGTCAGTGAGTTACATGGGGTCGGACACGGGCTGGGACACGGCTATGTGATCCCATTTTGAATGTCCACAAGGCCTGTGACACGGACGTGTCTTTGGTGGTGTGAGACACACGATCGGGCTACACGGGCATGTGTCCCCTATTTTTACAAATCTTATTAGTGTTCTAAAAGTTTCCTAAGTTATCAGTTTAGTCCCAATCCACCTCGAATGCATGTTTTGGGCATCATAGGCTCGTATTAGGGACTTGATGAATGATTATGAATGACTTGAATTTGAATTTGATAATTGTATGGGAAATGTATGCTCGATTGTGTAATAAGTTTGGTAATGCTCCGTAACCATATTCCAGGACGGATATGGGTGTGGGGTGTTACAGATCATTTGTATCACTATTTACAGTGAACACATGTTCTTTGTAATATCCCGAGGATAGGGGCTATTTTGTTATGACATTGTTTGCATGTTATTAGCCTGCTATGTTGTTGTTTTGATGTTTTGGGGCTTAGTTGTAAGCTAGGTGTAAGCCTGAGTGGTAGGAAAAATCTTTGCTTTTAAGCTTAGGTGGGAGGAGCTAAAGGAGCTGGGGTTTATAAATATTATTTGGTGAATTTTAGCATAAGAAATGAGCTGGTGGAGTGGCAGGATAGGTGCCACTTGAGGCTTGTGTGTGTGACGCCACTTGCAGGGGGAGGTCCTATGTTCAAGCTGCAGAGTGCTCCTATTTTGCTCCCATTTTGACGGCATGGAGGGGAGAAGTTGTAGGCAGTTCAAACTCTGCCTTAGACCAAGTCAAATGTTTTGAATGGTGGGTGGAGAGTGATTTGTGGAGGTAGAGTTCAAACTAGTTTGAAGTTGTGGCTTGGAGTGTTCGGGAGAGTGATGGCCGAATCTTGGGGGAGATTTTGGGGGGAGTGGACGGCTTGGTGTGGGGGAGTGGGAGTGCCGAAATTCTTTTGGCATTTAGAGTCCATTTTCGGTCAAATTTGTTTAAGCCAAATTCTTCTTTTTGTCAAAAGCAAGCCGAAATTTCAAGGGAGTTTTCTCCATTTTCTTTTTTGGGAACCGAAGTCTCAAGCAACCATATCTTGCCGACTTTTCTTTTGGGCATCTAGCCGATTTTGTGCTTTTGCTTCCCTTGATCTCTTTTGTTACCGAAACTAGCCACCTTCCTCTCCTCACATTTTCATCCTTTTCTCCTAAAACACTTGTGCCAAAACTCATAGTTGCTTTTAAATCGAATTCTTCAATTGTTTTCTCTATTTTTTTTGTGTGCCGAAACCCTCTCAACTTGTTCTCTCAAACTTTCTTTTTCTCCTCTCAAACCCTATTGTCGTAGCCTCCATTTCTTCTCATCTCTATTCTTCCATCCTTTCATTCTAAGCCAAACGTAAGTGTGATTACAAACGTAAGTGTGATTAACTCCTAGGCCGAATCCTTTCCTCCTTCTTGTTTAAAGGGTTGGCCGAATCTCTCCCCTCTCCTAGTGGTTTTCTTGGCCGAATATTGGTGTGGTGTGAATCTCTTCTAGCCTTGGTTCTAGTCGGGTTTAGAGGAAGGTAAGTGTTTGGCCGAATGGCCATTTCCCCTCTCCCTTGTTCTTGTTGATTTTGGTTGGTTAAGAGCCAATTTTAGGTTGGTTGAAAGGAGTTAATCTTTTGTTAATCATTGCGTTATAGGGCCTTTGGATTTTGGAAGCAAGCAAGACGAGTCTTCTTTCTCTGTTAATCGTTGGTAAGTGGTGGCAAGAGTTGATGTTATTAAGTCTATTCTCTTAGTTCTCATTTAGTCAAAGTTGCAAAAGATTAATAATTCTTCTTAATAGGGTGTGCCGTTTGCTTAAGGAAGAACCATCGCTTGGTTCGGGATTTGGTAGGAAACCAAATCAAGTGTAAGGTAAAGGTTAAACATTAACCCTTTGGTTTATTTGGTTTTGGCGAATGGTATAAGTGACTAATCTATGTTTGGACGATTTTAGGAGCAAGGTAATAGAGGATTTAGATCGGTCATTTGGATTAAAGCTTGTGTTTGAGCAGTGTGTAAACTAACACACTTTTACTTAGTAATATGTTTAATAAACTTGATTGCCTTTGTAAGACCAAAACAATTATGATGATTGATATGGTACCCAATGGGGTATGTGCACGGATTCGTAAGTCTGTTTCATTCGAGCTTTGTTAGTGATATGTGGTATCATGACTTATGATGTATGTGTTATGGGATACACTATGAAACCCGGTTAGCATGATTCGCATGACTTGTATGATTTGCATCGATTATGACATGTATGGGTGATATGAGAGGAGGGGAAATATGATATCCGTGTCTTTGGGACACGGAGGTTTGGCACCTCCGGTGGTTTGGTACCACAGATTGATTATTGTGACTTTGGGTCACGGAGGTTTGGCACCTCGGCGTCTCCCTAGTGGCTTAGCACCACGATTGGGTTGGCCCCACTGTTGATTTTCTGGGATTGGCGCTAGTGATTTGGTATCACACGATGGGTTGGCCCCATCATTTGATTCGTGTTGTGGTCACGGTGATTTGGAATCACACTTGTGTCTTTGGGACACGGAGGTTTGGCACCTCATAGCGACGTATCCCGTGGTTTAACACCACCGTGGGTTGGCCCCACTTTTGAGATCTGGGATTATCGCCGGTGATTTGGTATCACACGTGGGTTGGCCCCACAGATGGATTATTCGTGACTTTGGGTCACTAGTGGTTTGGCACCACATTGATGGATATTGTGACTTTGGGTCACGGTGGTTTGGCACCACCGGTGGTTTGGTACCACACGGGGTAGAAAAGGTGTTACGGATGGTTAGGATCGGGTGCATTAATTGTATTGCTTTGTTATGATGTGTGTTAGTATGTTGCATATACTGGGAGGGGGATTTATGCACTGAGTCTTGCGACTCACCTTCTCCTTTGACATTTCAGGTGACACTTAGTTGCGGACATGGAGCCGGGATGGACTCGAGGTGCTCATGCCATGAATAAATACGGATTTGCTCTCACTTTTAAAACTTGGTACTTTATTTTATTTATTTCCATTTGGGTTTTATATGGATTGTAAAAGGCCTTTTTAACTTCATGTTTTTGTTATTTACATGCCTGTATTGGATTTTAAATATGCCTTAACAAATTAATGGGTAAAATTTGGCTAAAACTTGGAAAGATAAGGTTTTCAAACTACAAAGCGAATTGTTTTAAACTTTACCATCGGGTATCACCACTGTAATTTAAGATGAACGAAACTCAGATGTTTTTCAAACTTAAGATTTTCCACCCTAAGTTCCGAATGTTTTTAAGCAACAAAAGAATCACTTGATTTCTAAATGATGCAAAATTAAAAAAAAAGGTTTTATCTATGGATTCAACTAAGTTTTTTTTAAGTACCCGAGTTTTCAAAATGAAATAGGAGTTTTTAAATAATCATTTTTTTTACAAGTACAAAATATAACAAAGTGTTTTGATCAAACTTTTAAACGAAAACCTATCCTCTCAAATACAAATTTTCCCGTAACATGCCAGATTCAGTCGTGGTGTATTTGCGGGTTCGGGGTGTTACAATTGTGGTATCAGAGCTAAGTTCAAAGGCTCGACTATGGGCCTGAGGCCCAAAATGTTTCAAAAGTCTGTTTTAACAGTTTTGTTTTAAAAAGCATGGTTTGAAAGGCATGGCACCGAGTCTCCGGCACCAATATGCCCAGGTAAGTACCCCTTACTATTGCTTGTGATTTTGATGTTGATGAGATGTGATTGGATGGCTAGCAATGGTGGATTCTTGAGAAAGCAAACCGATAGGATTCTGTGAACTCGCGAAAACAAAGCTTCTTTAATATTTATAAGACTTTGCTTTTAAAGACAGTAGAATAATTACTGATGCATAAAACTCCTAGAACAGATAAGTCAAGATTTATTCATGAGTGCTCGAGGTGGACGTGGTCGTGGACGTGGACGTGGTAGGATGACAGTTTCTGAACCCGTAGGATCTGGTCAGGGGTTAGAGAATGAGATACCGTTACCGCCACCATTTGGAGGTGGTGAGTTTCAAGATCGATGAGGGATGATGCGATTGTCGCAGACGATCTTTGCGAGTTCTGAAAGGGTAGCCTGGAGTAGGTGGAGGCGCAGGAGCTAGGAAATCGTGCTGGTGACTCCGAGCAAACGAAATTTGAGGTATTCCGAGGTGTTTTGGTGTTGCTCAAGACGGGTGAGTATTATTTGGAGGCGACAGGCGGGTTATGGATGATTTAGACCTGACTGCTGAGGAGAAGCTGAAGGGCATAGTATCGCTTCTTCGGGATGAGTCATACCAGTGGTGGCTCACGGTTCGGGACAGTGCTGCAGCAGAGGATCTTACGTGGGATTATTTCAAGGATGCTTATCAGAAAAAGTACATTAGAGCTAGCTACATCAACGTCGTGAAAGGCATTTTGAGGTTAGTTCGGGGAGTAAGTGCGTAGCGAGTCGAGGCCGAAGTTCTTGAGGTGAGTCGGTATGCTAGGGGCATTGTGGCTCTTGAACACGAGAGGTGTGTTCATTTGAGGATGGTCGAGAGATGAATTAAGGTTGCTGATTGCTCCACGGCGGAGCGTGAATTCTTGTCTGGTTGAGAAGGCTAAGGTAGCCGAGGGTGTTAAGGAGTCAGTAAGGCAAGGCATGGATAGGAACAGGCATAAGAGGAGTTTTGGATCTTCTGGGTCATCGGGTAATCCTCAGAAAAGGGCTAGACAGAGTGGGCCGAATCAGTCTGGTAGGTTTGTTGCTGCTAGTCAGGGACCGCCGCAGTGTAACTGTTGTGGGAAATCTCATTGGGGAGGTTGCTAGACCGGTGGAAAAGGGTGTTTCGAGTGTGGCTCTTTGGATCACCGTGTGAGGGACTGTCCGCGTAAGTTGGCTAGGATCCAGTCCGAGAGTCAGGGCCGTACCTAGTTCAGGAATAATGGACCGCCACCGTAAAGGAATTATGGTAATGGCAGAGGAGGTAATGGTTCTGGTCGGGGCATGCGAGCACAAGGCGAAGGTGCGAGTAGTCTTGAGGCAAGATAGCTGGATTGGTGTATCTGAGAAGGCACCGAGAGGAGGGTGACGACCGGACGTCATAATCAGATGCGTTCTTGATCTTTGGTTCTCCATTTCTTCGCTTTGATTGATGTGGGTTCGATGCATTCTTATGTTGCTAGTAGCATAGTAGAGACCATGGACTTAGACTCGAAACTACTTCTAGGCGATGATGATAATTAGCCCTCTAGGTCACTCTGTAGTTATGGATAAGTCATTTAGGATGTACCCTTGAACTTCAAGGGGTAGTGTTTGTTCTCGATCGATGGAACTACCGTTTGGGGAGTTCGATTTGATTCTCGGGATGGTGGTTGGCTAAGTACCGAGCAAGGTTGGATTCTTGTGACAAAGCGCATGCTTCTAAGATGTCGAGGGTGATGAAGTGGTTATGATAGGTAATAGGAGAGATTACTTATCCAATGTGGTATCTCGCCTCAAGGTGAGAAGATGGTCGAAAAGGGCTGTGAAGCGTATGTGGTTCATGTGTATGCCTTGGAGGCTAAAGAGTCTGCTGTAGAGAAGGTTTGAACAGTTAAGGAATTTGCTGATGTGTTTCCTGAGGAGCTTCCGGGTTTGCCACCGGATCGTGAGGTAGAGTTCGGGATAGATCTATTATCCGAAACTGCGCCAGTGTCTATTACTCCGTATAGGACGACGCCAAAGGAGTTAGTGGAGCTTAAGGCTCAGATCCAGGAGTTGTTGGGCCGAGGCTTTATTAGGCCAAGTGTTTTGCCTTGGGGAGCACCGGCACTCTTTGTCAAGAAGAAAGATGGTACGATGCGGATGTGTATAGACTACCGCCAGTTAAATAAACTGACGATTAAAAACAAGTATCCGTTGCCACGGATAGATGACTTGTTTGATCAGCTGAAGGGTGCAGCGATATTCTCGAAGATCGATTTAAGGTCTGGGTATCACCAGTTAAAGGTGAAGGAAGCGGATATCCACAAGACAGCGTTTCGTACTCGGTATGAGCACTACGAATTTTTGGTAATACCGTTTGGATTGATAGGGTGTTTCAGCAGTATTTGGATCAGTTCGTCGTGGTTTTCATAGACGATATCTTGGTGTACTCAAGGACAGAAGAGGAGCATGATGCGCATTTGCGAGTGGTGCTGCAGATTTTGAGGGAGAAGCAGTTGTACGCTAAGTTTAGTAAGTGCGAGTTCTGGCTTAGAGAGGTGACTTTCTTGGGTCATGTAGTGTCAGTTGAGGGGATTAGTGTGGATCCTCGAAAGATTGAGGCAGTTTTGGATTGGAAGCCGCCTAAGTCAGTGGCTGAGATTCGGAGTTTTTTGGGTTTGGCAGGATACTACCGAAGATTTGTCGAGGGATTCTCGTTGATCGCAGCACCAATGATCAAGTTGTTAAGGAAAGGGATTCCATTTGTTTGGACTGAGAAACAGCAGGAAAGTTTCGACAAGCTTAAGAAGATTCTGACAGAAGCTTCGATTTTGATTCAACCTGAGGCTGGTAAGGAATTCACAGTATACTGCGATGCATCACATACGAGATTGGGTTGTGTGCTGATGCAGGGTGGAAAGGTTGTGGCTTACGCATCTCGGCAGCTGAAGCCACATGAGGTCAACTATCCGACGCACGACTTGGAGTTAGCGGCTGTAGTCTTCGCTTTGAAGATTTGGAGGCATTACTTGTACGAAGAGAGATCGATAGTCTACACAGATCATAAGAGTCTGAAGTACCTTTTGACTCAGAAGGATTTGAATTTGAGGCAGCGCAGATGGGTTGAGTTGCTAAAGGACTACGACTGTTCGATTGAGTATCATCCGGGCAAGGCTAACGTGGTGGCAGACTCGTTGAGTAGTAAGGTTGTTTCGGACTTAAGAGCGATGTTTGCCCATTTGAGCTTGTATGACGACGGGAGTATTCTGGCAGAGTTGCAGGTTAAGCCTACTTAGGTTGAGTAGATCAAAGAGAAACAATTAGAGGATGAGGTTTTGAGTTCACAGAGGTTGCAGGTGCAGGTTGGTGGGCTGGAAGGTTACAGTTTGTCTAGTGATGGAGTGCCGTGTTTTCAAGGAAGAGTTTGTATGCCGAAGGATGCTGAGCTGAGACAGATGATTCTTCAGGACGCACATAGCAGCCCATATGCTATGCATCCTGGAGGTAGCAAGATGTATAAGGATCTTAGAGAGCAGTTTTGGTGGCCAGGCCTGAAGAGAGAAGTGACAGAGTTTGTAGGGAAGTGTCTGACATGTCGCCAGAGTCAAGGTGAGCATCGATTGCCGTCGAGGTTGCTTGACTAGTGAAGATTCCTCAGTGGAAGTGGGAAAGGATAACCATGGATTTCGTCAGTGGATTACCGCTTATGCCAAGTAAGAAGGATTCAGTTTGGATAATTGTGGATCGAGTGGCTAAATTAGCTCACTTCATTCGGTGAGGGTTGACTACTCACTTCAGAGGTTGGAGAAGCTGTATGTGTCGAGATAGTGAGGTCGCGGTGTGCGATGTCGATCATCTCGGATAGGGATCCCAAATTTACGTCAAGGTTCTGGAAAGCGTTGCATCAGGCTCTGGGTATGCGTTTGGACTTCAAAGACGCTTTTCACCCATGATCGATGGGCGATCGAAAGGGTTATTCAGATCTTAGAAGATATCTTTGAGAGGTTGTGTTCTGGACTTCAGAGGTAGTTGGGAGGAGTTTCTACCATTAGCTGAGTTCGCCTACAACAATAGTTACCAAGCAAGCATCAAGATGGCACCATATGAGGCATTGTATGGTAGAAAGTGTCACTCACCTACTTGTTGGACGGAGTTGGGTGAACGTCAGTTGTTGGGACGAGTTGGTTCTTTGAGATCGAAGACAAGGTTAAGTTGATTCAGGCTCGATTGAAGGAAGCTTCGGACCGGCAGAAGTCTTATGCCGATCTTAAGCGGAGAGATATAGAGTTTGCTGTGGGGGATAAGGTCTTTTTGAAGGTCTCGCCGTGGAAGAAAGTGTTAAGGTTCGGAAGGAAAGGCAAGTTAAGTCCAAGTTTTATTGGGCCATATAAGGTACTGAGACGAGTGGGACCAGTAGCTTACCAGCTTGAGTTGCCAGCAGAGCTAAGTCAGATTCACGACGTATTTCACGTTTCGATGCTTCGGCGTTATCGTTCAGATCCATCGCATGTGGTAGCAGTGGAAGAGATCGAGGTAAATCCATATTTGACCATAGAGGAAGAACCTGTGCAGATTCTAGATCGGGGTGTGAAGGTTCTACGTAGGAAGTCTGTGCCTTTGGTTAAGGTACTATGGCGGAATCATGGCATGGAAGAAGCTACGTGGGAACCCGAGGATATGATGAGACAGCAATACCCACAACTCTTCTGATCAGGTAATTTCGAGGTCAAAATTATTTTAAGGGGGGTAGAATTGTAATATCCCGGGATAGGGGCTATTTTGTTATGACATTGTTTGCATGTTATTGGCCTGCTATGTTGTTGTTTTGATGTTTTGGGGCTTAGTTGTAAGCTAGGTGTAAGCCTGAGTGGTAGGAAAAATCTTTGCTTTTAGGCTTAGGTGGGAGGAGTGAAAGAGTGGGGTTTATAAATATTATTTGGTGAATTTTAACATAAGAAATGAGCTGGTGGAGTGGCGGGATAGGTGCCACTTGAGGCTGTGTGTGTGATGCCACTTGCGGGGGAGGTCCTGTTCAAGCTGTAGAGTGCTCCTATTTTGTTCCCATTTTGTGGCATGGAGGGAGAAGTTGTAGGCGGTTCAAACTCGCCTTAGACCAAGTCAAATGTTTTGAATGGAGGGTGGAGAGTGATTTGTGGAGGTGGACTAGTTCAAACTAGTTTGAAGTTGTGGCTTGGAGTGTTTGGGGAGTGATGGTGAATCTTGGGGAGATTTTGGGGAGTGGATGGCTTGGTGTGGGGAGTGGGAGTGCGAAATTCTTTTGGCATTTGGAGTGCATTTTCGGTCAAATTTGTTTAAGCCAAATTCTTCTTTTTGTCAAAAGCAAGCCGAAATTTCAAGGGAGTTTTCTCCATTTTCTTCTTTGGGAACCGAAGTCTCAAGCAACCATATCTTGCCGACTTTTCTTTTGGGCATCTAGCCGATTTTGTGCTTTTGCTTCCCTTGATCTCTTTTGTTGCCGAAACTAGCCACCTTCCTCTCCTCACATTTTCATCCTTTTCTCCTAAAACACCTGTGTCGAAACTCACAGTTGCTTTTAAACTGAATTCTTCAATTGTTTTCTCCATTTCTTTTGTGTGTCGAAACCCTCTAAACTTGTTCTCTCAAACTTTCTTTTTCTCCTCTCAAACCCTATTGCCGTAGCCTCCATTTCTTCTCATCTCTATTCTTCCATCCTTTCATTCTAAGCCAAGCGTAAGTGTGATTAACTCTAGGCGAATCCTTTCCTCCTTCTTGTTTAAAGGGTTGGCGAATCTCTCCCCTCTCCTAGTGGTTTTCTTGGCCGAATATTGGTGTGGTGTGAATCTCTTCTAGCCTTGGTTCTAGTCGGGTTTAGAGGAAGGTAAGTGTTTGGCCGAATGGCCATTTCCCCTCTCCCTTGTTCTTGTTGATTTTGGCTGGTTAAGAGCCGATTTTAGGTTGGTCGAAAGGAGTTAATCTTTTGTTAATCATTGCGTTATAGGGCCTTTGGATTTTGGAAGCAAGCAAGAGGAGTCTTCTTTCTCTATTAATCGTTGGTAAGTGGTGGCAAGAGTTGATGTTATTAAGTCTATTCTCTTAGTTCTCGTTTAGTCAAAGTTGCAAAAGATTAATAATTCTTCTTAATAGGGTGTGCCGTTTGCTTAAGGAAGAACCATCGCTTGGTTCGGGATTTGGTAGGAAACCAAATCAAGTGTAAGGTAAGGGTTAAACGTTAACCCCTTTGGTTTATTTGGTTTTGGCCGAATGGTATAAGTGACTAATCTATGTTTGGACGATTTTAGGAGCAAGGTAATCGAGGGATTTAGATCGGTCCATTTGGATTAAAGCTTGTGTTTGAACAGGTGTGTAAACTAACACACTTTTTACTTAGTAATATGTTTAATAAACTTGATTGCCTTTGTAAGACCAAAACAGTATGATGATTGATATGGTACCCAATGGGGTATGTGCACGGATTCGGGTAAGTCCGTTTCATTACGAGCTTTTTTAGTGATATGCAGTATCATGACTTATGATGTATGTGTTATGGGATATACTATGAAACCTGGTTAGCATGATTCACATGACTTGCATGATTTGCATGATTTGCATCAGTATGACATGTATGGGTGATATGAGAGGGGGAAATATGATATCCGTGTCTTTGGGACACGGAGGTTTAGCACCTCCGGTGGTTTGGTACCACAGATTGATTATTGTGACTTTGGGTCACGGAGGTTTGGCACCTCGGCGTCTCGTCGGTGGCTTAGCACCACATTGGGTTGGCCCCACGGTTGATTTTACGGATTGACGCTAGTGATTTGGTATCACACAATGGGTTGGCCCCATCATTTGATTCGTGACTGCGGTCACCAGTGATTTGGAATCACACTTGTGTCTTTGGGACACCGAGGTTTGGCACCTCATAGCGACGTATCCACGTGGTTTAACACCACCATGGGTTGGCCCCACTTTTGAGATACGGGATTGTCGCCGGTGATTTGGTATCATCGTGGGTTGGCCCCCAGATGGATTATTCGTGACTTTGGGTCACCGGTGGTTTAGCACCACATTGATGGATATCGTGACTTTGGGTCACGGTGGTTTGGCACCACCGGTGGTTTGGTACCACACGGGTAGAAAAGGTGTTACGGATGGTTAGGATCGGGTGCATTAATTGTATTGCTTTGTTATGATGTGTGTTAGTATGTTGCATATACCGAGGGGATTTATGCATCGAGTCTTGCGACTCACCTTCTCCTTTGACATTTGGTGACACTTAGTTGCGGACATGGAGCCGGGATGGACTCGAGGTGCTCATGCCATGAATAAATACGGATTTGCTCTCACTTTTAAGACTTGGTACTTTATTTTATTTATTTCCATTTGGGTTTTATGTGGATTGTAAAAGGCCTTTTTAACTTCATGTTTTTGTTATTTACATGCCTGTATTGGATTTTAAATATGCCTTAACAAATTAATGGGTAAAATTTGGCTAAAACTTGGAAAGATAAGGTTTTCAAACTACAAAGCGAATTGTTTTAAACTTTACCATCGGGTATCACCACTGTAATTTAAAATGAACGAAACTTAGATGTTTTTCAAACTTAAGATTTTCCACCCTAAGTTAGAATGTTTTAAGCAACAAAAGAATCACTTGATTTCTAAATGATGCAAAATTAAAAAAAAGGTTTTATCTATGGATTCAACTAAGTTTTTTTAAGTACCGAGTTTTCAAAATGAAATAGGGTTTTTAAATAATCATTTTTTACAAGTACAAAATATAGCAAAGTGTTTTGATCAAACTTTTAAACAAAAACCTATCCTCTCAAATACGATTTTCCCCATAACATGCCAGATTCGGTCGTGGTGTATTGGCCGAGTTTGGGGTGTTACATTCTTGTTGTTGGATTCAGTGCCCTAAGTGTAGTATTTTCGTCTATGTACACTTGTAATTTTTTTCAAACAAATTGGTTAATAAAATTATTCATGAATTACTTTAATATATTTTGTATATTATCTTCAATGGTTTTTACATGCAAAGCAAATATTAGCTCACTAGTTGTCTAATCTTTAACTATTAATAAGTGATTTTACGTGTTCGGATCATAATATGAAAAGATAACTTATATTAGCAGATGAACCTAAACATGTCCTTAGTTTAATAAAAAAAATGAGCAAACCGATTGTGTAACGACCCGGAAGTCAGTGGTGTCAGAATGTGTAATTTTGAAACCCTATTTTCAAAAATCAGAATCGTAAATATTTTTATTAAATATTTACGGAGTCATATTAGATGTGAATTGAATTTTAGTTAGGAAATTGTGTCGAATTAATGCTTAATTTAAGTACAGGGACTAAATCGCATAAGTGGTAACAGTGTAATTCATTAAGGAATTATAATTAGAACTTAAATAAAGGGTTTAAAATAGCAATTAATACACTAAGTTATATGGTGGACGGTTAATGATAGTATATATGTATGTGTAAGTCAAAAAATTAGATACAATTATAATAAGTTAATAATTAAAATTAAACCATTAGAATAAAATATAGTCAGTGAAAAAAAAACATTTTCATCCATATTACATGCAAAAATCGAACATAAAAGAGGAGAAGAGCTCAACGTAGGGCTAGGGTTCTTAACTTTCAAGCTTCAATTTGGTTAGTTCAATTTAGTCATTTTCTTGTAATTTTTATGGTTTCAGAATCTCAATACTCTGGACTAGCTGACCCATGTCATAATTTTTGGAATTGTTAAAGATGTAGGATGTTACCATTGTTGAATATTTGGAGTTTGAGGTGTTATTTTGATATGTTTTAAGTTTAGAGTTGAAAAATGACTAAATTGCAAGGTCAATTGATGATTTTGTGCAATAGGGACTAAAATGCACAAATTTCAAATTTAGTGGTAGAAATGTGAAATAATAAGTTAAATTAGGCCTAGAGTGAAAATGATATAAAAATTGGAGGTTAAAAGTGAAAGTTATGTTAGTCCCAGTTTTAGTTTTTGGGACTAAATTGAAAATATGCAAAAGTTCATAATTTAGAAATTGAATGTGAAATGGTCTTACATTGATGATTTTATGTGTTGTTTTTAAGTCGTAACTAGCGTCAACCCAGATTCCTCAAAAAAGAAAGGAAAAGACAAAGTTGTTGACGAATAGCTTAGAGTTTACGATTTGTGTTTCTATAATCCAAACTAACTCGTCTGCATTTTGATTTGGTTATGCATGGTAAGAATGTAAGGTGAGGTTCCTTGTTTAATGAGATGATTTGAATTGATTGATGATTAAGGGCGCTAAATTGATTATATGTGAAAAACATGCGTATATTTATATAAAAATGAAAATTGAATACAAAATGAGATATTTGATGCAGCCATATGTTTGGATGAATGAGTTCATGATAAAATTGATGTGAATTAAGTTATTGAATGATATTAAAAAATGAATTGAATACCCTATTAAGTATTCGGGCAGAGTCAGATATAGTTGGCATGCCATATCATAGGAAGAGTTCAGGGTTACTTCGACCATGAGTCGGTGAGGCACTAGGTGTCAATTTGCTTTGGTTTAACCGATGAGAAACTAGGTGTCAACTTAATTATAATGCTGGGCGCAACTAATTGCTTCAGATTTATCCAATGAGGCATTAGGTGCCAAATTGGTGTGTTGGTTGGATCTGTGTATCTGTCCGAGTCTGAGGTGTGTTACGAGGGAGTTAAAAGATAAAAATGAAAGGTTATGATTGAAATGGTGATATTGAATAAGTCCTCAAAATCCATATGATAAGAAATAAACTATATGAAATGTAATTGTTGTTATTGAAATGGCAAAAAGAATATGAAACAAAAATGAAATGTGGAATGGATTATTCAATTGTGAAATGAGTTGGAACCCTAATGGAAATGTTCATGAAATTATGGATTTAGGAATTGAGGTATCAAATGATATGTGAATTGGATTGTCATGTAAATATATTGTCAATTTATGTTACATTGAACATAGAATAAATGTGAATTTGCATTAATGGCATGTTAATTCCATGTTAACATTTACATGTCGTTTATTTGTTTAAAATGATCTGTGATTTGTTTAGCATTTGGATTATAGAAATACTACTAAGTTATACTGTAACATCCCAGTTTAGGGTCTAGTCAAAATAATGGTACGAGACCACAAATTTGAGGGTTATGAATGCGTTTTTTTAGGTTTATACTATGTGTGCATGCTAGTGCGAAAGTTTCATGAAGTATTTTTGTGAAATGGTGGTTGAATTGTCCAAAAGGACTAAATTGAAAAGTTGCAAAATGTGAGATTCTAGAAGCTATTTGCATGAAATAGCTTTAGAATATTAATTAGAGGTATTTAATAAACAATTTTCCCAAATTTTAGTTTTTTGACAAAATTGGGCAAGGATGAGTTAAAATAGGAAGTTTATCAAAAAGAGCAATTTGGTCATTTGGTTATTTAAATGATAAAATAGGTGAAAAGATGATAAAAATTCATTCATCTTCTTCCTCAAGCTACTGAAAATTTCAATAGCCATTGTTAGGGTTCTTCAAATTTTAAAGCTTGGTGGCAAGTGCTCTAAGCCCGATTTTTGATATTCTTCGTATTTTTGAAGTCCTAGTAGCACGAGTAAGCTATTTGTAGCTATTTGGTGAGCTAAAATGGACGTTCAAAAATGTGCTTATGTATGACGTGCATGTATTTTGATGTTTTATGGAAGAATATGAAAGCTTGATGTAGTAGAACATCTTTTGCTAAGTGATTTTCCATGAAAATGCATGTAGGGACTAGTTTGTGAAAATCTTGAGTTTGTTCATACATGTGTGATTTAGTGAGAATGGATGAATGCTATAGTTGAATAAGTGATTCGGCTAAGCATGAAAGGCTAGAAAGTTGAATAAAAATCACTTGACGAGCCTTGGGGCTAAAGTGTAAATATGAGAAAGTTTAGGGGCAAAATAGTAATTTTGCTAAAGTATGAGATGTGAGTCAATTTAGTCAAAGTGTGTATTGAATAAGCTAATTTATTTATTATAGATCAAGAAAGACAAAGCCCGGATTGAAGCCGAGGCAAAAGCAATGTGGTGGACTAAATTGCACGTTTCTATACTTTTAAGTATCGAGGTAAGTCTATGCATAAACAATGCATTTATACTTACGAATTTATTAATGCTAGCTAGTGTGTAGCATGATTGAAAATGTTTGAGAATGGTTGAGAATGATTGACAATGATTGAGAACCTATGTGGGATGAATGTGTTAGAATTTGTGAATGAATGATAGAGTAACTAAACATGTGAATTTGTATTGATAATGCTAGATGGTGGGCTAAGTGTGATGCCATCCTAATGCATATTAACGATGAGCTGGCTATGTATGATGCTATCGTTAGGTATATCGTCTAGTGGGCTAAGTGCGAGACCACTATGATTACCTTTGCGGTAGGCTAAGTGCGATACTATCTTATTAATTGATTGTGGTGGGCTAGGTACGGAACCATCGAGACATTAGCTGTGTGGATTAGCTGTGTGGATTAGCTGTGTGGTGGTAGTAGTGAGTAGTATATCTGTGTGGATGTGTTATCGAGAAATAACGATGTGTTGTATATTGTGTAAATGAGATATTGAATGCAGGGGTGCATTCCAATGGTTATGAGTATGTGATTCATAATGTGTTGGAAATGTGGTAAGGAATAGAAAGAGTAAGCATAGTTGTACCTTATATGTTAGTATAATGCTAATTGTTGTTTAGCTTATACTATGATGCTTAATTGTTTATGTATAAACTTAGTAAGCTCAAAGCTTACTTCTTTTCTTTTCCTTTGTTTATAGAGTAAAAGCGGTGAAACGAGATACGAGGATCATTGGAAGATAGCCCACATATCAACACACTCTGATATATGAGATTCAATGTTTTGTATATGGCATGTATAGGGGCTAGACAAGTTCGTGAATTTTTGTTGTATATGGCTAAGATGTGTTGGCCTTTAGATGGATAGTGAATTTTATATAATGCTATAGTTGTTGGCTATCATATTATATGAAAAGATGTAGTTTTCTATGTGAAATTTCTTTTAAATTTAAGTTGATTATGGATGTATTGTATCAGTGCATGTTGGGAATGCCATAGGGGTGAGAAGAGCTTAGCAAATAGCTTTGTTCTTGTCCATGTGAATAGATACACGGGCATGTGTTTAGGCCATGTGTGACACACGGTCAGCACACGGGCATGTTCTCTGGCCGTGCGTCCCCTGCAGGTTAATCTTTTAAGTTAAGATAGACCACGGGCTAGTCACACGGGCGTGTGACTAAGCTTTGAGGCTGTGTGGGTGAAGTCAGTGTTCACCACAGGTTGAAGGCATGGGCGTGTGTGACTACACATGGGTGTGTTAGCCTTGTCCAAAAGAGAAAATTTTTAAGATTCGAAAAAGTTCCAGAATAGTCTCGAGAGCTCTCGTATGTATGAATGAGGCCTCGAAAATTGAGAATGAGGTTGTTGAGATGAATTTTAAGAGAAGTCGATGAGTCTGAGTGGCGAACGTGCGGATTTTATTAAGGTAACGCCTTAAGCCCAGTTCCGGCATAGAACCCGGGTAAGGGGTGTTACATTTAGTGGTATCAAAGATATGGTTTAGTTTGTTCTAGGAATATCATAGCGGGTGTAAGAGTCTAGCTATACATGCCATAAAGTGTACAATGATAGTGTGGTGGCTTCTGATGGTTTTAAACCTTGTTTTATATGGAATATGGATCTCGATCAATCTATTGCTGATGAAGCAGCTAGTAATGCACTGGTTCCTGCGCAAGGGACCGTGCCTGTGCTAAGTGGACCCGAGGCTAGGGGTTAAGGGGAAGAGGCACGAGAGGCCTTTCTCCAGATGATGGGTGATTGGTACTCGGACTTTGTTCGAGCGAACCCTAATGCTCAACATCCTCCACCTTCTCCTATACCTTAGCCAATTCCTGTGGCTCCCTAAGGTATGGATGTAGTGAGGATATCGAAACCCCCGGTGGATAAGATTAGGAAGCATGGGGCCGAGGAGTTTAGAGCTAAGGTAGATGATGACCCTGAGAGGGCGGAGTTCTAGTTAGAGAACTCGACGAGAGAATTTGATGAACTCTCATGTACACCTAAAGAGAGCTTGAAGTGTGCCATATCCTTGTTGAGAGATTCGACATACCACTGGTGGAAAACACTGACGTTAGTGGTCCCGAAAGAGCAGGTAACGTGGGACTTCTTTCTGGAAGAGTTCTGGAAGAAGTATATAAGCCAACGATTTACAGATCGAAAGAGGAAAGAATTCCTCGAGTTGAAGCAAGGAAGAATGTCAGTAGCAAAGTACGAGCGTGAGTTTGTTAGGCTTAACAAATATGCTCAGGAATGTGTGTCGACAGGGACCATCTTGTGTAAGAGGTTTGAGGATGGACTAAATGAGGACATCAAACTCCTAGTGGGTATTTTGGAGTTGAAAGAGTTTGTGGTGCTAGTGGAAAGGACAAGTAAGGCCGAAGAGTTGAGTAAAGAAAAGAAAAAGGCTGTGAGTGAAGCCCGAGATGTTAGAAAAAGGTCCATGGGCAAGTCGTATCAAGCCCGGTCAAAAAGGTCAAAGGAAGTTAATCCTCGGACGACAGCCTCAGTGGGATATTCACATTGAGGCTCAGACAATATTTGTTCAGGTTCGAGAGTCCAAGTGAAACACCCCAAACCCGGCCCACAAGCCCTGACCGGATCTGGCATGCTTCTAAGAAAAATCCATTCGAATCATTTTTGCAACCTTGTTAAAAATTTGCGTGTACTTGAAAATAATTGATTTGGGTTGGGCTCGAATCTTTAAAACCCGTGTCGGTTAGGTGTTAAAAACAATTTGTTATTTGTACTTAAGAAAATTTACTTTTAATCTTTAATATGGCAATAATTATATCGTACTAAGTACTTTAATAGCATGCATAAACAATTCATATTTAGTGGCCTTATTATATCAACATAAAACCCAAATTAAATTCGAACTTAAATCTAGAAAGAAAACTAATAAAACAAAGCAGTCTCTGGGATTTGCATGCCTCCACTGAGCTCCTGCCGACCCGGTCCATCACTGATCATCACCTGAAAAATAGTCCCACAAGGGGTGAGTCAAACGGACTCAATGTGTAACCACAACACTAAGTCACAATAGATATGGCATACAAAATCATACATACAAATCAAATAGCATAAATTATGATGAAATCCCAAACCCAAACCTAAATGCCATCCGCTACACGTCTCCCGTACCAACCATCACACCGTGGGGACTACTAAGTCAACCCTCCATCCGCTACACACCATCGACGGCAGTCACTGTAGTCGACGTGCTCATCGCCCTTATGATTTCGTGGCATAGCCACCATATATAAATTCATGACATAAGTCACCCCATACTTATATTGTGACAAAAGTCACCACATTCTTATATTGTGACATAAGTCACCACATACTTATATTGGGGTATAAAACCACCAATTCACTTCCCCTTTACATATCACCCATATGCCCATGTCATACAATTATGCATTAACCATATCATATTCCTTATTAATATTCTTATAATTTCATGTATATGCCATAGCAAAACTTATCATACTCATAGTAGGAGTAGGAAAACGTACCTGAGTACTTTGTACCATTACATGGTAACTTAGCAATAATCTTACACTTTTATATTAGCACATATAATAAATTAAAGTCAGTAAATCTATCAAGATTTAGTGGGGTACACACCTGATTTACTTAGCAAATTCACTCCAAATCCCAAAAATTCCAATCTACTGCTTAGATCTTTATTTCCTATATTCGGCCATTATATTAGCAAAGCCTACTCGGCTAATTAATTAAATCCCGATGGACTATCAAAACCAAAAATTACCCTGTGGTCGATTGGATTAAGGATCAAATCCCGAAACTTTGCTATGTTCCTTCTTATAATCGGCCAAGCACTAGATCACTTCACAGGTTAGTTTTCGACTTTTAACCGAAGTAAGAAATAAATATAAGTTCCTAAATAGGCCTTGGCCGATTGTACATTAGGACCTACCTTGCGATTTGAAATCCCAAAATCCTTGTATACCCTCGTCATTGCCCTAAATGTCCATAGTTAAATTCGGTCAAAAAGAAAAGAACAGAAAAGGGCCATTCGGCCACCTACCATCAACCACTCACCTTCGGCTTTTCCAAAATCAGCACTTGTGGCTATTGTAAAATAGGATTCGGCTTCTAGAGATAAAGAGAAGGAATTGATAGGCATAGACAATTGATTCGAGTTAGATCTTGATGAAAAGAAAAGAAGAAATCACAAAGGAAAGAAATCCCGAAACTTACCGAATCACTAAGGAACATGCGGCCTATGGTGCACCTTCGGGAAACTAAACCACCCTTGTAGATTCAGCTTTGAGGCTTAGAGAGATTCGGCTATGGGGGTTTTGAGAGGAGGGTATTCGGCTAGAACAGATAAAAGAAAAAGAAGTCTTTGAGAGAGGTAGAGGAAAAATTCGGCTATGACTACTTGTGTTTTCAGCTTTGTGGAGAATTGAAAAGAAAAGAAGAATAATGGCAGAGAGAATTCGACAGAGAGACAAGGAGAAGAAAGAATGTTGAATGGCCTTAGTTTTCCTCTTTTTGCCGAAATTACTAAGCCTAGAGTCCCCTTCTTGGCCATCACTCTCATATCCTTATTTTCCTACCTTAGCCGAAATTCCAAAAGAATTTGACCTCAACTTAAACTCCTTCCTCAGTCCCCCTATGCCGTCCATCTCCTTACCTTAGGAGTGCCAAATTTTAACCCATTATTGGGTATACTAGGCCCAAGTTATCCCCCTAAGTAACGCCACTGTCATGCCCAATTTAGCATTACTAAATTTTTGGGTCGCAAGCCCAACTTGCTACTAATTTAATAATCCAACATCAATTACTTACTAACACTTATTTATCAACCACTTAACCCAGGTTTTAAAGTCCAAACCTGAGCCCAATTATATGTCATGTTTCCCTTATTTATTTTCTTAAAGCCACCTTGCTTCAGTTTCCTCTTTTAGACTTAAAACTTGATATTTTTCTAAGGCATTTTCCTTATGTTTCAAGATTCTAAAATTCACATAACACATTCATAAGAAATGCTATTTCATATAATTTAGCAATAGTGCATAAGCCCTAATCTGGGATATTACAGTTCTACCCCCTTAAAATAATTTCGTCCTCGAAATTGCTTACTAACGAAAATCGTACATCCTAACTCACCACACTACACTACTGCTGCGCACTCTGATCTTAAAACTAACACATTTCCTACAAAAATTCACATCCAAGGTTTCATACACTTCACTAGCATTACAAGAACGAACTAACTCTATAACAAACAAGGCAATGAAGGGTATTCCAAAAATAAGAACTTACTCGTTGTCACATCTAGCACATCACTCTCCTCACGACGGCCGACTGCATAAACCAACCTTGGTTGCCTCGCATCTGAACCTTCAGCACCTCCGCTTGGTGCTCTACGACCACGGCCGGGATTATTTCCTCCATGGTTCGGATCACGACCCTGCTGAGGCTGCTGTCCCCCTCTACCAGCCTGATTAACATTCTGAGCTATCGGTCGATTCCCATCTGGTCTCATCGGACAGTCCTTAATCATATGGTCCTTTGACCCACACTTGAAACATCCCCCTGTCTTCTTCCAGCATTCGCCTAAGTGCTTTTTCCCACATTGATCACAAGTAAGTGCGCCTTTCGATGGCGACTTGCGATCTCGCTGACCCTTCAACTCTAGGCCTCTTTTGCTCATTCCTGGATGGCCTTGATGATTCAAATCCTCTCTTCTGCCTATTTCGATCGGAGTTCTGTCTTACGAAATCCTTGATACCCTCGGCCACTTTAGCCTTTTCCACCAACACAGTAAATTCTCGCTCCTATTGCGGGGCTATTAATAATCTTAGGTCATCTCTTAGTCTGTCTTCAAACTGGACACACCACTCATGCTCAGTCGACACTATGCCTCGAGCATAACGGCTCAGCCTTAGAAATTCAATCTCGTACTCAGCTACGGACTTGTTTCATTGAACCAGTACTAGAAAAGCCTTTCTCTAGGCATCAATATAATGAGTGCCAACATACTTCTTCTGGTATGCTGCTTTAGCATACTCCCACGTGAGTTCCTCAGCTGTGGCACCATCCCGCACCATGAGCCACCATTGATATGACTCATCGCGGAGAAGTGACACCAATCCTTTCAGCTTTTCCTCGTCAGTTAAGTCGAGCTCATCCATAATCCGCTCATTCGCCTCCAACCAATACTCAGCAGTATTGGGTGCTACACCTGATACACCACGGAACACCTCAGCTTCGTTGGCTCGGAGTCACTCAGGTACCGACTTTCGAGCTCCCATGCCTCCACCTGCTCCTACTACCCTTTCTAGGACCCGCAGCATCGCTTGTGACACTGCGTCATCCCTCATCTGGTCCTGATATTCCATATCAGCGGCTGGGGGTAGTGGTGGTGGCATTTCATTTTTAGATCCTTGACCCGATCTAACGGGTTCAGACACAGTCATTCGGCCTCTACCACGGCCTCGCATGCTACGGCCACGTCCCCTTGAATTCATACTTGCGTTTATCTGATTAAAGAGTTTTATACATTAGTTTGGTTCCACTTGATTAACCACGAACATTTTTATGTTTAATAATTCTAGAAAGTAGTTCTTTCGATTCATACACATACAGTCTCACATCATTCACCTCGTCACACATATGAACTTGCGTCCATTACAGGGAAATGTTGTAATTGTCGTTGTTCATTGTTTTCCACTACCTAGGGGTATTTTCGTAATTTTATCCTATAGGGGTATTTTGATAATTTTCAAATTAGAGTATTTGAAAATGTCATGAAATAGAGGTTGTTGATATTTTACAAAATTAAAATACTTGTTGGAAAAATTTCAAGGGTAAAATGGTAATTTATACACTAGGGGTATTTTTGTAATTTTACAAGTCAGGGTCATTTCGGTAATTTTTGCAAAATATGGTTCCTGGTGATTGTTCAAAATAAGGGTATTTTTAAAGATTTCTAAATTGAGGGTACTTCGGTAATTTTCCTTACTGAGGGTATTTTGGTCATTTGTATAGGTTAAGGGTAATTTCGTAATTTTTTTTTTCAAATCAGGGTGTCTTTGATATTTTGTGAAGTTTTTGGATATTTTTTTTACCACTAAGGGTATTTAGGTAATTTGTAAATTAAAAATTCTTAGAAAGTTTTTCCAAAATAATAATTTTCATAATTTCAAAAGGGTAGTTTGTTGACTTTTAAAACTAGGGTTTCCATAAAAATGTGGCTAGTCCCTTTCGGGTTTTAATTATTGGGTTTAGCCCATGGCTAAGTCCTCTTGGTTAGGGTGAACCGAAGCTACGCACCAGGTAGGATTCGAGTGGAGAGGAGGTGAGTCACGTGATCGCTTAAATACCAAGCTTCCACAGAAACCAATCCTGAACATGCGCACAATAGTTGCCACACCCTAACTCGACGACTTAGACATGTGTTTGTTTAATTGTGCCTTAGAGTTTTATGTAATTGTTGGGGTAAACTAGTCCTAGGATTTAATTCCTAATCCACTAGTCTACGTCCCTATATATCCCTACATACAAATCACAAAGAGGTTAGGAGTACTTACGGTGGACTTGTGTTGAGTCTCAGGTGCCATGCCAGAAAGCCTGTTTATTTCTTAGAAAAGTCTATTTTCAAAAGACAGAAAACATTTTGGGCCCTAAAAGCCCTCAAGGCTGAGTTTTGAACTGGGCTCTGATACCAAACAATACACCCCAAACCCGGCCCACAAGCCTTTACTAGATCTGGCATGCTTCTAAGAAAAATCCATTCGAATCATTTTTGCAACCTTGTTAAAAATTTGCATTGACTTGAAAATAATTGATTTGGGTTGCGCTCGAATCTTTAAAACCCGTGTCGATTAGATGTTAAAAATAATTTGTTATTTGTACTTAAGAAAATTTACTTTTAATCTTTAATATGGCAATAATTATATCGTACTAAGTACTTTAATAGCATGTATATATAGTTCATATTTAGTGGCCTTATTACATCAACATAAAACCCAAATTAAATTCGAACTTAAATCTAGAAAGAAAACTAATAAAACAAAGCAGTCTTTGGGCTTTGCATGGCCTCTACTGAGCTCCTGCCGACCCGGTCCATCACTGATCATCACCTGAAAAATAGTCCCACAAGGGGTGAGTCAACAGACTCAATGTGTAACCACAACACTAAGTCACAATAGATATGGCATACAAAATCATACATACAAATCAAATAGCATAAATCATGATGCAATCCGAACCCAAACCTAAATGCCATCCGCCGCACGTCTCCGTACCAACCATCACACCGTGGGACTACTAAGTCAACCCTCCATCTGCTACACACACCGAGAGGCGATCGCTACATATCAACGTGCTCATCGCCCTTATGATTTCGTGGCATAGCCACCATATATAAGTTCGTGACATAAGTCACCACATACTTATATTGTGACAAAAGTCACCACATTCTTATATTGTGACAAAAGTCACCACATTCTTATATTGTGACATAAGTCACCACATACTTATATTGGGGTATAAAACCACCAATTCACTTCCCCTTTACATATCACCCATATGCCCATGTCATACAATTATGCATTAACCATATCATATTCCTTATTCACATTCTTATAATTTCATGTATATGCCATAGCAAAACTTATCATACTCATAGTAAGAGTAGGAAAACGTACCTGAGTACTTTGTACAATTTCATGGAAACTTAGCCATAATCTTACACTTTTATATTAGCACATATAATAAATTAAAGCCGTAAATCTATCAAGATTTAGTGTAGAATTACCTAACCGATTTACTTAGCAAATTCACTCCAAATCCCGAAAATTCCAATCTACTGCTTAGATCTTTATTTCCTATATTCGGCCATTATATTAGCAAAGCCTATTCGGCTAATTAATTAAATCTCGATGGACTATCAAAACCAAAACTTACCTTGTGGCCGATTGGATTAAGGATCAAATCCCGAAACTTTGCTATGTTCCTTCTTGTAATCGGCCAAGCACTAGATCACTTCACAGGTTAGTTTTCAGCTTTTAACCGAAGTAAGAAATAAATTTAAGTTCCTAAATAGGCCTTGGCCGATTGTACATTAGGACCTACCTTGCGATTTGAAATCTTGAAATCCTTGTATACCCCTATCGACTGCCCCTAAATGTCCATAGTTAAATTCGGTCAAAAAGAAAAGAACAGAAAAGGGCCATTCGGCCACCTACCATCAACCACTCACCTTTGGCTTTTCTAAAATTGGCACTTCTGGCTATTGTAAAATAGGATTCGGCTTCTAGAGATAAAGAGAAGGAATTGATAGGCATAGACAATTGATTCGGGTTAGATCTTGATGAAAAGAAAAGAAGAAATCACAAAGGAAAGAAATCCCGAAACTTACCGAATCACTAAGGAACATGCGGCCTATGGTGTACCTTCGGGAAACTAAACCACCCTTGTAGATTCGACTTTAAGGATTAGAGAGATTTGGCTATGGGGGTTTTGAGAGGAGGGTATTCGGCTAGAACAGATAAAAGAAAAAGAAGTCTTTGAGAGAGGTAGAGGGGAAATTCGGCTATGACTACCTGTGTTTTCGGCTTTATGGAGAATTGAAAAGAAAAGAAGAATAATGGCATAGAGAATTCGACAGAGAGAAAAGGAGAAGAAAGAATGTTGAATAGCCTTAGTTTTCCTCCTTTTGCCGAAATTACTAAGCCTAGAGTCCCCTTCTTGGCCATCACTCTCATATCCTTATTTTCCTACCTTAGCCGAAATTCCAAAAGAATTTGACCTCAACTTAAACTCCTTCCTCAGTCCCCCTATGCCATCCATCTCCTTACCTTAGGAGTGCCAAATTTTAACCCATTATTTTGGGCTTCATGTGTCCATACTAGGCCCGAGTTATCCCTCTAAGTAACGTCAACCTCATGCCCAATTTAGCATTACTAAATTTTTGGGTCGCAAGCCCAACTTGCTACTAATTTAATAATCCAACATCAATTACTTACTAACACTTATTTATCAACCACTTAACCCAGGTTTTAAAGTCCAAACTTGAGCCCAATTATATGTCATATTTCCCTTATTTATTTTCTTAAGGCCACCTTGCTTCAGTTCCCTCTTTTAGACTTAAAACTCGATATTTTTCTAAGGCATTTTCCTTATGTTTCAAGATTCCAAAATTCACATAACACATTCATAAGACATGCTATTTCATATAATTTAGCAATAGTGTATAAGCCCTAATCCGGGATATTACACCAAGCTACCTCGATCGAAAGTGTGGGCAATGCAAAAGGTAAACCGGAGTGTCCAAGTTGTGGTAGGTATCACACCGGAGAGTGTTGGGGAAATAGTCAAAAATGTTATAAGTGTGGTTCCCCTGACCATTTTATTCGAAACTGCCCCGAAAGGGATGATAAGGAAGAGTAGCAAGAGATGAGACCTAGTGACGTGTCTACAAGAGGTAGACCACCAAGGAACCCAAGAGGTAGGGCTAGTGGTAGAGGTACGTCCAATGATTCTGCTGTGAGACTAGAGGGTCAAGCACCTGCAAGGACGTATGCTATTCGCACTCAAGAAGAGGCATCCTTCCTAGACGTGATAACGGGTACTTTTTCTCTCTTTGACACCATTGTTATTGCTTTAATAGATCCCGGGTCTACTCATTCTTATATTTGCATGAGATTAGCATCTAGTTTGAGTATGACTGTTGAGTCTATAGATATTGTGGTTAAGGTGTCAAACCTATTGGGTAAGCATGTGTTAGTGGACAAGGTGTGTAAAAATTATCCTTTGATGTTTGAGAATCATTATTTTTTGGTAGACCTGATGTTGTTACCGTTTGATGAGTTTGATTTAATCCTAGGTATGGATTAGTTAACTACCCATAATGTTTTAGTGAACTGTGGTAGTAAGTACATTGAATTGAAATGTGAGAGTGGAAATATGGTTCGGGTTCAATCAGGTGGAACAGACAGTTTACCTGTGATGATTTCTTCCTTAGTGATGGAGAAATGTTTGAGAAAAGGTTGTGAGTCCTATCTTGCCTTTATGATGAATACTCGAGAGAGGGGGTAAAGTTTGAAACAGTGCCAGTGGTATGCGAGTATCCGGATGTATTCTCGAAAGAATTACCTGGATTACCTCCAGTTAGAGAGGTCAAGTTTATGATTGAATTAATTCTAGGAACGGCACCGATTTCTACTGCTCCATATAGAATGGCACCTGTAAAGTTGAAAGAATTGAAGATACAGTTGCAAGAGTTGATAGATAAGGGTTTCGTAAGATCGAGTTACTCACCTTGGGGTGCTCCAGTATAATTTGTGAAGAAGAAAGATGGGTCTATGAGGCTGTGTATAGACTATAGACAACTCAACAAGGTGACGGTGAAGAATATATATCCTTTACCAAGGATTGATGATCTTTTTGATCAATTGAAAGGAGTTACAGTGTTCGCTAAGATAGACATGAGGTCGGGTTATTATCAGCTCAGAGTGGAAGAGTAAGATGTGTTGAAGACTACATTTCGAATGAGGTATGGCCATTATGAGTTTTTGGTTATGCCGTTCGGTTTGAGAAATGCACCTGCAATTTTTATGGATATGATGAATTGTGTTTTCAGACAATATGTGGATAAGTTTGTAGTCATTTTATTGACGATATATTGATCTATTCTCGGGATGAGAACGATCATGAGGAGCATTTGAGAATTGTCTTGCAAACTTTAAAAGATAAGCAGTTGTATGCTAAGTTTAGTAAGAGCGAGTTCTGGCTCAAAGAGGTCAAATTTTTGGGACACGTTGTGTCGAGTGATGGTGTCAGAGTTGACTCAAGTAAGATTTTGACTATTGTGGATTGGAAACAACTGAGGAATGTGTTGGAGGTTAGAAGCTTCTTGGGATTAGCATGATATTATAGACGTTTCGTGAAGGGTTCTCTATTATTACTACCCCAATGACAAAACTATTGCATAAAGATGTCAAATTTGAATGGACTGAGACATGTCAATAGAGTTTCGAGAGACTGAAAATAATATTAACTGAGGCACCAGTTTTGGTTCAACCAGAATCAGGGAAGGATTTCGTGGTTTATAGTGATGTGTCATTTAATGGTCTCAGTTGCGTGTTGATGCAAGAGGGTAAGGTAGTCGCTTACGCCTGAAGGCATCTAAAGCCGCACAAGAAGAATTATCGACCCATGATTTGGAGTTGGCTGTGATTGTTTTTGCGTTAAAGATTTGGCGACATTATTTGTATGGTGAGAAATTCTGAATCTTTATGGATCATAAGAGTTTAAGATATTTGATGGATCAGAAGGATCTGAATCTGAGACAGAGGCGATGGCTGGAGTTTTTGAAAGACTATGAGTTAGTCATTGACTACCACCCGAGAAAAGCAAATGTGGTTGCGGATGCCCTGAATAGGAAATCCTTGTGTGCTCTAAAAGTTATGGGCACGAGTTTAGCATTGTCTAATGATGGTGCTATTTTGGCAGAGTTGAAAGCTAAACCACTATTGGTTCAATAGATATGTGAGGCTCAGAGGAATGACAATGAGATACAAGCCAAGGGAGCTAAGTGCGAATCAAAAAGTGACTCTGATTTTTGAGTGGGCTCGAATGATTGTTTATTGTATCATGACAGAATTTGTGTACCTAGAGATGAGGAATTGATCAAAAATATTTTGCTTGAGGCACATAGTAGTTATTTGTCAATGCACCCGGGTAGTACGAAAATGTACAACGACTTAAGGAGGTTTGTGGCAAAGTGTTTGATTTGTCAACAAGTGAAAGCTGAACATCAAGTGCCTTTGGGATTGCTTCAACCAGTGATGGTTCCCGAATGGAAATAGGATTGGGTTACAATGGACTTTGTAATGGGGTTGCTAATGACTCCAAGAAAGAAGGATCCTGTGTGGGTTGTTGTGGACAGATTAACAAAGTCGGCTCACTTTATCCCAGTATGTGTTGATTATTCACTGGATAAGTTAGCTGAGTTGTGTATGGCAGAGATAGTAAGATTGCATGGTGTACCTATATCTATTATATCGGATAGAGATCCAAGGTTTACTTCGAGATTTTGGAAAAAGTTACAAGAGGCCATGGGTACGAAACTAAATTTCAGTACTGCGTTCCATCCGTAAATTGATGGTCAGTCTGAAAGAGTGATTCAAGTTCTTGAAGATATGCTTTGATGCTGTGTGCTAGAATTCGTAGGTAATTGGGAGAGATATCTACCTTTGGTCTAATTCGCCTACAACAACAGTTATTAGTCGAGTATTCAAATGGCTCCGTATAAAGCCTTGTATGGTCGTAAGTGTCGCACTCCTTTATATTGGATCGAGCTTAGTGAGAAGTGGATCCATGGGGTTGATCTAGTAAAAGAAACTGAAGAGAAAGTGAGAGTAATCCGTAATAGTCTAAAAGCTACCTCGAACCGACAGAAGTCATACGCAGATTTGAAAAGAAAAGAAATCGAATTTGAAGTGGGTGATAAAATGTTTCTGAAAGTGTCCCCGTGGAAGAAGATTATGAGATTTAGACGAAAAGGGAAATTGAGTCCAAGATTTATAGGGCCGTATGAGATTACAGACAGAATTGGGCCTGTAGCATACCAGTTGGCCTTGCCGGTAGAGTTAGAAAATATTCATAATGTGTTCCATGTGTCGATGTTGTGACAGTATTGCTCTGATCCCTCACATGTGATTCCTTCAACGAAAATTGAGATAAGATCGGATATGTCATATGAAGAGGAGCCGATTAAGATCTTGGCTCGAGAGGTGAAACATTTGAGAAATAAGAGCATAGCACTAGTGAAAGTGCTGTGGTAGAAAAACGGTGTGGAAAAAGCTACGTGGGAAATAGAAGAGGCTATGAGAGAACAATATCCAAACCTCTTTACTGGTAAGATTTTTGAGGACGAAAATCTCTTAAGGGGGAGAGTTGTAACATCCTGATTTAGGGTCTAGTCAGAATAGTGGTATGAGACCACAAATTCGAGGGTTATGAATGAGTTTTTTAGGTTTATACTATGTGTGCATGCTAGTGTGAAAGTTTCATGAAGTATTTTTGTGAAATGGTGGTTGAATTGTCCAAAAGGACTAAATTGCAAAAGTTGCAAAATGTGAGATTCTAGAAGCTATTTGTGTGAAATAGCTTTAGAATATTAATTAGAGGTCTTTAATGAACAATTTTCCCAAATTTTAGTTTTTGGACAAAATTGGGCAAGAATGAGTTAAAATAGGAAGTTTATCAAAAAGGGCAATTTGGTCATTTGGTTATTTAAATGATTAAATAGGTGAAAAGATGATAAAATTCATTCATCTTCTTCCCCAAGCTGCCGAAAATTTCAATAGCCATTGTTAGGGTTCTTCAAATTTTTCAAGCTTGGTGGTAAGTGCTCCTAAGCCCGATTTTTGATATTCTTCGTATTTTTGAAGTCTTAGTAACATGAGTAAGCTATTTTTAGCTATTTGGTGAGATAAAATGGATGTTCAAAAATGTGCTTATGTATGACATGCATGTATTTTAATTTTTATGGAAGAATATGAAAGCTTGATGTAGTATAAACATTTTTTGCTAAGTGATTTTCCATGAAAATGCATGTAGGGACTAGTTTGTGAAAATCTTGAGTTGGGTCATACATATGTGATTTAGTGAGAATGGATGAATGCTATAGTTGAATAGTGATTCGATTAAGCATGAAAGGCTAGAAAGTTGAATAAAAATCACTTTACGAGCCTTGGGGCTAAAGTGTAAATATGAGAAAGTTTAGGGGCAAAATAGTAATTTTGCTAAAGTATGAGATGTGAGTCAATTTAGTCAAAGTGTGTATTGAATAAGCTGATTTATTTATTATAGATCAAGAAAGACAAAACCCAAATCGAAACCGAGGCAAAAGCAATGTGGTGGACTAAATTGCACGTTTCTATACTTTTAAGTATCGAGGTAAGTCTATGCATAAACAATGCATTTATACTTATGAATTTATTAATGCTAGCTAGTGTGTAGCATGATTGAAAATGTTTGAGAATGGTTGAGAATGATTGACAATGATTGAGAACCTATGTGGGATGAATGTGTTAGAATTTGTGAATGAATGATAGAGTAACTAAACATGTGAATTTGTATTGATAATGCTAGATGGTGGGCTAAGTGCGATGCCATCCTAATGCATATTAACGATGAGCTGGCTATGTGCGATGCTATCGTTAGGTATATCGTCTAGTGGGCTAAGTGCGAGACCATTATGATTACCTTTGCGGTAGGCTAAGTGCGATACTACCTTATTAATTGATTGTGGTGAGCTAGGTACGGAACCATCGAGACATTAGCTGTGTGGATTAGCTGTGTGAATTAGCTGTGTGGATTAGCTGTGTGGTGATAGTAGTGAGTAGTATATCTGTATGGATGTGTTATCGAGAAATAACGATGTGTTGTATATTGTGTAAATATGATATTGAATGCAGGGGTGCATTCCAATGGTTATGAGTATGTGATTCATAATGTGTTGGAAATGTGGTAAGGAATAGAAAGAGTAAGCATAGTTGTACCTTATATGTTAGTATAATGCTAATTGTTGTTTAGCTTATACTATGATGCTTAATTGTTTATGTATAAACTTACTAAGCTCAAAGCTTACTTCCTTTTCTTTTCCTTTGTTTATAGAGTAAAAGTGGTGAACCGAGATAGCCCACATATCAACACACTCTGGTATATGAGATTCAATGTTTTGTATATGGCATGTATAGCGGCTAGACAAGTTAGTGAATTTTTGTTGTATATGGCTAAGATGTGTTGGCCTTTAGATGGATAGTGAATTTTGTATAATGCTATAGTTGTTGGCTATCATATTATATGAAAAGATGTAGTTTTCTATGTGAGATTTCTTTTAAATTTAAGTTGATTATGGATGTGTTGTATGAGTGCATGTTGTGAATGCCATAAGGGTGAGAAGAGCTTAGCAAATAGCTTTGCTCTTGTCCATGTGAATAGATACACGGGCGCGTGTCGAGGCCATGTGTGACACACGTTCAGCACACGGGCGTGTTCTCTGGCCGTGCGTCCTCTGCAAGTTAATCTTTTAAGCCAGGATAGACCACGGGCTAGTTACACGGGCGTGTGACTAAGCTTTGAGGCCGTGTGGGTGAAGTTAGTGTTCACCACGGGTTGAAAGCATGGGCGTGTGTGACTCCACACGGGCATATCTCTTCTTACACGGGTGTGTTAGCCCTATACAAAAGAGAAAATTTTTAAGATTCGAAAAAGTTCCAGAATAGTCTCGAGAGCCCTCGTATGTATGAATAAGGCCTCGTAAATTGAGAATGAGGTTGTTGAGATGAATTTTGAGAGAATTCGATGAGCCTGAGTGGCGAACATAAGGATTTTATTAAGGTAACGCCTTAAGCCCAGTTCTGGCGTAGAACCCGGGTAAGGGGTGGTACATATACTCAGTGTATGGTTTTACTTTTCGGTTGTAGGTTATGTACTTTACAATTTGATTGTTGACGCAACATCCATGTGGTAATCTCGAACTCAAGTGTTGGTGATGTAACATCCTAAAATTTGGAATTTTATATGTTGCGTTATTTTGGTGCTAAACTGGTTAAATTATTAATTGTGTATGTTTAGGAGGCCCTGAGAAGGCTCGGGGTTTAATTGGACCTTGTAAAATTTTTTGGCATTTAGTACTTTAAGGAAATGTAGTAAGTGATCGTAAAGCATATGGGAATAAATGAGTAAATGGTTAGCATAAGTGAGCAATTAGTAAAGAGGTTATGGCATTAAGTGAAGTACCTTGAGGAAGAGGTTCAAATCCCTTTGTGTGCAAATTTTGCTTTTATTTTTGCACCCTTCCATCAAGTGTCGGCAAAGCATGTTATTATGGTAAGTTGGACTTTTATTTTTATGGTAAGATGGCTAAAGAGATTAATGAAAGGTTGAAGTTAGGGAAAGGAATCAAAAGGAAAAGGCAAGTAAGGGGAACAAGTGGCTTATTTCATGGTGAATGCTATGGAAAGTTTGGTTGGCAAAATGTTGACCCATTTGGCTATGAATATGGCAGTTTTTTGGGACTAAGGAGGATGGCCAAATTTTGTTAGGAATTTGGTTAGGTTTAGGTACTAGTTTTGGTCAATTCCATTAGCAACAAGTGTACCATTTTTTTCTTTCTCCAAAACTCTTTTCTCCTAGCCGAATTTGGTCTTTAACAATTGGTGGAAGTTTGGTTTTTGTTTTGGCCAAAATTCATCTATGCAACATTGGTGTCATTTTCTTTTTCTCTAAATTTTCCTTCTTGCCAATTCTTCAAGTCATTAGTGAACTTATTCTAATCTTTTTTTTTTCTTTTGATTGCCGAATGTACATCAACCTTTGAGACCATATTATTCACTCTTTCTCCTTTGAAAAATCGAAACCTCACAAACCCTTCTTTTCATCTCTCTTTTCTCTTTTTACAAAATTTTCCAAACACCTCTCTTCCTCTTTTCAAATCAATAATTTCCAGAACCAAATTTTATTGTTTGTTTTTACCCCATAGCCGAATATCATTCACCATCTTCCCTTATAGCCGAATCTTTCATTTCATACATATTTTCTTCTCAACCGTAGTACTACTCATACTTTGATCAATCGGTAAGCGATCCATTTCAACATTTTTATTTTTATTCTTTCTCTTAGTGCCGAATCTATGCCTTGGTGTGGGATGGCCATATTGACCGAGACCATCACCATACTTTCTCTCATTCGAAATGTTTTCTTCTCTGTAGAAATATAGTGGAAGGCCGAAACTTGGAGTATCCGAAGTCATCATTTAATCGCTAGAATTCGGTCCTAAAATCTCTAAGGTAAGAGTTCTTCACGGATTCTATAATCACTTTTTATTCGTTAAGATAATGATGATTAATCGATATTATTATATGGACTCTATCGCTCGATCTTTCATCTTGAGATCATACGGATTTTTGTGGTAAGCCGACCCTATTCCTCAAATCAATCATTCATAACAACGTAATATTAGTTTTGACTAATATTTGATTTCAATGGAGTCAAGCAATATTGAATAGAAAGGGATAGTGATTGGAGATCCAAAAAGGAGCGGATTAGCGATCCCTACTCCTAAATTTAAGCGGAGGACGGTATCGGCGATTCGGACTTCCCACCGGGTTGTGGACCCTCATCCGGTGAGAATCAACTATTCGAGGTCGTTCGCAATTTTGAGGCATCAGCGATTCGGGATTTTCCACCGGGTTGTGAACCGTTAACCGAGGAAAACCAACAAATTGTGGTCATTCACGATTCTAAGGGTAAGCATCGTAGATCGTTCATTTAGTGTTGATAAATCGCGTATGTCGACTAATCAAGCATTGTAATATTTTAGGTGTCGACGATCGAGAGAGCGTAGTATTTACAGTAATCAGGTGTGTATTCTCACACTGCATTCCATGGGTTAAAGACTATTATCGTATTGGTAGTAAATCGCTTGATTAAGTCGTAATTTGGTGAGATCAGAAAAATTGGCTTAGATCTCATTATTTTATAAAATTGATAAAATCGTGAAAGATTACCAAAATACCTTAAATGGGCCGAATCGATATATTTTGTTTCATGAGCCAAATTGATATATATTTGCTAAGTGGGCCAAATTGAAATGTGTACTATGTGGGCCGATTGATATATGACTATGTGGGCCGATTGATAGATGACTATATGGGCCGATTGATAATTTGCTATATGGGCTGATCTGAAAATTTGCGAAATGGGCTAAGTTGATAATTGCTTAATGGGCCAACTTTGATAAATTGTTATAACGGGCCATAAATATTGTTTAATAAATATTCGAATAAATTATTGTGATATGTTATGCATTATATACATGAATTGCATGGGACGGGATAATGATGAAGAGAAGTTTTGGTAGCTCTGCTACATAATTACAGTGGCTCGCCACAAATCATATAGTGGCAATGCCACATAAAATCTGTTATTACGGTGGCTTGTCTACAAATAATCATTATAAATGGCTTAATGCCCTGATTGGTGTGTTGGCGGGGTGGGTTAACTGATGATCACCCACAGGTGTGTTGGTTGGTATGGGTGGTGTGTAGCGGATGGAATACTAGGCTTGGTTTGGGAATTGCATTTCATATTCATGTTATATTCATTACATTATTATTGTATGTGGGCTTAGGCCCAAATAATTGTTTAACAGATTTTGGCCCAGTGGACAATGGTAAGTGGGTTACACACTGAGTTCTAGCAGCTCACCCTGTCTTTCTTACCCTTTTCAGGTAATAATCAATGATGGAGACTTGGGCCGTGGATGACTCGATGGAGGCCATACAACAAAAACGGTTTAATTTGGAAATTTGGATTTCTTTAGTATTTTCAATTACTTTGCTATTTGAGTTAAGGTTGTAATAAGGCATCTGGATTTAGTTTTGTTTTGTTTATTGTTTGACGAATTTATAATTTGCTCTAAGCATTTCAAATGGAAATTTTTCTAAAATCTTAAATAAACATTTTCTTAAAATGATTAAATAAAAAAGGGTTTCATCGTAAACTTTTATAAACATATTTTTAACTCAAAATTTCTCTTAAATTTTTATCAATGCTTTTCGGAAGTTATTTTCAAATTTTTCTCAAACCATTAGCGATATTTTTAAAGCTACAACTTATAAGATTTTCATATCTCAAATTTATTAAATTATCAATCGATCTTTTATTCAATAATATTTTTTGTGGGAATCGTTTTAATTGATCTATTAATGAAAAAGGACTTAGTAGTATTTTTCTCATGTGACATGTCAGATCTAGCCTTAACGCATGGGCCGGGTTTGGGGTGTTACAGGTGATGTTTTAAATTTTTGTATTGGCATGTACTTAGGAAGTCTTTTTGTTAATATGATCATTTTTTATCTTAATGGTATTTGAATGTTATGTGTATAAGTGTCTATATATCTGGTTGATGGAAATGGTCAATTTGATGTTATCTTGATGGTATTTTAAAGATAGGATTTTACCATTTCTAAGCTCAAGTATCGATATTTTGGCATTTAGTATCCATACTTAACTATACAAATAGTTTTAAAACAAACATAATGCCAAAATGGTATTGATGTTTATATGAGTATCAATATTTTTCATAAAATATTGATACTAGTTGATAAATATTGATACCTTGATTTGCAAAGAAAACATATTAAATAAATTGGTGTCGATTTTTAATAAGGTATTGATATGGTATCGATACCAACTATGAAACTTTGATACTAATTTTAAAACATTGAAATTTTACAATCTAATCCCATTTCATGTCTAGATTTTCTTAATTAGGTCCTTAATGATCTCAATTTACTATGTATGTATGATTTGAGATTAGTAATTATATAAATTGTATTTAAGTTTGAATTTATTTGATGTGGGTTGCTTTTGCAACGAATGTGACATTTCGTTATTCGGATCTTGCGATCGGGTCGAGTAAGGAGTGTTACAGATTGAAAGACTAATATGTTGTCTATCAAGTCCAATTAGGAAGATGCTTTGTCTTGGCCATCAGAGCGGATGACTCCTAGAAGATACATACATAGATGTGACTTACTAGACTGACAATACATCTGATAGGACCCATGTAGAATATATCTTAAATCTGTTTATAGATTTATTCACTTATGACGTTCATAATCTCATAAATGAATGTGGTTTCCCACTTAGTATGGAAATGACTTGAGAATTAATTTAACTTTTTGAAATATTATTTAGTTAAATAATTAAAGTTAAAAATGGAATTAAATTAATTGGTCGCTATGAAATCATTGAATGTAGAAATTAAATATATTTTCTCATAGATTCTTTTACGATAAAGTTGTCATGATTTTAATAGAATTAGAATTAGGTTGAGAAAATTATTTAATTGGAAAATGTGTTTATTTAAATTAATTTAATAAATAATGTCTATTTTGAGAAATAGAAAAACATGTACTAGGCTGCATTAAATTATAAAATGTCGGGTTAAAAGTCCGCGAAGCACATATAATTGAACCAAATATAGGAGAGTCTCGAATTCCCATCATAATACATATGAGGGAAAACACACCCTATTAGCCCCTTTCTCTCCTAGTTCATGTAACACCCCAAACCCGGCCCATGAGTCCTGACCGGATCTGGTATGTCACGGAGTAAAATAACTTGAATCGTGTTGAGTGTCTGGTGAAAACTTTGTTAAAATGTGGCTAAGGTTTTAAAAATGGTGTTTGAAAACTTATTTGGGCTTTTTATAAACATGGTTTATTTTTGTTACCCGATGGTAACATCTTTGAAAACCCGTAGAAGTTGTTAAGTTTGAAAAAGTTACTTTTAACCGGTTCACTTAACATTTATAAACTTCATTTGTAACATAACATAAGTAAAATAAAATAACATCCAAATAATAAATAGCGGCCTTATTACAATCCCAAAATTAAAAGACTTAGAAAAATATATAATATTAAATAAAACAAGTAATTTCAAATCCAATGACAAGCATGGCCGCCTCGAGTCCTCTCCGGCTCCATCTCCGTGATCTACTCATCTGCAAAATGGTAAGGGAAGGGGTAAGTCACCAGGACTCAGTGTGTAAATCCCCCACCCGGAAAATACAACTCATACACAATTTATTAATAAACATGCAAATGCAACCCAACTAACCATCCATACTCCTTTACTACCCCGTGTGGTCAAAACCACTGGTGGTCAAAACCACTGGTGACTAGTGTCACAAAATAAATGATGGGGCCAACCCATCGTGTGGTCAAAACCACTGATGACCCTAGGTCACAAATATCATAATGTGGTCAAAACCACTGGTGACAGTCCATAAAATCATCCCCCTCCTCTCATCAATCCCACCATCATCATGCATTATGTACAACATATCATTTAACAGCATATGATGGCAAACTCAATCATATATCATAGACAAAGTAATAGGGGACTTACCCGGCAACCATGATTATGCCACAAGCTAATCACTAGCAAAAAGATTAAAAGGCAAACAATATAGTCATGTTACTAATAAAGTGTGTAGTGAGTTTTACACACACCTATTTGCTAGCAAATCCCGAATATACTAGCGAAATCCCAAGACGTTGTTTCCTCCTACAATCAGCCAACACATGAATTATTAGATCTATTAGCCAATCGGCTAAACTAAATATCCCGAAGGATTAATCGCGCTCAAGAATCGAAATATGGCCCTAGGCCGAATCTTACCATCACTTACCAAGTAATTCGAAATCCCGGAAGCCTTTATTGGCCTTGGCCGAATAGTCCCTAGATCCATGGCACATGTTAGTTGCAACTTTTAGGCACTAATTCTCAACAAATGGCCCTTGGCCGAATGTAACCATTCACTTTCCCCACTTACCGAAATCTCGAATTTGTCACTTGAGTCTTCGAGATTCCTACCAAAACACACGTTAAAATTGGCTATAAGTAAATCTATAGGAAGTGGCCTATGGCCGAATATTGTAGGTGCCTCACCTTGAAAAATCAACACCCGATAGTCTCCAACAACGCACCTTGCTGATAACTACAACAGAGAAATACCATCTTGTGATCTTTATGAATCGTTCGGCCATCCCAAAAGAGAAAAACAACCCGATTACTTTAAGGAAGAAAATACTTACCCCAACGCCAGTTGGAGAACTACAAAAGAGAAGTTGATAGCCCCTAAGAGATTCGGCCAACACAAGATGGAAGGGCTGGAATTTTCTCTAAAAGAGGGGGTAGGTTCGGCTAAAAAGAAGCAAGAGAAGAAGAGAACTTTTGAAGAATTTTGGCAAGAGAGGCTAGGAGAAATCGGCGTGACAGTTTGAGAGAAAGAAAAGAAAATTGGTTGAAATTTTGGCACTCCCTTAAAGATAAAACCGATTGTGGCCAGCCCCTCCCCAAGGAATCCTATAACCGGCCATCACCTCTCTTTTTGGTGATAATTTCCAGCTTAATTATCACCCAAAAAGAATAACATTTATCTTCTAATTATCCCTTAATCACCTCTTTAAACTAATGAAATAAAAATAAAATATAGTATAACAATATTACTAACTCTCCCAGCCGAAAATTTAAAGGAAGACAAAGTCTATCCATATCACCTTAAAAGTCCAATTTCAAACCATTACTCCCCTCTCCCATTCACGCCGGTTTCACAAAAAAAAAACCAAATTGCAGCTCCCGTGATTCGAACACCAGACCACACTAACGCGGCCCCCTTACAACGCCTCATGCCATCTTTCCCAATTGACTTTCATGTCATATAACCCTATCATTTAATTTTAAAGCCTTCCTACTTAAGCCCATCATCGCATATATAAAAATAAAATGCAAAACGCTGCTCCAGCCATTCGAACCTGCGCCCATCTTCACCTCCAACTCCTAAGTGGCGCATGGTAGCCACTTAGCCAACCCAACTTTCATGTCTAAACCTTACCCACTTATTTCTTTAAAGCCTTCTTAACCCTTTCTCTAACACCCAAACATCCCAAAAGAAAAAAACATTTCCCCCTTGTAACTCCCAAGATTCGAACCTCCTCCCTTGAAACACCCTTAGACGCACCAAGCCAATTGTGCCAATTAAATCCTTGTGTCATGTTCCTTCCAAAATTTTCCTTAACCCCTATCTCACCTAGCTTCCTTTCTTTAAACACTTAAAAGAAATTTTTCGTCCCAAAGTCAGGTCTAGCTCGAGTTTATTTCTAGTCCCTAGAACATGCTCATCAATCATAATATGTATTTCTTCAAGCACACACATGAGAAAAAAATAATTAAATTACAAACAACCCCTAATTCAGGATGTTACAGTTCTACCCCCTTAAAAAGAATTTCAGCCTCGAAATTACGGATCGGAAAAGAGTGGGGTATTCTTGCCGCATCACATCCTCGGGTTCCCATGTGGCCTCCTCCGTACCATGGTTCTGCCATAACACCTTTACCAAAGGCACTAACTTCCTACGTAGAACTTTGACATCTCGATCCAAGATTTGTACTGGCTCCTCCTCGAAAGACAAGTCTGGGTTCACTTCAATTTCCTCAACTGGCACAACGTGTGAGGGATCTGATCGATAGCGCCTCAGCATCGAAACATGGAATACATCATAGATTTGGCTCAATTCTGCCGGCAACTCAAGCTGGTAAGCTACCGGTCCCACACGTCTCAACACTGTGTACGGTCCGATGAATCTAGGGCTTAGCTTGCCCTTCTGGCCAAACCTCAGTACCTTCTTCCAAGGTGATACCTTTAAGAAAACCTTATCACCTACCGCATATTCAACCTCTCTGCGCTTAAGATCAGCGTAGGATTTCTGCCTATCTGATGCCTCCTTAAGACGATCCTGAATTACTCTAACCTTATCCTCCGTCTTCGCTACTAACTCTGGACCCAACATCCGACGTTCTCCTAGTTCCGTCCAACATGTAGGAGTACGGCATTTTTGACCATCTGACGCCTCATACGGTGCCATCTAAATACTAAACTTGATAACTATTGTTATAAGCGAACTCTACCAAAGGTAGGTACTCCTCCCAACTACCACGAAAGTCCAAAACACAGCCCCTCAACATGTCTTCCAACATTTGGATCACCCTCTCAGATTGTCCATCAGATTGCGGGTGAAAAGCCTTGCTGAAATTCAACTTCATGCCTAACTCCTGATGTAGAGCCTTCCAGAATCTTAACGTAAACCGAGGATCTCGATCTGAGATAATGGACACTGGTACTCCATGCAACCACACTATCTCAGCGATATACAACTTGGCCAACCTTTGAAGCGAGTAGTCAACCCTTACTGGTATGAAATGAGCTGACTTAGTCAACCGGTCTACTACCACCCAAACTGCATCTTTCTTACTGGGCGTAAGGGGAAGCCCACTTACGAAGTCTATAGTAATCTCCTCCCACTTCCACTGTGGGATCTTTACTGGCTGTAACAACCCTGATGGAAATTGATGCTCAGCCTTAACTTGCTGACATGTCAGACACTTGCCTACCAACTCGATTACTTTCGCTTGGACTTACCACCAAAAGCGCTCCCTTAAATCCGATACATCTTCTTCGCTTCCGGGTGCATAGCGTACACCGCTATGAGCTTTTTAAGGATTCGCTGCCTCAACTCATCATCCTTAGGCATGCATACTCTCCCCTAAAAGTACAACACTCCATCACTGTCCAAACTGAAACCTTCGGCCTCTCTTTTCTGTACTTGCAACCTCTGAGTACTCAAAGCTTCGTCGGTCAACTGCCTCTCTTTGACCTCATCAATCCAAGAAGGCTTCACTTGCAATTCCGCCAAAAGGCTCCCATCCTCATAGAGACTTAGATGAGCAAACATTGCTCGTAAATCCGCTACCACCTTTCTGCTCAAAGCATCAGCTACCACGTTAGCCTTCCCCGGATGGTATTCGATTGAGCAGTCGTAGTCCTTCAACAACTCAATCCACCTTCGCTGCCTCAGATTTAAATCTTTCTGAGTCAGGAGGTACTTCAGACTCTTATGATCTGTGTACACCACCGACTTCTCCCGTATAGGTAGTGCCTCTAAATCTTCAAAGAAAAAACTGCTGCCGCTAATTCTAAATCATGTGTCGGGTAGTTACTTTCGTGAAGCCTCGATTGCCATGAAGCATAAGCGACCACCTTCCCTTCTTGCATCAACACACACCCTAAACCAGTATGTGATGCATCGCAATATCTGATGAACTCCTTTCACGCCTCAATTTGAATTAAGATGGGTGCTTACGTCAAGATCCTCTTCAGCTTATAAAAACTCTCTTGCTGCTTCTCAGCCCATACAAACGGAACTCCTTTTCTCAACAGCTTAGTTAACGATGCTGCGATTAAGGAAAAATTCTCCACGAATCTCCTATAATATCCTGCCAACCCAAGAAAACTCCGAATTTCTGTAACCGACTTTGGTGGCTTCCACTCCAATACCGCCTCAATTTTACGGGGATCCACCCTAATTCCCTCGGTCGAAACAACATGCCCTAGAAAAGTTACCTCCTTGAGCCAGAACTCACATTTGCTAAATTTGGCGTACAGTTGTTTCTCCCTTAGAACTTGTAGAACCACATGAAGATGTGCGTCATGCTCCTCCTCAGACTTCAAGTACACCAAAATGTCGTCTATGAAGACCACGACAAACCGATCTAGATAGGGTTGGAAAACCCGGTTCATCATGTCCATAAATGTTACGGTGTATTTGTCAACCCAAAAGGCATCAACAGAAACTCGTAGTGTCCATACCGAGTACGGAATGCCATCTTGTGGACATTAGCCTCCTTCACCTTAAGCTGATGGTACCCTGACCTAAGGTCAATCTTAGAAAATACCGATGCCCCTTTGAGTTGATCGAACAGATCGTCAATCTTGGGCAAAGGATGCTGGTTCTTTATTGTCAACTTGTTCAACTGCCGATAGTCTATACACATCCTCATTGTCCCATCCTTCTTCTTGACAAAAAGCACTGGAGCTCCCCAAGGTGATACACTTGGTCGGATGAACCCTCTATCCAACAATTTCTGAATCTGCGCCTTCAACTCTATCAATTTTTTCGGTGCCATTCGATACGGAGCTATAGATACCGGTGCGGTTCTGGGTAACAGATCTATACCAAATTCAACCTCACGGTCTGGAGGTAGACCCAAAAGTTCCTCTGGGAACACATTAACATAGTCCCTTACAGTCCAGACATCTCCCACAGCAACATTCTTAGCTTCCAAAGCACAGACATGCACCACATAAGCTTCACAACCCTTCCTAACCATCTTTTTCGCCTTCAACGCAGAAACCAAATTAGACAGGTAATCCCTCCTTTTACCTATCATCACCACCTCATCACCTTCCACGGTCTTTATTACCATGCACTTAGCTACGCAATCCAGGCTAGCCTGATACTTTACTAGCCAATCCATCCCGAGGATTAGGTCGAACTTCCGAACAGTAGTTCCATCAAGTCTGCCAAAAACACGACCCCTTAGAGTTCTAGGGGTACGTCCCTATAGAGTTTACTTACTTCTACAGAGTGACCTAGGGGGCTTAATACAGTCATCTTCCTAGAAGTAAGCTCAGAGTCTAGATGCAGAGTTTCCATTATGCTACTAGCGATGTATGAGTGGGTTGACCCAATGTCAATCAAAGTATTATAGGGCACACCAAAGATCAAGAACATACTGGTTATGATGTCCGGTGTGTCACCCTCCTCTTGACGCCTCGCGGCATAGACTATACCAGGTTGTCTAGCCTCAGTACCACCGGTACCTCCCCTCGATGCCCCACGACCTCTGCCAGCACCATTACCTCCTCTTCCTGCACCACGACCCCTCTGTGGCTATTGATTATCCCGCCTATTCGGTGCACGATCTTGACCCTCTGTTCTCAGCCTAGCTGCTTTCTTCGGACAATCTCTAACTCGATGCTCCAAGGACCCACACTCGAAGCATCCCCGATTACCATTCCAACACTCCCCCATGTGAGACTTGCCACACTGAGCACACCGTGGCGGCCATTGAGGATTAACAGCAGCAGGCCTAGTAGCTTGATCCGACCCACCAAACCTTATCCTCTTCTGCTGATTACCAGAGAACTTTGAAGGTCCCGAGCTCCTCTCATTCCAATTCCTATCTTGATTCCGTCTAACCGACTGTCTTACTCCTTCAGCAACCTTTGATTTCTCCACTAAGACAGCAAACTCCCGTTCCTGTTGTAGAGCTATCATCATCCTCAGCTCGTCTCTCAACCCGTCCTCGAATCTAACACAGCGTTTATGCTCGGTACCCACAATACCACGAGCATACCTACTCAACCGGAGGAATTCGGCCTCATACTCCGCCACTGTCTTATGGCCTTGAACCAGGTTCAAGAAAGCCTTCCACTGTGCATCCACGTAACTAGTTTCGATATACTTCTTTTGATAGGCATCTCTGAAGAATTCCCAAGTAAGATTTTTGCCACCGTTCCATCCCTTACAGTGAGCCACCACTGATATGACTCATCCCGAAGCAGAGATATTATGCCCTTCAATTTCTCCTTAGCTGCAAAATCTAAGTCACCCATAATCCTTTCAGTGGATTCCAACCAATACTCCGCCGCACTGGGCACCACTACAGAAACTCCTCTGAATACTTCTGCTCTGTTAGCCCAGAGTCGTTCAACCACAGATTTACAGGCTTCTGCACCCGCACCTGCCTCAACAACTCGTTCCAACACTCATAGCACCGCCTGGGATACTACGTCGTTACCACCAGTCTGATCTTGGAACTCAGTCTCCGTCGTCGGCAGATCTGGCATCTCATTTCCAGACCCATGTCCGAACCCTGCTGGCTCAGACAAAGTCATCCTACCCCTTCCACGGCCACGGGGCGGACGTCCACGACCTCTTGTACTCATTTCTAACGATTGCGTTTATCTGTTTAAGAATTTTATGCATTAGTACCTTGTTTCACTTGATTATCCGCGAAGAAATTTTATGATAAAAGTTCTAGGAGTGGTTCTTTCGCAATCATACATGCACAGAGTTTTCCATTCATTCCTTCAAAGAGACGTTATAGTTTTCATTATGATTGTTTTTCCACTACCTAGGGGTATTTTCGTAATTTGTCCTACAGGGGTATTTTTGTAATTTTCCAAAAATAAAAGTTTTCGGATGATTTTGTCAAAAAGTATTTTGAAACTCTTAAATTCCTGGGGTATTTTGAAAAATTTTAAAATTAGGGGGTATTTCGGTAATTTTAGACCTCAAGGGTATTTCGGTAATTTTCACAAAACAAGGTGGATTTGCAAAATTTGATGAATCAGGGATATTTCAAAAGTTGTAAAACTTTGGGAGCTCTTTTGATAATTGCATTTTCCAAAATAGTGATGTTGCAAAATTTTGAAGATCAGGGTCATTCTGGTAATTTTTGTTGGTTAGGGGCAATTTTGTAATTTCACCACTAGGGGCATTTTAGTGATTTTTTTCATAAAAAGATTTCCAAAATTTGGTTCTAGTTGATTTCACAAAAGAAGGATATTTTGAAAATTTTCTATTTGGAAATTTTCATACGGAGGGTATTTTGGAAATTTTCAAGCCAGGGGTATTTTGGTCATTTTTCAAACTGAGGGGTATTTTGGTCATCATTTTTTTTCTTTTTTTTTTAAAACAAAGTTTCAATTACTTCAAAAACAAAACGACTAGTCCCTTTTGGGTTTTAGTTATCGAGTTTAGCTTTGTGAGTATGTCGCCTCCATTAGGATGAGCTGATTACTACGCACTGGTAGGATTCAAGTGAGTAGGAGGTGAGTCACTAGGACTGCTTAAATTCCAGGCTCCCAACGAATCCAATCCTAGACATGCGTATAACGATTGCCACATCCCTTGCTCAGTGACAACTTACAAGGTTGTTTAGGGAATTATTAAATCTTATGCATGGTTTGTTGGGGTATGCTAACCTTAGGGCTCAACAATTTCTATTTTAATAGTCTACGTTCCCAATTTACCCTTCTACCCCTCATCAAATATTCACAAAAATGGATAGAATTACTTACCTGGGCGGATAGGTGTCGGAGACTCGGTGCCATGCTGTTTAAGCCAAAAACAGTTTCCAAACCATTTCAATAAGGCCTACTAACAAAACCAAACATTTTGGGCCTTGGGCCCTACTGATGAAGTTTTGAACAAGGCTCGATACAAAAATGTAACACCCCAAACCCGCCCATGAGTCTGGCCGGATCCGGTATGTCACGGAGTAAAATAACTTGAATCGTGTTGAGTGTCTGGTGAAAACTTTGTTAAAATGTGGCTAAGGTTTTAAAAATGGTGTTTGAAAACTCAGTTGGGCTTTTTATAAACATGGTTTATTTTTGTTACCCGATGGTAACATCTTTGAAAACCCGTAGAAGTTGTTAAGTTTGAAAAAGTTACTTTTAACCGGTTCACTTAACATTTATAAACTTCATTTGTAACATAACATAAGTAAAATAAAATAACATCCAAATAATAAATAGCGGCCTTATTACAATCCCAAAATTAAAAGACTTAGAAAAATAAATAATATTAACTAAAACAAGTAATTTCAAATCCAATGACAAGCATGGCCGCCTCGAGTCCTCTCCGGCTCCATCTCCGCGATCTACTCATCTGCAAAATGGTAAGGGAAGGGGTGAGTCACCAAGACTCAGTGTGTAAATCCCCCACCCGGAAAATACAACTCATACACAATTTATTAATAAACATGCAAATGCAACCCAACTAACCATCCATACTCCTTTACTACCCCGTGTGGTCAAAACCACTGGTGGTCAAAACCACTGGTGACTAGTGTCACAAAATAAATGATGGGGCCAACCCATCGTGTGGTCAAAACCACTGATGACCCTAGGTCACAAATATCATAATGTGGTCAAAACCACTGATGACAGTCCATAAAATCATCCCCCTCCTCTCATCAATCCCACCATCATCATGCATTATGTACAACATATCATTTAACAACATATGATGGCAAACTCAATCATATATCATAGACAAAGTAATAGGGGACTTACCCGGCAACCATGATTATGCCACAAGCTAATCACTAGCAAAAAGATTAAAAGGCAAACAATATAGTCATGTTACTAATAAAGTGTGTAGTGAGTTTTACACACACCTATTTGCTAGCAAATCCTGAATATATTAGCGAAATCCCGAGACGTTGTTTCCTCCTACAATCGGCCAACACATGAATTATTAGATCTATTAGCCAATCGACTAAACTAAAGATCCCGAAGTATTAACCGCGCTTAAGAACCGAAATATGGCCCTAGGCCGAATCTTACCATCACTTATCAAGTAATTCGAAATCCCGGAAGCCTTTATTGGCCTTGGCCGAATAGTCCCTAGATCCATGGCACATGTTAGTTTCAACTTTTAGGCACTAATTCTCAACAAATGGCCCTTGGCTGAATGTAACCATTCACTTACCCCACTTACCGAAATCCCTAATTTGTCACTTGAGTCTTCAAGATTCCTACCAAAACACACGTTAAAATTGGCTATAAGTAAATCTATGGGAAGTGGCCTATGGCCGAATAGTGTAGGTGCCTCACCTTGAAAAATCAACACCCGATAGTCTCCAACAACGCACCTTGCTGATAACTACAACAGAGAAATACCATCTTGTGATCTTTATGAATCATTCGGCCATCCCAAAAGAGAAAAACAACCCGATTACTTTAAGGAAGAAAATACTTACCCCAACGCCACTTGGAGAACTACAAAAGAGAAGTTGATAGCCCCTAAGAGATTTGACCAACACAAGATGGAAGGGCTAGAATTTTCTCTAAAAGAGGGGGTAGGTTCGGCTAAAAAGAAGCAAGAGAAGAAGAGAACTTTTGAAGAATTTTGGCAAGAGAGGCTAGGGAGAAATCGGCAGCAACAGTTTGGAGAGAACGAAAAGAAAATTGGTTGAACTTTTGGCACTCCCTTAAAGATAAAACCGATTGTGGCCAGCCCCTCCCCAAGGAATCCTATAACCGGCCATCACCTCTCTTTTTGGTGATAATTTCACTTAATTATCACCCAAAAGAATAACATTATCTTCTAATTATCCCTTAATCACCTCTTTAAACTAATGAAATAAAAATAAAATATAGTATAACAATATTACTAACTCTCCCGGTAGAAAATTTAAAGGAAGACAAAGTCTATCCATATCACCTTAAAAGTCAATTTCAAACCATTACTCCCTCTCCCATTCACGCGGTTTCACAAAAATAAAAAAACCAAATTGCGACTTAGTGATTCAACACTGAGACCACACTAACGCAGTCCCCTTACAACGCCCCATGCCATCTTTCCCAATTGACTTTCATGTCATAGAACCCTATCATTTAATTTTAAATCCTTCCTACTTAAGCCCATCACCACATATATAAAAATAAAACGCAAAATCGCTGCTCCAGCCATTCGAACCTGCGCCCATCTTCACCTCCAACTCCTAAGTGGCGCACGGTAGCCACTTAGCCAACCCAACTTTCATGTCTAAACCTTACCCACTTATTTCTCTAAAGCCTTCTTAACCCTTTCTCTAACGTCCAAACAGCCCAAAAGAAAAAAAACATTTCCCCCTTGTAACTCCCAAGATTCGAACCTCCTCCCTTGCAACACCCTTAGACTCACCAAGCCAATTGTGCCAATTAAATCCTTGTGTCATGTTCCTTCCAAAATTTTCCTTAACCCCTATCTCACCTAGCTTCCTTTCTTTAAACACTTAAAAGAAATTTTTAGTCCCAAAGTCAGGCCTAGCTCGGGTTTATTTCTAGTCCCTAGAACATGCTCATCAATCATAATATGCATTTCTTCAAGCACACACATGGGAAAAAAATAATTAAATTACAAACAACCCCTAATTCAGGATGTTACAGTTCAACTAGGAGATTGTTTTTCTATTAAATAGGCATTAAATGCATTATACTAATTCAACTAAGGTTTCACTTTCCCCTTTTAAATAGATGGCACCGGCAGGGTTAAAAACACAATAAATTATATACAGCTTTGAGAATTGTTATTCTACCCAAAAATAGACAAAATTATTTATAAGTATAAATTTCATTTTCCGGGAATAAAATTCTACTAGCTTCTATAAGAGAAAGAGAATTACTTTCCTACTGAAAGTAAGAAAATTATTTCTGGTTCTAAGTTTGATTCGAAATTATTCGAGCACACACTCTAAGCAATTCGTGATACGAGAATAGTAGAGAATGTTGTTCGGTTGAAATTGTTCGAGCTTAATTGGATGGGGCAATTAGATATATTTTTTCATAGATTCTAATACGATAAAGTTGTGATGACTTTAACAGAATTAGAATTGGGTTGAGAAAATTATTTAATTGGATTAATTTGATTTAATATTTAGTATTTCGGGTAATTGTAAAAATAATTATTAGGTTGGATAAATTATAAGTGTTGGATAAAAGTCTAGCTAACACATATAATTGTACTTAATACATGAGATGGGCTCAAGAACCCATCCCATGTGAGAAGCACGACAAACCCTAGTCCCACCAAGGCTATGTCATCGCCCATTGTATTCTAATTACAGTGGAATGCTGTATTTTTCTATTTAAATATTATTATTTAATTACCCATTGTTCAAGTAAAACTCTTATACCATTTTTCTATAAATAGTATCCGTGGGAAGACCTAATTAGACAAAGTGATTAAGTGTTATTTCTGTCAAAAATTAGTGGTAATTTATTTTTAAAGTAAATTCTATTTTCTAAAGGCTCAAAATTTCTTGTTCTCGTATAGAGAAATTAACTTTTCCACTGAAAGTTAATAGAAGTTTTCATTTTGTGCATTCAGTTCATTTTGATTGAGCCCACACTCAAAGAAATTTTGAGTTCGAGGATACTGGAGAAGATTGTTTCGTTGAAAGCCAAAAAACAAATTAGATCACCTTGCACAAAGCACATGTAGTAATTCAGTTAAGGGTTTATTAATATAAATATCACAAGACTTAGTTTCAAGAAAAAAATTTAAACTTCTGCTATGCCTAAAAACATTGTTTTCCAAACTAATTTTTTCAACACATGAGAGAGGAAAAGTTGAGAGAAAAAAAGAAAAGAATCGACCAAATAGGAACAACCAAGTCAGAGTAAGAATGTAACACCCCAAACCTAGCCCAGACGTTATGGCTCAATCTGGAAATGTTATGTAAGATAGTTATAAATTTGACTTTCTCTTATTGGAAAACTTCGTGTATCTTTTCTAATTAAAAACCTATTTTATATAAAAAAATTTCATACTTAGTCATTGAAACCGTTAATTATTTTTCTAAGATTCATTCTATCGAATATCAAGCTAAAACTCAAAATAAAAGTCCAAATAAAAAAATAAAACCCAAATGTCTAGAGAGTCCAAAAATTACAAAACTTTCAAAACGGAAATTTAAATAAACCAAATTTATGTAAATAAAGTTTATGGAAAAGTGGTCATATTCGAGCCCCCTTTGCACCGACTTGCCTAAGTTTGAGGGTTACTTGAAAGTAACAGACAAATAGAAAGTGAGTTTTATGACTCAGGGTGTAACTTAACAGAAACAGAATCATAGATTGAATACATAAGAGAATAGATATTGATGAATGTCTCATGCAGAATCAGAGTCACATGCAAATTACAATCCTACCCCCATCCACTACACACCATCTCTGACCATCCCAACACACAATGTGGGGTATAAAACACCCACCTAGCCCTACACACCACTTAGTGTCCTTATGACACTTTTCAGAAAAATCGTAGCAATGCTGCTGTTATAATCGCGAATTAACGCCTCACACATAACACTTCCTCCACATAGTACATAACCCGCCCCATAGCCAGATACAAATAGAATACTAGATATAAAAAAATAGCAGATACCAAAATGTATATACATCATACATACTCATATAACATGTATTGAACATGCTTATACATAATAGATCAAACATACCGCATCTCATTACATGCATTTAGGCGTTATTTACGTCAAATTCATACGAACAGATTAGCAGACTTCATACTTTAAGGCTTATATAACACATACCGACCCCACAAAAAGCCCACAATTGATCGGGACGACATGCACAACCCTAAGGAAAAAATTTGAAATTTGGGCTCACACGGCCCAAAATGGCTTGCCCATATGGCCCACATGGCCTAGCACATGGTCCATACACGCCTGTGTGGCCTACACGCCCATATGGCCCAAGCGACCCAAAATGGCCTAGACCGTGTGTCCACGGCCTGTCACACGACCGTTTGGCGTCGACAGGTCCCAATTTTGGCTTTCACCATTCGCTATTTTTTGAGTTTTTTGTTACACACCTAGTTCGATTTCAACAAGAATGCAACCACAGGACTCCGAGACCTAAATATGATCAATAGAACGGTTAATTACAGTATCTAGGCATGAGATAGCTCAAAATTAAACTCTTTAAAAATACCAAAACTCCTCCAAACTCTTACCGATTATCAAACCGCAGCCACACAAAATTACGATGTTGAAGGAGTGCCAAATGTCTCACGACTCTCACCTAAACACAATGACCCAATTAATCAAATAATAACAAAATTTCACAACACCAATTGCATCCCAAAACCATTAAATTAACCAATCAAGAACTAACCAAAACATTACCTAAGAGGAGCAAAATTGAAGACCCAACGAACAGCAATCCAATATTTAAAGAAGATTCCCAAAACAAAATTGAAAGAACCGATGAATAGATGAAACAAGAAAAACATGATTTTGCAATTTGAAATTGCAGCATGGCTTGGGGAATATCAAAAGGAAACGCAGGTTTTGGGGCCTTTTTTTCTTTTCAAAATAAATAAAATAAAAGGCCAAACTTAAAATGAAATTAAACCTAAATGAGACACTTGATTTATTATTTCAAAACAAGCTCAAAAGTTAAAGCATTTTAAAATTACTACTTGATTTATTATAAGTATATATTATATTTATTATTATTATCAACAAACTCATTTAAAATCATCTCCAAATTAATTTTGACAACAAAACATATTTTATTTAAAATCAGATTGGCTTAGGAACAAAAACGATCGAACTGATACTCGAACCCAAGACCTCGGACATAGAATTAAGGCACTTAACCACTGATACAAGTACTTAATTATGACGGAATTCGTAAAACATAATTTAATAAATTAGGGCACTGCAACTTTACCCCCTAAAAAAATTTTCGACCCTGAAATTTGCCTGACTAAAAAAGATGCAGATATTACTGATGAATTGAGTCCTCATTTTCCCATGTGGCTTCTTCAATGCCATGATTCTGCCACAGAACCTTAAGTAATGGAATAGATTTCCTCCTCAACACCTTAACGTCTCGATCTAGAATCTGAACCGGCTCCTGCTCAAATGTCAAATCTGGTCTAATCTCAATTTCCTCAATTGAAACAATATGAGATGGGTCTGACCGATACCACCTCAACATGGAGACATTCAACAAATCATGGATACGGTCTAAATTTGGAAGTAGCTCCAAATGATAAGCAATTGGTTCTACACGTTTTATAATCTGATACAGCGTAATGAACCTAGGGCTCAACTTGCCCTTACATCCAAACCGTAGAACCTTCTTCCATGGAGATACCTTAAGAAACATAATCACCCACGGAATACTCAATGTCCTTCATCTTCAGATTTGTATAGGACTTTTGTCTATTAGAAGCCGCTTTAAGATGATCCCAAATCAGTCTAACTTTATCCTCAGTCTCAGAAAACCAACTCAGGACCCAAACCCATTACTCACCCAACTTAGTCCAACACAATGGAGTACGACACTTACGAACATACAGAGCCTTGTAAGGTGCCATCTGAATACTGGACTGAAAACTATTATTGTAGGTGAACTCGATTAATAGCAGAAAATCCTTCCAACTACCTCAAAAATTGATCACACAACTCCAAAGCATATCCTCCAGTATTTGAATCACCTTCGATTGACCATCTGTATGAAGATGAAAGGTAGTACTGAAGTCTAATATCGAACCCAGAGCCTCATGAAGTTTTCTCCAAAACCAATAAGTAAAGCAAGAATCTCTATCAGAAATAATCAAGACTAGTATCCCATGGAGTCTCACGATCTCGAAAACATATAATTTGGCCAACTTCGGAATAGAATAATCTATCCGAATAGGAATGAAGTGGGCAGACTTGGTTAATCGATCTATGATGACCCACACAGAATCTTTCTTAGTAGGTGTTAGGGGCAACCCACTAACGAAGACCATAGTCACACGCTCCTATTTCCACATGAGAATCTTAATGGGTTGAAGCAAATCTAAAGGCAACTGGTGCTCAGCCTTAACTTGTTGGCATGTTAGACAACGGGAAACAAAGTTTGTCGCCTCCCGTTTCAAAGTAGGCCACTAGTACAGTTCACGAAGATCCCGATACATCTTATTTCCACCGGGATGCATAGCAGAAGGGCTATTATGCGCTTCCCTCAGAATAGACTGCCTCAAATCAAAATCACTAGGTACATAAACCCGTCATCAGAAACACAAAACCCCATCACTATTCAACCTAAAATTAGACGTACCACCATCCTCTACCTAACGGAATTGTAGAACTAGAGAATCATCCCCCAACTACTTATCCCGAATCTGATCGATCCAATTCAGTTTAACTTGCAACTTAGCCAACAAACCCCTATCATCAAACAAACTTAGGGGAGCAAACATCGTCCTTAAATCAGATAAGGCCCTACGACTAAGAGCATCAACCACCACATTGGCCTTACTAGGATGATACTTAATTGTACATTCGTAATCTTTAAGCAGTTCAATCCACCTACGCTGCCTAAGGTTTAACTAATTCTGGGTAAGTAGATTCTTGAGGCTCTTGTGATCGGTGTAGATGATACACCTTTTACCATACAGATAGTGCCTTCAAATCTTTAAGGAAAAGAAAACAACATCTAACTCGAGATTATGCGTCAGATAATTCCCCTCATGTAACTTGAACTCTTGGGATGTAAAAGCCACTTCCTTACTATCTTGCATCAGAACACTTCCCAAACTGACGTGCGATGCTTCTCTGTATACCACGAATTGCTTACCAGATTTAGGTTATATCAGAATAGGAGCTTGAGTCAAAAAAATTTGAGCTTTTCAAAGCACGATTGCTTCTCATCAGTCCATACAAAAGGGGTGTTCTTACGCAACAACTTAGTCAGAGGAGCTGTAATTAACGAGGACCCCTCAAAAAATCTCTGATAATAGCCTGTAAGACCCAAAAAGCTATGGATCTCAAAAAATTCCTAGGCTGTTTCCAATCAAGCACAACCTCAATCTTTCTATGATCAACTCGGATCCCTTCTACAGAAACCACATGCCCCAGAAAATTTACTTCACTTAACTAGAATTCACACTTGCTCAACTTAGCGTAGAGTTGTTTCTCTCGAAGTACCTGATGGACTATTCTAAGATGCTCATCATGATCATCTTCGATCTTAAAGTATATCATAGTGTCGCTAATGAAGACCACGATGAACTGATCCAAATACGACTAGAAAACCCGGTTCATCAAATCCATGAATACAGCCGGGGAATTCGTCAAACCAAAGGGCATGACTAGGAACTCGTAGTGCCCATAGTGAGTCTTAAAAGTAGTCTTGTGAACATCAACTTCCTTAAGTTTAAGCTAATGATACCCAGAATCAAGATCTATTCTAAAAAATACAAAAGTCCCACGAAACTGATCAAACAGGTAGTCTATCCTTGGAAGTGGGTACTTGTTCTTTACCTTTCACTTATTCAATTAATGGTAGTCGATACACATCCTTATAGTTCAATCCTTTTTCTTTACAAATAACACAAGTGTCCCCCACGGAGACATACTAGGATGGATGAACCCATAGTCTGAGAGCCCCTAAAGTTGAGCCTTTATCTCCATAAGCTCCTTCAGTGCCATACGGTAAGGAGCGATGAACATTAGAGTAATACCCAACAGAAGCTCAATACCAAACTCGACCTCTTAATTCGAAGGCAGACGTGATAATTCCTCGAGAAAAACATCTTGAAATTCCTTAACCGTTCGGATGTCCCCAACTGACGAAACCATAGAAGTTGAATCACTCACAAAGGCTAAGTACGCTTCACACCCTTTTCGAACCAGATTTTGGGCCACAAGAGTGGATATCACATTGGATAAGCAATCCCAACGCTCGTCAATCATAACAACTTCTACTTCATCCTCATATCTCAGAACCACCCTCTTAGAGGCACAATCCAAACTGACTTGATGCTTCACAATCCATTCTATCCCCATAATCAAATCAAATTCTCCAAACGATAGCTCCATCAGATTAGCCGAAAACACAAAACCTTGCACCTCTAATGGTACATTTCTATACAATCTATTAACCTGAACTGATTGACCTAATGAACTAAGTACAATAATCTTACTAGAAGTGCACTCAACAGAAATCCCCAAGTTCACAGAAATAGAGCTAGCTACATATGAATGTGTTGACCCTATGTCTATCAATGCAAAATAAAGAGCATCATAAATAAAGAATGTATTGGTAATCACATTAGCGGCGTCTTTGTCCTCGCAACGTCTAACAGCATAAACCAATGCAGGCTGCCTCACCTTAGTTTGATTAGCACCTTTCCCCGATGCTCTCTACCCTTTACCATACCATTACCACCCGTGGCTAGACCATAACCCTTAGGCAACTGTTGTACTGCCCGCTAAAGCAACAAAACCCAGAGTTGAAGCTTGCATATGATCAGAATGCTATGGGTAATCTCTAATATAGGGCTCCATTAACCCACATAACAGACACGCTGCCAGCCTCCTCTAAAACTCATCCGGATGGCGTTTACCATAGTCTCTACACGGCTGAACCACAGTAGGAGCAACTGGAACCCAACTCTCTAAGGCCCATCAGACCTAGCCTATTTCTTAGGCCTCTAAATAGAACTAGAGGGCTCTGAATCAATCTTATTCTTACCCCTCTCTCGATCCCTATTCTCGTGCTCAACGCACTTAACCTCCTTAGAAATTTTCTCATTGTCTACCAAGATGGTGAATTCCTCTCCTTTGTAGAGCTATCAGATCTCTTAGATTATCCTTTAAACCATCCTCAAATCGGACACATTTCTCATACTCAATCACCACCACCCCATGAGCGTAATGGTTCAATCTCAGAAATTCAGCCTTATACTTGTCCACAGTCCTATCCCCTAGTGAGGTTCATAAACTTACGTCTATGAGCATCCACATAACTCACCCCCACCTATTTAGTTTAGAAGGAGGACTTAAAATATTTCCAAGTAATCTGATCTGGTTGAGTACCCTCCTCAATCATTAACCATTACTGATACGCCTCATCACGAAATAGAGATATTACACTCTTCAATTTCTACTCAGGGGTGTAGTTAACATCATTCATAATCCTCTCAGTGGCCTTCAACCAATATTCAGCCACTTTCGGGGCAACTCTAGTGACACCCCTAAACAGCTCAACACTGCTAGACTGGAGTCATTTAGTTACTGACCCACGGCTCTCAAAACCAGAATGGGGCCCAACAACCCTCTCTAACACTCTAAGAAGGGCATGGGACAATGCTTCATCCCTAGCCGAGCGACTTTAAAACCCAATCTCAGCAGTAGCTGTAGCCGGAGTCTCACTGTATCCAGATTAGGCACACTATCCATTGAGGAAGACTCAACTCGAGTTCGTCTACGGCATCTGCCACACCCATAAATACCACATCCACGAGTTCCATGAGCACTCATCATATTCACAGATTTATCTACATTACAAAGTTTTATGTATTAGCTTCAATGTTTATTAGCAAGTGTTTTATGCTTCAAATAAGTATCAGAAAAAGTTTCATAAATTTCAAAAATTTTCAATCTCTAACTACCTCAGTATAGTTTTAATCATTTTAGAGTTTTCTAACTAAAGTATTTCTAAGTTAGAAGCACTTAAAGGATCGACGTCGGAAACTCGATGTTCCACAACTTTCTTTTTAGATTCAAAAAAAACTTTATTTGGAAAAATAGTTTTTACAAATACAATTTTGAACCCAAAATTTTCACAGCCCAAGTTTTGCAACCTGGCTCTAATACCACTAAATGTAATACCCCAAACCCAGCCCAGATGTTATGGTTGAATTTGGAAATGTTACGTAAGATAGTTATAAATATGACTTTCTCTTATTGGAAAACTTCATGTATCTTTGCTAATTAAAAACTCATTTTATATGAAAACATTTTTCACATTTAGTTATTGAAACCGTCAATTGTTTTTCAAAGATTTGTTTTATCGAATATTAAGCTAAAATTAAAAATAGAAAACCAAATCCAAATCCAAAAATAAACCCAAATTTCCAGAGAGTCCAAAAATTACAAAACTCTCAAAATGAAATTTTAAATAAACCATATTTATGTAAATAAAGTTTTATAGAAAAGTGGTCATATCTGAGCCCCCGTCGCACTGACCTGCCTAAGTCTGAGGGTTACCTGAAAGTAACAGACAAACAGAAAGTGAGTTTTATGACTCAGGGTGTAACTTAATAGAAACAGAATCACAGATTGAATACATAACAGAATAGATATTGACGAATGTCTCATGCGAAATCAGAGTCACATGCAAATTACAATCATACCCCTGTCCGTTACACACTATCTCTGACCATCCCAACACACCATTTGGGGTATAAAATACCCACCTAACCCTACACACCACTTAGTGTCCTTACGACACTTTTTAGAAAAATCACAGTAGTGTTACCGGTATAATCGCGAATTAATGCCTCATACAGAACACTTCCTCCACATAATACATAACCCGCCCCATAGCCAAACACAAACAAAATACCAGATATAATAGAATAGCCGATACCAGAATGTATATACGTCATGCACGCTCGTATAACAGGTATTGAACATGCTTATACATAACAGATCAAACATATCACATCTCATTACATGCATTTAGGCATTATTTACATCAAATTCATATGAATAGATTAGTAGACTTCATACTTTAAGGCTTATATAAACATATCGACCCCATGGAAGGCCCACAGTTAATCAAGATGACATGTACAACCTTAAGGAAAAATTAAGTGTTCCTAATATTCTAGTCCCCGGCAACGGCACCAAAAACTTGATGGTCTCTAAACTAACTAATGTTTCAACGAAGGCAAGCGCATCTATCGAACTGTAGTATAGCTATGGTGAGCCCGAAATATCGTATCCATGAGGACTAAAAGTACTAGTAATTACTATCTTTTTATTATTTCGCCTAATAATTAAAGGGGTGTTTTAATCTAAAATTAAACTAACTAATTAACTATGAACATAACGGAGATAAAATTTGGAAAACATTTTAAGAAAACCAATGAGAGAGACAATACCCAGGAAAGAATCCACCTAGACTTCACTGATTATTCCGATTCTGAATTAAACGATTTATTCACTTGTCTTGATCCGGGGAAATCCATAAATTATGTTAATATCTCTTTCAAGACTAATAAAAATTGACTTTAGGTTGATTAATTGAAATTTCTTTCTAATTAAAACCACTATCGTCGGATTAACTTGATCTATGGATTCCCCTATTAGATTTTACTCTAATCTGGTAGATTTATGTTGTCCTATGTCTAGGATTACAACTCCGCTTAATTATGCTAGATCTACTCTTAAGCAGGGACTTTTGCTCCACTGATTAAGCACTTCAAACTTGGATTAATATCCTGAAAATATTAAGGCAATGATTAAGAACACGTAATTAAGAATAAGTATTTATCATGTAATTCAGATAATTAAATAATAAAATCCATCATAGGTTTCATCCTCCCTAGGTATTTTAGGAGTTTAGTTCATATTCATAAGGGAAAACATCTCAAAATATGAATAACAACAAGACATAGGAAACCTAAATAAGCTTCGAAGGAAATTTGAATGGACGTCTTCAATCTTGAAGTGAATCTACTTCTGAGTTGATCCCCACGGTGTTCTTTGAGTATTTTCTGTCTTCTCTTCTTCGTCCCCCATTTAATTTTTCTTCTGGTGTGTTTTTATAGACTTTGGAATGCTCAAAATACCTAAAAATTGGCTTTTTCCGCGTGAAAATGAAATAGGGTTTGATATGGACACGAGCGTGTGATCAGCCCGTGTAAGAATGCCCATACCGTGTGCAATACTAACATGGTTTGAAATTGACACAGGCTGGCACACGGGTGTGTGGCCAGCATGTGTGTCTCACACGGGCATGTGAGAGGCCCGTGTTAAAGTACCCAGATCGTGTGCGATAATAAAATCAACCTTTTTCTTCTGGTTTTGGCCCAGTTCTCGCTCCTTTCAATTCCCTATGCTCACCTAAGTATAAAAACATAATTTCAAAGAATTAGGAGCATCAAATTCACTAATTCTTATGATAATTCACCCAAAAATATGCCAAGAATGGGATTAAATTATGTTATTTTTATGGTTTATCAAACAGACTTTAAAAAATTAGGATGTTATAAGGAATAAGGCTTTCTTGGTAATTAAGAAGTTACCAAATTATGGTTTGAGAAGCCTAGCTTGGATCTAAAAAGAATAGACAAGAAGAGGTTAAACGTTATTACAAAAAATAAAAACAAATTGAAAACAAGAAAGCTTATAACAATTGGCACAATCAACTAAGAAAATGACTACTTAAACATGAAAAAACTGTAACATCCTGAATTAATGGGCCTATGCGTTTAATGTGTGGTTATGTGTAATGTGTTAATTAGAGTGTTAGAGGTCCAGATTGGGCTCAGGATAGGGCCGAGGCCTTGGTGAAATTTTTTGTTTGGACACTCTAGTGGAAAGTCTGATAAGTTAGGGCTTAAAAGAGGTTATCTGTGTTTTAAAATACAAAATGAGCTTGTGGCCCAGTGGCAAGAGGCGCCACTTAGAGAGAGCAGAGAAGTGGCGTCAACTGAAGAGGCCCAAATTAAAGTTGTATGAAGCCCAATTCTTTTAATTAAATTTAGTTAATTTTTGGCATTTAAGTGGGTAGAGTGGGATGGCAATGAGGCTTAGAAATAGGGGGTTTATGTGAGTGGATAATGTGGATAATGAAGCATATAAAAAGGAGGAAGAGGTGGTGTTATCTAGGCCACTTGTGAAGGTATGATCAGATTTGGATAAGGGAGAAATTTTAGGAATTATATATTCATCACAGCAGTGGCCGAGTTTCCAACTCTGGGGGAAGGAGGAAATTGATTTTGATGAGGCTAAAGGGGGGTGCCGAAATTTCCCTTGTTAATTAATTAGTTTTAGTTTTCAAAAGAGGGCAATTCTAGCTTTTGGTTAGTGTGTGTGCCAAAAATTTGATTAGAAAATAGGGTAGTTCTTAATTTCGACATTTATTCTCATTCTCTTCTCTTAGTTATTTCTTTTCTCAAAAAGCCAAAAACCCCTAAAGTTCCATCTTCTTCTTCATTCTCTGCTAAAGCCAAAAACTCATAGCCTTTCTCTACATCTTTTTTCGATTCCTTCAATAAGATGAAACCCTTAAGTATTCTTTCTCTTCACTCCCTTCTGCCATAGCCGAATGCCTTAGTGTCTATTCCTTTCTTTTTTCTTCCTTCCAATTTCTTCATTAAAAAGTCGAATCTCTATAGATTCTTTGAATCTCTCTTTTTGGTTTTCGCAAAAAGCTGAAATCTTCTAAAAGTAGCTGAATCTCCTGTGATAGGGTAAGTGCTGATCTTCTTCTCTTCACGTTTCTTTCGATTTTTGGATGCTAAAGCCGAAAGCTAATGGGCTTGGTAAGGTTGACGTTTGATTAATGGTTTGATGTTTTCTTGTTGGGTGACGTCGGGAATCAAAGTAGATTGTTTAGATCTAAAAGCTAGAAACTACTAGTCTCTGAGTCTCAATCTCTTTTCCAGATTTCAAGGTAAGGGGTTCTCTTTAGATTTTTGTTAGGTTCGTTCATCGTGTTTATAATCTTAACCATATGTTATGGATTAACAACTATATGTTGTGCTAGTAGCAACTGAGAAGGTCTTTTGATGGAATCAAATGTCAATCAGGCGAAGAAGGGGATTAGATCTATAAAACCAATCCCTAAGTTTAAGAAACGAGCAGTGTCAGCAGTTCAAGATTGGCTGCTGGGTTGTGGACCAACTTCAGAACAAAACCTTAGAAAGTTAGAAGTCGTATCGACTTCTAATAGTGTCGACATAGAAAGTACTGTCCTGTCAGTGATCAGGTGTGTAGATCTCTATCACACTAGTTAATCTGTATTGTATGTATGTTATGGGCTAAAAGCCAAAAAATGAGGCTGTATGAACAGTTGTGTTACCCAAAAAGGGTAGGCAAGGGATGCCAGGTACGTAATCATAGAAACTTCTCTATGTGTATCAAAGTATGTGAAAGTATGTGATCTGCTTAGGTAGTTTAATGTTCTGATTCTTGCATGTATGTATGCATGGGATAGGATTGATATGATGAAGGGGAGCAGGTCGCATAGCGATCGGTGGCTTTGCCACATAGGTCACATAGTGATCGATCTTTATGGCAGGCAGCACAGCTGTCGATATATTATTAAGGTCGCATAGCAATTGGTGGCTTTGCCACATAGGTCACATAGTGATCGGTCTTTATGACAGGCAGCACAGTTGTCGATATGGTGTGTAGCAGATGGAGGGTTGATTGTAGAAATCCCCATGGTGTGATGGTTGGTACGGGGGTATGTAGAGGATGGACTTCTAGGTTTGGGATGGGCCATGTTGCATGAAAATAATTTGTTGCCATTGTGTATAGGCCCAGGACCATAATGTGTTTATGGGCCTCAAGGCTTTTATGTGTTTTTAGGACTTACACACTGAGTCTTGGTGACTCACCCCTTTTATTTTTCCCAACTTTTCAGATGAGCAGTAGATCGTGGACATGGGAGTCGAGGCGAACTCGAGGGGCTATCAAGTTTTTTATTTTTATAGACTGTTTTCGATTTTTCATTGAGTTTTAATTTTGGGATTATTTTTGTAATAAGGCCTCCATAACTTAGGTTATCGATCTATATTTTTTTATGTTACAATTTATAAGCTTATGTTTTCAAAGTCTTAATTATAAGTAAAATGAAAATGGGCTTTTCAAGCACATTCAACGCGAATGTTAAGGTTCCTTTTAAAAATGTTACAATTAATGATTAGTTGGTTAAAATAAACTAAGATTTTCAAAACCCCTGTAAAGCAAAGTTTTCAACATTCAACCCGTAGCATACCAGATCTAGTCATGACGTATGGGCCGACTTTGGGGTGTTACATTTTTGGTATCAGAGCCCAATTCAAAACTCGGGCTGTGGAATGGGTCCAGTAGTGATTTGTAAAAGTGATGTAAGTTTGAGAAAAATTCGGTTGAGATATGGCCTTCGAGTCTACTGACACCCGATCCACGCAAGTAAGTATACTAAACTCATTATGTGATATGCATGTTTGGGCTTGATGGGCTCTCTAGGGACGTAGGCTAGTATTCTATAGATTATGGATTTTAGGTTTAGTATAAACAATTCTTCAAATCTCATAAGGCTTAATTTCTAATTAAACATGTCTGTGAACAAGTCACAGGGTTAGGATGTGGTAACAGGCATACACATTTCTAGGATTGGATCTAGGGAGAGCTTGGTATTTAAGCGACCCTAGCGGCTCACCTCCTCTTCGCTGGAATCCTACCTGGTGTGTAGTGTTTGTTCACTCTAACCGAGAGGGCTTTTTAACTGGCCAAAATTTATAACTAAAACTCGAAAGGGACCAACCACCCTATTTTTGTAAAATTACTTATATCCCTAGTTTTGTAAAATTATTGAAATACCCTGGATTTGTAAAAATTACTAAAATTTGTAAAAATTATCGAAATACCCCTGGTTGGCAAAATTATCGAAATACCCTCAGATTGTGAAATTACCAAAATACCCTTATTTTGTAAAATCACCAAGATGCCCTATTTTGGAAAATTACGAAAATACCCTTGTAAGATAAAATTACGAAAATACCCCTAGGTAGTAGAATGACAAAAATGCCCTTATGTGATGAATGTGAGTTCATGGATGCTCCTTGTATGTTGATATGGATAGTTGAATGTATGTGGATTCTAGAGCTAGAAAATACAAACCTGAGAACTGAATCTTATAGATAGAGTTCGAATTCGAAAGAACTACTGTTAACACTACTTTCCATAAGATTGTTCGTTATTAATCAGTAGAAGAAATTAATAATACATAAAATTCCTAATCAAATAAATGCGAATTGATAGAATGAGCACTAGAGGGCGTGGTGTGCGTGGCCAAGGTAGAGGCAAGATTGCTGTGTCGAAACTGATAAGGTCTGGTCACGAGTAGAGGAATGAGGTACCAGTGCCACCAGCTGTGAAGGCAGAATTTCAAGATCAGTCGGCTGGAGATGATGCGGTATCTCAGGCGATATTGAGGGTGTTAGAGAGGGTTGCTAGGGTAGGTATGGGCACAGGAGCCTGAAAATCTGTGTCGGAGCGACTTAGAGCTAACGGGGCAGAAGTGTTTAGGGGAACTTCTGGGATAGCCCCGAGTACAACTAAGTATTGGTTGGAGGTGGTCGAATGTATAATAGATGATCTGGATTTCACGAAGAAGCGAAGTTGAAAGGAGTAATGTCTCTTCTCTGGGACGAAGCGTATCAATGGTGGCTTATGGTTAAAGATGGTGCAGTGGCTGACCGTATCACCTGGGATTACTTCAGAACGGTGTTCCAGAGTAAGTACATTGGAACGAGTTATGTGGACACGCAGCGTAGAGCATTTCTGAATCTGGTTCATGGAAGTAGGTCAGTGGCGGCGTATGAAGTGGAATTCTTACGCTTGAGCCATTATGCTTGAGGGATAGTGGCCACAGAACATGAATGGTGTGTTCCATTTGAAGATGGCCTGAAGGATGATTTACATGTTTTGATAGCTCCACAACGGGAGAGGGAATTTGATGTGCTTGTGGAGAAGGCTAAGATAGCGAAGAGGTAAAGCGAATGAAAAAGATGAATCAGGATAAAGATAGAAGTGGAAGTAGAAGGCATTTTGGATCATCAGGAGCAGCTAGGCGTACTCAGAAAAGACATAGGTCGGATGGGCCAAACTGGGTGGAGAGACTTACTACTAACCAGACACAGAGGTGTGTTCGTTGTGGTAAATTCCATGTAGGTGAGTGTTGGGCAAGCAGTGGAAAGTGCTTTAGGTGTGGATCTTTGGACCATCAGGTTAGAGACTGCCCACAGCCACAGAGCAATATATGACCTGTAGGGTATGGAAATGCTCACCGGTAGAGGAAGTCAGCAGCCGCAGAGGGGTCATGGTCCAGCTAGAGGTGGTAACATTTTTAGTCGGGGCCGTGGAGCACCAGGCCGAGGGGCAGGAAACACTGAGGCGAGACAGTCGGGGTTAGTCTATGCTACCAGACGTCGTGAGAAGGCTGACGCACCAGATGTTATAACCGGTACGTTTTTAATATTTGGTTTGCCTTACACTGCATTGATTAACATTGGGTCGACACATTCATATGTTCCTAGTAGTGTGTCTGGAACTTTAAGTTTAGATTTCGAGATTACCCCTAGGGCGATGACTGTATTTAGCCCATTAGGACAATCAATGGTAGTAGATAAACTCTATCGGGAGGTACCCTTAGAAGTTCAGGGAATAGTTTTCGGACGGGTTTGATAGAATTACCGTTCGGGGAGTTCGACTTAATATTAGGTATGGACTGGCTAGTGAAGTATCAAGCTAATTTAGATTGTGCAGCCAAGCGTATGGTGTTGAAAACCCCCGAGGGTAGTGGAGTGTTGGTGATAGGAGAAAGGGGGAACTGTCTGTCGAATGTAGTGACTGCCCTAAGAGCAGAAAGGATGGTGAGAAAAGGATGCGAGGCGGTATTAATGTTTATTTGGGCTCTGGAAGCCAAGGACCTAACTGTTGAGGACATTAGGATGGTGAAGGAATTTCCTGATGTTTCCCCAGAAGAGCTTTTAGGATTACCTCTGGATCGTGAAGTGGAGTTTGGTATCGATCTTCTTTAGGGAATAGCACTAGTGTCTATCGCTCCATATAGGATAGCGCCAAAGGAGTTGGTGGAGTTGAAAGCACAAATACAAGAGTTGTTAGATAAAGGATTTATTCGACCTAGTGTGTCACTTTGGGGAGCGCTGGTGTTATTTGTTAAGAAGAAGGATGGATCAATGCATATGTGCATTGACTACCGTCAGCTGAACAAGTTGAATATCAAGAACAAGTATCCGTTGCCAAGGATTGATGACTTATTCGATCAACTGAAAGGGGCGTCAGTGTTCTCAAATATAGATTTGAGATCAGGATACCATCAGCTTAAGGTCAAACAATCGGATATTCATAAGATAGCTTTTAGGACCCGTTATGGCCATTACGAATTTTTGGTAATGCCATTTTGGTTAACTAACGCACCAGCGACGTTTATGGATTTGATGAACCGAGTGTTCCAACCCTACTTGGATCGGTTTATCATGGTATTTATAGATGATATCTTGGTTTTCTCAAGATCAAAAGAGGAGCATGATTCACATCTGCGAGTGGTTTTACAGATTCTAAGGGAGAAGTAATTGTATGCCAAATTCAGTAAGTGCAAATTTTGGCTAAGTGAAGTTACTTTCCTAGGCCACGTTGTGTCGGTAGAGGGGATTAGGGTTGACCCTCAAAAAATTGAAGCGGTGTTGGATTGGAAGCCGTCTAGGTCTGTGGCAAAAATTTGGAGTTTTCTTGGTCTGGCTGGGTACTATCAAAGGTTTGTTGAAGGATTTTCTTCAATCGCGTCACCATTGACTAAGTTATTACGGAAAGGAGTTCCGTTTATTTGGTCTAGTAAGCTACAATAGAGTTTTGAGAAGTTGAAAAGGATTTTGACGGAGGCTCCAGTATTGATTCAGTCAGAGGCTAGAAAGGAATTCCTAATTTACTGTGGTGCATCACACACGGGACTAGGATGCGTGTTGATGCAAGATGGAAAGGTTGTTGCATACGCATCTCGGCAGTTAAGACTGCACAAAGCAAATTATCCTACCCATGATTTGGAGTTGGCGGTGGTGGTTTTTGCTTTAAAGATTTGGAGACATTATCTGTACGGGGAGAAATCTACTATTTATATAGATCATAAAAGCCTAAAATACCTTTTGACCCAGAAAGAGTTGAATTTAAAGCAGAGAAGGTGGATCGAGTTATAAAGGATTATGATTGCTCGATCGAGTACCATCCGGGTAAAGCTAATGTGGTGGCAGATGGCTTAAGTCGTAAAGTAATTTCTGACTTGAGGGTAATGTTTTCTCACCTTAGTTTGTATGATGATGGGAGCTTATTGGCTGAACTTCAAGTGAAACCCTCTTGGGTCAGTCAGGTTAAGGAGAAGCAGCAGACCGATGAGTTTCTAAAAGAAAAGTTTCATGTAGGATCAAGTGATGGATCGATGAACTTCAGTATGAATAAGGAAGGACTGTTATGTTTTCAATGGAGAGTTTGTATGCCAAAAGATCTAGAATTAAGGCATAAGATTTTGCAAGAAGCGCATGGAAGTTCATACGCTATGCACCCCAGAGGGAGTAAAATGTATCGGGATTTAGGGATTTGTGTGAGGTAACTGAATTGGTGAGTAAGTGTTTGACCTGTCAGCAGGTAATTTCGAGGTTGAAATTTCTTTAAGGGGGTAGAACTATAACATCTTGAATTAATGGGCCTACGCATTTAATGTGTGGTTATGTGTAATGTGTTAATTAGAGTGTTAGGGGTCCAGATTGGGCTCAGGATAGGGCTGAGGCCTTGGTGAAATTTTTTGTTTGGACACTCTAGTGGAAAGCCTGATAAGTTAGGGCATAAAAGAGGTTATTTGTGTTTTAAAATACAAAATGGGCTTGTGGCCCAGTGGCAAGTGGCGCCACTTAGAGAGAGCAGAGAAGTCACTTCAACTGAGGAGGCCCAAATTTAAGTTGCATGAAGCCCAATTCTTTTAATTAAATTTACTTAATTTAGGGCATTTAAGTGGGTAGAGTGGGACAACAATGAGGCTTAGAAATAGGGGGTTTATGTGAGTGGATAATGTGGATAATGAAGTAGATAAAAAGGAGGAAGAGCTGGTGTTATCTAGGCCACTTGTGAAGGTATGATCGAATATGGATAAGGGAGAAAGTTTAGGAATTATCTATTGATCACAGTAGTGGTAGAATTTCCAACTCTGGGGGAAGGAGGAAATCGGTTTTGATGAGGCTAAAGGGGGGTACCGAAATTTCCCTTGTTAATTAATTAGTTTTAGTTTTCAAAAGAAGGCAATTCCGGCTTTTGGTTAGTGTGTGTGCCAAAAATTTGATTAGAAAATAGGGTACTTCTTAATTTTGGCACTTATTCTTATTCTCTTCTCTTAGTTGTTTCTTTTCCCAAAAAGCCGAAAACCCCTAAAGTTTCATCTTCTTCTTCATTCTCTGCTAAAGCCGAAACCTCATAGCCTTTCTCTACATCTTTTTTGATTCCTTCTATAAGCCGAAACCCTTAAGTATTCTTTCTCTTCACTCTCTTCTGCCATAGCCGAATGCCTTAGTGTCTATTCTTTTCTTTTTTCTTCCTGCCAATTTCTTCATTAAAAATTTGAATCTCTATAGATTATTTGAATCATCTTCTCTTTTTGGTTTTCGTAAAAAGCTGAAATCTTCTAGGAGTAGCCGAATCTCCTGTGATAGGGTAAGTGCCGATCTTCTTCTCTTCACGTTTCTTTCAGTTTTTGGAAGCTAAAGTCGAAAGGCTAATGGGCTTGGTAAGGTTGACGTTTGATTAATGGTTTGATGTTTTCTTGTTGGGCGACATCGGGAATCAAAGTAGATCGTTTAGATCTAAAAGCCAAAAACTACTAGTCTCTGAGTCTCAATCTCTTTTTGGGATTTCAAGGTTAGGGGTTCTCTTTAGATTTTCGTTAGGTTTGTTCATCGTGTTTATAATCTTAACCATATGTTATGGATTAACAACTATATGTTGTGCTGGTAGCAACTGAGAAGGTCTTTTGATGGAATCAAATATCAATTAGGCAAAGGAGGGGATTAGATCTGTAAAGCCAATCCCTAAGTTTGAGAAACGAGCGATGTCGTGATTCAGATTGGTCGCCGGGTTGTGGACCCGCCGTAACAAAACCTTAGAAAGTTAGCGATCGATCGACTTCTGATAGTGTCGACATAAAAGTATTGTCCTGTCAGTAATCAGGTGTGTAGATTTCTATCACACTAGTTAATCTGTATTGTATGTATGTTATGGGCTAAAAGCCAAAAAATAAGGCTGTATGAATAGTCGTGTTACCCAAAAAGGGTAGGCAAGTGATGCCAGGTACGTAATCATGGAAACTTCTCTATGTGTATCAAAGTATGTGAAAGTATGTGATCTGCTTAGGTAGTTTAATGTTCTGATTCTTGCATGTATGTATGCATGGGATGGGATTGATATGATGAAGGGGAGCGGTCGATAGCGATCGGTGGCTTTGCCACATAGGTCACATAGTGATCGGTCTTTATGATGAAAGACAAATTGTCGATATATTATTAAGGTCGATAGCGATCGGTGGCTTTGCCACATAGGTCACATAGTGATCGGTCTTTATGATAGGCGAAGACAAATTGTCGATATGGTGTGTAGCGGATGGAGGGTTGATTGTAGAAATCCCACGGTGTGATGGTTGGTATGGGGTGTGTAGAGGATGGACTTCTAGGTTTGGGATGGGCCATGTTGCATGAAAATAATCTTTTACATTGTGTATGGGCCAAGGACCATAATGTGTTTGTGGGCCTCAAGGCTTTTATGTGTTTTCGGGATTTGCACACTGAGTCTTGGTGACTCACCCCTTTTATTTTTCCCAACTTTTCAGATGAGCAGTAGATTGTGGACATGGGAGCCGAGGTGGACTCGAGGGGCCATCAAGTGTTTTATTTTCATAGACTATTTTCAATTTTTCATTGAGTTTTAATTTTGGGATTTTTTTTTTGTAATAAAGCCTCCATAACTTAGGTTATCGATCTATATTTTTTTTTATGTTACAATTTATAAGCTTATGTTTTCAAAGTCTTAATTATAAGTAAAATGAAAATGGGCTTTTCAAGCACATTCAACGCGAATGTTAAGGTTCCTTTCAAAAATGTCACAATTAATGATTAATCGGTTAAAATAAACTGAGATTTTCAATACCCCTTTAAAGCAAAGTTTTCAACATTCAATCCATAGCATACCAGATCCGGTCATGACGTATGGGCTGGGTTTGGGGTGTTACAAAAACTTTCTTGAACACCAAGAATGTTTTCAAATCTCGTAAGAAAAAGGTGTTCTTGAATATTAAAAACTAAAATCAAATTAGTGAATATTCAAGAACATAAAACAAACAAGAATATTAAAGAAAAGATGGAATTATGGGAAAGAATAAAATAGGAGTTGGATTATTGAAAAAGATGTTATTTGATTGAACCTTTTGGAATAAAGATTCTAACAAACTAAATCAAAAGCTCTAACCAACCCTTTAAGAGTGGTTTCGTGACAAATTGGAGAGTGAAGACTTCTTCTAAAATCTTAAAATAAAATTAAGGTGAAAAACTTTTGAAAAACTACATGAATTGAATCTTGCAAATAAACAACTTTTAAGAGTGCTTTTATTGAATGGAAATGAAAAAGAAGGTTGTTAAACCAATCTTTATTTGATAAAATGTTTTGATTTAACAAATTGAAGTGTTTTTGAATAAAGTCAAGATTGAACAAAATTGACAAAATGATTTGTTTAAAATTGAAGTATAAGAGATAAAATTTTGAATATCTACTTTGAACTTTTAGAAAAATTTTGAAACAACTTTACAATCAAGTCAAAATGATTTTCACTTTGTAAAAATACCCTTAACAAATCAAATAATTTTCAAACAAGTCAAAATTGCTCCAGGCCAAAAAGTATCGAGTATCAATATTTTCTAAATTATCGATACCCCCTCTTAAAAGCAAAACCAAAATATCATTTTGTTTCTCACAAAACCTACAAAGTATCGATAAAAGTGTTTTGGTATCGATAGTAAAACTCTAATGGTCACTGAATTTAGCATTTATTGCAAAAAGTATTAATACCTTTTTATATGGTATCGATACTCGATGTTGTAGGTGAATTAAATGCTCTGGTTTTTTACATCCCCAACGGCTCTATTCATGAGACCAACAACTTCAACAATTGGAAATCAATTAATGGGTTTAAATACCAACTTCTATAGTTCCTACAACAACAAAAAAACACTTTCAAGAAAACCATCAATCAAATAACCTTTGAGCTTACTATTTCCATATTGTTTACATAAACTTGTGAGCTTTAGTTCTATTCTTTTGCTCAAGTGTATTTCATTGTATTTGAGCTTAATTTGCAAACAATTTGATCTTTTAATGATTATTTCTTTGTTTGCTTATTTGTATTTCTTTGAGAGAGTTTGTGTCTTAAGATTTAGAGTAGAAATCTTAAGGGAGTTAAAAGGTTAAACCTTTTCCTCAAAGGTTATCAAATTAGTGAATTTTGAAAAATCCTTAATTGTGGAAAGCTAAGGTAGTGGAGTAGGCAATTGGGGCTGAACCACTATAAATTATCGTGTTCATCTTTCAATTTTCTCTCTAGCTTTCACAATTTTTTAAAAAGCCAATTCACTCCCCTCTTGGCAATTTTGGTTTGATTTATCAAGCTAACAAGTCGTTTTAGAGCTAGTCTCTAAAAGAAGGTCTAACAACCAAGAGAAGATCATCGAGCTAGCTCAAATCTCATCTACTCAATCCGCACAAGATGACATCTACTTCTAGCTTTATTATGGTTGGTCAGTCTCAAGTCGTTAATAAACCTCCTTACTTCAATGGTGCAAATTATTCATATTGGAGTACTAGAATGATGTTCATACAAGCCAATGATCTTACTGTGTGGGACATCATCATGGATAGTCTGTAACACCCCAAATCCAGCCCAAACATTACGACCGGATCTGGCATGTTACAGGATAAATTAAAAATGATCTTTCAGTGACTTTGGGAAAGACCATAATTAAAAAAAAAAACTTTCTGGTTAAAGCGATGACTTTTTTTTATAAACAGTCAGATTCAAACGACTTTCAGGAAAAAAAGGTTATTTTGACAAGAGTTATAATTGTTAAGAAAATCCAGAGTTTTATCAAAAATAACTTGTAAACTATTCGTTAACATTTTTGAAAGATAGTTGTTTAATGTTTTAGGAAAAATCTCGTGTTGAACATTTAATAATAATTAGTAATCAAATTAAAAACTAAAACCCAAAAAAATTACCAAAGGCCTTATTACAATAATAATCCCCAATTAAAAGAAATTTAATTAATGAAGTAAAAAGTTTACGAAAAGAAAATTCTTTATGGCCTCCACGAGTCCGCCTCGATCCCAAATCCACAGTCTACTGATTACCTGAAAAGTTAGGGAAAGGGTGAGTCACAGAAACTCAGTGTAAATCCATCAAAAAACATAAAACGGCCCACGGCCCACAATCTCGTGTTCAGCTCATACATGATATCATACAACTACATGAATGCATCAAGCCCATCCCAACCTAGTTTTTTTTTCCATCCTCTACACGCCATCCCGTACTAGCCATCACACCGTGGGGATTTCTACAATCAACCCTCCATCTGCTACACGCTGTCTTGACAGTCATGCTGTCAGTTATATTACCGATCACGATGTGACCTTATAAATAGATGTGGCAGCGCCACCGATCACTATGTAACCTTATAAACGAATGTGGTAGAGCCACCGATCACTATGTGACCTTCTAAACAAATGTGGCAGAGCCACCGATCACTATGTGTAACATCCTGATAATTAGGGGCTATGTATTTTACTTAATTGAATGATGTTGCATGCTCAATTATTATTAAGTGTATTTTTTTTTGGAAGTTAATTGAGCTTCATTAATTAAGTGAATGCTTAGTAAAACTTTTAATTCCTATTAATTAGAGAGAGCTAAGCAAGTTAGGCCTTAAGAATTAATGATAAGAAGTTTTAGCATGAATTGAGTAATTGGCAAGGTGGTTAAGATGCATGGATGTGTGCTTGAGGAGTGAGGTTCGAATCTCCTAGCTAGCATAAGGGAGGATTTTGTTTTTTTTGTTTTCTTCCCTATAAGTGTCGGCCAAGAATATTCTAGAGGGGATGAGTGTTCTCTTAATTTTGGCTATTTGACCAATTGAAAAAGGAAGCTAAGAACTTATGGTATGGAATCATAAGTTGATGATAAGATGAGGGGGACAAAAGCATAAGTTTGGGCATTGTTTTGGGAGTGTGTTCATGGTCATTTGACCATGAACCTAGACGGCATGAAGGGTTAAGAGAGTGGTTTAATTGTGTAGCAAAATTTGGATATGATGGGGAAGAAACAAGGAGGAAAAAGGGGAATGATGTTGGCTAGGTTGACCGAAAATTAGTGTAGCCATTAGGGTGCTAGTTGGCCAAAAATCCTAGCAAAATTGTCCATCTTTTCTCATTTCTCCAAAAATTCTCCTCTTAGCCGAATCTTGCTTTGGGAATTAGGCAAAACTTCTCTTTGTTTTGGTTCACATTTTGACCATTTGGTTAAAATTCCTCTCTCTCAAAATTCTTGTCAAAAGCCTCAAAAGTTGGAAAACCTTTCTTCTTTTCTTCCTTTTCTCTCATTGCCGAATGTACCAAAAGGTTCAAGCATCATCTTTTCTTCTTCATTTCTCCCTCTTGGCCAAATGCATCTAAGCCCCAAAACCAATCTCTTTTCTCTTTGATCATTTCTCCTTTTCTTTTCTTTTCATTTTATTTCTCTCTTTTCTTTCCTCTTTCTTAGAATCTACAAAGGATCAAGAACCATTTTCTTCAATTTTTACCTTTTTGGCCGAATGTGCATAGGTCTCTAAACCTATCCCTTTTCTTTTCTTTAACATCATCTTTTCTTTCTTCTCTCTTCTATCATTTCCATTATCTTTCTTCTTTCCTCAAAAATCGAAACCATCATATTGAAACCACCATTTCTCTCTCTCTTTTGTTAAGGCCGAATCATCATATTCTTTTCTTCTTATTCAAGGTCAATCTTGAAGAACTCAAAGTAAGATTTTATCAATCATTTTCATCAATTCTTTTACTTAGCAAAATTAGAATCATGATCTTTTAATTTCTCTCCTAGGTAGAATCATTTGAAAAGATTTTTCAAAGATCTTTGTTGAAGACAACCTTTAAGTGACCATTCGAAATCATCAAGGTAAGGTTATTAATTTAGATCATATCGATTTATTTAGATAGACTACTAATCGATCGTATTTTTAGGGGCGATTTAAGATCAACAAGATAGGTAAGAAAAGAGCCGTACGGAGTGTTTGGAAGAGAGGAGGTATTCCTTTACCATTGAACTACAAACGAAGGGTCAGATCGGGTTAGAGACTTTCCACGGGTTGTGGACCCTCGCTAATGAGGATCGGTTATTTGAAGTAGTGCGTATAACCGAACCACTTTACGTTGGTGGAATATTAGCGGTTTTGATCTATCTAGTGGAGAAAACCACAAATAACTCGTGCTCGAGAATCAGGGTGTTGACGAACGAGAAGGTATTGTTCTCACCGTCACAAGGTGTGTAACCTTACATTAAAATTTCCATAGATCTATATTTTAAAAAGTGATTATATGACAATATGTTTGTTTGTGGATACCAATCATTGGTATACAAAATTCGTGTATGTTTACCCCAATATTCCGCTTATTTTGCTATATGCATAAATATGAAATGAGTATGATTATATTATGTTTTGTGGGGTAAATAGCATGAAAATCGATTTGATATATATGTGCATGGGCATATGGGTATTGTTGATAAAGGAGGAAGTATTCGGTGGTTTTACCACATTTCGTGACTTCGGTCACATATTTGACTCAGTGACTTGGTCACATATTTGACTCAGTGACCTCGGTCACATATTTGAATCCAGTGACTTGGTCACATATGTGAATCTGGTGACTTGGTCACGTATTTGAAATTTGACTTGATCGGTGACTTGGTCACATCTGTTTTGGTGGCTTTGCCACAATATTATAAGGGCGATGTGCATGTTGACCGCAAGAATCGCCTTGATGGTGTGTAGCGGATGGAGGGTTGATTTAGTAATCCCACGGTGTCTTTGGTTGGTACGGGTAGTGTGTAGCGATTGGATATTTAGGTGGGCCGGGCTTGCATTTCATTTCATGTACATAACCATGTAATATTGAATGATTATTATTTGATCTGCCATAATATGGGCCTTTGGGCTAAATATGAGTTAAATGGGCCTTTGGGCTAAATATGAGCTAAATGGTCCTTTGGGCTAAATATGAGTTAAATGGACTTATGGCCATATGTGAAATTTTTTGGACTTAAAGCATATAATAAAATGGACTTTTTAGTGTATGTGTTATACATTGAGTTTATGACTCACCCCTTTTGTAGGATAAACTTTTCAGATAATTCATAGTGCGATGGATCGGGTCAGCAAGGATTTCGAGGTGGCCAGTGCTCATATCAAGTATTGTGGAGATTTCCCAACTTAAACTTATTAATTTAAATTTTATTACTTAGAGTTTATTTTGGGTTTGCTATTTTTGTAATAAGGCCACTATAAACTACTTTTAGATTTTGTGTTTGGATTTATTTTAAATTCGCCATGAACAATTATCAATTAAATAACTAAATGGTTTTAATAAACAATTTAAAAGGTTTTGTCAATAATATATATATATATATATATATATATGTTTTAAGAAAATACAAATCTATTTTTCAACTAAGCCTAACTCGATCTTTAAGATAATCCATTTTACTTAAAATCATCAAGTTTTCTTGAACAAAACGATATTCCGCTAAAGTTTTACTCGAGGAACATACCAAATCCGGTTAGGCTTTTTGGGCCGAGTTTGGGGTGTTTCAGCTTGGTATCAGAGCCCAGTTTTAAACTCTCGACCTTGGGTTTTGAAGCCCACAACGTTTTCAAAAGTTGGCCCAAATGACTTTTTTTGAAAGTTTTCTTAAGTTAAATGATTTTATAAGAGCATGGCACTCGAGTTCTCGGCCCAGATCCATTAGGTATGTATTTTATCGATATGTGATAAGTATGATAGTTTAAACTTAAACTATACTTTAGAGACATGGACCTTAGGTGTTTGTGTGCTACTACGGAAAAACTACTGAATATCTGTTTCATAAAACTTTCCTTTAATAAGAAGTGAAAAGACTCTAATACATAAGACTTTTCGTAAAAACAGATAATATGCATAGTAGACATGAGTTCTAGGGGACGTGGACGTCGTGGACGTGGAAGAGGAAGAATGACTGTTTGAAACCAGTTTGATCTGGTCAAGGTTCCGAGAATAAAGCTCCGCCACCGGATGTTGGGTTGGACTTTCAAGAACAAAATGAAGGAGGTGATGCAGTATCACAAGCTGTGCTGCGAGTTTTAGAACGTGTAGCAGAAGCTAGTTCTAGAAATGGGTCTCGAAAGTCTGTAGCTGAGAGACTAAGATCGAATGGAGCTGAGGTTTTCAGAGGAGTTTCTGGAGTAGCTCCAAATGTAGCTGAATATTGGTTGGAGGCAGTCGAGAGGATCATGGACGATATAGATTGCACTGATGAAGAGAAATTGAAAGGTGCTATTTCACTTCTCCGCGATGAAGCCTACTAGTGGTGGCTCACTATCAAGGAGAGTACCCCTGTGGATCGTCTGGATTGGGGGTATTTTAAAGTGAAATTCGAAGGAAAATAGGAGCTAGCTACATCGACTCCCAAAGGAAGACATTTCTGAATTTGGTTTAAGGGAACAAGTCGATAGCTTAATATGAAGCAGAATTTTTGCGACTTAGCCGATATGCCAGAGGGATAGTGGCTACGGAATATGAACGGTGTATCAGATTTGAAGATGGACTTAGAGATGAGCTCAGAGTGATGATTGCTCCACACCGTGAAAGAGATTTTGCAATCTTAGTGGAAAGGGCAAGAATTGCCGAAGAGGCTAAACGGACTGAGAGACAGAACCGGGACAGAGGCCAGAGCAAGAATAAGAGAAGCTTTGGGTCCTCAAGGTCATCCGGGAATTTTCAGAAGAAATGAAGAAGTGATGGTCCGCGAAATCAACAGACTACTACGGGTGGACAAAATCGTACTTGTTCTCAATGTGGGAAAATGCACTCGGGAGAATGCTGGAAAAAGACCGGCGGATGTTTCAAGTGCGGATCTAAAGACCATATGATTAAGGATTGCCCGATGAACTCGGAGAAGAACCGTTCAGCAAGTCAGGGTACTAATCAGGCTGACAGAGGTGGACAGCAGCCGATAAGGGGTCGTGGTCCAAATGGAAGGGGCAATGGTTCCGGTAAAGGACGCGAAACTTCAGGCAGAGGCAGTGGTAGCTCTGAGGCGAGACAACCAGGTTTGGTGTATGCAGTTCGTCACAGAGAAGACAGTGACGCACTTTTGATGTTATCACTGCACGCTTCTAATTTTCAGGTTGCCCTTTATTGCTTTAATAGATATAGGGTCAACTCATTCTCAGATCGCTAGTGAAGTATCCGGAACTTTGCATGTGACTTCGGCTGCACCTAGGAAGATGACTGCACTTAGTCCTTTAGGACTGATAGTAGTTGTAGACAAACTTTTTAAAGAAGTGCCTTTAGAAGTTCAAGGGATACAGTTTCCAGCTGATCTAATGGAGTTGCCATTTGGAGAATTCGACCTAATCTTAGGCATGGGCGGCTTGTGAAGTACAGTGCAAATGTGGATTGTCTTGCTAAGAGAATGTCCTTAAGAACTTTTGATGACAAGCAAGTTGTAGTAATGGGTGAGAGACGGAACTACTTATCTAATGTAGTATCGCTCTTAAGGCGTAAAAGATGGTTAGAAAGGGATGTGAAGCCTTCCTGATGTTGGTGAGTGCTTTGGAGGCTAAGGAAGCAACTGCTAATGAAGTCAAGACTGTGAATGAATTTGTTGATGTATTTCCAGAAGAACTTCCAGGTTTTCCTCCGGATCGTGAGGTAGAATTCGGGATAGATTTATTGCCTGGAACGGCGCCAGTTTCTATTGCTCCATATAGAATGGCACCGAAGGAATTGGTTGAGCTTAAGGCTCAAATTTAGGAGTTGCTTGATCATGGATTCATTCGACCTAGTGTGTCTCTATAGGGAGCATTGGTCCTATTCGTGAAGAAGAAGGACGGATCGATGAGGATGTGTATAGATTATCGGCGATTAACTAAGTCGACCATCAAGAACAAGTATCCTTTGCCAAGGATCGACGACTTGTTCGATCGACTTAAGGGAGCATGTATTCTCAAAGATTGATCTAAGGTCGGTATCATCGACTTAAAGTGAAAGAAGCGGATATCCATAAGACGACTTTCTGAACTAGATATGGGCATTATGAATTTACGGTAATGCCATTCGGATTGACGAATGCCCCAGCTGCGTTCATGGATATGATGAACTGAATTTTTCAGCCCTACTTGGATCAATTCGTCGTGGTATTCATAGATGACATCCTGGTGTATTCTAAATCCGAGATGGAACATGACGAGCATCTCTGAATTGTGTTACGAGTTTTAAGGGAAAAAAAGCTGTATGTCAAATTCAGCAAGTGTGAATTTTGGCTGAAAGAAGTTGCATTTTTAGGCCATGTGGTATCTGCGGAAGGGATAAGGGTGGATCCTCGGAAGATTGAGGCTGTGCTAGATTGGAAACCACCTAAGTCCGTAACTGAGGTTCGCAGTTTCTTGGATTTAGCCAGATACTACAGAAGATTCGTTGAAGGATTTTCATCGATAGCTGCACCTTTAACGAAATTACTGAAAAAGGAAGTACCTTTCGTGTGGACTGATAAGCAGCAAGAAGAGAGTTTTGAGAAGCTCAAGAAAGTTTTGACTGAAGCTCCGATTTTGATCTAGCCTGAGGCAGGAAAGGATTTTGTCGTGTATTGTGACGCTTCTCACACCGGATTAGGATGTTTTCTGATGCAAGGCGGGAAGGTAGTTGCATATGCGTCTCGACAGTTGAGACCGCACGAGGTTAATTACCCGACGCATGACTTAGAGTTGGCAGCTGTAGTCTTTGCTCTTAAGGTTTGGAGACATTACTTATACGGGGAGAAGTCAGTGATATACACGGACCACAAAAGTCTGAAATATCTACCGACTCGTAAAGAAGCGAATTTGAGGCGGTGAAGGTGGATAGAGTTATTGAAAGACTACGATCGTTTCTATCGAGTACCACCGGCAAAGCGAATGTGGTGGCGGGCGCCTAAGTCGAAAAGTGGTGTCGATTTGAGGTGATGTTTGCACATCTTAGTCTTTACGATGTGAAGCTTGTTGGCGTAACTTCAAGTTAAGTCGACATGGTTAAGTCAAGTGAAAGAGAGGCGATTAGTAGATGAAGATCCGAATGAAAAGCTTCGACAGTGCAGTGGGAAATTGGAAGATTTTGGTATTATTGATGTGACGGGTATTGTGCTTCAAAGGTAAAGTCAGTATGCCAAAAGATCGGAGTTGAGGCAAAAGATGCTTCAGAATCGCATGGTAGCCCCTATGCTATGCATCCCGGAGGAAGTAAATTATACCGAGATTTGTGAGATCAATTTTGGTGGCACGGACTTAAACGGAAGTTACTGAGTTTGTAGGAAAGTGCTTGATGTGTCGACAAGTCAAGGTGAACATCAAGTACCATCGGATTGCTTCAACCGATAAAGATTCCGCATGGAAGTGGGAGAGAATCACCATGGACTTTGTTAGTGGGCTTCCTCTTACACCTACTAAGAAAGACTCGTATGGTCGATAGTGGACCGATTGATGAAATCGCACATTTTATCGATTCGGGTTGATTACTCTTTGCAGAAATTGGCGAAGTTATATGTGGCTGAGATTGTGAGATTGCATGGAGTGCTGTTGTCGATTATTTCGGATAGAGATCCGAGATTTACGTCGCGATTTTGGAAAGCATTGCATCAGGCTTTGGGCACCAGATTGGATTTCAGTACGGCATTTCATCCTCAGTCAGATGGTCAGTCTGAAAGAGTAATCCAAATCTTAGAAGATATGTTAAGGGGATGTGTGATAGATTTCAAGGGAAGTTGGGAGGAATTCTTACCGTTGGCGAATTTATGACAACAACAGATTTCAATCCGAATCTGAGATGGCACCATATGAAGCACTATATGGACGAAAGTGTCGCACTCCTACGTGTTGGATAGAATTAAGGGAACGTCAGATTTTGGGTCCAGAGTTAGTGGTGAATCCAAGAAAAGGTTAAGATAATTGGGCTCGGTTAAAGGAAGCATCCGATGCAGAAAAAATCGACGCAGATCTAAAGTGGAAAGAAATAGAGTATGCAAGTGGGAGACCAAGTTTTCCTAAAGGTTTCACCTTGGAAAAAGGTGATGAGATTTGGATGCAAAGGAAACTAAGTCCTGTGTTCATTGGACCTTATCGGATTGTGAAGCGGGTCGGATCTGTGGCATATCGCTTAGATTTGCCTTGAATTGAAGCAAATGCATGATGTGTTCCATGTTTCAATGTTACGCCATTAATGGCCGATCCATCTCATGTAGTGCCAGTTGAGGAGGTGGAATTAAGATCAGACTTGTCATATGAAGAGGAGCCAATTCAAATTCTGGAGCGAGATGTAAAGGTTTTACGGAGAAAGTCGGTTCCTCTTGTCAAGGTATTATGGCGTAATCATGGATCAGAAGAAGCTTCGTGGGAAGGCGGAGGAAGTGATGCGACGATAATACCCTCACTTATTCGGCCTGTAATTTCGAGGACGAAATTATTTTAAGGGGGTAGAATTGTAACATCCTGATAATTAGGGGCTATGCATTTTACTTAATTGAATGATGTTGCATGCTCAATTATTATTAAGTGTATTTTTTTTTTTTTTGGAAGTTAATTGAGCTTCATTAATTAAGTGAGTGCTTAGTAAAACTTTTAATTCCTATTAATTAGATAGAGCTAAGCAAGTTAGGCCTCAAGAATTAATGATAAGAAGTTTTAGCATGAATTGAGTAATTGGCAAGGTGGTTAAGATGCATGGATGTGTGCTTGAGGAGTGAGGTTCGAATCTCCTAGCTAGCATAAGGGAGGATTTTGTTTTTTTTTGTTTTCTTCCCTATAAGTGCCGGCCAAGAATGTTCTAGAGGGGATGAGTGTTCTCTTAATTTTGGCTATTTGACCAATTGAAAAAGGAAGCTAAGAACTTATGGTATGGAATCATAAGTTGATGATAAGATGAGGGGGACAAAAGGCATAAGTTTGGGTATTGTTTTGGGAGTGTGTTCATGGTCATTTGACCATGAACCTAGATGGCATGAAGGGTTAAGGGAGTGGTTTAATTGTGTAGCAAAATTTGGATATGATGGGGAAGAAACAAGGAGGAAAAAGGGGAATGATGTTGGCTAGGTTGACCGAAAATTAGTGTAGCCATTAGGGTGCTAGTTGGCCAAAAATCCTAGCAAAATTGTCCATCTTTTCTCATTTCTCCAAAATTCTCCTCTTAGCTGAATCTTGCTTTGGGAATTAGGCAAAACTTCTATTTGTTTTGGTTCACATTTTGACCATTTGGTTAAAATTCTCTCTCTCAAAATTCTTGTCAAAAGCCTCAAAAGTTGGAAAACCTTTCTTCTTTTCTTCCTTTTCTCTCATTGCCGAATGTACCAAAAGGTTCAAGCATCATCTTTTCTTCTTCATTTCTTCCTCTTGGCGAATGCATCTAAGCCCCAAAACCAATCTCCTTTCTCTTTGATCATTTCTCCTTTTCTTTTCTTTTAATTTTATTCTCTCTTTTCTTTCCTCTTTCTTAGAATCTACAAAGGATCAAGAACCATTTTCTTCAATTTTTACCTCTTTGGCGAATGTGCATAGGTCTCTAAACCTATCCCTTTTCTTTTCTTTAACATCATCTTTTCTTTTTCTCTCTTCTATCATTTCCATTATCCTTCTTCTTTCCTCAAAACTGAAACCATCATATTGAAACCACCATTTCTCTTCTCTCTTTTGTTAAGGCCGAATCATCATATTCTTTTCTTCTTATTCAAGGTCAATCTTGAAGAACTCAAAGTAAGATTTTATCAATCATTTTCATCAATTCTTTTTACTTAGCAAAATTAGAATCATGATCTTTTAATTTCTCTCCTAGGCCGAATCATTTGAAAAGATTTTTCAAAGATCTTTGTTGAAGACAACCTTTAAGTGACCATTCGAAATCATCAAGGTAAGGTTATTAATTTAGATCATATCGATTTATTTAGATAGACTACTAATCGATCGTATTTTTAGGGGCGATTTAAGATCAACAAGATAGGTAAGAAAAGAGCCGTACGGAGTGTTTGGAAGAGAGGAGGTATTCCTTTACCATCGAACTACAAACGAAGGGCTGTATCGGCGGTTAGAGACTTTCCACCGGGTTGTGGACCCTCTGCTAATGAGGATCGGTTATTTAAAGTAGTGCGTACAATCGAACCACTTTACGTTGGTGGAATATCAGTGGGTTTTGATCCATCTAGTGGAGAAAAACCACAAATAACTGTCGTTCGAGAATCCGAGGGTGTTGACGAACGAGAGGGTATTGTTCTCACTGTCACAAGGTGTGTAACCTTACATTAAAATTTCCATAGATCTATATTTTAGAAAGTGATTATATGACAATATGTTTGTTTGTGGATACCAATCATTGGTATACAAAATTCAGGTATGTTTACCCCAATATTCCGCTTATTTTGCTATATGCATAAATATGAAATGAGTATGATTATATTATGTTTTGTGGGGTAAATAGCATGAAAATCGATTTGATATGTATGTGCATGGGCATATGGGTATTGTTGATAAAGGAGGAAGTATTCTAGTGGGTTTACTCGGTTTATTTGGTGACTTGGTCACATATTTGACTCGGTGACCTCGGTCACATATTTGAATTCGGTGACTTGGTCACATATGTGAATCTGGTGACTTGGTCACGTATTTGAAATTGGACTTGGTTAGGTGACTTGGTCACATCTGCTTTTGGTGGCTTTGCCACAACATTATAAGGGCAATGTGCATGTTGACTGCAACAACTGCCTTCGATGGTGTGTAGCGGATGGAGGGTTGATTTAGTAATCCCCACGGTGTGCTGGTTGGTACGGGTGGTGTGTAGCGGTTGGATATTTAGGTGGGCCGGGCTTGCATTTCATTTCATGTACATAACCATGTAATATTGAATGATTATTATTTGATCTGCTATGATATGGGCCTTTGGGCTAAATATGAGTTAAATGGGCCTTTGGGCTAAATATGAGCTAAATGGGCCTTTGGGCTAAATATGAGTTAAATGGACCTATGGCCATATGTGAATTTTTTTGGACTTAAAGCATATGATAAAATGGACTTTTTAGTGTATGTGTTATACATTGAGTTTATGACTCACCCCTTTTGTGGGATAAACTTTTGAGATAATTCATAGTGCGATGGATCGAATCGAACAAGGATTTCGAGGTGGCAATTTCGTATCAAGTATTGTGGAGATTTCCCAACTTAAACTTATTAATTTAAATTTTATTACTTAGACTTTATTTTGGGTTTGCTATTTTTGTAATAAGGCCACTATAAACTACTTTTAGATTTTGTGTTTGGATTTATTTTAAATTTCGCCATGAACAATTATCAATTAAATAACTAAATGGTTTTCGATAAACAATTTAAAAGGTTTTTGTCAATATATATATATATTTTAAGAAAATACAAATCTATTTTTCAACTAAGCCCAACTCGATCTTTAAGATAATCCGTTTTACTTAAAATCATTAAGTTTTCTTGAACAAAATGATATTCCGCTAAAGTTTTACTCGAGGAACATACCAAATCTGGTTAGGCTTTTTGGGCCGGGTTTGGGGTGTTTCACTATGTGACCTTATAATCAACACTTCCCCTTTATCATCATCCATATCCCATGCATAATATACATATCATAATGAATGCAACATGCCATCATCCATGTAATAGATTATCACGTACGCACAAGCTCACAATAAATTGTTATAGTTACATACCTGGCACTCCTTGCCTTACCATACGGGTATTTGGATTGTATACATAGCCTTTTCTGGCTTTTCAGCCCAACCAATTAATATTATAGTTAAAATAAAGTGTGTTAGGGATTACACACCTAGTAACACACAAAACAATACTATCTACGTCGACACTATCGATAGCAGAAACGACCGCTATCTGCCTACGACTCTGTTCTGAAGCCGATCCACAACCCAGTGACCAATCTCGGACTGTTGACACCGCACGTTTCTTAAACTTAGGGGCTGGGTTTATAGGTCCAACTCCCTCCTTTGCTTGATGGGCATTGGATTCCATCAAAAGATCTTGGCAGAAGGTACTATAAGGAAATATGGTTGTTTAACAACAACACAGGGTTAAGATAACGAATACGATAAGCGAACCTAAACAAAAATCTAAAAAGAACCCCTTACCTTGAAATCCTGAAAAGAGATATAGGGCCCAGAGATTAACGATTTTCGGCTTAAGATTCAGATATTTGATTAGTTTGAATTCCTGGAATACGCGCCCACCAAAGAGAAAAAAGAAGATAAAAAATGTCAATCCAAATGATGGCCTCATCAAGCCAATTAGCTATTCGACTTTGGTTTCCAAAATCGAAAGGCAGATAAAGAAATAGAAGAAATCGCCTCTTACCTTAACACAGAAGATTTGAATGACACCTAAGAGAAATTGGCACAAGCACAACAGTAGAGAAGATTCAACAATGACTATGGTAGAAGAGAACAAGATGGAAGAACCAAAAATGAAAATAAAAGAAATTCAAATGGAGGCTTAGAAGTTTCAGCTTTTAGAGAAATCAGGAGAGGAATGTAGGAGAATGGCTAGGGAGATTCGACCAGTAGAAGAAATTAGAGAAGAGAATAATGAACAAGGAGTATTTAGCTTTCTGCCAAAAATAGAGAAGGGTTTCGGCTTTTAGAAAGAACAAATAAAGAAGAGAAGAAAAAAGAGATCACAGACGAAATGGTGGGTGCTTTCAGTTTTGAGTGATGTAGAAGAGAAAAAGGTTCCAGAAGGAGGCAACAGGTTTCGGTTAAGTGAAGAAGAAGTGGGGAATAAACAAGAAAAGAAGTGACAAGACAAAGAGTTGAAGCTAACCAAAATTCGGCACCTATAAACCCCAAAGCCGAAAATTGCACAAAAAAAACTACAAGGTCCTATGGGCAATGTGAATTTCGGGACACCCCAACATAGGCCAAAACTGATTCCCCCTATACCAAGTGTTTGAAATTCGGCCAACACCTTGATCACATGCCCATCCCTTTCTTTTCTCCTCAATTTCCTCCTGATCACCCATTTGAATTATTTTGAATGCTTCAAACTCAACCTTTTCCTCCCAGCCACTCATTTGAATTTGTTGAACAGGTCTCCTTTCCCATCCTGAAGTGTCCCAGTTGAATTCTGCCTCTACTCTCCTTGAAGCCAAAAATAATCCCCAAAATGAGCTTCATGCGACTTGAACCTGCTCCCTCTCTGCTCCCTTGTGGCGTCACCTTCCAACCCCTATGTGGTGTTACCTTACCACTTTACCAACACCTTGCTTGTGTCAATCAAAAACAAACAATCACCCTTAGGTCCTATTCCAGCTAGCTCTCCCACTAAAGTGCCCAAAAGAAAATTTTGGCCAGGGCTCCAGCTTATCCCCAGGCCTTTCCTAGACTCTCATACACCCTAAACTAGCACATTAAACAGAGCATACACACAAAACACGTCAAATGCATAACCTCTAAATCAGGATATTACAGTTCTACCCCCTTAAGAAAAATTTCAGCCTCGAAATGACCTGGTAAAAAGAGATGTGGGTATTGCTGACGCATCACTTCTTCTGGTTCCCACGTAGCTTCCTCAGAACCTTGATTACGCCACAAAATCTTAACTAATGGAACTGCCTTCCTGTGTAACACTTTGACATCACGATCCAAAATATGAACTGGTTCCTCTTCGAAGGATAGACCAGGTCTTACTTCGATCTCTTCCACTGGTACCACGTGAGATGGATCCAAACGATAGCATCTTAGCATCGAAACATGAAACACATCATGAATCTGACTTAACTCTACAGGTAACTCAATTTGATAAGCTACTAGTCCCACACGCTTCAATACACGATAAGGCCCAATGAACCTAGGGCTTAGCTTACCTCTCTGTCCAAACATTTGCACCTTCTTCCACGATGAAACCTTTAAGAACACCTGGTCACCCATCTCAAATTCTATATCCTTACGCTTTAGATCAACATAGGATTTCTGTCTATCTGACGCTTCCTCTATTTTCGAAACCAATTCTTGACCCAATAATTGACGCTCGCCCAACTCTGTCCAAAACGTAGGAGTACGACACTTTCGACCATATAACGCTTCATACTGTGCCATCTGAATACTCGATTGGTAGCTATTGTTATATATGAATTTCACTAACGATAAAAATTCTTCCCAACTCCCTCTAAAGTCTAAGACACAGCCCCTCAACATATCCTCTAGGATCTAAATTACCCTCTCTGACTGCCCATCAGACTACGGATGAAACGCTGTACTAAAATCTAACTTTGTCCCCAACACTTGATGCAATGCCTTCCAAAATCTTGACGTGAATCTCGGGTCTTTATCTGAGATGATAGACACTGGTACTCCATGCAACCTTACGATCTCTGCTACATACAACTTAGCCACTTTCTAAAGAGAGTAGTCAACACGAACTGGTATGAAATAAGTAGACTTCGTCAATCGATCAACAATTACCCATACCGAATCCTTTTTAGTAGGCATAAGGGGTAGCCCACTAACAAAATCCATCGTGATCCTCTCCCACTTCCACTGTAAAATTTTTAACGGCCGCAACAAACTCGAAGGAAATTGATGTTCTGCTTTTACCTGCTGACATGTCAAACACTTACTTACAAACTCGGTTACTTCTCGCTTCAGACCTGGCCACCAAAACTATTCTCACAATTCTCTATACATCTTACTTCCGCCAGGATGCATAGCATATGGTCTACTATGTGCTTCCTGAAGTATCAACTGTCTTAACTCATCATCCTTCGGCATGCAAACCTTCTTATGGAAACACAGAGCCCCATCACTGTTCAAACTAAATTTCTCAACCCTATCATTCTGTACTTGAAGTAGTCGAGCACTCAAGGCATCATCCAACAACTACTTCTCCTTAATCTGACTAATCTAGGAAGGTTTCACTTACAATTCAGCTAATAGACTTCTGTCATCGTACAAGCTGAGATGAGCAAACATTGCTCTCAAATCAAAGATCACCCTACAACTTAATGCATCTGCCACCACGTTAGCTTTACCCAGATGGTACTCAATCGAGCAATCGTAATCCTTCAATAGCTCAATCCACCATCCGCGCCTCAAATCCAATTCCTTCTAGGTAAGGAGATACTTTAGACTCTTATGATCTATATAAATAACAGGCTTCTCGCCATACAGATAATGCCTCCAACTTTTCAAAGCAAACACTACTGCCGCCAATTCCAAATCATGCGTGGGATAATTTAACTCATGCGGTCTTAACTGCCGAGACGCATACACAACAAGCTTTTCGTCTTGCATTAACACATATCCTAAACCCGTGTGCGAAGCATCACAGTAAACCACAAACTCCTTTCCAGCCTCTGGTTGAATCAACACCGGAGCCTCCGTCAAAATTCTCTTTAGCCTTTCAAAAAACGGAACCCCTTTTCATAACAACTTGGTCAATGGTGCCGCAATCAAAGAAAACCCTTCAATGAATCTTCGGTAATATCCAGCCAGACCAAGAAAACTTTTGCTTTCTGTCACAGACTTAGGTGTCTTCCAATCCAAGACAGCTTCAATTTTTCAGAGATCAACTCTAATCCCCTCTGCCGACACAACATGGCCCAGAAAAGTAACTTCGCTTAGCCAAAACTCGCACTTACTGAATTTGGCGAACAATTAATTCTCCCTCAGGATTTGCAAAACCACTCGAAGGTGTGAATCGTGCTCCTGCTCTGACTTTGAATAAACCAGAATATCGTCTATAAATACTACGACGAATCGGTCTAGATAGAGTTGGAAAATCAGATTCATCATGTTCATAAATGTTGCTGGTGCATTGGTTAACCCAAACAGCATCACCAAAAATTTGTAATGTCCATAGCGAGTACGAAACGCCGTCTTTTAGATATCTGCTTCCTTAACCTTGAGTTGATGATACCCTAACCTCAAATCTATCTTCAAAAAGATTGAAGTCCCCTTCAACTAATCGAACAAGTCGTCACTCTGCGGTAATGGGTATTTGTTCTTAATTGTCAATTTGTTTAGCTGGCGATAGTCAATGCACATAAGCATTGATCCATCCTTCTTCTTATCGAATAACACCGGCGCTCCCCATGGTGATACACTCGGTCGGGTAAAACATCGATCCAAAAGTTCCTGAATCTGGGCTTTCAGTTCCACTAACTCGTTTGGCGCCATTCTATAAGGGGCGATAGATACAGGTGCCGTCCCCGGAAGGAGATCAATTCCAAATTCCACCTCGCGATCTGGAGGTAATCTTGGAAACTCTTCTGGAAAATATCAGGAAACTCCTTCACTGTCCTAACATCACCCACAGACAATTCCTTGACCTCCAAAGCACAAAACAAGGCTATGAATGCCTCACATCCTTTCTTCCTCATTCTTTCAGCCTTTAAGGCGGACACTGCGTTAGACAAATAGTTCCTCCTTTCTCCTATTACCACCACCTCCTCGTCCGCAGGAGTACGGACCACCATGCGCTTAGTAGTACAATCTAGATTCACTCGATACCTTACTAACCAGTCCATCCCTAATATCAAATCGAACTCCCTGAAAGGTAGGTCCATCAGATCAGCCGAAAAAACCACCCCTTGCACTTGTAAAGGTACATCCCTATAAAGTCTGTTTACCACAACCGATTGTCCTGACGAACTAATTACTGTCATCTCCCTAAAAGCAATCTCAGAGTCTATGCTTAAAGTTCCAGATACCACACTAGCAACATAAGAATGTGTCGATCCAATGTCAATCAATACAGAAAAAGGCAATCCAAAGATTAAAAACGTATCGGTTATGACGTCCGGTGCATCCCCCACCTCTCTGCATCTAGCTGCATAAACCAACCCTGACTGTCTTGCATCAGAGTTTCCTGTACCTCTGACTGGTGTTCCACGACCCCGACTAAAACCATGAACTCTTCTGGTTGGACCACGACCTCTCTGCGGTTGCTGACCTCTCTACCCGGTTGAGTATAACCCTGACTCCTTGGCCTTGCACCGTCCCGCTTCTGTGGACAGGCTCTAATCTGATGATCAGTAGATCCACACCTGTAACATCTTCTATTACTTGTCCAACACTCTCCTAAATGGAATTTACCACACTGAGCACACCTTTGAAGCTACCTATCAGCAACGGGTCTCACCACCCGATTCGGCCCATCCATTCTAGGTCTTTTCTGAAAACGCCTAGCTGACCCTGATGATCCAAAATTCCTTTTATTACCACTTCTATCTCTATCCCGATTCTACTTTTCTGACCGCTTCACCTCCTCGTCTATCTTAGCCTTTTCCACTAGAACAGTAAATTCCATCTCTCGCTGTGGGGTTATCAACACACGCAGATCATCCCTCAGACCATCTTCAAATTGAACACAACGTTCATGGTCTGTAGCCACTATTCCTCGAGCATAACGGCTAAGGCGTAAGAATTTTGCCTCATACTCAGCCACCGATTTACTTCCCTGAACCAGATTAGAAATGCCCTGCATTGTGCACCACATAGCTCAATCCGATGTACTTACTCTGAAATGCCATTTTGAAGAAATCCCAAGTGATACGGTCAGCCACTGTACCATCCCTAACTGTAAGCCACCACTGATACGCTTCATCCCGAAGGAGAGATACAACCCCTTTCAACTTTTCCTCTTCTGTGAAATCGAGATCATCCATTATACGCTCAACCGCCTCCAACCAATACTCAGCTGCATTAGGGGCTACACCAGAATTACCCCTAAACATTTCTGCTCCATTAGCTCGAAGTTATTCGACACAGATTTCCAAGCTCTTGTACCCACGCCTGCCCCAGCAACTCTCTCCAAGACCCGTAACATTGCATGAGACACCGCATCATCTCCACTGTTTGGTCTTGAAATTCTGCTTCCACAGTTGGTGGTATTGGCATCTCATTTCCTGACCCATGACCAGATCCCACTGGCTCTGACACAACAATCCTGCCTCTACCACGACCATGCACACCACGGCCATGCCCCCTAGTGCTCATGACTAACCTGGTGACTTAATTTGATTAAAAGTTTTATGAGTTAGTATTTCTTTCACTGTTTAACACCGAGTAGTTTTATGGAAAATAGTCTTAGAGAGTAGTTTTCACAAGACACATCAAAAAGTTTTAGCCTCTAAAGTTTGGGTCTCTTAGAACTCACAAATATTCATTCATGCTATCAACCATTTCAGGCATACATCACCCAATAGTTAAAAACACTTACCTGGGTGGATCGAGTGCCGGTAGACTCAATGCCTTATTTCGATCAAAACAAATTCCTCTAATTCACATTGATTTTATAAAACACTGTTGAACCCATTTCATAGCCCGAATGTTTGTAACCTTGGCTCTGATACCAAAATTGTAACACCCTAAACCCGGCCAGACGTTACGACCAGATCTGGCATATTACAGGGTAAATTGAAAACGATCTTTCAATGACTTTGGGAAAAAACATAATTTTAAAAAAACTTTTCGGTTAAAGCGATGACTTTGTTTATAAACAATCAGATTCAAACGACTTTCAAGAAAAAGCGTATTTTGACAAGAGCTATCATTGTTAAGAAAATCCAGAGTTTTATCAAAAATAACTTGTAAACCATTCGTTAACATTTTTGAAAGACAGTTGTTTAATGTTCTAGGAAAAATCCCGTGTTGAACATTTAATAATAATCAGTAATCAAATTAAAAACTAAAACCCAACTAAAAATTACCAAAGGCCTTATTACAACAAGAATCCCCAATTAAAAGAAATTTAATTCTTTATGGCCTCCACGAGTCCACCTCGGCTCCCAAATCCACAGTCTATTGATTACCTGAAAAGTTAGGGAAAGAATGAGTCACAGAGACTCAGTGTGTAAATCCATCAAAACATATAAAACGGCCCACGGCCCACAATCTCGTGTTCAGCTCATACATGATATCATACAACTACATGGATGCATCAAGCCCAGCCCAACCTAGTTTTTTTCCATCCTCTACACGCCATCCCATACCAGCCATCATACTGTAGGGATTTCTACAATCAACCCGCCATCTGCTACACGTTGTCTTGACAGTCATGCTGTAAGTTATAATACCGATCACGATGTGACCTTATAAATAGATGTGGCAGCGCCACTGATCACTATGTGACCTTATAAACGAATGTGGCAGAGCCACCGATCACTATGTGACCTTATAAACAAATGTGGCAGAGCCACTGATCATTATGTGACCTTATAATCAACACTTCCCCTTTATCATCATCCATATCCCATTCGTAATATACATATCATAATGAATGCAACATGCCATCATACATGTAATAGATTATTACATATGCACAAGCTCACAATAAATTGTTATAGTTACATACCTGGCACTCCTTGCCTTACCATACGGGTATTTCGACTGTATACATAGCCTTTTCTGGCTTTTCAGCCTAACCAATTAATATTATAGTTAAAATAGAGTGTGTTAGGGATTACACACCTGGTAACATGCAAAACAATTGTAACATCCCAAAATTGGGCCTAGTAGGATTGGGCCTTGAGCTTTAGGAAGATAGAATAAATTTTAGTATGGCTTATTTAATAAAGTGGATTAAGTGAGCTTGACACTTAAGTTAATTTAAGTGTTCATTTAAAGCATAAGAGGAGTAAGTGGCAAGTTGGTTAAGGAGCTTGAAAGGTGGCTTGAGGTTAGAGGTTCGAGTAGCATGTTTAGCATTTTGAAGGTTTATTTTTGAATCCTTGCATTGATGGACGGCCAAACCTTATTTATGATAGGTTGGACTATTTATTTTGGTAAGTTGAATATATGTTTATGGAAAGCTTGATATTGGGGATAAGATTCTTAAGGTTATGGTATGATGAGGGGACAAAGGCATGGAATAGGGAGGATGTTTTGGAAAGTAATCCTAGGCTTTAGTGCATGTATGTGGACGGCATGGGTGTCTAGGTGGGTGGCCAAATTTTGTTAGGTGGTTTAGTGGGGAATATTTGGCCAATTCCTCTTTTGTGCATCTTTTTGCATATTGCTTTTCGTCTCCAAAAACTCTTTCTTTTGGCCGATTGTTATTGTGCACTTTTGTGCAAAATATGTTTGTGTTTTAGCCTTCATTTTGTTGAACCAAAAGTGCTATTCTCTTCCTTTCATTTTTCTCTTGAAATCGTAACAACATTGGATTTTTGTGAACTTTTCTTTTGAGCAAAAAGGGTGTTGGCCGAATCTCATCTCTCCCTCATCTCTCTTTTCTTTTCTTTTTGACATTGGTTCATAAACATTTTCTTTTCACTCTCTTGGCCGAATATTTCTCCATCTCAAATACCATTTTCTTTTTCATTTGTTCAAAGATAAAACATCTACTTCCATTCTTATTTCTTCTTTTCTTTTTCAAATCAACCATAATCGAACCTTTTTCTTCTCTTTTAGTCCTTATTTTGGCCGATTATTCAAGGGTAGTTTCTTTGATTTTTATACAATCGGTTTTGGAAGATAGACTCTTTGGGATGTTGGAAGCAATTGATTTAAGCCCTATCTCTCTCTAGCAATCAAAGGTTGGTAAGTCAAAGGGTAAGGACTTTAGTTGATTCATCATTCTTTTGAAAAGACTAAAGTTTTTGGGATTAAAGTATTGTGGTTTGGCGAAATGGCCTTTGTTAATAATTTTTAGTATTGGCCGATTGTAGGACAAAGTGATCTAGTGCGATAGATCGGATTTTGGGAGATAGTTCTTGCGTTCGTGAAAGGTGTGTATCTTACACACTTATAACTTGATTCATATTTGTATATATGTATGTTAAATAACTATTCATGTTGTTAAAGTCGAAATGATGAGTTTTTGTGATGATACCGTGATGGTATGAATGAGGATCCAGGTAAGTCCGTTTTGATATGTTGTTAATACATGAGGATTGAAATCATGATCTACGATTTATGAGATTTTGTTATATGTTTCATATCAAGGTATATTGACATGATTTGTTTATATTATTGATTCATGTGGGATCAAATGAGTGGAGGGCGATGATATTCGTGTGTCGACGGACACGGTGTTTTGGTAACACATTGTGACTACGGTCACCAGAGGTTTGGTACCTCCAGAGGTTTGGCACCTCATAGCGTCTCGTCCCTATGACTTAGCACCACCGTGGGTTGGCCCCACTTTGAGATATGGGATTGACGCCAGTGATTTGGTATCACATGATGGGTTGGCCCCATCATTCGATTTGTGTCTTCGGACACCAGAGATTTGGTATCTCCAGTGATTTGGTATCACATATGTGACTTTAAGTCACCAGTGGTTTGGCACCACCAGTGGTTTGGTATCACACGGGGTAGAAAAGGAGTTATGGATGGCTAGGTTGGGTGCATAATACATATATGTTGCTTGTTATAATTTGTGTAAGAATGTGGCATTTACTCGGGAGAGGGATTATGCACTGAGTCTTGGTGACTCACCTTCTCCTTTAATTTTTCAGGTGACTCGTAGATTGCGGATGAGGAACCGGATGGACTCGAGGTGGCCATGCAGTGGACATTAGATATAAAAGAACTTTGAATTTTATTTATTTTTACATTGGTTTGTTTTATTTAAGATGTAATAAGGCCTCCTAGAATTATTTTTGTTATTCTTTGCATGTTTTAAATGTTTTGTTATAACTATTTGATGATGTTAAAATGGATGCACATGTTTTCTCAAATTAAGCATAAAATGTTTTAAAGTGCCATCGAGTACATTTGAAGTCGTAAACAATTCGACTCAATAAATATTTTTAAACAAATTAAGTATGGTTTTGAACAAAGAGAATTGAAAATGAAAGGCATTTTAACAAAATTTTAAATCGGTTTTAAAATGGTTTTCAAAATGTTTTCTCTGTAGCAAACCAAATTCTATTGAAATGTTTGAAATGGGTTTGGGGTGTTACAAATTGGTATCGAGCCAGTTCAAAGCTTCATTTGTGGGGCCCAAGGCCCAAAAATGTTTTTAGTAGGCCTATTTGAAATATTTTGGTTTTGAATAAGCATGGCACCGAGTCTCCGGCACCAATCCGCCCAGGTAAGTACTCCTAACTTCTGTATTATTTATTTTCTGTAGAAGGGTAGGAAGCATGGAACATAGATAGTGATAAGTACTTTAAACTTTAGGACTAGTTACCCCAAACAAAGACATAAGACTTTAAGAGCCTAATTAAACAAACCTACGACCTAGTCGCCGAGTTAGCGTGTGGTAACCTTGGTGCGCATGTCTAGGATTGGATCGGAAAGAGCTTGGTATTTAAGCAGTCCTCGTGACTCACCTCCTCTTCGCAGGAATCCTACCTGGTGCGTAGCTTCGGTTCACCCTAACCAAGAGGACTCGGTCATAGGCAAAACAATAAATAAAACCCGAAAGGGATTAGCCATGTTTTCATGAAACTCGAGTTTTAAAATTGTTTAAGTACTCTCTAGATATTAGGAAAAATTTATTTTGGAAAAAAAATCTTCAAAATATTCCCGGTTTACCAAAATTACCAAAATGCCCCTAGTGGCAAAATTACGAAAATGCCCTTGGTTCTAGAATTACCGAATTACCTTGATTTCAATAAAATCTTCTTACTTTGCAAAAGTAGCCAAAAATCTTGTATTTCAAAATATATACACTAACTTTTTGGAATTTACAAAATTACCCCTGATTGACAAAATTACCAAAATACCCCTGGTTTCCAAAATTTTGCCATACCTTTAATTTGAGAAATTTCTGAAAAGAACCCTCTAGTTTTGGAAATTTCAAAATGTTCTGAATTACAAAAGTTTTAAAAAAAAAATTTGATTTATGACAAAAATACCCAGGATAGAAATAGACGAAATGTCCGAAGAGTGAATAAGTATGGAAGGTATTAGGGAATGGATGTTCTTCTCTGTGTGAACTAGGATAGAGAACTTAAAACCTTGATTGATCGAAAGAATCCCTATTGAGCTTTCCATAAAACTTCTTCGCGAATAACCAAGTGAAACAAATTACTAATCCATAAAATTTTTCTAATCAGATTAAAAGCGCGATAGTTAGAATGAGCTCTAGAGGACGTGGCCGTCGTGGACGCGGAAGGGGAAGGATGACCGTGTCTGAACCCGTTAGGTCGGGTCAAGGTTCTGAGAATGAAATACCACCGCCTCCACCACCCCCAACTTTTGGAGCCGAAGAGCAGGATCAGACGGGTGATGACGCAGTGTCGCAAGCGATGCTGCGGGTTCTGGAAAGGGTAGCTGGAATGGGTGGAGGTGGAGGAACTCGAAAATCGGTACCTGAGAGACTTCGAGCTAACAGAGCTAAATTTTTCGAGGTGTATCTAGTGTAGCGCCCAATGCGGCTGAGTATTGGCTAGAATCGACCGAAAGAATCATGGATGAGATAGATTTGACAAATGAGGAGAAACTGAAAGGAGCGGTGTCGCTTCTCAAGGATGAGTCATATCGATGGTGGCTCACGGTTCGAGATAGTGCTACGGCAGACGATCTTACATGGGATTACTTCAAAGCTGCTTTTCAGAAGAAATATGTGGGCACCAGCTACACTATTACTCAGAGGAAAGCTTTTCTGGGGTTGGTACAAGGAAATAAATCTGTGTCAGAATATGAAGCAGAATTCTTGAGATTGAGCCACTATGCTCAGGGAATTGTGTCAACGGAGCATGATCGGTGTGTCCGCTTTGAAGACGGACTGAGGGATGATCTAAGGTTACTGATTGCTCCACAACAAGAGCGTGAGTTTTCAGTCCTAGTGGAAAAGGCTAAGGTAGCCGAAGGGATCAAAGAGTCCGTAAGACAGAATCACGAAAAGAATAAACAAAAGAGAGGCTTTGGATCGCCTGGATCGGGCAGTAATGTGGAGAAGATGGCTAGATTTGGGGAATCAGAAAGAGCCACAAAGCCTACTCAAGGCCACCTCAAGATGCTAGATCGGAAATCCCACTCGGGAGAATGTTTGGTGGAAGTAGAGGTGCTTTGAATGTGGATCGTTGGATCACCGTGCAAGGGATTGTCCTCAGAAGTTAGCTAAGAATCACCCAGAGGGTCAGAATCGTGCTCAGGTTAGAAATGAAGGACCACCACAGAAGGGTCGAGGTGCAGCTAGAGGTAATGGTAACGGGCGTGGCCGAGGTACTGAAGGTACAGAGGCGAGGCAACCAAGGTTGGTTTATGCAGTTGGCCGTCGCGAGGAAGAAGATGTGCCAGATATGACAACGGGTAAGTTTCTTATTTCTGAAATACCCTCAATTGTCTTGTTTGTGGTTATGTTAGTTCGCTCTTATGTAGTTAGTAAAGTGTATGGGACTTGGATTATGGACGTAGGGAATGTTTCTAGAAAGTATGATAGATCTTTAAGATCAAAGTGCGCAACAGTAGGTAGGGTGATGAGTTAAGGATACACGATTGGACGATAATAAGTAATTTCGAGGATGAAATTATTTTAAGGGGGGTAAAACTGTAACATCCCAAAATTGGGCCTAGTAGGATTGGGCCTTGAGCTTTAGGAAGCTAGAATAAATTTTAGTATGGCTTATTTAATAAAGTGGATTAAGTGAGCTTGACACTTAAGTTAATTTAAGTCTTCATTTAAAGCATAAGAGGAGTAAGTGGCAAGTTGGTTAAGGAGCTTGAAAGGTGGCTTGAGGTTAGAGGTTCGAGTAGCATGTTTAGCATTTTGAAGGTTTATTTTTGAATTCTTGCATTGATGGATGGTCAAACCTTATTTATGATAGGTTGGACTATTTATTTTGGTAAGTTGAATATATGTTTATGGAAAGCTTGATATTGGGGATAAGATTCTTAAGGTTATGGTATGATGAGGGGACAAAGGCATGGAATAGGGAGGATGTTTTGGAAAGTAATCCTAGGCTTTAGTGCATGTATGTGGATGGCATGGGTGTCTAGGTGGGTGGCCGAATTTTGTTAGGTGGTTTAGGGGGGGAATATTTGGCCAATTCCTCTTTTGTGCATCTTTTTGCATATTGCTTTTCCTCTCCAAAAACTCTTTCTTTTGGCCGATTGTTATTGTGCACTTTTGTGCAAAATATGTTTGTGTTTTAGCCTTCATTTTGTTGAACCAAAAGTGCTATTCTCTTCCTTTCATTTTTCTCTTGAAACCGTAACAACATTGGATTTTTGTGAACTTTTCTTTTGAGCAAAAAGGGTGTTGGCCAAATCTCATCTCTCTTTTCTTTTGTTTTTGACATTGGTTCATAAACATTTTCTTTTCACTCTCTTGGCCGAATATTTCTCCATCTCAAATACCATTTTCTTTTTCATTTGTTCAAAGATAAAACATCTACTTCCATTCTTATTTCTTCTTTTCTTTTTCAAATAAACCATAACCGAACCTTTTTCTTCTCTTTTAGTCCTTATTTTGGCCGATTATTCAAGGGTAGTTTCTTTGATTTTTATACAATCGGTTTTGGAAGATAGACTCTTTGGGACGTTGGAAGCAATTGATTTAAGCCCTATCTCTCTCTAGCAATCAAAGGTTGGTAAGTCAAAGGGTAAGGACTTTAGTTGATTCATCATTCTTTTGAAAAGACTAAAGTTTTTGGGATTAAAGTATTGTGGTTTGGCGAAATGGCCTTTGTTAATAATTTTTAGTATTGGCCGATTGTAGGACAAAGTGATCTAGTGCGATAGATCGGATTTTGGGAGATAGTTCTTGCGTTCGTGAAAGGTGTGTATCTTACACACTTATAACTTGATTCATATTTGTATATATGTATGTTAAATAACTATTCATGTTGTTAAAGCCGAAATGATGAGTTTTTGAGATGATACCATGATGGTATGAATGAGGATCCGGGTAAGTCCGTTTTGATATGTTGTTAATACATGAGGATTGAAATCATGATCTATGATTTATGAGATTTTGTTATATGTTTCATATCAAGGTATATTGACATGATTTGTTTATATTATTGATTCATGTGGGATCAAATGAGTGGAGGGGCGATGATATTCATGTCGGCGGACACCGGTGTTTTGGTAACACATTGTGACTACTGGTCACGGAGGTTTGGTACCTCGGAGGTTTGGCACCTCATAGCGTCTCGTCCCCGTGACTTAGCACCACCGTGGGTTGGCCCCACTTTGAGATATGGGATTAACGCCGGTGATTTGGTATCACATGATGGGTTGGCCCCATCATTCGATTTGTGTCTTTGGACACGTAGATTTGGTATCTCCGGTGATTTGGTATCACATATGTGACTTTAAGTCACCAGTGGTTTGGCACCACCGGTGGTTTGGTACCACACGGGTAGAAAAGGAGTTATGGATGGCTAGGTTGGGTGCATAATACATATATGTTGCTTGTTATAATTTGTGTAAGAATGTGGCATTTACTCGGGAGAGGGATTATGCACTGAGTCTTGGTGACTCACCTTCTCCTTTAATTTTTCAGGTGACTCGTAGATTGCGGATGAGGAACCGGATGGAGTCGAGGTGGCCATGCAGGGGACATTAGATATAAAAGAACTTTGAATTTTAATTATTTTTCTGTTGGTTTGTTTTATTTAAGATGTAAGAAGGCCTCCTAGAATTATTTTTGTTATTGCTGCATGTTTTAAATGTTTTGTTATAACTATTTGATGATGTTAAAACGGATGCACATGTTTTCTCAAATTAAACACAAAATGTTTTAAAGTGCCATTGGGTACATTTGAAGTCTGTAAATAATTCGACTCAATAAATATTTTTAATCAAATTAAGTATGGTTTTGAACAAAGAGAATTGAAAATGAAAGGCATTTTAACAAAATTTTAAATCGGTTTTAAAATGGTTTTCAAAATGTTTTCTCTGTAGCAAACCAAATTCGGTCGAAATGTTTGGGCCGGGTTTGGGGTGTTACAACAATACTCTCTACGTCGACACTATCAATAGCAAAAATGACCGCTATCTGCCTATGAATCTGTTCTGAAACTAGTCTACAACCCGGTGGCCAATTTCGGACTTCTGACACCACACGTTTCTTAAACTTAGGGGCTGGGTTTACGGGTCCAACCCCCTCCTTTGCCTGATAGGTATTGGATTCCATCAAAAGATCTTATCAGAAGGAACTATAAGGAAATATGGTTGTTTAACAACAACACAGGGTTAAGATAACGAATACGATAAGCGAACCTAAACAAAAATCTAAAGAGAACCCCTTACCTTGAAATCCCGAAAAGAGATATAGGGCTCAGAGATTAATGATTTCTGGCTTGAGATTCAGATGATTTGATTAGCTTGAATTCTCAAAATATGCGCCCCCCAAAGAAAAACAAGAAGATAGAAAATGTTAGTCCAAACGATAGCTTCATCAAGCTAATTAGCCAATTGGGTTTTTTTTCAAAACCGAAAGGGAGATAAGGAAATAGAAGAAATCGCCTCTTACCTTAACACAGAAGATTCGAATAACACCTAAGAGAAATCGGCACAAGCACAATAGTAAAGAAGATTCGGCAATGACTATGGTAGAAGAGAACAAGATGGAAGAACCAAAAATGAAAATAAAAGAACTTCAAATGGAGGCTTAGGAGTTTCAGCTTTTAAAGAAATCAGGAGAGGAATGGCTAGGGAGATTCGGCCAGTAGAAGAAATTAGAGAAGAGAATAATGAACAAGGAGTATTCAGCTTTATGCCAAAAATAGAGAACGGTTTCGGCTTTTAGAAAGAACAAATTAAGAAGAGAAAAGAAAAAAGAGATCACAGACGAAATGGTAGGTGCTTTCGATTTTGAGTGATGCAGAAGAGAAAAAGGTTCCAGAATGAGGCAACAGGTTTTGCTTAAGAGAAGAAGAAGTGGGGAACAAACAAGAAAAGATGTTAAAAGACAAAGAGTTGAAGCTAACCAAAATTCGGCACCTATAAACCCCAAAGCCGAAAACTGCACAAAAAAGAAACTACAAGGTCCTATGGCCAATGTGAATTTTGGCACACCCCAACACAAGCCAAAATCGATTCCCCCTATATCAAGTGTTTGAAATTCGGCCAACACCTTGATCACATGCCCATCCCTTTCTTTTCTCCTCAATTTCCTCCTGATCACCCGTTTGAATTATTTTGAATGCTTCAAACTCCATTTTTTCCTCCCAGCCACTCATTCAAATTTGTTGAATAAGTCTCCTCTCCCATCCTGAAGTGTCCCAGTCAAATTTGCCTCTGCTCTCCTTGATGCCAAAAATAATCCCCAAAATGAGCTTCATGCGACTTGAACCTGCTCCCTCTCTGCTCCCTTGTGGCATCACCTTCCAACCCCTATGTGGCATTAGCTTGCCACTTTACCAACACCTTGCTTGTGTCAATCAAAAACAAGCAATCACCCTTAAGTCCTATTCCAGCTAGCTCTCCCACTAAAATGCCCAAAAGAAAATTTTGGCCAGGGCTCCGACTTATCCTCGGGCCTTTCCTAGACTCCCATACACCCTAAACTAGCACATTAAACAGAGCATACACACAAAACACATCAAATGCATAACCCCTAAATCAGGATATTACATAGTCCATCCGTTCCTCAAAAGAAAGAAGGTGAGAAGTTAGTTCCAAAGAGCAAGAAAGAAAGGAATTGGGAAGATAGGAAAAACATACAACTTAACACCAAGGCCATGTACACTCCCTTTTTTGTAGTTGGTCCGAATGAATATAATAGAGTTTCTTCATGTTCCAATGCTAAGGAAATTTGGAACGAATTAGAGGTCACTCATGAGGGTACTGATCAAGTCAAGAAATCAAAGGTGGGAATCCTCACTCTCAAAACGATGAAGCTTGAGTAAGATATCAAAGCTATGTCTGATAGATTCACCATCATCATCAATGAGCTCAAATCCTATGGGAAGACCTATCCCAATAAAGAAATAGTCAGGAAGATGCTTAGAAGCTTTCCTATGTCTTGGGATGCCAAAGTTACAACCATAGAGGAAGCAAAAAATTTGGAGGCTCTTTCATTAGATGAGCTAATTGGTCAATTGCTCACTCATGAAATGGGACTCAAGGGACTGAATAAAAGAGAAGATAAAGTTGAAAAGATAAAGGTTGGTGTTACTTTTAACTCCATAATAGAATAAGATAAGGCAAATGAAGAAGTGGATGAGGATGGAGAGATGACCATGTTTGCAAGAATATTTAAGAGGTTTATGAGGTCCAACCAAGGAAGAAAATTTTAAAAGGACTCAAGATTGAATCTACTAAGGAGAACGACCCCATCATATGCTATGAATTTAAGAAGCTAGGACACATCAAGTTTGATTGTCCTCAGTGGAAGAAAATAAGGTAAAACAAACAAAAACTTAATGCTTATGTTGCTACTTGGAGTGATAAAGACTCATCCAGAAATAAAGATAAAGAAGTAGCCAACCTTTTCCTTATGGGCATCGATGACTCTAAGGCAACTTCTAACTCATCCAATTCAAATTCTTATTCTTTTGATGAGTTACAAGATGCCTATGATGAGCTAGGTTTGAAGTTTGAATTAATGTTTTCAAAATATAAAGAAACTATTTCAAAACTTAAAGATGAAAAAAATTCACTCTCCAAAGTAAAGCATGAACTTGAAAGTAAAATAAATTATGTGCAAGCTAATATAAAAATTTTGATAAAAAGAATTTTGACTTGCATAATTTGCTTTCTAAAGTTCATGATGATCATCAAAAGCAACTTGAGTTGCTTAAAAGTGAAGAAGCTCACTCTAACAAAGTTTTTGAAAAAGGAGAAAATTCAAAACAAAAATTTGTTAAAAATAACATTAATTTATATAAACATAGAGGTCCCCAAAACTTTATAAACGAAAATTATTAAAAGTGTATGGGTCCCTAAAGGACTCATAACTTCTCAAGATAAGAACTTAATTTCTAAATGGATACCTAAAGGGACAAAAGTTATAGGTACTGATGCTTATGGACCTTAAAGAATTTGGTTACAAAAAATAAAAATTTAATTCTATGTTTGTAGGAAGAGAAGAATTGCTTCAAGGTGGATAAGTCAAGCAAAAACTCATGGTACCTTGATAGTGGATGCTCAAGATATATGACTGGTGACAAAAGTCACTTTATCAAATTGAAGCCAAAAACATGGAGGAGAAGTTACATTTGGTGACAACTCCAAAGGAAAAATTGAAGGAATAGGCTCCATTGGTAAAAAAATCTTCAACTCTTATTGAAAATGTCTTATATGCCAACAGTCTTAAGCACAATCTACTAAGTATTAGTCAATTATGTGATAAAGGTCTCAATGTCATATTTGAGTCTAATAGTTGTAAAGTTATTGCATTGTTTCTAATAAGATTATGCTTGTAGGGCATAGGATAGGAAATACATACATGATGCATTTTGATGATTTGCATGAATCTAACATATGCCTTGTTCCTAAAAATGAAAATAGCTCTTTATTATGGCATAGAAAACTAGGACATGCTAGCATGAGCATATTGCATAAACTAGTTAAAAATGACTTAGTAAGAGGATTACCTAAAATTAATTTTGAACTAGATAAAGTTTGTGATGCATGTATTAAGGGTAAACATAAAAGAGTTTCCTTTAAACCTATTAATGATGTATCAACTAGTAGAGATCTTTAACTAATTCACATAGACTTATTTGTCCTATTAGGACAATTAGCTTGTATTTGTTGATGACTATTCTAGATTTACTTGGGGTTCTTTTCTTAAGTACTAAATATGAAGCTTTAGAAAAATTCGTCACATTTTCAAAAATGAACCAAAATGAAAAAGGTACTCTATCAATAGTGTTAGAAGTGACCATGGAACCGAATTTCAAAATCTTGGTTTTGAAATTTTTTGCTACTCAAATGGAATTAGCCATATTTTTCTGCACCTAGAACATCTCAACAAAATGGAGTTGTTGAGAGGAAAAATAGAACTTTAACCATGCTTTGTGAAAATAATTTATCAAAATATTTTTAGACGGAAGCCACAAACATGCTATGTTGTTAATAGAGTAATGATTAGACCTATTTTAAAGAAAATTCGATATGAACATTTCAAAAATAAAAGCCTAACATTAGCTATTTTTATAAATTTGGATTCAAGTATATTGTTTTAAACAATGACAAAGATAATCTTGGTAAATTTGATGCAAAGAGTGATGAAGGAATTTTTCTTGATTATTATTTACATTCTAAAGCTTTTCGAGTGTTTAACAAAAGAACTTTAGTTGTAGAACAGTTTATACATGTTTTTGTTAACTCTAACCCGCCTCCTAGAAAGGATTCTTGTGTTGATAATGATTATGCAAAAAAAATTAATAATAATGAGGAAGGGATCAATCATCAAGTGAGAAAATTCAAGAACAAACACAAGAAGCTCTAGAAGAGCTTACAATAGAGGAAAGAGAAGTCACTCATCCAAGAGAATTCAACTATGTGAAGGATGGTAAGATATTGAGAGATCCATCGAAAGGGGTAACTACTAGATCTTCTTTTAGAAATACTTGTAATTTTGTTGCATTTATCTCATGCATTAAGCCTAAAAATATCAAAGAAGCATTAAACAATGAGTATTGGATATTGGTTATGTAAAAAGAGTTAAATAATTTTGAGAGAAGTAAACTAAGGACCCTAGGTGAAAAACATTATGATAAATCTACTATAGGTACTAAATGGGTTTTTAGGAACAAGCTAAAAGAGAACGGTAACATAGAGAGGAACAAGGGTAGACTTGTTGCTCAAGGTTACACTTAAGAGGAAGGAATAGATTATGATGAAACTTATGCTCCTGTAGTTAGGATGGAAGCCATTAGAATGCTTTTAGCTTTTGCATTCTTTAATGATTTTAAATTATATCAAATGGATGTAAAAAGTTCTTTTCTAAATGGTTTTATAAATGAAGAAGTGTATGTTGATCAACCACCTAGTTTTGAAGATCCAAAATTTTCAAACCATGTTTTTGAACTTTCAAAAGCTTTATATGGTTTGAAACAAGCTCCTAAAGCTTGACATGAAAGGTTATCAAATTTTCTTATTGAAAAGAGTTTTAGTTAAGGGAAGGTTGACACAACACTTTTTATTAAAAGAAAAGACAAAGATTTATTAGTAGTTCAAATTTATGTTGATGATATTATTTTTTGTTCTACTAATGATTTTCTTTGTCAAGAATTTTTTAAGTTAATGCAAGGTGCATTTGAGATTAGCATGATGAGAGAACTAAATTTCTTTTTGGGACTCCAAATCAAGCAAAGAAAGGATTTCATCTTCATCAATTAAGCTAAGTACACAAAGGAAATACTCAAGAAGCTTGGGATGGACACTCCCAAACCACAAGCTACTCCTATGAGCCACTCTACAAAGCTTGATAAAGATGAGGAAGGTTAATATGTTAATTTAAAATTATATAGGTTAATGATTGGTTCATTATTAAATCTTATCACAAGTAGACCCGACATTATGTTTAGTGTATGCTTGTGTGCTAGATACAGTGTTACCCTAAGGAATCGCATTTTTAAACCTTTAAGAGAATTTTTAGATACCTTAGAGACACCCCCAATTTAGGCATTTGGTATCCTAGAGACTAATCCTTTAGCTTGAATGTATTCTTTGATGCAAATTTTGGACGTTGCAAATTAGATAGGAAAACCACCTTTGATACTTGTTAATTCCAAAGCAACATGCTAGTATCATGGTTTTCAAAGAAACAAAATAATGTTGCATTGTCCACCACTGAAGTAGAATATATTTCTTCCGGTATTTGTTGTGCTCAATTTTTATGGATAAAACAACAACTTAAGGAATATGTAATTGATATAGATACCATTCCTATCAAGTGTGACAATACTAGCGGTATTTGTCTCACTAAAAATCCCATCCAAAATTTTAGGACTAAACACATTAAAATTAGACACCATTTCATTAGAGATTTTGTCCAAAAGGGTGAAATAGTTCTAGAGTATATAGACACCTTGAATCAATTAACTGACATTTTTACAAAGCCTTCAGACAAAGAGAGATTTTGGACCCTTAGGAGAGAACTAGATTTAACCACCTTGCATTAACTTTGTGTTGAAACTTTCTATGCTCTTTGATTATTTTTGTTTCATAAAACTTGTTAAGGAAAAATTTCATGGCTCTTGTATGCATAAAGATAGGGGGAGTTTATGTAGATATTTGATCTATTTTGACCTTATTTATCTAACATGACTTGCTATTGTGATATTTTTGAACTTATTAAATTAGTCTTATTCTTACTAATTTAGTCATTTTTCTTTAAAATCTAAGTTTGCTTTATGAGTTATGTGTATCATGCTTACATTTTGCATTTCCATGCATATGAAATATTTAGGAATGATCTTTGTGTCATTTTAGGACCCTTAAAACCTCTGAAGACTCAAAAATCTCAGTTTTGCAATTTGCACTGCACTTGGAAAATAGAATTGCAACTACTTCTAAAATAGATTATCGATACCATGGAGTGTTTAAAGGTACTTGCAACTGCTTCTAAAATAGATTTTCAAATGTCCTAAAACCTTTTTCTTCCCTTCATCGAAAACCTCTCAACTTTTCTCCAAAATTTCTTCAAATTTCTTGCTTTCTTCATCAAATCTTGGCTTTTCAACATCTTTAAACATCATTTTCTCAAGATTTGTTCAACATTTCTTAGAGATTTTGCCTATTTCAACATTTTTGAGGTAAAACCTTAAAACTTTCAACTTGTTGATTTTCTAAAATGTAGGTTGAAATAGTGCTTGTTGATGGTTTATTGGGTTGTTTTTAACAATATATATTCTGTTTTGTTACAGGAGGTTACCTATTTCCTAAAAATTTTCTTAACATTTTTACCCAAAACCCTTGCCCACCAAGTGTTCGTTAAAATTCCCCAAAGAATTTTTTTAAAGTCTTAGTGTTTCTAAGTGTCTTAATAGATAGAATGGCTCCTAAGAAACATTTTAGAACTGGTGCATCTTCATCTAATCCATATAATGAGTTAGAGTCATCTTTTAACAAGCGTTTTCAATCCTCAAACTTCTATCTCTTTTTAATACAAATTTTGGTTCCAAAAAGCTTTGGGAATCTGGAAAAATAGATGTTGGTATGCTTGAAGCCATAAAATTTATTTATCTATCCTTTTTTCAAAATTGGGATTGGATGGATTTTTTAAAAAATTTTCACTGACATTTTATAATCTTGTTTAAGCCTTTTATTCAAATGTCAAACATGAACATGATGAGTCTAGTGGCCTCGTTGTTTCCATCACCTCATTTTTAATGAACACTCCTATTTGCCTCGATGTTAAAGAGTTTGGAGATTTATTACACTTGCCTTTGAAAGGTAACTCTAATTAAAAAGGCCCTGTTAATCAAGATATTTTCATTCAATCTTGTTTAGCTTCTGAACTTTCTCTTCATGATCGAGTCTTCCACTTAATCCTAGCTTGGAATTTACGTTCTATTATGAAACATGCCAAGCTTCGAAACAACAATTATTGGTGGCTCGACTCTATCAAAACAAATAGGTGTCTCGACCTTGCTATTATTATGTTTAATAACATTACTAAGGCTATCGGGAGAGGGATGAATACATCTTTAGAGAGTTAGGAATTAGCACTCTTAGAGTCTCCCTCATTACATCTAGTCAACCTATAAGTTATAGGGCACTTCACCATACCGACTATCACTATGATGCCAACTTTGGTGAGTAGATCAAGGGAGGTCATCTGGCTGCTAAAGAAGATGACGATGATGAAGGTGCTTTTGAACACGTCCCTTCACCCGAGCATGCTATTCCACCAGCTTTTTCCACTCATGTTTCTTAATCATCATGTGAGGTTAATAGTTTTATTCTTGATGCTATTGACTGCCTCCGGATGTACTAACGTTTAAAGTTTGAATACTACAATAGAATGAAGAATTACAAGGTGGTATCCACAATTATATGGGTCGAGTTGTAATATAGATTTTACAATGAAGTAGGTGAGTACTCTAAGGATCGTACCCAAGGGAGGTGAGTACTCAATCAATCTTAACCTAAACAATTAAAGATCTAATTAATAATTTAAGTTAGTTATAGTACAAAAGTAAAATAAAAGGTAATTTTAGGGTTTCTTAAACTAAGGAAATAAAATAGCATAAAAAGAGTAAAATTTTAAGAGATAGAGAGAAATAAAGTGAATCAAATATGAAGATGGGTGATTAGCTTGCTTCAGCAATCTCAATCAACTCTCATCTCAAGTTCTTCGTCAATCAACTAGTCACTACCCTAGATGGACCTTTTGATATTCCACTAACATAATGAGTCAACAAGAACTATTTATCTTTTGACCACACAGTCTAGACTGGTTTGGGGTCAAGGTGTTCACAGATGGGCAATACCAATTTTGGGTTAATTCCCACCTTGATGACTTCCCGGGTTCTCAGGCCTAGGGTTTGTTTCACGTTCTTCCTTTCCAAAAAAATTGATTCGTTGAGTAACCCTACAAATTAGTTAAAAGATCATGCTTCAACTCGCTAATCCCCTATAGAAGGATTAGTTTTTCATGGCTTTCATAAACATGGAATAAATGGAAGAATTAATCATAGGGAATGGATTTAAGAAAAGCCTGATTGATATTGATAATAAGCACGAATCCACAGAAGTTGATCTCCTTTACAATTAGATCTCTTGAAGAAGGTAAATAACTAAAACTAGGAAAACCTAAGAAGGAAAGAAAACAAGACTAAATTTAACGGAAGAATACTAGGTTCAAAACTAAGGTGTACTTTACATGTGCTAAAAGGGCCTATATATAGCCTTCAGGTGGTCGCCGTCCTTAACCCTAGATTAGCTGACGTTCTTGAGCTTAAAGTTTGATTGTGCAGACCAAAACGCCTCTACTTCATGTTTTATTCTTGTCATATAGTCGATGTTGTAACATATCAGGATCTGTGTCACGACATAATGGAAACACAAAAATATATAGACTTTTTCATGCTCTTTTTAACTCAAATTCATGTAGTTTCGTAGTAATTCTTGTTGAATAATGTCATATAATTATAAAATAATTAAATTCTACTTAAATTATTAACATACTAAATTTTAATTAATTTTATAATAATTTTTTATTTATTTTTGACAAATTTACAAAAATGTTGAAAATTGGCTTGGTAGACACTGATAGAAGCACAAAATCGGGAAGCAATTTTTGAAGCATCGAGGCGAATTAATTTTTCAGCCTAAATATGGCCAAATTATGAATAGTAATACATAATATAATTAATTTTATTTTTTATCCAAGTTATTTTGGGTTAAATAATTATTGTTAATTATATTATGAAGAGGAGGCCGAGTTGTGCTAATATGAGATACTGATCCAACTGAGCAATCGGGCTGCCCAAAACCGTCCAACATGCTGACCCAATCAGCTTAAAATAGCTGATTTATTGACTTGCAAATCATCTATTGAAGACTCCTTGAAATCGCATTCAAACCCCTCCACTTTCTGTGCTTTTAAAGATTTGCCCCAAGCTAAATTTAGCCAGTTTGAAACATTCAAACTTGTCACATATGTGGCTGCCCAAGGGGGTTATATGGTTGCTGATTTTTTGCTGGTTTTAGAAGTGAATCCCACCTATAAATACCCCATTCACCTATTCATTTTAAAACACCTCCCATTCCACACATCTCTCTCTCTTTCACTCACTTTCTCTCATTTGTTTCCCATTCTCCCTTCTACTTCCCTTTGCCGATTTCCCTCTTGGAAAAGAGCCCTTCAACCACCTTGGGTAGCAGCATTCAAGTGCTTGTAGAAGCCTCGATTTAATAGAATGAGCGGAGAAAGAGGAGCAGAGCTGTAACATCCTGATAATTAGGGGTTATGCATCTTACTTAATTAAATAATGTTGCATGCTTAATTATGATTGAGTATGTTTTGGAAGTTATTTTTTTGAACTTCATTAATTAAGTGAATGCTTAGTGGAACTTTTAATTTCTAATAATTAAGATGGAGCTAAGCATGTTAGGCTTTAAGAATTAATGACAAGGAGCTTAAAGCATAAGATGAGTAATTAGCAAAGTGGTAAGGACACATGGATGAGTGCTTGAGGGGAGAGGTTCGAATCCCCTAGCTAGCAAATGGGAGAATTTTTATTTTTGTTTCCTTCCCTATAGTGTCGGCCAAGGTTCTTCTAGAAAGGATCGCATTCTTTTAATTTTGGCTATTTGACCATATGAAAAAGGCAAGCTAAAGAATTATGGCATGGAATCAAGATAGGATGATAAGATAGGGGGGACAAGAGGCTTGATATGTGGGCAATGTTTTGGAAACTTGTTCATGGTCATTTGACCATGAACCTAGTCGATTTAGGGGCTAAAGAGGGTGGTTAATGGTGATAGCAATCTTAGGGTTGATGGGGAAGAATTGTGGAGGAAAAGGGGATTGTGTTGGCTTCCTTGTTGGCGAATTTGACTTGAGTTAGGGGTGAAAGTTGGCCAAAAGTTCTAGCAATTGTGCATCTTTTCTCATTTCTCCAAAACTCTCCTCTTAGCGAATCTTGCTATGGGCATTAGGTAAAACTTCTCTTTGTTTTGGCTCTCATTTTGACCATTTCGATTAAAATTCCTATTCTCTCAAAATTTTGTCAAAAGCATCAAAAGTTGGAAAAGCCTTTCTTCTTTTCTTTTTTCTCTCATTGTCGAATGTACCAAAGTTCAAACACCATTTTCTCCATTTCTTCCTATTGGCGAATGCACCTAAGCCCCAAAACCTATCTCTTTTCTCTTTGAAAATCATCTTCATCATCATCTTCTTCTTTTAATCTCTCTTTCTCTTTCTCTTTTCTTCCTTTCTCTTTCCTTCTCATTTCATTTTCTTTCTTTCTTCTCTCATATTTGAAACTATCCTATAATCTTTTCACCATTTTTCTTTCTTTTCTTTTGGTTAAAAATCGAAACCATCATATTTGAAACCACCATCTTTTCTCTTCTCTTTTGTTAAAGCTGAAATCACCATCTTTTTCTCCTTTTCTTTTTGTACAAACCGAAACCACCAAATCCATTTTATTCTTTTCTTTTTATTTTAAGCCGAATCTTCAAGTGGGTAAGTAAAACTTTTCGTCAATCGTTTTCATTATTTCTTTCTTTTTACTTTGGCAAATTTAGAATCATGATCTCTTATTTTCTCTCCTAGGCCGAATCCTTGGAAAGGATTTTTAAGGATCCTTGTTGAAGCCAACTTTTAAGAAGTAACCTTTGAAATCATCCAAGGTAAGATTTTTCCACATTGGTTATATTAATCCTTTTAGAATGGATCACTAATCAATCTTATTTTTAGGGGTGATTTAAGACTAACAAGATAGGTAAGAAAAGGGCAGTACGGAGTGTTTGGAAGAGAGGAGGCACTGTTTTACTATCGAACTTCAAACGAAGGGTTTGTATCGTGTAAGAGATTTTCCACCGGGTTGTGGATCCTCCGCTAACGAAGATCGGTTATTTGAAGTAGTCGTATAACCGAACCACTTTACGTTGGTGGGATATCGTGGGTTTTGATCCATCTAGCGAGAGAAAACCACAAATAACGGTTGTTCGAGAATCAGGGTAAGGATTTAGATCCCACATCAATAGTATAATTTTATTAGTAATAGTGTATACTAACCAAGTGTGATGATTAACTAGGTGTTGTTGAGAGAGTATCATTCTCACCGTCATAAGGTGTGTAACCCTACATTAAAACTCATAGATCTATTTTTATATGTGATTTTATGATAATGTGTTTAATAATGATTTTGGATACCATTCGGTGGTATATGATATTCAGTATCGTTTACCCCAATATTTCGTTAATTTTGCTATATGCATAAAATGTGAAGTATGATTATATTACGATTTTGGGGTAAATGGCATGAAAACTAAATGATATGTATGTGCATGGGCATATGGGTATATTTGTTAAAGGAGGAAGTATTCTGGTGGTTTTACCACATTCTGGTGACTTCGGTCACAAATATGAAATCTGGTGACATCGGTCACAAATATGAAATCTGGTGACTTCGGTCACAAATATGAAATCTGGTGACTTCGGTCACAAATATGAAATCTGGTGACTTCGGTCACAATTTTGTCTGGTGGCCTTGCTACAAAATTATAAGGGCGATGTGCATGTTTACTGCAGCAACTGCCTTCGATGGTGTGTAGCGGATGGAGGGTCGATTTAGTAATCCCCACGGTGTGTTGGTTGGTACGGGTGGTGTGTAGCGGATGGATATTTAGGTAGGCCGGGTTTGCATTTCATTATATGTGCATATCCATGTAATTTAAATGATTATTATGTAATCTGCTATGAAAATGGGCCTTTGGGCTATATATGAGTTAAATGGGCCTATGGCCATATGTGAAATTTTTGGGCTTTAAGGCATATGATAAAATGGGCTTTTTAATGTATGTGTTACACATTGAGTTTATGACTCACCCATTTTTTTTGGGATAACTTTTCAGATGATTCGTAGTGCGATGGATCGGGTCAGCAAGAACTTCGAGATGGCCAATGCATTTTCAAAGTATTTTGGAAATTTTCCTACTTAAACTTATTTAAGTTAATTTTACTACTTAGACTTTATTATGGGTTTTGCTATTTTTGTAATAAGGCCACTATAAACCTGCTTTTTAATTTTTTTGTGTTTGGACTTTTATTTTGTCATGGACAAATATCTATTAAATAACTAAATGGTTTTCGATAAATAATTTAATAATGTTTTTGTCACTAATATAAATATATTTTAAAGTAAATTCCTTAAATTTGGTTTTCTTTTAATTTATTAATTCCTTCTGAAAGTAATGTTTTAAAAGACATAAATTTACTATACAATTTGATTTCAATGCTATAATATTAACTTAATCTGTTTTCTACAAAAATCATTAAGTTTTTCTTAAATAAAACTAGAATTTGCTAAAGTTAGATTCGAGGAACATAACAAATTCGGTCAGGCTTTTTGGGCCGGGTTTGGGGTGTTTCAACTTGGTATCAGAGCCCAGTTTTAAACTCTCGGCCTTGGGTTTTGAAGCCCACAACGTTTTCAAAAGTTGGCCCAAATGATTTTTTTTTAAAGTTTTCTTAAGTTAAAATGGTTTTATAAGAGCATGGCACTCGGAGTTCTCAGCCCAGATCCATCAGGTATGTATTTTTATTGATAAAGTGATATGAAAGTCTGATAAGCTTAAGGAAACAATAACTTTAGAGACATGGACCCTAGGTGTATGTGTGCTACTACGGAAAAACCACTAAATATCTATGTCATAAAACTTTCTTCTAATAAGAAGTGAAAAGACTCTAATACATAAGACTTTTTCGTAAAAATAGATAAGACACGTAGTAGACATGAGTTCTAGGGGACGTGGTCATCGTGGACGTGGAAGAGGAAGAATGGCTGTGTCGGAACCAGTTAGATCTGGTCAAGGTTCCGAAAATGAAGCTCCGCCACCGGCTGTTGGGGTGGATTTTCAAGAGCAAAATGGAGGAGGTGACGCAGTATCACAAGCTATGCTGCGAGTTTTAGAATGAGTAGCAGAAGCTAGTACTGGCAAAGGGTCTCGAAAGTCAGTAGCTAAGAGTCTAAGATCAAATAGAGCTGAGGTTTTTAGAGGAGTATCTGGAGTAGCTCCAAATGTAGCGGAATACTGGTTGGAAGCAGTCGAGAGGATTATGGACGATTTAGACTGCACTGCTGAAGAGAAATTGAAAGGTGCTATTTCACTACTCCGTGATGAAGCCTACCAGTGGTGGCTCACTATCAAGGAAAGTACCCCTGTGGATCGACTGGATTGGGGGTATTTTAAAATTAAATTTGAAGGAAAATACGTTGGAGCTAGCTACATCGACTCCCAGAGGAAGACATTTCTGAATCTAGTGCAAGGAAATAAGTCGATAGCTGAATATGAAGCAGAATTCTTGCGACTTAACCGTTATGCCAGAGGGATAGTGGCTACGGAATATAAACGGTGTGTCAGATTTGAAGATGGACTTAGAGATGAACTGCGAGTGATGATTGCTCCGCACTGTGAAAGAGATTTTGTAATCTTAGTGGAAAGACCAAGAATAGCTGAAGAGGTTAAGCGGACAGAAAGACAGAATCGGGATAGAGGCCAGAATAAGAATAAGAGAAGCTTTGGGTCTTCAGGGTCATCCGAAAATTTTTAGAAGAAACCAAGAAATGAAGGACCGCGAGGTCAGCAGACTGCTACGGGGTGGACAACATCGTGCTTGTGCCCAATGTGGAAAGATGCACTCGGGAGAATGTTGGAAAAAGACTGGAGGATGTTTCAAGTGCGGATCTAAATACCATATGATCAAGGACTGCCCGAAGAATTTAGATAAGAACCCTTGAAGAAGTCGTGGTGTTAATAGGTGGTAGAGGTGAGCAATGACCGATAAGGGCGATGGTCCAAATGGAAGGGGTAATGGCTCTGGTAGAGGTCGTGGAACTTCAGGCAGAGGCAGTGGTAGCTCTGAGGCGAGACAGCCAGGTCTGGTATATGCAGTTCATCACAGAGAGGATAGTGACGCACCTGATGTTATCATGGGTACGTTTCTAATTTCTGGGTTGCCCTTTATTGCTTTGATAGATATAGGGTCAACTCATTCCTACATCGCTAGTGAAGTATCTGGAACTTTGCATGTGACTTCTGAGACTGTACCTAGGAAGATGACTGTACTTAGTCCTTTAGGATGCGATGAGTTATAGACAAACTTTTTAAGGAAGTGCCTTTAGAAGTTCAAGGAACGCAATTTTTGGCTGATTTAATGGAGTTGCCATTCGGAGAATTTGACCTGATCTTAGGCATGGACTGGCTTGTGAAGTATCGTGCAAATGTGGATTGTGCTGCTAAGTGAATGTCCTTAAGAATTCTTGATGACAAAGAAGTTGTAGTGATGGGCGAAAGACGAAGTACTTATCTAATGTAGTATCCGCTCTTAAGGCAGAAAAGATGGTTAGAAAGGGATGTGTAGCCTTCCTGATGTTGGTGAGTGCCTTGGAGGCTAAGGAAGCAACTGTTGAGGGAGTTAGGACTGTGAATGAATTTGTAGATGTTTTTCCGGAAGAACTTCCAGGTTTGCCTCCGGATCGTGAGGTAGAATTCGGGATTGATTTATTGCCTGGAACGGTGCCAGTTTCTATTGCTCCATATAGAATGGCACCGAAAGAGTTAGTTGAGCTTAAGGCTCAGATTCAGGAGTTGCTTGATCGTGGATTCATCCGACCTAGTGTGTCTCCATGGGGAGCACCTGTCTTATTTGTGAAGAAGAAGGATGGATCGATGAGGACGTGTATAGACTACCGGCAGTTGAATAAGCTGACCATCAAGAACAAGTATCCTTTGCCAAGGATCGATGACTTGTTCGATCAGTTGAAGGGAGCTACAGTATTCTCAAAGATTGATCTAAGGTCAGGGTATCATCAACTTAAAGTGAAAGAAGTGGATATTCATAAGATGGCTTTCTGAACTAGATATGGGCATTATGAATTTTGGTAATGCCATTCGGATTGACGAATGCCCCAGCTGTGTTCATGGATATGATGAACCGAATTTTCCAGCCCTACTTGGATCAATTCATCGTGGTATTCATAGACGACATCCTGGTGTATTCTAAGTCCAAAATGGAACATGATGAGCATCTTCGGATTGTGTTGTGAGTTTTAAGGGAGAAGAAGTTGTATGCCAAATTCAGCAAGTGTGAATTTTGGCTGAAAGAGGTTGCATTTTTAGGCCATGTGGTGTCGGCAGAAGGGATAAGGGTGGATCCTCGAAGATTGAGGCTGTGCTAGATTGGAAACCACCTAAGTTAAATGAATCGAAGATCGTAGTTTCTTGGGGTTAGCAGGCTATTACAGAAGATTTGTTGAAGGATTTTCTTGATAGTGCACCTTTAACAAAATTACCGAGAAAGGAAGTACCTTTCGTGTGGGGTGATAAGCAACAAGAGAGTTTGAGAAGCTCAAGAAGGTTTTGGTGAAGCTCGGTTTTGATTCAACCTGAGGCAGGAAAGGATTTTGTCGTGTATTGTGACACTTCTCACACGGGATTAGGATGTGTTCTGATGCAAGACGGGAAGGTAGTTGCGTATGCGTCTCGGCAGTTGAGACCACACGAGGTTAATTACCCGACATATGATTTAGAGTTAGCAGCCGTAGTCTTTGCTCTTAAAGTTTGGAGACATTACTTATACGGGGAAAAGTCAGTGATATACACGGACCACAAAAGTCTGAAATATCTACTGAATCAGAAAGAACTAAATTTGAGACAGCAAAGGTGGATAGAGTTGTTGAAAGACTACGACTGTTCTATAGAGTACCACCCGGGCAAGGCGAATGTGGTGGCAGACGCTCTAAGTCGAAAAGTGGTGTCAGATTTAAGGGCGATGTTTGCACATCTTAGTCTTTACGATGACGGAAGCTTGTTGGCAGAACTTCAAGTTAGGCCGAAATGGTTGAGTCAAGTGAAAAAGAGGCAATTGATAGACGATGATCTGACTGCAAAACTTCGGCAGGTGCAGAGTAGAGAATTGGAAGATTTTGGTATTAACAGCGATGGGGTCTTGTGTTTCAAAGGTAAAGTCTGTATGCCAAGGGACCAGGAGTTAAGGCAAAAGATTCTTCAGGAGTCGCATAGTAGCCCTTATGCTATGCATCCTGGAGGAAGTAAGTTATACCGAGACTTGCGAGATCAGTTTTGATGGCCTGGACTTAAGCGGGAGGTTACGGAGTTTGTGGGAAAGTGCTTAACGTGTCAGCAAGTCAAGGCTGAACATCAAGTACCTTCGGGATTGCTTCAGTCGATACAGATTCCACAGTGGAAGTGGGAGAGAATCACCATAGACTTTGTTAGTGGGCTTCCTCTTACGCCTACTAAGAAAGACTCTGTTTGGGTGATAGTGGACCGATTGATGAAATCTGCACATTTTATCCCAGTTCGGGTTGATTACTCTTTGCAGAAATTGGCGAAGTTATATGTGGCTGAGATTGTGAGATTGCATGGAGTGCCGTTGTCAATCATTTCAGATAGAGACCCGAGGTTTACGTCTCGATTTTGGAAAGCATTGCATCAGGCTTTGGGCATCAGATTGGACTTCAGTATTGCATTTCACCCTCAGTCGGACGGTCAGTCTGAAAGAGTAATCCAAATCTTAGAAGATATGTTAAGGGGTTGTGTGATAGATTTCAAGGGAAGTTGGGAGGAATTCTTACCGTTAGCAGAATTTGCGTACAACAACAGTTACCAAACCAGTATTCGGATGGCACCATATGAAGCACTATATGGACGGAAGTGTCGCACTCCTACGTGTTGGACAGAACTAGGGGAACGTCATATTTTGGGTCCAGAAATAGTGGCTGAATCCGAAGAAAAGGTTAAGGTAATCCGAGCTCAGTTAAAGGAAGCATCTGACAGGCAAAAGTCATACGCAGATCTAAAGCGAAAAGAAATAGAGTTTGCTGTGGGGGACCAAGTTTTCCTAAAGGTTTCACCTTGGAAAAAGGTAATGAGATTTGGTCGCAAAGGGAAGCTAAGTCCGAGTTCATTGGACTTTACCGGGTTTTGAAGCGGGTCGGATCGTGGCATATCGTTAGAATTACCTTGAGTTGAAGCAAATGCACGATGTGTTCCATGTTTCAATGCTACGCCGTTACCGGTCGGATCCATCTCATGTAGTGCCAGTTGAGGAGGTGGAATTAAGACCAGATTTGTCTTATGAAGAGGAGCCAATTCAAATTCTGGAGCGAGATGTAAAGGTTTTACGGAGAAAGTCGGTTCCTCTTGTCAAAGTGTTATGGCGAAATCATGGATCAGAAGAAGCTTCGTGGGAACCGGAGGAAGCGATGCGACAGCAATACCCTCACTTATTCTAGCCAGGTAATTTCGAGGACGAAATTATTTTAAGGGGGTAGAACTGTAACATCCTGATAATTAGGGGTTATGCATCTTACTTAATTAAATAATGTTGCATGCTTAATTATGATTGAGTATGTTTTGGAAGTTATTTTTTGAACTTCATTAATTAAGTGAATGCTTAGTGGAACTTTTAATTTCTAATAATTAAGATGGAGCTAAGCATGTTAGGCTTTAAGAATTAATGACAAGGAGCTTAAAGCATAAGATGAGTAATTAGCAAAGTGGTAAGGACACATGGATGAGTGCTTGAGGGGAGAGGTTCAAATTCCCTAGCTAGCAAATGGGAGAATTTTTATTTTTGTTTCCTTCCCTATAGTGTCGGCCAAGGTTCTTCTAGAAAGGATGAGCATTCTTTTAATTTTGGCTATTTGACCATATGAAAAAGGCAAGCTAAAGAATTATGGCATGGAATCAAGATAGGATGATAAGATAGGGGGGACAAGAGGCTTGATATGTGGGCAATGTTTTGGAAACTTGTTCATGGTCATTTGACCATGAACCTAGTCGGTTTTAGGGGCTAAAGAGGGTGGTTAATGGTGATAGCAATCTTAGGGTTGATAGGGAAGAATTGTGGAGGAAAAAGGGGGATTGTGTTGGCTTCCTTGTTGGCCGAATTTGACTTGAGTTAGGGGGTGAAAGTTGGCCAAAAGTTCTAGCAATTGTGCATCTTTTCTCATTTCTCCAAAAACTCTCCTCTTAGCCGAATCTTGCTAGGTAAAACTTCTCTTTGTTTTGGCTCTCATTTTGACCATTTCGATTAAAATTCCTATTCTCTCAAAATTTTTGTCAAAAGCATCAAAAGTTGGAAAAGCCTTTCTTCTTTTTTTTTTTCTCTCATTGCCGAATGTACCAAAGTTCAAGCACCATTTTTCTCCATTTCTTCCTATTGGCCAAATGCACCTAAGCCCCAAAACCTATCTCTTTTCTCTTTGAAAATCATCTTCATCATCATCATCTTCTTTTAATCTCTCTTTCTCTTTCTCTTTTTCTTCCTTTTCTCTTTCCTTCTCATTTCATTTTCTTTCTTTCTTCTCTCATAGCTGAAACTATCCTATAATCTTTTCACCATTTTTCTTTCTTTTCTTTTGGTTAAAAATCGAAACCATCATATTTGAAACCACCATCTTTTCTCTTCTCTTTTGTTAAAGCCGAAATCACCATCTTTTTCTCCTTTTCTTTTTGTACAAACCGAAACCACCAAATCCATTTTATTCTTTTCTTTTTGTTTTAAGCCGAATCTTCAAGTGGGTAAGTAAAACTTTTCGTCAATCGTTTTCATTATTTCTTTCTTTTTACTTTGGTAAATTTAGAATCATGATCTCTTATTTTCTCTCCTAGGCCGAATTCTTGGAAAGGATTTTTAAGGATCCTTGTTGAAGCCAACTTTTAAGAAGTAACCTTTGAAATCATCCAAGGTAAGATTTTTCCACATTGGTTATATTAATCCTTTTAGAATGGATCACTAATCAATCTTATTTTTAGGGTGATTTAAGACTAACAAGATAGGTAAGAAAAGGCAAGACGGAGTGTTTGGAAGAGAGGAGGCATTGTTTACTATCGAACTTCAAACGAAGAAATGTATCGGTGAAGAGATTTTCCACCGGGTTGTGGGCCCTCCGCTAACGAAGATCGATTATTTGAAGTAGTGCGTATAACCGAACCACTTTACGTTGGTGGGATATCGTGGTTTTGATCCATCTAGCGGAGAAAAACCACAAATAACGGTTGTTCGAGAATCCGAGGGTAAGGATTTAGATCCCTCATCAATAGTATAATTTTATTAGTAATAGTGTATACTAACCAAGTGTGATGATTAACTAGGTGTTGACGAGCGAGAGAGTATCATTCTCACTGTCATAAGGTGTGTAACCCTACATTAAAAACTCATAGATCTATTTTTATATGTGATTTTATGATAATGTGTTTAATAATGATTTTTGGATACCATTCAGTGGTATATGATATTCAGGTACGTTTACCCCAATATTTCGTTAATTTTGCTATATGCATAAAATGTGAAATAAGTATGATTATATTACGATTTTGGGGTAAATGGCATGAAAACTAAATGATATGTATGTGCATGGGCATATGGGTATATTTGTTAAAGGAGGAAGTATTCTGGTGGTTTTACCACATTCTGGTGACTTCGGTCACAAATATGAAATCTGGTGACTTCGGTCACAAATATGAAATCTGGTGACTTCGGTCACAAATATGAAATCTGGTGACTTCGGTCACAAATATGAAATCTGGTGACTTCGGTCACAATTTTGTTTGGTGGCCTTGCCACAAAATTATAAGGGCGATGTGCATGTTGACTGCAGCAACTGCCTTCGATGGTGTGTAGCGGATGGAGGGTCGATTTAGTAATCCCTACGGTGTGTTGGTTGGTACGGGTGGTGTGTAGCGGATGGATATTTAGGTGGGCCGGGTTTGCATTTCATTATACGTGCATATCCATGTGATTTAAATGATTATTATGTAATCTGCTATAAAAATGGGCCTTTGGGCTATATATGAGTTAAATGGGCCTATGGCCATATGTGAAATTTTTGGGCTTTAAGGCATATGATAAAATGGGCTTTTTAATGTATGTGTTACACATTGAGTTTATAACTCACCCATTTTTTTTTTGGGGATAACTTTTCAGATGATTCGTAGTGCGATGGATCGGGTCAGCAAGAACTTTGAGGTGGCCAATGCATTTTCAAAGTATTTTGGAAATTTTCCTACTTAAACTTATTTAAGTTAATTTTTACTACTTAGACTTTATTATGGGTTTTGCTATTTTTGTAATAAGGCCACTATAAACTGTTTTTAATTTTTTTTGTGTTTGGACTTTTATTTTGTCATGGACAAATATCTATTAAATAACTAAATGGTTTTCGATAAATAATTTAAAAATATTTTGTCACTAATATAAATATATTTTAAAGTAAATTCCTTAAATTTGGTTTTCTTTTAATTTATTAATTCCTTCTGAAAGTAATGTTTTAAAAGATATAAATTTACTATACAATTTGATTTCAATGCTATAATATTAACTTAATCTGTTTTCTACAAAAATCATTAAGTTTTTCTTAAATAAAACTAGAATTTGCTAAAGTTAGATTCAAGGAACATAACAAATTTGGTCAAGCATTTTGGGCCGATTTTGGGGTGTTTCAAGAGCGAACTAGTCAGGCTTGAGAAATACCGAATTTGATTCTAGTTTCCTATCCTTTAATTTAATTAAAATGTCTTAAATTTAATTCTTGTCAGATTGATTGTGTTCTATTGCTTTATTTATTAAAAATAATGTTTGTGTTGTTATAAGCCTTGTTGATTTGTTCAATGAAATAAAATCATGTTTATGTTATGCTTGCATTTAAATTGTAATGTAACAACTGAATTAATTATTAAGCAGATTGAAATTGTAATTAATGGACACAATATTTAATTGGTGCATGTTTAATCTTCTAAGGCTGCTGAAGGTTAAACTAGTGACGGTATTAAACGATACATTAGCCTTGCATAACTTGCAAGATTTTGTGATTAAATTGTTTCAATATAGAGATGTATTGTTACCTCACTTAATCTTTTACTTTATTATTAAAATTGATTAATTGTTTGAATTGGCATAGTAATATGTTCAAAAGATTAGTTAATTTTGTAAGTCTCATATGTGCTATAGTTAATAAATTACCAAGTTGCTGTGAATTTATTCGTAACAACATGAACATTGTTTTAGTAATATTAAGTTAAGAAATGTAATTGATCTAACACAATTATGTCATATTGATTAAACTTGTTTTTTTCAAAAATCGCACATTGGACTTTTTACCTTTTTAATTTTCTTAGTTAAAATCTAGTTTTATTAAACCTTTTTTCAAAAGAAACGATTTTCCTTCACCAAAGTGTTTTTAGTTGCATTTTAGAAATATTTTCTTACACAGTCCTTATGCGTACAATAACTCGACATTTACTTGTCACTTTATTACTTGTTGCGATTTGTACACTTTCATATTTCCATCATTTCCAAGTTTTTGACGCCATTGTCGGGGATTGTTTTAAAAGTCATTATTTGTGAATTTGTTAAATTTTCATTTTGTTTTATTTTTTCTATTCAATTTTAACTTAGTTAATTTTTTTGTGTTTGTTTTAGGTGTTTATGATTATTGATCTAATTATCGATTCACTCCCTATAGATCCTGAGATTGAAAGAACTTTTTAACCATGAAGAAGACAAGCAGCTCAAAAAAGGACCGAAGAGGTGAACTTCAAAAACTAGAATCAAGGAAACAGAGCAAATTGTACTCAAAACCCTATCCTTATTGCTGATGATAGGGATAAAACTCTAAGACTGTAACAGCCTTAACCTGTATCCGTTGTCAAAACAGGGTTACAAAACATTACCACTCTTTAAGGATCAAATAGACAGAAATTTCAACATTTCAAAACATATCAATATTCATATCAAAAGCCAAATAAAATCATTCATATTGTCACATAAACGAACCCTTGAGGCCTAAAATACATATTAGAAACAAGTCGGGACTAAATTTGAAAATCAAAAAATTTTACAAAAAACATTGGAAATTTTCAAAGCTGTGGGGGTCACACGGCCAAGAGACACGCCCGTGTCTTAGGCCATGTGGGCATTCGAAATGGGGACACGACTGTGTCCCAGCCCGTTTCCGTGCCTGTGTAACTCTTGGACTTGGTCACACGGGCAAGCCACATGCCCGTGTGCTAGGATATGTACCTTTAAAATTAACTTCACACTCTCGTGTGCCAGGCCGTGTAATAGTTTGACTTGCAACCCTTTTGAAAGCTATAGGGGACACATGGCAGTGTCACCTGGCTGTGTGTCACACACAGCTGAGACACACGCCCGTGTCTCTGCCCATGTGGACAAAAATAAGCCATTTTACAAGTCATATTTGTCACCCAAGTTGGCATCCACCTAAACTCAACATTGTGCATATAAACAAGCCATATTAAGGTATCCAAAATAAGCAAAATCAAGCCTTAAACATGTAGTATATTCACATACAACCAATATGCCCTTAGGCACCTCAAATGACAATTATAAACATGTTTAACCATGTATTCAATATAGTCAAGTGTTCAACTAAATTATATGCATAATTGCATCATTGCATAACATGTAGATCACTTTACCAAAACATACCAATTGATGTTAAGCATGCCCTCCAGTTTCTAACATAATTAGACATATATGTCTTATATAACAAGGTACCAATTTACAACCAATTCATCAACTCAAAAAAAAAAACTTATACAAAGTGCACATATACTATCATTTTTATTTTCATAATTCAACCACCAATTAAGCCACAAATCAACCAAATTATGGCCACAAATATACATACCAAAATATACCAAAACACAAGCCAACTCAAATGGCTACCATCACAATAAAACATATAGGCCAACATTAACCAAATTAACCTATACATGCCATTATAACCAAAATTAAACCAACCAAAAGTAGCAAAAGATCCAATGGATAGTGTGATATAGCTTCGACAAGCTTCCAACCCTAACGAGCTTCTTATTCACTATAAAACACGAAAAAATAACACAGAGTAAGCATTTAAGCTTAGTAAGTTCGTATAACATAGAATTTAACCTACCATTTAAGAACATATTAGGTAAGTAAACAATACATATCCCAACACAACTTGGCCAAGTGCCTAAACTGTAACAACCCTTTTTGAGTGAAATCGAAACAGTGGCTTTGAGACCACAAATTTGAGTCAAAAAAGAAAATTTATTTTAATAATATTATTGTCTGCATTATGATAGGAAAAACATATGAAAATTTTGATAAGAAAATTTTACCAATTTCATGTTTAATGGAAATGACCAAATTGCATAAAATGTAAAAGTTGAGTTCTAGTAGCTATAAGTATCAAATAGCTATGGAATTAGAAATTTGAGGTCATTATATGGTAATTAGACCATTAAGAAAAGTTAGTAGATATTTTGATGATTCATCCATGAAAAATTAGAAAAGGAAAAGGATTAAATTGGAAATTGAAATAAATAAAAGATGATAAATAAAATAAATATCAAATATCATCATTTTATATCATATTTTTCCCCAAATTTCATGTAAACACTAGGAAAGAGAAAGAAAATCAAGCAAGCTTAATTAGGTAAGTAATCATGTCCCCCATTTTAGTAATTTTTATATTTTTGAGATCGGAATAACCTAATCTATTTATTTTGGGATCAATTTGAAAATATATTAAAGTATTGAAATTTTTCCTTGGATGAATATGCTGAAAATTTGAAATTTATGGTAGAAAATGAAAGGTTGTTGATAGATAAACAACTTTTGTAAAGTGAATTTTCATGAAATTGTGACTTAGGGCTAAATTATAAAGATGTAAAATTTATGGAAATTTTTTTATTTTTATGAAATATATGTGCTCTAAATGTTACATGTAAAAATCAGTTAGGCTTGGAATAAGGATTAAATTGCATGAATTTCATTTTCCAAGCCTATGGACGAAATCGACATTTATGGAAAGTATAGGGGCAAACAAAGATTTTCTACTCAAAACATCAGTGCCAGTTGTTTTTGAATTTCCTGATGTGTTTCTGGAAGAATTACCTAGTTTACCTCCTGTTAGAGAGGTAGAATTTTCTATAGATCTTGTTCTCGGGACAACACTGATATCCGTAGTACCTTATAGAATGGCTCCTACTGAATTAAAGAAGTTGAAAAAGTAGTTGCAAGAACTAGCAGATAGAACTTTTGCTCGACCCAATTCATCACCTTAGGGTGCACCGATTTTATTTGTTAAGAAGAAAGATGCATCGTTGAGGTTATGTATTGATTACAGACATCTCAATAAAGTCACAATAAAGAACAAGTATCCATTGCCTCGTATTGATGATTTGTTTGATTAGTTGAAAGGTGCCACTGTATTTTTGAAGATTGATCTTCGTTCTGGTTACTATCAGCTATGGGTTAAAGACTCAGATATACCGAAGACAACCTTCAAAATCAGGTACGGGCATTATGAATTTCTTGTGATGCCGTTCAACTTGAGTAATGCACCTACAATATTTATGGATCTGATGAATAGAATTTTTAGACCATATCTAGACAGATTTGTGGTTGTATTTATTGATGATATCCTGGTATATTCTTGATTTGAAAATGAGCATGTTGATCATTTGATAATTGTGTTACAAACTCTGCGTGAAAAATAACTGTATGCCAAATTCAATAAATGTGAATTTTGGCTTCGAAAAGTTGGTTTCCTTGGACATATAGTATCTACAGAAGGTATTAAGGTGATCCGAATAAAATTTTAGCTATTGTTAATTGGAAGCCATCAAAAAATGTGTCTGAAGTCAGGATTTTTTTGGGATTAGCCAATTATTATCGAAGATTTGTACAAGGTTTTTCTATGATAGCTTCTCCGATGGAACGATTGTTGCAAAAAGATGTGAAGTTTGAATGTCAGTAGAGTTTTAATAGATTGAAAGCTTTGTTAACTAAAGCACCCGTGTTAGTTCAGCCTGAATCAGGTAAGGAATTTGTGATTTACAGTGATGCGTCATTGAATGGTTTAGGGTGTGTTTTGATGCAAGAAGGTAAAGTAATAGTCTATGCTTCTAGACAACTAAAACCACATGAAAAGAACTACTCGATACATGATCTAGATTTGGCAGCCATTGTGTTTGCTTTGAAAATTTGATGACACTATCTGTTTGGTGAAAAATGTCATATATTCACCGACCATAAAAGTTTTAAGTATCTGATGTCGTAAAAAGACTTGAATCTAAGACAGCGTAGGTGGCTTGAGTTATTAAAAGATTATGATCTGATTATTTATTATCATCCGGGAAAAGCCAATGTGGTCGCTGATGCTTTGAGTAGAAAATCTTTGTTTGCCTTACGAGTAATAAATATATGGTTATCATTATTTGAAGATGGTTCAATCATATCTAAGCTAAAAGCTAGACCTACGTTTTTGTAGTAGATTTTAGAAGTTCAGAAAAATGATGATGAATTACGAGCTAAACGGGTAAAGTGTGAGTTGAACTCTGATTTAGAATTTCAGATCGGGTCTGATGGTTGTTTATTATTCAGAGGCAGAATATGTGTTCCAAAGAATTCAGAACTGGTACAAAAGATTTTAAACGAAGCTCATAATGGTATTATGTTTATGCATCCAGGGAGTAACAAAATGTACCATGATTTGAAAAAGATGTATTGGTGGCTAGGAATGAAATGTGACATTTCTGAATTTCTATCTAAATGCTTAATATACTAACAAGTAAAAGTTGAACACCAGGTAACGTCGAGATTATTACAGCCAGTTATGATACCAGAATGGAAATGGGAAAGAGTTACTATGGACTTTGTATTGGGATTACCCCTATCTCTAAAAAAGAAAGATGCCATTTGTGTAATCATTGACCGATTAACAAAATCTGCACACTTTATTCTGATACGTATGGATTTCTCCCTAGATAGATTGGTTGAATTATATATTTTCAAAATTGTTAGATTACACGAGGTACCGGTTTCCATTATTTTTGATAGAGATCCCCGATTCACTTCCCAATTCTGGAATAAGTTGCAAGAAGCTCTAGGTACACAGTTACATTTCAGCACCACTTTTTATCCTCAGACTGAATGACAATCTCAACGTGTGGTACAAATTTTAGAATATATGATTCGGTGTTGTGTGTTGGAATTCAAAGGTAACTGGGAGAAATGTTTACCTTTAGTTGAATTTGCATATAATAATAGTTATCAGTCTAGCATTAAAATGGCTCCATATGAGGCTTTGTATGGTCGTAAATGTAGAACTTCCTTGTACTAGATGGAACTCAGTGAGAAGAAGATACATGTGCTATAAATGTTATATGTAATAATTGGTTAGGCTTGGAATAAGGATTAAATTGCATGAATTTCATTTTCTGAGCCTATGGACGAAATCGTCATTTATGGAAAGTATAGGGGCAAAATGATAAATTTTCCTAGGACGTGAATTGAATTAAATTGAGTATGAAATGAATTAAATTGACATTAAATTCATTTATATAGATCCAGAAAGACCTAGTACTGAGTTGGATCTAGGAAAACAAAAAGTGTCAGATTAGTAGATTTCTCGAAACAAACAAGTATCGAGGTAAGTTTGTGTAACTAGATTATGTATATTAATATGTTTGGAATTAAATGTTGAATATGTGTGAATTGTATAAATTTTTAATGTATAAAATTTATCACATGCCTGATATTGCTCGAGAAATAATAAGTCTCCTTTGAATAGATGGAATTCGATGGATACAGAATTTCCGGATTGGTTGTGGTCTTGCATATGTTGCAGACAGACCTTAGCTTGAATAAGCATCCTGTAACACCCCAAACCCAGCCTAGACGTTATGATCGGATCTAGCGTGCCACGTCAAGTGTTGTTTGAAACTTTATGTTTGTTGGAAAAACTTATCTACAAATCAAAACTTTCTACCGTTTAAAAATCTCGATTCTCGTTGGTTAATAACAAAACAAGTTTTACTCGAAATCATTCCCTTTCAAAAATATTATTACACATCTATTATTTTGATTTTAAACCTTGTTTGTTATGGAAACTTGGTTTAAAAAGCTGCGAAAACATGATATTTCAAAAAAAAAAAGAGTTATTGTTTTAAAACTCGTGTTTAATAATTTAACAATTTGTAAAGAATTACCAAATAAAAGTTAAAAATAATTCCAATGGCCTTATTACAGAAATTATTGACCCAAAAATTAAAATAAAGTAAACTAAAATAAAGTGGCTAAATTAACCCCAAGAATATACGAGACGTGTGGCCACCTCCGAGTCCCTCGCAGCTCCAAATCCTCTAAGGCTGGGGATTACCTGCACAATTAAAGAGAAAGAGTGAGTTACGAGAACTCAGTGTGTAATCCCCTATTACAGTCACAGTCTGGGCCCAAGCCCATACGGTATTAGTTCGGGCCTAAGCCCCAAATCATGTCAATGCAAACAAAATGTAGCCCATGCCAGTCCAACCATCACACCACTCGTATCAACCCTACACACCATGTGGGGACCAAGTCGACCCACCCAACCCTACACACCAATAACGCAGTCGAGCTGCTAATATCAACGCAGCAAAGCTGCCTGTAACAGTATACGTGGCTAAGCTACTAAAATCAGTATATCGTGGCAGAGCCACTAAATTAGTATAACTTGGCATAGCCACCAGTACAGTACTTCCTCTAAATACATAACCCAACCCAATACAACATGTCGTGTCATTTTAAAATAATGTATGCAGCATATCACCACTATAATCAATTAAACAGATTACACATACATCACTAGATCTACCACTAGGGGTATAATGGTCATTTGACCCGGTTGGGGGTAAAAAGGTAATTTACCCCTCGGGGGTATTTCAATAATTTCACCCAATGAGGGCATTTCAGTAATTCTACCTTTTAAAGGTATCTCAGTAATTTCACCCACCGAGGGTATTTCGATAAGTTACCCACTGAGGGTATTTCGGTAATTTTACCTACCGAAGGTATTTCGGTAATTTTACCTGACAAGGGTATTTCGATAATTTTACCTGCCGAGGGTATTTTAGTAATTTTACCTGCCAAGGGTATTTTGGGAATTTTCCCATCAAGGGTTATTCGGTAATTTACTCATCTACGGCCTTTCTGGAGGCCAACTGTCGCCTCGAGCGACACGGGTTCCATTTCTGGTCAAAACGATGCAATTGGGCCTAAAATCCAATTTTGGCCCAAATGGGCCCACACACTCGTGTGGCCCAAACAACCCATTTTCGGTATCGGATCTACGGACTTCGTAGCCGCATCAATCGCCTCGGTACTTACCACGAATTTTGCCTCGATGGGTCTATTAGCCCATTGGGCCCACTTAGCCCACTCCGACTCAACAAGGCCCACTACAGCCTCAGTTCCGCGAGAGAGTTCGAGACACTCCCAATAGTCATTTGCCACACTATTGACTCGATTTAATCTCTACGAGCGCTCGCACGCTCGAAAGCTCTCAATTGTCGATACTCTAGCTTTTCGGTATTTCAGGTCTTAGCTGATTCACAGGACATCGCATATCAGAATACCAATGGTGTGAGATTACACACCTGCTTTGGATTGCCGATTGAGACACTCCCCGATGCACCTATGATAACAATGACCATTAGTTAATCTAAACACCATCAAAAATCCATAATATCGAAATATACTACTCAACCAAATTCACTTACCACAAGTTGCGACTACCTACAGTGCAACGGTAATCGGCCCTATTCATTGGCTACTGAAAATGGGTCTCTAGCAAAGAAGATCAAGAGAGAGAGTTAGCCACCATCCAAAATTCGGCCCCCTTAGGGAAAAAGAGGGAGACTGATGTTTACTCAACAAAAGAGTCACATGAAATACCACTAGTAACGAATTAAGAAGGCACTTGAACTACTCCACCCTTACCAAAACCAAAGGTCGACAACAAACGTCAGTTGTTTGTCAATAGAATCTAGCCTCAACCACCAAGGAATAAAGATTTGGGTAAAAAGATTAGGTAATTAGGCTTACCAAGTTTGGCCAGCAGAAAGATGACCAAAGCTTTCAAAAGATTTAATGTTCGGCTAAAGGGAAATCAAATAGGAAGAAGTGTGGCTATACAGCCTAGAGGGAAGAAAAGAAACAGATGAGATGTGAAGAGAGATGGGAAGAAGAAGACTCATCCTAACAAGTGTTTAGGCTATTAGCAAAAGAAAAGGAAAGAATGCACGAGAGGTAAGAAGGAGAAGAGAAGGAAAAGTGCACGAAATGCTTCCAAGGAGAACTCCCGAAAAGAACAAAAGAGGAAGTCGCACTACCCAAAGAGACTTTCGGTTTGCATTCACACTCAAGCTACCAAAAAAGAAAAAAATGCTTCCTAATGCCACCCCTTAATCGAAATCTCCCCCTTAAGCACATTCCCACATTCAGCAAACTCTCCTACTCTCCTTCCTTGATTTTCTCCACTATCTTTTCCTTGAATCACTCCTAGCCTTCCATTCAAACTTGTTGACCAAGTCTCCAACTCCCCTTGAAGAGTTTGATCCAAACTCTTCTTCCTCCACTCTCAAGTCACAAAATAAAAACCTCCAATTGCAACCTGTGGGATTCGAACCCCCTCCTTCCTTGCCTTCTTAATGACACCACAGCCACCTTGCCACATGCTCAACTTGTGTTAGTAAAACACACACAAGTTTACTTAAGTCCAACTTCATCCAGCCCTCTCCTCCTAAGGGCCAAAAACTAAAATTTTTCCAAGACTCAAACTCGAACCCAGGCCTTCCTAGAACCCCCAAATACACCCAAATAACTAGCTAAGCAAGCATAACATGAAATTATGCAAAAATTACAACCCCTAATTTTTAGGACGTTACAACTCTACCCCCTTAAAGAAATTTCAGCTTCAAAATTTACCTCATCAAAAGAGGTGAGGGTATTGCTATCGTATTGCCTCCTCTGGCTCCCACGTGGCTTCCTCTGAACCGTGATTTCGCCAGAGCACCTTGACTAACGGGACAGATTTTCTTCTTAACACTTTGACATCATGATCCAATATTTGCACTGGTTCTTCTTCAAAGGTCAGATTAGATCTAACCTCGATCTCCTCCTCCGGTATTATATGAGAAGGATCAGAATGGTATCGCCTTAGCATAGAAACGTGGAATACGTTATGTATACGACTTACCTCAGGAGGCAGTTCTAACTGATAAGTGATCGATCCCACATGCTTTACTATACGATAAGGTCCGATAAATCTAGGGCTCCGCTTACCCTTCTGCCCAAATCTCAGAATCTTCTTCCACGGTGAGACCTTTAAGAAAACATAATCTCCTACTACGAACTCAATCTCTTTACGCTTCAAATCAACATATGACTTCTGCCTATCCGATGCTTCTTTTAACTGATCTCGGATCAATCTTACCTTTTCCTCGGATTCAGCTACTAAATCTGGCCTCAACATTCGCTGTTCACCCAATTCTGTCCAATAAGTAGGGGTACGACACCTACGACCATATAGCACCTTATATGGTTCCATCTGTATACTGGATTGGTAGCTGTTGTTGTAAGCAAATTTCACCAACGGTAAATAGTCTTCCCAACTGCCTTTGAAATCAATCATACAGCTTCTTAGCATGTCTTCTAAAATTTATATTACCCTCTCCGACTGACCATTAATCTGCGGAAGAAATGATGTGCTGAAGTCCAACCTTGTACCCAAAGCTTCGTGTAACACTTTCCAGAATCGAGATGTGAATCTGGGGTCCCTGTCCGAGATGATAGACACTGGTACCCCATATAACCTGACAATTTTAGCCACGTATAACTTGGCCAACTTCTGCAATGAGTAATCAGTGTGAACCGGTATGAAATGGGCGGACTTAGTTAGTCAATCAACAATAACCCATACCGAATCTTTCTTAGTAGGCGTCAGAGGTAGCCCACTAAGAAAATCCATGGTTACCCTCTTCCACTTCCAAAGTGGAATTTTAACAGGTTGCAGCAGTCTTGAAGGTAGTTGATGCTCAGCTTTCACTTGCTGGCATGTCAAACACTTACTTACAAAATTGGCAACCTCACGCTTAAGCCCTGGCTACCAGTATAGTTCACACAAATCTTGGTATAGCTTATTCCCACCAGGATGCATAGCGTATGGGCTACTATGTGCCTCCTGCAAAATAGACTACCTTAACACAGAATCCTCAGTACACAGACTCTCCCACGGAAGCATAACACCCCCTCAGTATTCAACCCAAAATCTGCAATCTCCCCCTTCTTCACTAGTTGAAAACGAGGAATCAATGATTCATCTAGCAACTACTTTTCTTTAATTTGACCAATCCAAGTTGGTTGTAGCTGAAGCTCTACTAAAAGACTACCATCTTCAAATGGGTTGAGATGAGCAAACATTGCTCTTAGTTCAGATACAACCTTACGACTCAGTGCATCCGCTACCACATTAGCTTTTCCGGATGATACTCAATCGAGTAGTCATAATCTTTAAGCAACTCTATCCATCTCCGTTGCCTAAGGTTCAACTCCTTCTAGGTAAAAAGATACTTGAGACTTGACTTCTCCCCGTACAAGTAGTGTCTCTAAATCTTTAATGCGAATACCACCGCCGCTAATTCCAAGTCATGAGTGGGGTAATTTACCTCGTGCGGCCTAAACTGACGGGATGCATAAGCCACCACCTTACCCTTCTGCATCAGCACACAACCTAAACTCGTGTACGATGCATCATAATGGACAATGAATTCCTTTCCAGCCTCAGGCTATATTAATACCGGGGTTTCAAATGAATCTTCTTCGCTTCTCAAAATTCTCGCTATTTATCACCCAAACAAACGGTACTCCTTACGCAAAGAACTTAGTTAGGTGCAAAGAATCAATGAAAACCCCTCCACGAATCTTCTGTAATACCCGGCTAGACCCAGAAAACTTTAAATCTTAAATGCTGACTTCGGTGGCTTCCAATCTAGTACGGCCTCAACCTTCCAAAGATCAACCCTAATCCCCTCGGCAGACCCGACATGACCCAAAAACGTCACCTCTCACAACCAAAACTCGCTCTTGTTGAATTTGGCATAAAGTTGCCTTTTTTCAATGTTTACAAGACAACTTGGAGATGTGAATCATGCTCCTCCTCGGTTCTCAAATACACCAGAATATCATCTATAAACACCAGCACGAACCGGTCTAAGTAGGGTTGGAAGACCCAGTTCATCATATCCATGAAAGCAGCTGGTGTATTCATTAACCCAAATGGCATGACCAAAAACTCGTAATGTCCATAGCGAGTTTAGAATGCAGTCTTGTACACATCTACCTCCTTAACCCTTAGTTGATGGTACCCCGATCTAAGATCTATCTTATAGAAAACTGAAGCTCCTCGCAACTGGTCGAACAAATCGTCTATACTTGGTAACGGGTACTTGTTCTTAATCGTCAGTTTATTCAATTGACGATAATAGATACACATGCGCATTGAACCATCCTTCTTCTTTACGAAAAGTACTGGTGCTCTCCACGGTGACACACTTGGTCAGATGAATCCTCGATCCAGCAGCTCTTGGATTTGGGCCTTTAATTTTGCCAGCTTCTTCGGTGCCATCCTATAAGGGGCGATGGACACCGGAGCCATTCCCAGTAGAAGCTTAATGCCGAATTCGACCTTAGGGTTTGGTTGCAACCTCAAAAGCTCTTCAGAGAATACATCCAGAAACTCTTTTACTATCTTGACATCCCTAGTAGACAAACCCTTAGCATCAGATATGCTGACATAAGCTAGGAACACCTCGCAACCCTTGCGAACCAGCTTCTCGGCCCTTAATGCTAAGATTACATTGGATAGATATTCCCTTCGCTCCCCTATCACAATCACCTCCTCGTTCCCAGAAGTCCTTAATACCATATGCTTAGCAGCGTAATCCAAATTTGCATTGTGCTCTACTAACCAATCCATGCCCAATATGAGATCGAACTCGCCAAACGGCAGTTCCATCAAATCTGTCGGAAAGACAACCCCTTGGACCTCTATGGGCACATCTCTAAATAGTTTATTTACTCTAACCGACTGCCCCAATGGACTAATCACCGATATTTCTCGATTAGTAAGTTCAAACTGTATGCCCAACGTTCCCGACATAGTATATACAACATACGAGTGCGTAGACATGATGTCAACTAAAGCTGTAAATGGCACACCATGAATGAGGAACATACCAATTATGACATCAGGTGTGTTGCCATCCTCTCAACGACGAGCAGCATATACCAACTCTGGCTGTCTCGCCTCTGTGATACCAGCACCTCTGCCCGGTGCTCCACGACCTCGTCCAAACCTATTCCCCCCTCTGGCTGGACCACGGCCTCTCGGTGGCTACTGACCACCACTCCCTAGCTGCACATAGCCCTGACCTACCACTTGTATCAAACCCAGCCTCTACGTACAGTCTTTAACCCTGTGATCCCTAGACCCACATCTGAAGCATGCCCCAGTTCTCTTCCAACATTCACCCGATGGGATAACCTGCACACAGCACAAGGCTGTAGTCTACCAGTAATAATCAAAACCCCAGTTCGGATCGGTCCATCAAATCTAGGCCTCTTATTAGGCCCACCAGAAAAACTTGAGGGCCCAAAACCCCTCTTATTTCTGCCCTTTCCTTCTTACGATTTTGATGCTCAGAACGTTTCACATCCTTAGTAATCTTTTCCTTCTCAACCAGGGCAGCAAAGTCTCTTTCCCTCTGCGGAGCTATCAGTATCCGCAACTCATCCCGGAGGCCATCCTCAAACCGCACGTAGCGCTCATATTCAGTCGCGACTATGCCCGGAGCATACCGACACAATCGCAGAAACTCTGCCTCATACTCTGCTACAGACTTATTCCCCTGAACCAGACTTAGAAATTCCTTTCTCTCGGCATCCACATAACTCGCCCCAATATATTTTCCCTAGAAAGTTGCCTTAAAGAAGTCCCATGTCACACGGTCGGCATGCGTGCCTTCCCTCACGGTAAGCCACCATTGATATGCCTCATCTCGCAGTAAAGACACCGCTCCTTTCAATTTTTGCTCCACTGTGCAGTCAAGGTTATCCATGATTCACTCTACCGCCTCCAACCAATATTTTGCTATGTTCGAGACTACATAAGAGATGCCCTTGAAGATTTTTGCCCCGTTCGATCGGAGTCACTCAAAAATTGATGCTCGAGCCACTGACCTAGTACTCTCTCCAGCAACCATTTCCAGAAATCGTAGCATCGCTTAGGATAGAGCATCATCCCCCTGGCTCCGTCATGAGACCCCGTCTCAGTCACTAGTGATGCCGGCGCTTCCCTTTCAAGCATATGTCCTGATGCTGAGGACCCAGCCCTAGCACTATGCCCTCTACCACGGCCACGTGTACCCTTCTGCGACCTCTTGTGTTTATATCGATGTAGCGTATTTTCTGCTTTAAAAATTTTTATGAATTAGTTTATAGTTCATGTATTTATTAACAGATATCTTATGAAAAGTAGTAATTAGGGTTGTTTTCGCAGATCGCATCTACTACAGTTTCAGTCTCCTATAGTCTCGGTTTCTACAACTAAGGAGTTTCAGTATACTACTACTATCCCTAGTAGTTTTTTAGTACAGTCATATCAGCATATAACAAAGTATAGAGTTAGGAAACTTATGGATTTTGTGCTGAGACTCAGTGTGCCACACTTTCAGTAACACCATCACTACATTCTAAACCAAAGTTTAAACAGATTTAGAAAAATTTTCACAACCCATTCCATCGTCGAATTTTACAACCTGGCTCTGATACCACTAAATGTAACACTCCAAACCCACCTAGGCGTTATGACTGGATCTAGCATGCCACATCAGGTGTTGTTTGAAACTTTGTGTTCGTTGGAAAAACTTATCTAAAAATTAAAACTTTCTACCGTTTAAAAATCCCAATTCTCGTTGGTTAATAACAAAACAAGTTTTACTCGAACTCATTCCCTTTCAAAAATATTATTACACATCTATTATTTTGATTTTAAACCTTGTTTGTTATGGAAGTTTGGTTTAAAAAGTTGCGAAAACATGATATTTAAAAAAAAAATAGTAGTTATTGTTTTAAAACCCATGTTTAATAATTTAGCAATTTGTAAAGAATTACCAAATAAAAGTTAAAAACAATTCCAATAGCCTTATTACAGGAATTATTTACCCAAAAATTAAATAAAGTAAACTAAAATAAAGTAGCTAAATTAACCCCAAGAATATACGGGACGTGTGGCCACCTCCGACTCCCTCGCAGCTCAAAATCCTCTAAAGCTGGGGATTACCTGCATAATTACAGAGAAAGGGTGAGTTACGAGAACTCAGTGTGTAATCCCCTATTACAATCACAGTCTGGGCCCAAGCCCATACGGTATCAGTCCGGGCCTAAGCCCCAAAATCATGTCAATGCAAACAAAATGCAGCCCAATAACGCGGTCAAGCTACTAATATCAACGCAGCAAATCTACCAGTAACAGTATACGTGGCTGAGCCACTAAAATCAGTATATCATGGCTGAGCCACTAAATCAGTATAACGTGGCAGAGCCACCAGTACAGTACTTCATCCAAATACATAACCCAACCCAATGCAACATGTCATGTCATATTAAAACAATGTATGCAGCATATCACCACCGTAATCAATACATCACTAAATCTACCACTAGGGGTACAATGGTCATTTGACTCGGTTGGGGGTAAAACGATAATTTACCCCTTGGGGATATTCTAGTAATTTCACCCAATGAGGGCATTTCAGTAATTCAACCCTTTAAGGGTATCTCAGTCATTTCACCCATCGAGGGTATTTTGATAAATTTACCCATCGAGGGTATTTCGATAATTTTACCCGCTGAGGGTATTTCGATAATTTTACCCACCGAGGGTATTTTGGAAATTTTCCCATCAAGGTTAATTCAGTAATTTACTCATCTACGGCCTTTTCGGAGGACAACTATTGCCTTGAGCGACACAGGTTCCATTTCTGGTCAAAACGGTACAATTGGGCCTAAAATCCAATTTTGACCCAAACAGCCCACACACTCGTGTGGCCCAAATAACCCATTTTTGGTCTCAAATTTACGGACTTTGCAGCTGCATCAATCACCCGGTACTTACCACGAATTTCTCCCCAGTGGGCCCATTAACCCATTGGGCCCACTTAGCCTACTTCGGCTCAACAAGGCCCACTATAACCTCAGTTCCGTGAGAGAGTTCGAGATACTCCCAACAGTCTATCACCACATTATTGACTTGGTTTAATCTCTACGAGTGCTCGCAAGCTCAAGAGCTCTCGATTGTCGATACTCTGACTTTTTAGTATTTCGGGTCTTATCCGATTCACAGAAATCGTATATCAGAATAATAATGGTGTGAGATTACACACCTGCTTTAGATTACCGATTGAGACACTTCCGACGCACCTATGATAACAATGACCATTAGTTAATCTCAACGCCCTCGAAAATCCATAATATCGAAATATACTACTCAACCAAATTCACTTACCACAAGTCGCGACCTCTTGCAGTGCAACAGTAATCGTCCCTACTCGTTGCCTACTGAAAATGAGTCTCTAGCAAAAAAGATCAAGAGAGAGAGAGTTAGCCACCATCCAAAATTTGACCCCCTCAGGAAAAAAGAGGGAGACCGATGTTTACTCAACAAAAGAGTTACAAGAAATACCACTAGTAACGAATTAAGAAGGCACTTGAACTACTCCACCCTTACCAAAACCAAAGGTCAACGACAAACGCCAGTTGTTTGTCAATAGAATCCGGCCCTAACCACTAAGGAATAAAGATTTGAAGGGTAAAGAGATTAGAAAGATTAGGCTTACCAAGTTTGACCAGCAGAAAGAGGACCAAAGTTTTCAAAAGATTTAATGTTCGCTAAAGGGAAATCAAATAGGAAGAAGTGTGGCTAAACAGCCTAGAGGGAAGAAAAGAAACGGATGAGATGTGAAGAGAGATGGGAAGAAGAAAATTCAGCCTAACAAGTGTTTAGGCTATTAGCAAAAGAAAAGGAAAGAATGCACGAAAGGTAAGAAGGAGAAGAGAAGGAAAAGTGCACAAAATGCTTCTAAGGAGAATTCTCGAAAAGAACAAAAGAGGAAGTCGCACTACCCAAAGAGACTTTCGGTTTGCACTCACACTCAAGCTACTAAAAAGAAAAAAATTTCCCAATGCCACCCCTTAGCCAAAATCTCCCCCTTAGGCACACTCCCACATTCAGCCAACTCTCTCACTCTCCTCCCTTCCTTGATTTTCTCCACTATCTTCCCTTGAATCACTCCTAGCCTCCCATTCAAACTTGTTGACCAAGTCTCCAACTCCCCTTGAAGAATTTGATCCAAACTCTGCTTCTTCCACTCTCAAGTTACAAAATAAAAACCTCCAATTGCAACCTGTGGGATTCAAGCCCCCTCCCTCCTTGCCTTCCTAATGACACCACAACCACCTTGCCTCATGCTCAACTTGTGTTAGTAAAACACACACAAATTTACTTAAGTCCAACTTCAACCAGCCCTTTCCTCTTAAGGGCCAAAAACTAAATTTTTTCCAAGACTCAGACTTGAACCTAGGCCTTCCTAGAACCCCCAAATACACCCAAATAACCAGTTGAGCAAGCACAACATGAAATTATGCAAAAATTAAAACCCCTAATTTTTAGGACATTACACATCCTGTTATGAACCCTCTTGAGCTTCTTATTATATGGTTCCTGCGAGCATCTTGATCGGTAGTGATCCTGCATATGTTATGGACTACCGCAGCTCTTTGTGAGTGTCTTGTTACATGATCAGTTGTAATTCTGCATATAATTGCAGACACAAACGTAGCTCTTTTTGAGCTTCCTGATATGGCTCCTTGAACTTCCTGTTATATGGCTATCTCAGAGCTCCCTGATAATAACTCTTCGGAGTTACCTATTAAGCTCAATGAGCTTCCTATTCTAAACTCTTCTGAGCTTCCTATTCTAAACTCTTATGAGCTCCCTGATTATGTGCCCTAATTGGGTACCCCTGATTATGAGTTGACGGGTTACATATTTATACATTTCAAGTGTACTACATGTGTATTCATCGATATTCCAAATAAATTCAATGGGAAGAGTTCTAACATAGTTAAAATGAACTTAATATGACTATTTTTGGAAAAGCACATGTTATATGGAAATATGATATGAAAAGAACATGGTTATGAAAATTTCTATATGATGAGCTTATCTTTGATACTTGAAATTTATGTGGAATAATGACTAACATGTTTGATGAAGTTGTGTGTTTTTGGCTATTAGCCAAATTGCTTGGATGTATCTTTATATGCTTACCTTAAATGTAAATGTATGGTAAGTTAAATTCCTATTATACGAACTTACTAAGAATTAAATGCTTACTTTATTTTCTTTTTTCTGTTTTATAGTGCTCGGAAGCTCGTAAAGGTTGGAACCGATCGAAGCATCATCACACTATCCTTCAGCTCATTTTGGTATAAATAATAAACTTGTTTCGGTATAATGGCATGTATAGGCTAACTTGGCCAATATTGGCATGTAAATGGTTGCTTGTAATCTAGCCATTGGAATGGCTAGTAATGGTATATTTAATGAATATATAAACTTGAGGTTATAATATGGTTAATATATGAGTGCTTGGTATGGTTAGATTGAATAATGGCAAACATATATGTCCTTCAAAAGGTAAGTTTAAATACATGTGATGATATATCAAGTATAATGTTAATGTTGGCTTGGTTTTAACATCTTGAATTGGTTGGTATATGTATGCAAGTATTAATGTAGGTACAAGGAAAAATTTGGGTGAGAAATAAGGCTTGGAAATAGCCTTTTTTCGTCCACATGGATAGACACACGGGCGTGTGTTTCAACCGTGTGTGACACACGGTCATGCACACGGGCGTATGATTTGGTCGTGTGTCCCCTGCATCTTAAAAATTGAGAAACAGAATGCTTAGAATTGGTCACACGGGCAGAGACACGGGCGCGTGTCTCAGCCGTGTGAAACACACGGCCCAACACATGGGCGTGTGTCTTGGCTGTGTGAATCCTGCGTCTAATTTTTGAAAATTAAATATTCCGCATGGCCTAGCCCATGGGCATGTGGCTAGCCATGTGACCCATGTTAGTAGCTACCCTAATTTGAACACGGGCTGAGACACAGCCGTGTGCCTCACATCGGATGCCTACATGGCCTGACCACACAGGCGTGTATCCCCTACACCTAAGAAAAATTTTGAAATTTCACGAAAAATTCTCTAAGTTCTTGATTTAGTCCTGACTTGTTTCTAATGTATAAATAGGACTTTGAGGGTCCATTTAAGGGACAACATGATTGAATTATGATTTGTTTCGGATATGAATAGTAAAAGACATGAATTAATTGTATTTGTTCTGTAAAATCCAGTAATGCTCTGTAACCCTATTCCGACGACGGATATGGGTTAGGGGTGTTACATAAACACATATTCACCAACATGTTAGCCATGTAAAATCACATATATACCAAATCATGGATGAGCTCAACAAATAATCAAATGTTTATTATACATGTATCATCTATTTCATGTAACTATATATCATGTAATAGCCTTTCCATGTATTTCATGTATATATATACATGTAATAGTTCGTATCGAACTCATATCATCTCGTAATAGAACATTGCCTGTTGAACCATTTAGAATATTATTGGATACTCGAGATAGCTCACACGGAGTGTGCTAAAATGTAATCCATCAACTCCTGTACATATATGCTCATACGAGCTATGAATCGGTATGCTCTCACGAGCTGAGAATCGGTAAGCTCTCATGGCCTACAAATCGGTAAGCTCATCCGAGCTATGGTGTGTCCGCAACACATGCAAGACCACAACCAAATCAGTAACCTAATGATATGTCATTTGTATTCTATAAATTCCTAAGGTTCAAACGGGACTCAGTAATCATCGTACGTTGTCGAATATGTGATTGGTATTTATACATGGCAATTATACAAATCACATACATATAATTCAATTACAACATATAAATATTCGATTTAATTACACGAACTTACCTCGACAAGTATATGTAAATATATAGGCGATTAATCCGAGATTTTTCCTTTGCCCCTGTCTAACTCCGTACAAGGTCTGTCTTGATCTATACGGATAAATTTAATTCGATTTAATATATTTCTTATTCAAATTAGTCCAAAACATATTTTTGGAAAAATTATCATTTTTTCCTATACATTTAGTTCTTTACAATTTAGTCCCTAGTTCATAAAAATGGAAATTTACACAATTTCCTCACAACTCACTATCGCCGAATATCAAATGGTCCTTAGCATGCACTATACTTGAGTTATTTCATAATTTCACCATGAAATATTTCCTATTTTTCATTTTAGTCCCTATTTGACAATTTCACTAAAAATTCCTTTACCAAAGTTGTGTATCTAACAACAACCATTCATTTTCTATCATCAAACATCAAAACTTATATATAATCATGAATGGTAAAACCCCAATAGTTTAACAGTTCCACAAATTAGTATTAAACTACAACAATTCAGAAAACATAGAAATCATAAAAAATGGTTAAAAATACATGCCTAATTGAAGGAGATAAGATTTCCAAAATTTAAGCACAAAAATGGATTTTTTCTTTTTGAAATACGGTTGAAGAAAGATGATACAATGGTGTTTAATGTGGTTTTATTTATTATTAACTTTAATTACCTAATTACTTAATTAACCTTTATTAATTTTACAAATTACACAAAATGCCAAGCCATTATAATCCACTATCACTATTATGGCCTAATTACCATGTAAGGACCTCCACTTTAAATTTCTATAGCTATTTAATACCTTTAGTTATTAGAACTTAACTTTTTCAATTTACGCGATTTAGTCTTTTTTATTAGATTAAGCATGTAAACGGTAAAATTTATTAACGAAATTTTTATATAGTATTTCTATCATGCTGTAAACCATAAAATAATAATAAAATAAATTTCATAAATTCAGATTTGTGGTCCCAAAACCATTGTTCTGATTTCACTAGAAATAGGCTGTTACAAAGACAGTATGTTGAACTAGTGTTTCATGATCTTAATCTGGGTATTAGGAGACCTGATATCGAGGCACAACAGTTTGAGCTAAAACATGTTATGTTCCAAATGCTTCAGACAGTGGACCAATTCAGTGGAATGCCTACCGAAGATCCTCACCTTCACTTAAGATTGTTTGTGGAGGTGAGTGATTCTTTCAAGCTAGTTGGAGTACCCGAAGATGCAGTACGATTAAAGTTGTTCCCATATTCGCTAAAGGACAGAGTTCGAGCCTGGTTGAACTCATTTCCACCACATTTCATTACCACATGGCTAGAGTTAGTAGAAATATTCCTTATGAAGTACTTCCCACCTAGCAAGAATGCTAAGTTGCGGAATGAAATTATTACTTTCCAACAAATGGATGACGAGTCCTTGTATGAGGCATGGGAAAGGTACAAAGAATTACTACAGAAGTGCCCCCTCATCATGGAATCCAATATTACATCCAACTTGATACATTCTATAATGGTCTCAATTGTAACACCCCTAACCCGTATCCATCGCCGGAACACGGTTACGGAGCATTACCGAAACATTTAGAAACATTTACAAATAATTCATGCAAGTTACTATTCAAAATCCAAAATCATCTGTAACGTCCCTTAAATGGACCCTCGATGCCCAACATGAGCATTAGAATCGAGTCGGGACTTAATCGAAACCTCTAAGAATTTTTCACAAAATTTCAAAAATTTTCCAAGGTGCAAGCTCACACATCTGTGTGGCCCAAGGGACACACCCGTGTGACCCTAGGACACGCCCGTGCTGCAGGCCTTGTTCTACCCTGTGTAACTCTCTGACTTGTACACACGGTCATGCCACACGCCCGCGTGCTAGGCTGTGCTGTTAATTAATTCATTTCAAAATTTTCACATGGCCAAGACACATGCCCGTGTTCTAGGTCGTGTAGCACACACGACTGAGACGCATGCCCGTGTCTCTGCCTGTGTGCTCAATACTGAGCATTCTTTTTCTCAAAATTAAGGTGCAGGGGACACACGGCCTAACCACACGCCCATGTACCAAGCCGTGTGTCACACACAGTCTAGACACACACCCGTATGAACAAAATAAAGCTATTTCTAGCTTCATTTCTCACCCAAATCACACCAATGACCTGCACTTAAACTCACATCCAAATGCCAACTATTTCAAGCATTCAAGTTAAGAAAACTCTATCATTCAGTATAGCATACCATTACATGCATACATGTTCATAATCTTGCCTTGGTTTAGTCCATATGTTAGGCATAATTTGATCAACTACTTAACACATATGTAGCTACCATAGTATGACATTACAAAAATATCAAAACAAGCCATTACTAGTCATTCCAATGGCTAGATTACAAGCATCATTTATATATACATGCCAATATGGCCAATATAACCTATACATGCCATTCTAACCATAATTGCTTTACCATATTGTACCGATATGGGCGATAGATAGTGTGAGTGATCTTCGCCAAGCTTTCAATCTGACGAGCTTCTGATTTACTCTAAAACATGATAGTTAAATTACCATTTATTCTATTTTGAGGTAACTATGTAAGGCATATTCAATCAATTTGACCTCAAGCCCCACACACATCCTCATTGCCCTTGTTAGTCATACTTTCTATAATAACATCAAAACATATATATGGGCTCAACAACAATCAAGTTTCCAAGCACATATGCTTTCCACAACATGTATGCATTCAACATGCATAATTCATCTCATTATTACAAGTATAATGTCATTCTAGTTCATTTCGAGTTCAGATAATTTCATATCAGAACTTTACTCATATTACTCGGAATATCAAGATCACAATTAGTACACTCAATGTGTATAAGTCTATAATCAAGGATATACATACTCATCAAATAAATTCCATGTACAGTATCATCATTTCATATTTCCATATATCAATTATCACGTATCGTCATTTTCATGAATTTCAGGCCGATATGTGTAATAACTCATTTCTTATTCATATCTTCTCATGTCAAGAACTTTTACTCGTTGAATTTATCTAAAATATCGATGGATACACAGGTAGTACACTCGTGGTGTACAAATCAAGATTCATCAATTTGTATTCAACGGTACCCATAAGGTACTATTTCAGGGAGTATGCTCTCGAGCCACACATGTATACAACAAGATTACCAGTCCAGGCTAAATCCTTTTTATGACATATGCTCTAAGGAGCTTGATTTGGATTACTCGTCCGGGCTAAATCCAATCCATAACATATGCTCGAGAGGACTTATATCAGGATTACTCGTTCGGGCTAAATTCTTTCTATAATGAGGTCAACAGGATTTCTCGTCCTAGCTAAATCCCGTCAGCAACAAATGCATGACCTCATTCATTTCAAAAAATTACATATCCATCAATTTTCTATTTTCTTCAATCGGGATTTAAACATTTTTCTCAAGCATTATTGGCATGTGGTTATTTCATACATCCACAACATTCATAAAATTCAAATAAACACATTCCACATTCATTTCAAACATATAAGTAACATTTTTATCGTTTATCCTTTATCTGGCATTATCATTTAATTTAAACATTTTCATTTATCCGGCTTGATCAAATATGTAATCATTTCACATATTTATGACATTTATACAATTTACATAAACAAAATTAATGCAAGCATGTAAATAAACACAATTTAGTTACACGAACTTACCTCAACAATATTCGTGTACATAAAATCTACTAATCTGACATTTTCCTCTTTCCTCGTTCTAACTCCGAACTTGGTCTGTCCGAATCTATAAGAGTAAATTTAACATCAATTTATCATATTTCTTATTCAAGAGGACTCAATTTTCATCCTAGGCAAAATTACCATTTTGCCCCTAACTTTTCTATAAATTCTCATTTCGTCCCTAGGCTCAGAAACTGAATCTAGTGCAATTTATTCCCTATTCCAAGCCTAACCAAAATGCCACTACAAAATTTACAGCACATTTATTCATTAAAATTTAGAAATTTTTTTATCAAATTTCACAACTTTACATTTTAGTCCCTAAATCATATTTTCATCAAAAATCACTTTGTAAAAGTTGTTTATCTATCAACAACCTTTCATTTTCTACCATAAGTTTCTAATTTTCAGCATATTCATCCATGAACAAAATTTCATACCTTGATAACTTTTCAAATTAATCCCCCAAATAGATAGATTAAGCTATCCCGATTTTAAAAATATCAAAATTACTAAAAATGGAGCTCAATTACTTACCCAAATAAGCTTGATAAGCCTTCTTCCTCTCTCCTACGGTTTCCATGGAAATATTTGGGGAAGATGATCTGAAATTGTTTTCTTTTTCATTTAATTAAATTGTCATTTAATAACTTTTCATCTTTCCAATTTAGTCCTTAGCCTTTTTTTTAGTTTTCCATGGATGAGTCATACCAAAATATCTACATACTTCTCTTTAATGGTCTAATTACCATATAAGGATCTCTAGTTTTGAATTCCATAGCTATTTAATCCTTATACTACTAGAATTCAACTTTTGTATTTTATACAATTTAGTCCTTCCCGTAATTAAACAAATAATCGATAAAAATTTGGTATCAAAATTTTCACATGACTTTGATAACATAATACGGTCCATATAATAAATAAAAATAAATTTTGTTTTCGGCTCGGATTTGTGGTTCTAAAACCATTATTCTGATTTCACTGAAATTGGGCTGTTATATCAATGCTCACACGAGAATGGTAGTAGATGCTTCTGCTAATGGAGCTCTCCTTTATAAGTCTTATAATGAGGCTTACGAAATCATTGAAAGGATTGCCAGCAAAAATTATCAATCGCCAACCAATCGAGTAGCATCAGGAAGATAAGTTGCTGGAGTACATGAAGTGGATACTCTCACTTCACTAGCACCTCACGTATCTTCGATTTCCTCAATGCTTAAAAATTTTACCACTAATGGGTTTAATAGTTTTGCAATACAACCACCCAATCAATTTGAAAATGTAGCCTGTTTTTATTATGGGGAAGGACACTTTTTAAAGAATGTCTATCAAACCCAGAATCCGTGTATTACAAGGGTAACCAGAACTAAAATCGAGGAAGGCAATGATTGCAATCCAATTTTTATAACCCATATTGGTGAAACCACCCTAATTTCTCTTGAAGTAACCAAGGGGCTAGACCTAGTAACACTTATGCCCAACCTAGACCGGCCTAGCCATCTATATTTACCCAACAAGTTCAGAAACAACCTCAAGTTGAAACTTCCAATGGCTTAGAAAACCTGTTGAAGGCATACATAGCGAAAAATGATGCTTTAATCCAATGGCAAGCAGCCACACCTAGAAAACCAAATGGGCCAGCTTGCAACTGAACTTAAAAATTGACCACAAACTGTTTTGCCTAATAATACGGAGAACCTAAGAAATCCAAGAAAAGAACATTGTAAAGCATTAACATCAAGGAGTGGAAAGATATTAAAGCCCAAAACTGTCAAATTTGAAGATGAGGCAGCTGATGCTCAAGATTTAGTGAAAGTTCAAACAAGTGTTAAAATTCCAGCTTCACCAAAACCAGAATTTGTAAAACTCGATAAGGTAATTTCCAAACCAATCAATTCTGATAAACTAACAACTTCATTAGATGCAGAATTGCCATAGAAGACGAATTGACTAGTTCCAGTAAAGAATCCTCCACCACCCTACCCTCAAAGACTTCAGAAGCAAAACATGAAGTCAAGTTCAAAAAAATTTTAGACATACTCAAGCAACATCATATCAACATTCCGTTGGTAGAAGCACTTGAAAAAATGTCAAATTACATCAAATTTATGAAGGATATCCTATCCAAGAAATGAAGACTTGGAGAATTTGAGACGGTAGTTTTGATGAAGGAATGTAGTGCATATCTTTAAGACAAACTACCCCCAAAGTTGAAGGATCCTGGATGTTTGACCATACTTTGCAACATTAGAGCAACGTATTATGGTAAGGCATTATGTGATTTGAATGCAAACATCAACTTGATGCCTATGTCCATATTTAGGAAGTTGGGGATATGTGAAGTTAGACCTACTACAGTTACACTTCAATTAGTATATTGATCCTTAGCACATCCAGAAAGAAAAATCGAGAATGCATTGGTACGTGTAGACAAATTTATTTTTCTTGTTGACTTTGTTATACTATACTTTGAAGTAGATAAAGAGGTTCAAGTCATCTTAGGAAGGCCTTTCCTAGCAACTGGAAGGACCCTTATTGATGTGCAGAAGGGTGATCTTACTGTGCATGTCCAGGACGATTAGGTAACATTTAATGTTTTTAAGTTTATGCAATTTCCTGACGTAGTTGATGATTATTCTACAGTATCCCAATTAGAGGAATTAGTCGTGGAAAGGGAACTCAACTATCTTTAGGACCCATTGGAGCAAATTTTGACATCAAACCCTTCAAGTGATGAAGAGGGGGAGGAATACTTAGCTTTTCTAGAAGCTAATCAAAGGGGATTTAATCTCCAATCCCGCTTTGAATCTTTGGAGTTAGAAAGTAGAGATTATGTCCAACCAAAAGCGTCAATTGAGGAGCCACCTAAATTAGAATTGAAGATACTTCCCTCACATTTAAAATATGTTTATTTATGTCCCTCACCTAAATTAGAACAAAATCGTTAATTGTTTCAGTGGAGTTGACCGAAGAGCAAGAAGAGAAACACATCCTAGTATTGAAACAATTTAAGAAGGCTATCAGATGGACTATAGCCAATATTTGTGGCATTAGTCCATTTGTATGCATGCACAAGATCATTTTTGAAGATGGTGAGAAAGGGACGATTGATGGACAACGAAGACTGAACCCCATCATAAAGGACGTGGTAAAGAAAGAGATCATAAAATGGTTGGATGCAGGTATAATTTACCCCATCTTGGACAGTTCATGGGCAAGTCTGGTCTAATGTGTGTTAAAGAAATAAGGTATTATGGTTGTTGAGAACAAGAATAATGAGCTAATATCGACCAGAACTGTTACAAGATGGAGAATTTGCATTGATTATCGAAAGTTGAATAAGGCACTAGGAAAGACCACTTTCCTTTACTGTTCTTGGACCAGATGCTGGATAAACTCGTAGGGCGGGACTATTACTATTTTCTCGATGGATACTTGGGGTATAATTAGATTATAGTAGCACCAGAAGATCAATACAAAACAACATTCACATGCTCGTATGGTACGTATGCATTTAGATGCATGCCATTTAGTTTATGTAATGCACCTACTACATTTCAAAGATGAATGATGCCTATGTTTACTGACATGGTTGAAAAGTATTTAGAAGTGTTTATGGATTATTTTTTAGTATTCAGAGATACATATGATGATTGCCTAGCCAATCTAGCCAAGATACTAAGGCGATGCGAAGAAACAAACCTCGTACTTAACTAGGAAAAATGTCATTTCATGGTATGAGAAGGTATTATTCTTGGGCATCGAATAACAAGACATGGAATCGAGGTAGATAAAGCAAAGGTAGATGTTATTGAGAAATTCTCACCTCCAACATCTGTAAAGGGTGTTAAGAGATTTTTGGGGCATGTCGATTTCTATCGGAGATTTTTTAAGGATTTTTCCAAAATTGCTAAACCCTTATGCAAATTATTAGAGAAGGACACAGTGTTTAAATTTGATGAAGAGTGTTTAAGAGCTTTCAATAATCTGAATAATTGGTTAGTTTTAGCGCCCATTATCGTCACACCGGATTGGAAATTGCCATTTGAATTTATGTGTGACGTGAGTGACTTCGTGATCGGAGCTATGATGGGCCAGTGTAAAGTTTTTCATTCCATGTAACATCCTGGAATTAGGGGCTCTGCATTATTTTATGCTATTGTGTTGTTGTGTGTTTGTCATGGTTTGTTTGTTAATTTGGTGTGTTTGGGAGTCCCGGAAAGGCTCGGGGTTAAGCTTGAGCCTTAGTAAAAATTTTGTTTTTAGGCACCTCAGGGGAGAGCTAGCTAAGGTAGGCTTTAAGGGAAATTACTTGTGTTTTGTTAACACAAGAAGTGAGGTGGTAAAATGGTAAGGAGACGCCACTTAGAGTGTAGGGAAGTGGCGTTACATGGGAGTAGTAGCAGGGAGGAGGTTCGAATCCCACAAGCCTCACTTTGAAGCTTTATTTTTGCACTTGCGAAGCTAAAGTGGTGGCTTGTGACTGGACTCTCCAAGGTTGTTGGTTGAATGAGTCAAAGACTTCAAATGAATGGCCATGAGGTGATGGTGGGGTTTGAATGGGTCAAACCGATTCAAATTATTGGAAGGGAGTGAATGTAGGAGAAAAATATGGGATTTGATGTTGGTGGAGTGGTGGCCAATTGTGGGAAGCTTGAAGTGAAGATAGAGAATTAAGTTTAGGGCTAGCTTGGGGTATGCCAAATTTAGCTTTGTTTTGAGGTTAGTCTTGTGGCATTTTTGGTTTAGGGAGTGTGTGTGTGCCGTTATGAATGTGAGCACTTTTGAGGTCCATTTTCTGGTAGCATATTCCTTGTAAGTGCCGAAAGTTCATAACCTTATTCATTTTCGGCAAATACTTTATCTTTTATCATGTATTTCTTTTCCCTTCCATCCTCTCTAGAACCGAATCATCTCTGTGATTGCTTGTTGAATCTCTCATCACCATTTCGGATTCTTGCTTGAGCAACTTTTTCTCTTCTTTTGTTTCCTACACTCTATTTCTCCTTAGTCAAACCTTCCCTTGATCATAACACCCTCTTTTCATTTTCTTTTTCCTTCTACTTTGATTCTTTTGGCCGAAACCCTCCTCTCCTCTACTTCTTCTTCTTCTAGCCAAAATTTTGCATCTGTTCTATTGACACCCTCTCATTTATTTTTTTTCTTTTAGCTGAATAGTTCCTGTAACCTAAGCGAATTGGTTTCACTCTGCTTCTGGATTTCTTGAAGGTAATATTTCTTTTCTCTCTTATTGCAAAAAACTGAATCTCTTTCTTCTTTCTTTTCTTTTCAGTTTCTTCTCTAAACTCCTCTATCTCCAATTTCACTAATCGGATTTCTGCTTCTCATTTTCATTTCGAATCATACCGTTTGAGTAGCCTAAGGGTGCAGGGTTACTTTTCTATCGAATCTGCTTTGGCTTTTCATCACATGTTTCAATGCAAGGCCGAACTCCTGTTTCTCTCACAACTCATCTCTGAGTCGAGGCCGAACCAGTTGCTGTGTGGTTTATTATTTTTCAAGGTAATGACCACTTTTTTCGATTCTATTTGACCATAGCCAAATGGATATATTGCTCCTGAGTTATGATTTGCGACTAATATCTTCTCATTTCATCTTTCCTTATTTTGGGACGTTACTCGAAACTCCTCTAGTAGAAGCGTTTGTAGTCCAAAGTCGAAGAGTTGTTATTTGCCGAATCGGATCACTCCATTCAGGATCTTAAGGTAAGGGGTCATCTCGTGATTTTCGGTTATTCATTCCTTTCAAATGTGATATGCCTTAACCAAATTCGTTATTTAGTCAATCTACGCCTCCTTGTGTACTGATCAAAGATTCTCCATGGATGCAAGTGTAAGTCAAACCAAGGAGGGGAGTGTGTCCATAATCCTTACTCCTAACTTTAAGAGACGTGCTGTGTCGGCGGTTCAGGATTTTTCGCTGGGTTGTGGTAGAGAGCCGATGTCTGCTTGGGATAGACAAATAGTTGTTGTCCCTGCTAGTGAAAGCGTCGACATAGAAAGCTTAGTGCTACGTGTTATCAGGTGTGTATTACTCACATGCCTCTTATTTGTTGTGTTATTAACTGTAATGGCCAAAAGTCGAAATGACTGATGTGATAGGCAAAATACCCTTGTGGGTAAGGTTGGAGACACTGGGTAAGTTCTCGATGATCATATTTCTGATTATATGCATGTATGTATGTTCGATGTTAAGCATGTATGAACTAGTTATCTATTACGCATTGTGATTATGATTGCATTCATATTGTGCACGATGTAAAGAGCATAGGCTCGGGATTGAATAAAAGGAGAAGGGAGAATCAGTGACTACTGTCACGAGTGGTCTAAGTACCACGGTGGTTGAAACCATGAATGCGTTAATCAATGACTTGTCTCGATGGTCTAAGACCACAGTGGGTTGGCCCTACAATAATATATTATTGTGACTTTGTCACAAATGGTCTAGGACCACGGTGGTGAAAAAACCACAGTGGCATAATGCCACAGGTATCTGGATGGAGAGCTAAACTGGGTTGGGCTACATTGCATTCATGTGACATATGCCATATTGAGTGGGCTTAGGCCCAGTTTACGTTACACGGGGATTTGCACACTAAGTCTCGATGACACACCCCTTTGCTAATTTTGTAGGTAATCAATAGATGGCTAGTTTTGGAGCCAGGACGGACTTGAGGTGGCCATGCGTTGCGGTTTCTTTAGTAAACTCAAACTTTAATTTAAATTTATTTCTATTTAGAGATTTTTAATTTGTAATAAGGCCGCTTTAACTTTATTTTGGGGTTTGTTTAAATGCCGATTTTATATATGTTATGATTTATCGAAAAATGGGTTTTCTAAAAAAACATAAATAGAGGTTTTCCAAAATTTCAACGAATGGATCACAAGCCATTAATAACAAAACTTGGGATTTTCTTAATATTATAAACACTATTTCTAAAAGATCACGTACCACAACATTTATTTCAATTATCACCTTATAAAGGTCTTCTAAACTCGATTTTATGACACAAACCTATTTTCAACGCCTAATTAACTCAAAGAGAAGATGGTAAGACATGTACAACTTAATCAAATTTTCAATTAGCCTTTGCTTGAACTCTCTAAACAAAATTGTCTTTCCCCAAATTTTGACTTTTTCCCAAAACTTTTTAAATTATCCTTCCTGTAACAATCCAGATTCGATCGTAACATTTTGACCAGGTTTGGGGTGTTACAATTATGGTATCAGAGCCTAGGTTTCAAAAACTCTGCTGTGGGTATGAGGTTCAAAAATGTTTTAAAAGATGGTTTAGAAAATGGTTTAAAAATATATGTGTTTTCTAAAAGCAGGGCACCCGAGTCTCCGGCACCAAATCCGCACTGTAAGTCTTTTGACTATTGGTTGTTTTACATGAAGTAGGTGTAATATGCTATGACTACTTGTATCGAGAAATGTAACTTTAGATACTGAAACCTTAAGTGTGCATGAATGGTCGAGAATTACACATAATACTATTTTCATAAAACTGCTCTGTAATAAACAGTGGAAGAGAACACTAATTCATAAAACTTTTAATCAGATTAAATCGCATTAGTAGTAATGAGTACTAGAGGATGTGGATGCGGTCTGCGAGGCCATAGAAGATGCCGAGATAATGGGGTTGAGCCTTCAAAATCTGAGCATGTGCCGAAAGGTGAGATGCCAGCATCGCCAGTTGTGGAAGTGGACTTTTAGGATCAAACTGGTGGAGACGATGATATGTCTCAGGCTATGTTACGAGTTCTGGAGAGAGTTGCTGGAGCGAGCACGGGACCAGTGGCTCAAAAATCTGTGTCGGAGCGACTTCGAGCTAACGGGGCTAAAGTGTTTAGGGGCATTTTTGGTGTGGCTCCTAATGTAGCCGAGTACTGGTTAGAAGCAGTGGAACGGAGACTGCACCATAGAAAAGAAGCTGAAAGGAGTTGTGTCTCTCCTCCGAGATGAGGCTTACCAATGGTGGCTCACGGTCAAAGATGGTACAGCAGTGGATCACATTACCTGAGACTTCTTTAATTCTATGTTTCAGGGGATATACATTGGGTCGAGCTATGTAGACGCTCAGCGGAAGGCATTTCTTAACTTGGTGTAGGGAAGTAAGTCAGTGGCCGAGTATGAGGATGAATTCCTGCGTCTAAGTCGATATGCCCGAGGTATTGTGTCAACAGATCATGAGCGTTGTACTCAGTTTGAGGATGGCTTGAGGGACGAGTTGCGAGTACTGATAGCTCCGCAACAGGAAAGAGAATTCACTGTTTTGGTAGAGAAGCTAAGATAGCTGAAGAGACAAAGCAATTTGAAAGACAGAACCAGGATAGGGACAAGGGTAGGAATAAGAGAAGTTTTGGACCGTCAAGGTCTATTGGGAATTTTCAAAAGAGGCCTAGGTTGGATGGGCCGAGTCGAGCTATGAGGCTTGTTATTGCTGGTCAGCCATAGTAATATGCTATGTGTGGGAAGTTTCATTTAGAAGAGTGATGGGTAGAAGTAATGGATGCTACAGATGTGGATCAGTGGATCATCGGGTAAGGAATTGTCCGTAAGAGCCCAACAGAGCGAGGCCACTGGGTCAGAATTATGTACAGCCTGGTAGAAGTGGTCAGCAGCCACAGAAAGGTCACATCCGGCCAAAGGAAGAAATGGTTTTGGTCGTGGATGTGGAGCACTGGGTAGAGGTGTTGGGAACACAGATGTAAGACAGCCTGTGTAACATCCTGAAAATGGGTCTATGCATTTTTGATTTAATTATACGAAATGGCATGTCTTATGTGTTATGAATGTATTATGAGCATTTTTAGAAACTTGGAAATGTAAGAAATGATTTAGAAAAGTTAAGTTTCAAAAAGAGGAAAGTGAACATTTTGGAAACTTGGAAATGTTAAGTTAAAAGAGGAAAGTGAACATTTTGGAAACTTAAGTTAAAAGAGGAAAGTGAACATTTTGGAAACCTAGAAATGTATAGAAATGTTAAGTTTAAAAGAGGAAACTAAGGCAAGGAGGTCTTAAGAAAATTAATAGAAGAAATTTGACACAAAAACGGGCTTGGAAAAGTGATAAGGAGGCACCACTTAAAGCCCAAGAATGACGCCACCAAAGATGTGTGCAAGCTTAGGTTCGAGCAAAGCAAGGAGAGCATTTTTGAGAGTGTTTTGCATCTAAATTGGGCTTATGCCCAATTCGTTATTAAAGCTAAACTAATCATAGGAGGCACCACTTAGGTGGATAATTTGGGCCTCAGATGGCCACAAGGAGTCTAATAGAATAAGTTTAAATTCAGCTCATCAAAGGAAGGGATGGACTAAGATCTAGCTAAGACTTTAAGTAATTTTATTTAATTACTTAAAGAGGAAGCAATGGACAGCAATAGGGACTCTTAAGGGAAGAGTTTAATTCTCCTTAAAACTCGGCTAAATAGGTGGATAAATGATGATTTATTTTAGATTATTTTCAAAGAGATAATTGAGGGATTATTCTTTAATTTTTAATTAAAGAGATAAAGCTATCAAAATAGAAGAGTGATGGCCAAGTAAGGGATTCTAAGTTAGTAATTTCGGCTATAAAAGGAAAAGAGGGCCATTCATTCTTTCTTCTAACTCTCTCTCTCTCTGTCGAATTCTCTCTAGCAAGTATCTCCTTTCTTCATTATTTTGCTGTCGAAAATACACCTTGTGTAGTAAACTTCATTACCAAATTGCTCAAACTCTTTTCTTCTTCTTTCATAATCTTCCAAAAGTCGAAAGATTGCTAAAATCAAGGCCATAGTGAATAGTTTTGAGACTTCAAACAAGGGGTTGTCGATCAGATTAAGGGTAAGAACTAGTTATCATTCGATTTTCATCCTTTTCTTTTAAGATTTGTCAAATCTAGGACTAACCCCATTAATATCTTGTTGCCAAAACTTTGAAGAGATCTTTTCGGATTTGTTTAAGTCAACTACAAGAAGGAGAAGTTCTTTCCGAAGGTACACCATAAGTCAGCGTGTTCCCTAGTTATTCGGTGAATTTTGGATTTAAAATCCATAAGGTAAGACATGCGAATATTCGCCAAGGCCTATTTTTGGTGTTTTAGATCTAGTTCATATTTATTCAAAAGTCAAACTAATTTGTTAAAGTGATTTAAAGCTTTGCGAATACAAGAAAGAGTATAGTGAAGATTTGGATTTGGCACCAAGGTAAGTTTTAGTGTACTAATCCTACTAGGATTTGGTTTTATAGCTAAATAGGCTTTATGTTGACATACTAAGGTTGGCGAATGTAGGGACTTGAGATCTAAGGCTTTAGATTGGATTTTCTGGATTTCGTTGAAATTGTTGTTTAATCGGTGTGTACCCTACCCTAAGTTTTAATATGTTCATGGCTATGTTTTAAATTAAATGTGCATGTTTATAAGAATGTGAATATGGCTAAGGTACCATACTATGGTACAAAGTACTAAGGTACGCTTCCTACTCCTACTAGGAATATGAATATATGTTATTTTTAACATGTGAAAAGTGATAAGAATGTGAATTAAGGCATGATTTTGCATATTGTGTATGAAAAATGGGGGCATATGGGTTATAAGAAAAGGGGAAGTTAATGTGGTGACCTAAGACCACGAAATCTGAATGTGGTGACCTAAGACCACGAAATCTAAATGTGGTGACCTAAAACCACGATAAACTGAATGTGGTGACCTAAGACCACGAATTCTAAATGTGGTGACCTAAGGCCACGAATTTTATAAGGCGATGAGCACGCCGATCGCAATGACGCCTTCGATGGTGTGTAGCGGATGGAGGGTTGACTTAATAGTCCCCACTTGCGCAGGATGGTACGGTGGTGTGTAGCGGATGGCATATAGGTTTGGGTTGGGTTGCATCATATTGTTTAAATGTTTTATGAACATGTATGTTATTGTATGCCTGAAATATTAAATTTTAGTGTTGGTTACACATTGAGTCTATTGACTCACCCAGTTGTGGGATTACTTTTCAGGTGACGACCAGTGATGGACCGAGCCGGTAGATGATTAGTGGAAGCTATGTGAAGTTTAGATTTTTCTTCGTTTTGGACTCTTATTATTTTGAGTACTTTGAATTTATTTTTGGGAATTATTTGATGTAATAAGGCCATAGTTGAATTATTCTATTTTACTTCTACTTATCCTGCTACAAAAAAAAAAAAGAGACTAAGTGAATTTATCATGAACTAAACCCTAAATGTTTTGTCACCTAAAGTAAAGGATTTTAATAATGAAATAAACTTGATTTCAACTCAAGCCCAACCCATTCAACAATATTTCTTTCAAAACACACAAGTTTTTCCTAAGTAACAAAAGAATTTGAAACGGTTTACACCGGGGAACATGCCAGATCCAGTCAAGGCTAGTGGGTCGGGTTTGGGGTGTTTCAGCCTGGGTTGGTCTACGCAGCTAAACACCGAGAGGAGGGCGATGCACCAGACGTCATAACTGGTACGTTTCTTATTTTCAGTTTGCCTTTTACTGCACTGATTAATATTGGGTCAACACATTCCTATGTTGCTAGTACGGTGTCTGGAACTCTGAATATAGACTCTGAGATTGCTTCTAGGGAGATGACTGTACTTATCCCTTTAGGACAATCTGTAGTGGTGAACAAACTCTTTAAGAGTGTGCCTCTAGAAGTACAATGGATGGTTTTCCCGACTGATTTGATGGAATTACCGTTCGGCGAGTTTGATTTGATCTTAGGCATGAATTGGTTAGTGAGATATCGAGCAAACTTGGATTGTGTTGCTAAGCGTATGGTGTTAAGGACTTCTGGGGATGATGAGGTGGTAGTGATAGGTGAAAGGAGGAACTACTTGTCCAATGTAGTGTATGCTTTAAAGGCTGAAAGAATGGTGAGAAAAGGATGCAAAGCGTTCTTAACTTTTGTCAGTGCTTTGGAGGCAAGGAAGTTGACTGTAAAGGATGTTAGGACAGTGAAGGAGTTCTCTGATGTTTTTCCAAAAGAGCTTACAAGGTTACCTCCGGATCGCGAGGTGGAATTTGGTATTAATCTTCTTCCGGGAACAATGCCAGTGTCTATTGCCCCATAAAGAATGGTGCCGAAAGAGTTGGTGGAACTGAAAGCCCAAATTCAGGAACTATTGGACCGGGGTTTCATCTGACCCAGTGTGTCACCTTGGGGAGCACTAGTGTTATTTATTAAGAAGAAGGATGGGTCGATGCAGATGTGCATTGACTATAGGCAACTGAACAAGCTGACGATTAAGAACAAGTACCCGCTGCCTAGGATAGATGATCTGTTCGATCAGTTACAAGGCACTTCAGTCTTTTCAAAGATAGACTTGAGGTTAGGTTATCACCAGCTTAAGGTTAAGGAGGCAGATATTCATAAGATAGCTTTTCGAACTCGTTATGGTCACTACGAGTTCTTGGTGATGTCGTTTGGGTTGATGAACGCACCAGCTGCATTTATGGACATGATGAACTGGGTATTCCAACCCTATCTGGACCGGTTTGTCATGGTGTTCATAGACGATATTTTAGTTTACTCAAGTTTGAAAGAGGAACATGATTGGCATCTTCGGGTGGTTCTATAGATTCTAAGAGAAAAGCAGTTGTACGCCAAATTTAGTAAGTGTGAATTTTGGTTAAGTGAAGTTACCTTTTTGGGACATGTTGTGTCTGCTGAAGGAATTAGGGTTGATCCCCAAAAAATTGAGGTCGTATTGGATTGGAAACCGCCTAAGTCTATGGTAGAGATTCGGAGCTTTCTTGGTTTGGCTAGGTATTATAGAAGGTTTGTTGAGGGGTTCTCACTAATAGCTGTACCGTTAACCAAGTTGTTGCGGAAAGGGGTACTGTTTGTCTGGTCTGATAAGCAACAGGAAAGTTTTGAGAAGTTGAAAAGGATCTTAATTGAAGCTCCGATGTTGATTCAGCCTGAGGCTGGGAAGGAGTTTGTCATTTACTGCGATGCGTTGCACACGGGGTTAGGATGTGTGTTGATGCAAGAGGGGAAGGTGGTAGCATATGTGTCTCGGCAATTGAGACCGCATAAGGTGAATTATCCCACGCATGATCTGGAGTTAGCTGCGGTAGTGTTTGCTCTGAAGATGTGGAGACATTACTGTATGGGGAGATGTCCATTATCTACACCGACCACAAGAGCCTGAAATACCTCCTCACCCAAAAGGAGTTGAATTTAAGGCAACGAAGGTGGATTGAGTTGTTAAAGGACTATGAATGTTCGAATGAGTACCACCCGGGTAAAGCTAATATAGTGGCAGATGCGTTGAGTCGTAAGGTGATATTGGACTTGAGGGCAATGTTTGCTCATCTCAGCTTGTATGATGATGGAAGCTTACTAGCTGAACTGTAAGTGAAGCCTTCTTGGGTCAGTCAGATAAAAGAGAAGCAATTATTTGATGAATCACTAAGTTTGAAATTTCAGCCAGTGGCAGGTGGTGAGATAGCAGGTTTTAATGTGAACAGTGATGGGGTATTGTGCTTTCGGGGAAAGACTTATATGCCAAAGGATTCTGAATTGAGACGAAAGATTCTACAAGAAGCGCATAGTAGCCCATACGCTATGCATCTTGGAGGAAGTAAGATGTATCAGGATTTGTAAGAACAGTTTTGGTGGTCGGGTCTGAAGCAAGAGGTGACTGAATTTGTAGGTAAATGCTTGACGTGTCAGCAGGTGAAGGCAGAACACCAATTGCCTTTGGGGATGCTACATCCAGTGAAGATTCCACTTTGGAAGTGGGAGAGGATAACGATGGACTTTGTGAGTGGACTACCCCTTACGCCTACCAAGAAAGATTTGGTGTAGGTGATTGTCGATCGGTTGATGAAGTCCACTCACTTCATACAGGTTCGTGTTGATTATTCATTCTGTGGTTAGCCAAGTCAGATATACCGTAGATTGTGAGGTTGCATGGGTACCGTGTTCATCGACGTATGAGACCCTGTGTTCACATCACGTTTCGGAAGGCGTTGCATCAAGCATTGGGTACAAGACTGGATTTCAGCACAGCATTTCATCCACAGACTAATGGTCAGTCTGAGAGGGTAATTCAAATCTTGGAAGATATGTTGAGAGGTTGTGTCATCGATTTTAGGGGTAGTTGGGAGGAGTTTTTACCGTTGGCAGAATTTGCATACAACAACAGCTATCAAACTAGTATTCAGATGGCACCCTACAAAGCGCTGTATGGTCAGAAGTGTCGCACTCCTACTATCTGGACAGAGTTGGGGGTGCGACAGTTGTTGGGTCCAGAATTGGTTTTAGAAACAGAGGAAAAGGTTAAGTTAATTCAGACTCGGTTGAAGGAAGCTTATGACAGGCAAAAATCGTATGCGGATCTAAAACATAAGGATATAGAATTTGCAGTGGGTGATCAAGTTTTCTTAAAGGTTTCACCGTGGAAGAAAGTTCTAAGGTTTGGACGGAAGGGCAAGTTGAACCCTAGGTTCATTGAGCCTTATCGTGTGTTGAAGCGTGTGGGACCAGTGGCTTACCAGCTCGAGCTACCTTCGGAATTGAAGCAGATTCATGATGTATTCCATGTCTCGATGTTAAGGCGCTACCATTCGAATCCATCTCATATAGTGCCAGTGGAGGAAATTGAAGTGAGACCTGATTTATCTTTTGAAGAGGAACCAGTTCAAATATTAGACCGAGATGTCAAGGTATTGCGAAGGAAAACGGTTCCATTGGTTAAAGTGTTATGGCAGAATCACGATTCAGAGGAGGCTACATGGGAGCCGGAGGATGTGATGCGATAGCAATACCCTCACCTCTTCTGACCGGGTAAATTTTGATGCTGAAATTTCTTTAAGAGGGGTAAAACTGTAACATCCTGGAATTAGGGGCTCTGCATTATTTTATGCTATTATGTTACTGTGTGTTTGTCATGTTTTGTTTGTTAATTTGATGTGTTTGAGAGTCCTGGGAAGGCTCAGGGTTAAGCTTGAGCCTTAGTAAAAATTTTGTTTTTAGGCACCTCAGGGAAGAGCTAGCTGAGGCAGGTTTTAAGGGAAATTACTTGTGTTTTGTTAACACAAGAAGTGAGGTGGTAAAGTGGTAAGAAGATGCCACTTAGAGTGCAGGGAAGTGGCGTCACATGGGAGTACCAGCAAGGAGGAGGTTCGAATCCCACAAGCCTCACTTTGAAGCTTTATTTTTGCTGGAAAGCTAAGGTGGTGGCTTGTGGCTGGACTCTCCAAGGTTGTTGGTTGAATGAGTCAAAGACTTCAAATGAATGGCCATGAGGTGATGGTGGGGTTTGAATAGGTCAAACTGATTCAAATTGTTGGAGGGGAGTGAATGTAGGAGAAAAATATGGGATTTGATTTTGGTGGAGTGGTGGCCGATTGTGGAAAGCTTGAAGTGTGGATAGAGAATTCGGTTTAGGGCTAGCTTAGGGTGTGCCGAATTTAGCTTTGTTTTGAGGTTAGTCTTGTGGCAATTTCGGTTTAGGGAGTGTGTGTGTGCCATTGTGAATGTGAGCACTTTTGAGGTCCATTTTCTAGTAGCCTATTCCTTGTAAGTGCCGAAAGTTCATAACCTTCTTCATTTTCGGCAAATACTTTATCTTTTATCACGTATTTATTTTCGTTTCCACCCTCTCTAGAACAGAATCATCTCTGTGATTGCTAGCCAAATCTCTCATCACCATTTCGGATTCTTGCTTGAGCAACTTTTTCTCTTCTTTTGGTTCCTACACTCTATTTCTCCTTAGCTGAACCTTCCCTTGATCATAACACCCTCTTTTCATTTTCTTTTTCCTTCTACTTTCTATGATTCTTTTGGCCAAAACCCTCCTCACCTCTACTTCTTCTTCTTCTAGCCGAAACTTTGCATCTGTTCTATTGACACCTTTACGTTTGTTTTCTTTCTTTTAGCCGAATAGTTCTTATAACCCCGAGCGAATCGGTTTCACTCTGCTTCTGGATTTCTTGAAGGTAATATTTCTTTTCTCTCTTATTGTAAAAAGCCGAATCTCTTTCTTCTTTCTTTTCTTTTAGGTTTCTTCTCTAAACTTTTCTATCTCCAATTTCACTAATCAAATTTCTACTTCTCCTTTTCATTTCGAATCATGTCGTTTGAGTAGCCTAAGTGTGAAGGGTTACTTTTCTGTGGAATCTGCTTTGGATTTTCATCACCTGTTTCAATGCAAGGCTGAACTCCGATTGCTCTCACAACTCATCTCCGAGTCGAGGCCGAACCAGTTGCTGTGTGGTTTGTTATTTTTCAAGGTAATGACCACTTCTTTTAGGTTCTATTTGACCATAGCCGAATGGCTATGTTGCTCCTCAGTTATGATTTGCAACTAATCTCTTCTCCCTTCATCTTTCCTTATTTTGGGACGTTACTCCGGGAAACTCCTCTAGTCGAAGCGTTTGTAGCCCGAAGTCAGAGAGTTGTTGTTTGCCGAATCGGATCACTCCATTCAGGATCTTAAGGTAAGGGGTCAACTCGTGATTTCCTGTTATTCATTCCTTTCAAATGTGATATGCCTTAACCAAATTTTGTTATTTAGTTAATCTACGCCTCCTTGTGTACTGATCAAATACTCTCTATGGATGCAAGTGTAAGTCAAACCAAGGAGAGGAGTGTGTCCATAATCCCTACACCTAAGTTTAAGAGGCGTGTTGTGTCGGTGGTTCAAGATTTTTCACCAGGCTATGGTAAAGAGCCGATATCTGCTTGGGATAGACAAATAGCCATCGTCCTTGCTAGTGAAAGCGTCGACGTAGAAAGCTTAGTGCTACGTGTTATCAGGTGTGTATTACTCACACGCCTCTTGTTTGTTGTGTTATTAATTGTAATGGCTAAAAGCCGAAATGACTGACGTGATAGGCAAAATACCCTTGTGGGTAAGGTTGGAGACACCGGGTAAGTTCTCGATGATGATATTTCTGATTATATGCATGAATGTATGTTCGATGTTAAGCATGTATGAATTAGTTATCTATTACGCATTGTGATTATGGTTGCATTCATATTGTGCACGATGTAAAGAGCATGGGCTCGGGATTGAATGAAAGGAGAAGGGAGAATCAGTGACTACTGTCACGAGTGGTCTATGTACCACAGTGGTTGAAACCACGAATGCGTTAATCAGTGACTTGTCTCAGTGGTGTAAGACCACAATGGGTTGGCCCTACGTATACGTAATTTATCAGAGATCGTCACAGTAGTCTAAGACCACAGTGGGTTGGCCCCACGATGATATATTATAGTGACTTTGTCACGAGTGACTAATGTCGTGAGTGGTCTAGGACCACGGTTGTAACACCCCAAACCCGGCGCATTCACTACGACCGAATTTGAAATGCTACTGCAGAACACGTTCGAAAATATTCTTACTTAAAAGTAAAAACCGTTAAAAATTTGTTGCCTTTAATAAATCATTTTCGTAATTTAAAACATTCTAAGTAAAAATTAAGTGGTTATAAAAATACCGGATTCAAAACTTTATTATGACTTTTGAGATTTAAATAGCTTTTAAAATTAAACTTACAAAATATTAACTTAATTACAAATCCAACCGAAACATAGCAAAAATTCAAATACTTTAAGTGGCCCTTATTACAAAAACAAATAATTAATCAAAGCACTTAATAATAAATTGCATGGAATAAAATGTCTTTCGCATGGGCCACCTTGTATCCTCTCCAAACCCGGCCCAAGCATCACTGCGATGTTAATAAAATTTGGGTGAGTCATATGCACTCGATGTGCAATTAGACCACTTGAATTCCACCCACATGTCAAACCACATATTTACCCACATGTCGATATTAATGCAACATTATTCACATGAGTTCACTTATTGGGCTTGGCCCACATTCACATCAATAGAGTTCACATATTGGGCTTGGCCCATAACCATATCACATTCTTATAATAGGTAATTAACCACATGTTTCCACATACCGGGCTTGGCCCATTTCCACATTAATCCACATATCATATCTTGGGCTCGGCCCATTTTCACATATATTCATATCACATGTTATGCAATTATGAAACCCAACCCACCTAGGGTCCATCCTCTACACACCCCCGTATCCAAATTTACCACACACCAGGGGATTATTAAATCACCCTCACTTTTTTACTCCAATAAGGCAACAAATGTCATCCACGCGAACTTAATCGCAAATAATCCACAACGTGACCTCTGTCAACGTCAATCCACGATGTAGCCAAAGCTAACATCAAAACCATAATGAGCATAAAGCCATCAATAACCACGATATGGCACATAGCCTATATCAACCACGATGAGGCACAGAGCCATTCATCAAACCACGCATCAAGTACACCCCGCCCTTCTTTCATAACCCACCCATGCACATGCAACATAAAATAATGCCATGATAATAATGCATGTATATGTTATTTAGCATATCACACTTATACAAATTAATAACCACATCACATTCAAATTTAGAACTTACCGGATTGTTGACATACCCCTTGAGGGTATCCATATCACAAATTACCACTACACTGGTTAGCACATTCATAACATATACACATATCACATACAATCATATATCTCGAAAAACGGTAGTCTAACTACACACCTGATCACTTGTAGAACTACACTTTCAAATCGACGCTATCACTAAGTGACACTCTGACTATCCGCCTACTTTGTTGTTACGACGGCCCACACCGGTGGCCAATCCCTAACAAAGCAGAGCTCTCCTCTTGAACTTAGGAATAGGGACTAACCTTGTCCTCCTTGGTAGTATTCGCCTCCATAATGATACTTAATCGGATCAAGCGGTTAATCACTACTACTTTAATATATCAAATCAAATTTACACTTACTAAATATCCTTACCAAAATAAATCTTGAATCCAAAGCTTGCTAAACACTTCTGTCGATTTGTCCCTAGAAACCAAGGTACACAATCGGTCATCACTTATACCAATATATAGCCTCAAACCTGATATCAACCCTTCCTTACCTTGCTTGCTTTGATGAATCAAATCCCAAAACTCCTTAGTACACCCTTACCGTTAGCTACGTAACAAAAACACTTATTATGGCACTAAAGCCATTCGCCATCTCACATAAATCTAAGCCCACTCATGGATTTGGCACATCCATGAAGAGAAGAATAAAATCGATTGCTTAAAGAAATACTTACCACTATCGCTTCCTTGAGAGACAAAGAGAATAGTCGACAAGAGGAAAAGTGCACGACTTCGCTTTTGAGACTTCTGACAAAAGAAGGAGAATAAGGGCTCTTGAGATTCGGTTATGGCTTTTAATAAAATAAAAATACAAATAGAGGAATGATCACTTACCAGATTCGGCTAAGCCTCCAAATGAGGTTGGAATATTCGGCTATCACAAGTATATTTCGGCTTTTGAGAAACTTATGAGAAGAATAGAAGAGTTTGAAGTATTTTGGTAATGGCAACAAAGGGAAATTCAGCTTCAAAGAGATAAAAAGGATTTTGGGGTTGAAAGAAATTAAAGAATAAGAAGTGAGAGTAGTGGAATTTTGGCACACACTAAAAGGAAGAAAAAGAACCCGAAAACACCTATAACCCCCTTTAAATAGTTTTGGCCCTATCTCCTCTTCATGGCCGAATTTGCTTACCCAAAAGAGCCCCATACTTGGCCACCACGTCAACTCATTATCATATCCCAATTTAATTTCCTACTTTATCTCTTCAACACCCATTCAAATTAAATTGAATTTAATCTACAATTATCCACACTAACAAAATAAATAAAGAATAGTCCAACCTTTATCTCTTATCCTATCATTTAAAAATAATTTGAAGTAAACATATCTTTATCCCTTCCTTCCAGCCGAAAATTAAAATAAAAACAACAAGCTTTTATCCTTACCTAATTATAAAAAATAAAACAACCATTATCTCTTACTTTCTAGCCAAATTTTAAAAGAATTAAACCAGCATTATCTTTGCTCACTTGAGAGTCCATAAGTCGTCCACTAGCTCTCTCTCCCTTAATGCCAACATGCATAAAAAAACCTCAAAATTTTGCTTCCCTTACGTCTTGAACTCATGACCTGCACCAAGCCCCTTTAACGCAAGCTTTAACGCCCTAAGCCACTCTGCCAAGGCATTTTTTTATGACATAAACTCGCCCCAATTTCTTTTAAGGCCCCTTCACCTTGCTCCCACCTTAACGCCAAAAGCAAAAATAAAACACTACTTGCTGCCACCGTGTTTCGAACCAAGGCCCTTGTTGGCATTATTTCCAGGCCCTTAAGTGGCGCCATTAAGCCACTTTACCAAGCCCCTTTTCATGTCCAAACACTCCCACAATTTTCCTTAAGGCCTCCTTAGCCCAACGCCAAAAATAAAAAGTCTCCAATGCTTCCCACATTGCTCGAACCTCCTCCCCCTTGGCACTCCCTTTGATGCAACTTTCCCCCTTGCACCCTTGCACCTTCATGCCACTTTACCACATGGTTCCTTGTGTCTTAAACTCCCTAAAACTTTTCTTAAGACCTCTTTCACCTAGTTTCCCCTTTTTACACCTAAATCCAGAAATTTTTCCAAAGCATTCCCTTATATTTGAAAGTTCCCGAAACCCTTAAAACATATCCAAACATACTCCAAGCCTACTATCACTCAAACTATGCACGAACGCATAACCCCTAATCTAGGATGTTACAGTTCTACCCTCCTTAAAAATAATTTCTTCTTCGAAATTACTTACTATCGAATAGTCGAGCATCCTTAAATCATCACACTACTCTACTGCTGCGCACTCTGATCTAACACATTTCTTAGATACTATCTCAAGGTTCGCATTCAAAGTTCCCTACATTTCACTAGCATACAAACACGAACTATCTCTATAATAATCAAGGCAATAAAGAGATTCTAGGATTAGGGAACATACCCGATCCTCTTTGGTCCAACTTCCTCCTTGTTATGACTGATTGCCTAAGCCAACCTTGCTTGCCTTGCATCTGAACCTTCAGCACCTCTGCTTGGGGTTCCATGCCCTTGGCCTCGAGCCTTATCCATCACTTGAGGACATTTCTTAACCAAATGAGCCTTAGATCCACACTGGAAACATTCCTTACTATTTCCCCAACATTCTCCTACATGAGCTCTCCCACATTGAGCACATAATCGACTTCGATTCTCAGCAACTGGTACAGGTGCACGTACAAAATTCTCGATCCTTGGCCTTTTCTGAAAATCTCCAGATAACTCTGACGATCCAAAGCTTCTCTTATTTCGGTTCCTATTCTTTTCTCGGTTCTGTCTCACAGACTTCTTAACTTCCTCAGCTATCCGAGCCTTCTCCACTAGAATAGCAAAGTCTCGTTCTCTCTGCGGAGTAATCAACACTCGCAGCTCATCTCGCAATCCATCTTCGAATCGGACACACCTTTCGTAATCATTAGCCACGATCCCCTTGGCATACTGACTTAACCGCACAAATTCGGCTTCATACTCCGCTACCGACATACTTCCTTATACCAAGTTTAGGAACGCTTTCCTTTGCGAGTCTAAATAACTAGCTCCCACATACTTTCCTTCAAACTTAACCTTAAAATACCCCCAATCCAATCGATCCGCAGGGGTACCTTGCCTGACAGTGAGCCACCATCGATAAGCTTCATCTCGGAGCAACGAGACAGCACCTTAAAGCTTTTCCTTAGCAGTTAAATCCAAATCGTCCATAATCCTTTCAACTGCTTCTAGCCAATATTCCGCCACGTTCGGAGCTACTCCTGACACTCCTCTAAAAATCTCAACTCCATTTGACTTAAGTCTTTCAGGCACTGATTTTTGGGTTCTATTGCCCACATTAACTCCCGCGACTCGCTCTAGCACTCGCAGCATAGCTAATGATACTGCGTCATCTCCTCCGATCGATCTTGATCCTCCGCTACCATCGTTGGCAAGACATCACTTTCGACCCATGGTCGACCTCTTTGGTTTCGACACTATCACTTTACCTCGACCACGTCCACTAGAATTCATTACTAACGTCGTGATTTAATCTGACTAGAAAGTTTTATGCGTTAGTACTTTGTTCCACTGTTTATCCACAAACAGTTTTATGAAAAGGAGTTTAATAGTGGTTCTCTCGATCAAACAAAGTCTCAGTTCAAGTTCACTATTCTAATTCAGAGATTCACATTCACATTCACATTAATCCATCTTGATAGAGACACATTCATTCATCATTAACATTCAATCACACTTCCATGGGCATTTTTGACCATACCCAACCCAGGGGTAATTTCGTCATTTTTCCTACAAGGGTATTTTGGTAATAAATCAGGGTTAATTCGAAAATATTTTACAAATCAAAGGTATTTCAAAATTTACAAAACCTCGGGGGTTATCCTGAAAATTTATTTTCCAAATCAGAGGTGCTACAAAAATTTTAGAAATCAGGGTTATTTCAAAAATTTTGGAAGTCAGGGGCATTTTCGTAAATTTTCCAAATCAGGGTATCTTGATATTTGTAAAATAGAAGTTTCTGGTATTTTTGAAAATCTTAAAAACTAAGGGTATTTTAGTAATTTACAACATAGGGGTATTTTAGTAATTTCCCAAATCAAAGTACCTTGAATTTTTCGTAAAATAGAGTTTTTGGACACATCTGCAAAATAGAGAAATTTTACTAAAATCGAGGGTAATATGGTAATTTTAGAAACCAATGGCATTTTTGTAATTTTACAGCCAGGGGTAATTTTGTAAATTTGTAAATCAGAAATATTTCAGGAAAATTTATCAAAATAATCTTTTCAAATCAAGAGGGTAACTTAGAAATTTTAAAACTAGGGTTTCCATAAAAATACGGCTAGTCCCTTTCGGGTTTTAGTTAGGGGTTTAGCCCGTGATTAAGTCCTCTTAGTTAGGGTGAACCGAGGCTACGCACCAGGTAGGATTCGAGTAAAGAGGAGGTGAGTCACGCGGACTGCTTAAATACCAAGCTCCCATCGAAACCAATCCTAGACATGCGTACCATGGTTGCCACACCCTAACTCGGTGACTTTAATCATGGGTTTGTTTAGTTAGGCATTTAAGTCTTATGTTTTTGTTGGGGTAACTAGTCCTAGGGTTCAAATACTTATCATACTAATCTACGTTGCCATAAAAGCCCCTATATTTCACATATTCAAATCAGTTCAGAAGTTAGAAGTACTTGCCTGGTGGACTGCGGGTCGGAGACTTAGTGGGTCATGCCAGAAAACCTGCTTATTTCACAAAAATTCTTTTTCGGCTTATCTTTGAAAATGTTTTGGGCCTTAAACCCAAGGTCGAGAGTTTAAAGCTGGCTCGATACTAAATCAGAACACCCCAAACTCGGCCCATTCACTATGATCGAATTTGAAATGCTACTGCGAAACACGTTCAAAAATATTCTTACTTAAAAGTAAAACCGTTAAAAATTTGTTGCCTTTAATAAATCATTTTCGTAATTTAAAACATTCTAAGTAAAAATTAAGTGGTTATAAAAATACCGGATTCAAAACTTTATTATGACTTTTGAGATTTAAATAGCTTTTAAAATTAAACTTACAAAATATTAACTTAATTACAAATCCAACCGAAACATAGCAAAAATTCAAATACTTTAAGTGGCCCTTATTACAAAAACAAATAATTAATCAAAGTACTTAATAATAAATTGCATGGAATAAAATGTCTTCTGCATGGGCCACCTTGTATCCTCTTCAAACCCGGTCCAAGCATCACTGCGATGTTAATAAAATTTGGGTGAGTCATATGCACTCGATGTGCAATTAGACCATCAATTCCACCCACATGTCAAACCATATTTACCCACATATCGATATTAATGCAACATTATTCACATGAGTTCACTTATTGGGCTTGGCCCACATTCACATCAATAGAGTTCACATATTGGGCTTGGCCCATAACCATATCACATTCTTATAATAGGTAATTAACCACATGTTTCCACATACTGGGCTTGGCCCATTTCCACATCAATCCACATATCATATACTGGGCTCGGCCCATTTTCACATATATTCATATCACATGTTATGCAATTATGAAGCCCAACCCAGCCTAGGGTCCATCCTCTACACACCCCCGTATCCAGCCTACCACACACCAGGGGATTATTAAATCACCCTCCCCTTTTTACTCCAATAAGGCAACAAATGCCCTCCACAACTTAATCGTAAATAATCCACAACATGACCTCAGTCAACGTCAATCCACGATGTAGCCAAAGCTAACATCAAAACCACGATGAGCATAAAGCCATCAATAACCACGATATGGCACATAGCCTATATCAACCATGATGAGGCACAGAGCCATTCATCAAACCACGTACTCGAAGTACACCCTGTCCTTCTTTCATAACCCACCCATGCACATGCAACATAAAATAATGCCATGATAATAATGCATGTATATGTTATTTAGCATATCACACTTATACAAATTAATAACCACATCACATTCAAATTTAGAACTTACCGGATTGTTGACATACCCCTTGAGGGTATCCATATCACAAATTACCACTGTGCCGGTGGTTAGCACATTCATAACATATACACATATCACATACAATCATATATCCCGAAAAACGGTAGTCTAACTACACACCTGATCACTTGTAGAACTACGCTTTCGAAATCGACGCTATCACTAAGTGACACTACTACTATCCGCCTACTTTGTTGTTCGACGCCGCCCACACCGGTGGCCAATCCCTAACAGAAGAGACTGATCTCCTCTTGAACTTAGGAATAGGGACTACCCCTTGTCCTCTTTGACTGGTATTTGCCTCCATAACGATACTTGATCAGATCAAACAGTTAATCACTACTACTTTAATATATCAAATCAAATTTACACTTACTAAATATCCTTACCGAAATAAATCTTGAATCCCGAAAGCTTGCTATACACTTCTGTCGATTTGTCCCTAGAAACCAAGGTACACAATCGGTCATCACTTATACCAAATATATAGCCTCAAACTTGATATCAACACTTCCTTACCTTGCTTGCTTTGATGAATCAAATCTCGAAAACTCCTTAGTACACCCTTACCGTTAGCTACAGAACAAAAACACTTATTATGGCACTAAAGCCATTTGGCCATCTCACATAAATCTAAGCCCACTCATGGATTCGGCACATCCATGAAGAGAAGAATAAAACCGATTGCTTAAAGAAATACTTACCACTATCGCTTCCTTGGAGAGACAAAAGAGAATAGTCGACAAGAGGGAAAAGTGCCTGACTTCCGGCTTTTGAGACTTGCGATAGAAGAAGGAGAATAAGGGCTCTTGAGATTCAGTTATGGCTTTTAATAAAATAAAAATGCAAATAGAGGAATGATCACTTACCAGATTCGGCTAAGCCTCCAAATGAGGTTGGAATATTGGCTATCACAAGTATATTTGACTTTTGAGAAACTTATGAGAAGAAGAGAAGAGTTTGAAGTATTTTGGCAATGGTAACAAAGGAAATTTGGCTTCAAAGAGATAAAAGGATTTTGGGGTTGAAAGAAATTAAAGAATAAGAAGTGAGAGTAGGAGAATTTCGGCACACACTAAAAGGAAGAAAAAGAACCCGAAAACACCTATAACCCCCTTTAAATAGTTTCGGCCCTTTTTCCTCTTCATGGCTAAATTTGCTTACCCAAAAGAGCCCCATACTTGGCCACCACGTCAACTCATTATCATATCCCAATTTAATTTCCTACTTTATCTCTTCAACACCCATTCAAATTAAATTGAATTTAATCTACAATTATCCACACTAACAAAATAAATAAGGAATAGTCCAACCTTTATCTCTTATCCTATCATTTAAAAATAATTTGAATTAAACATATCTTTATCCCTTCCTTCCAGCCGAAAATTAAAATAAAAACAACAAGCTTTTATCCTTACCTAATTATAAAAATAAAACAACCATTATCTCTTACTTTCCAAATTAATTTTAAAAGAATTAAACCAAGATTATCCTTGCTCACTTGAGAGTCCATAAGTCATCCACTAGCTCTCTCCCCTTAATGCCAACATGCATAAAAAACCTCAAAATTTTGCTTCCTTGTGTCTTGAACTCATGACCTGCACTAAGCCCCTTTAACGCAAGCTTTAACGCCCAAGCCACTCGCCAAGGCATTTTTTGTGACATAAACTCGCCCCAATTTCTTTTAAGACCTCCTTCACCTTGCTCCCCTAAACGCCTAAAAGCAAAAATAAACACTACTTGTTGCCATTGTGAGCCAACTAAGGCCCTTGTTGGCGTTATTTCTGGGCCCTTAAGTGGCGCCATTAAGCCACTTTACCAAGCCCCTTTTCATGTACAAACACTCCCACAATTTTCCTTAAGGCCTCCTTAGCCCAACGCCAAAAATAAAAAGTCTCCAATGCTTCCCACATTGCTCGAACCTCCTCCCCCTTGGCACTCCCTTTGACGCAACTTTCCCCCTTGCACCCTTGCGCCTTCATGCCACTTTACCACATGGTTCCTTGTGTCCTAAACTCCCTAAAACTTTTCTTAAGACCTCTTTCACCTAGTTTCCCCTTTTACACTTAAATCTAGAAATTTTTCCAAAGCATTCCCTTATATTTGAAAGTTCCCGAAACCCTTAAAACATATCCAAACATGCTCCAAGCCTACTATCACTCAAACTATGCACGAACGCATAACCCCTAATCTAGGATGTTACAGTTCTACCCTCCTTAAAAATAATTTCGTCCTCGAAATTACTTACTATCGAATAGTCGAGCATCATTAACTCATCACACTACTCTACTGCTGCGCACTCTGATCTAACACATTTCTTAGATACTATCTCAAGTTTCGCATTCAAAGTTCCCTATATTTCACTAGCATACAAACACAAACTATCGCTATAATAATCAAGGCAATAAAGAGATTCCAGGATTAGGGAACATACCCGATCCTCTTTGGTCCAACTTCCTCCTTACTATGACTGATTGCCTAAGCCAACCTTGCTTGCCTTGCATTTGAACCTTCAGCACCTCTGCTTGGGGTTCCATGCCCTTGGCCTCGAGCCCTATCCATCACTTGAGGACATTTCTTAACCAAATGAGCCTTAGATCCACACCAGAAACATTCCTTACTATTTCCCCAACATTCTCCTACATGAGCTCTCGCACATTGAGCACATAATTGACTTCGATTCTCAGCAACTGGTACAGGTGCACGTACAGAATTCTCGATCCTTGGCCTTTTCTTAAAATCTCCAGATAACTCTGACGATTCAAAGCTTCTCTTATTCTGGTTCCTATTCTTTTCCCGGTTCTGTCTCACAGACTTCTTAACTTCCTCAGCTATCCGAGCCTTCTCCACTAGAATAGCAAAGTCCCGTTCTCTCTGCGGAGTAATCAACACTCGCAGCTCATCTCGCAATACATCTTCGAATCGGACACACCTTTCGTAATCAGTAGCCACGATCCCCTTGGCATACTTACTTAACCGCACAAATTCTGCTTCATACTCCGCTACCGACATACTTCCTTGTACCAAGTTCAGGAACGCTTTCCTTTGCGAGTCTAAATAACTAGCTCCCACATACTTTCCTTCAAACTTAACCTTAAAATACCCCCAATCCAATCGATTCGCAGGGGTACCTTGCCTGACAGTGAGCCACCATCGATAAGCTTCATCTCGGAGCAACGAGACAGCACCTTAAAGCTTTTCCTCAGTAGTTAAATCCAAATCGTCCATAATCCTTTCAACTTCTTCTAGCCAATATTCCGCCACGTTCGGAGCTACTCCTGACACTCCTCTAAAAATCTCGGCTCCGTTTGACTTAAGTCTTTCAAGCACTGATTTTGGGTTCCATTGCCCACATTAACTCCCGCGACTCGCTCTAGCACTCATGAAGATAGCTAACGACATGCGTCATTTCCTCCATCGATCTTGATCCTCCGCTACCCTTCTTTGGCGGCAGACATCACTTTCTGACCCATGGTTAGACCCTACTGGTTTTGACACTGTCACTTTACCTCGACCACGTCCACTAGAATTTATTACTAACGTCGTGATTTAGTCTGACTAGAAAGTTTTATGCGTTAGTACTTTATTCTACTATTTATCCACGAACAATTTTATGAAAAGGAGTTTAATAGTGGTTCTCTCGATCAAACAAAGTCTCAGTTCAAGTTCACTATTCTAATTCAGAGATTCACATTCACATTCACATTAATCCATCTCGATAGAGACACATTCATTCATCATTAACAATCAATCACACTTCCATGGGCATTTTTGACCATACCTAACCCAAGGGTAATTTAGTCATTTTCCTACAATGGTATTTTGGTAATAAATCGGGTTAATTCAAAATATTTTACAAATCAAAGGTATTTTTAATTTACAAAACCTCGGGGTTATCCCGAAAATTTGTTTTCCAAATCGGAGGTGTTGCAAAAATTTAGAAATCGGGGTTATTTCGATAATTTTGGAAGTCAGGGGCATTTTCATAAAATTTCCAAATCAGGGTATCTTGATATTTGGAAAACAGAAGTTTCTGGTATTTTTAAAAATCTTAAAAACTAAGGGTATTTTAGTAATTTACAACAAAGGGGTATTTTAGTAATTTTCGCAAATCAAAGTACCTTTAATTTTTCGTAAAATAGAGTTTTTGGACACTTTTGTAAAATAGAGAAATTTTACTAAAATCGAGGGTAATATGGTAATTTTAGAAACCAATGGCATTTTTGTAATTTTACTGACCGTGGTATTTTGTAAATTTGTAAATCAAAAATATTTCGGAAAATTTATCAAAATAATCTTTTCAAATCAAGAGGGTAACTTAGAAATTTTAAAACTAGGGTTTCTAAAAATATGGCTAGTCCCTTTCGGGTTTTAGTTGGGGTTTAGCAGTGATTAAGTCCTCTTAGTTAGGGTGAACCGAGGCTACGCACCAGGTAGGATTCGAGTAAAGAGGAGGTGAGTCACGCGGACTGCTTAAATACCAAGCTCCCACCGAAACCAATCCTAGACATGCGTACCATGGTTGCCACACCCTAACTCGGCGACTTTAATAATGGGTTTGTTTAGTTAGGCATTTAAGTCTTATGTTTTTGTTGGGGTAACTAGTCCTAGGGTTCAAATACTTATCATACTAATCTACGTTGCCATAAAAGCCCCTATATTTCACATATTCAAATCACTTCAGAAGTCAGAAGTACATATCTGGTGGACTGCGGGTCGGAGACTTAATGGGTCATGCCAGAAAACCTGTTTATTTCACAAAAATTCTTTTTGGGCTTATCTTTGAAAACATTTTGGGCCTTAAACCCAAGGCCGAGAGTTTAAAACTGGGCTCTGATACCAAACTGTAACACCCCAAACCCGGCCCATTCACTATAACCGAATTTGAAATGCTACTGCGGAACACGTTCGAAAATATTCTTATTTAAAAGTAAAAATCGTTAAAAATTTGTTGCCTTTAATAAATCATTTTCGTAATTTAAAACATTCTAAGTAAAAATTAAGTGGTTATAAAAATACCGGATTCAAAACTTTATTATGTCTTTTGAGATTTAAATAGCTTTTAAAATTAAACTTACAAAATATTAACTTAATTACAAATCCAACCGAAACATAGCAAAAATTCAAATACTTTAAGTGGCCCTTATTACAAAAACAAATAATTAATCAAAGTACTTAATAATAAATTGCATGGAATAAAATGTCTTCTGCATGGGCCACCTTGTATCCTCTCCAAACCCGGTCCAAGCATCACCTGCGATGTTAATAAAATTTGGATGAGTCATACAGACTCAGTGTGCAATTAGACCACTGAATTCCACCCACATGTCAAACCACATATTTACCCACATGTCAGATATTAATGCAACATTATTCACATGAGTTCACTTATTGGACTTGGCCCACATTCACATCAATAGAGTTCACATATTGGGCTTGGCCCATAACCATATCACATTCTTATAATAGGGTAATTAACCACATGTTTCCACATACTGGGCTTGGCCCATTTCCACATTAATCCACATATCATATACTGGGCTCGACCCATTTTCACATATATTCATATCACATGTTATGCAATTATGACGCCCAACCTAGCCTAGGGTCCATCCTCTACACACCCCCGTATCCAGCCTACCACACACCAGGGGATTATTAAATCACCCTCCCCTTTTTACTCCAATAAGGCAACAAATGCCGTCCACGCGAACTTAATCGTAAATAATCCACAACATGACCTCAGTCAACGTCAATCCACAATGTAGCCAAAGCTAACATCAAAACCACGATGAGCATAAAGCCATCAATAACCACGATATGGCACATAGTCTATATCAACCACGATGAGGCATAGAGCCATTCATCAAACCACATACTCGAAGTACACCCTGTCCTTCTTTCATAACCCACCCATGCACATGCAACATAAAATAATGCCATGATAATAATGCATGTATATGTTATTTAGCATATCACACTTATACAAATTAATAACCACATCACATTCAAATTTAGAACTTACCGGATTGTTGACATACGCCTTGAGGGTATCCATATCACAAATTACCACTGCACTGGTTAGCACATTCATAACATATACACATATCACATACAATCATATATCCCAAAAAACGGCAGTCTAACTACACACCTGATCACTTGTAGAACTACGCTTTCGAAATCGACGCTATCACTAAGTGACACTACGGCTATCTGCCTACTTTGTTGTTCTAACGCTGGCCCACACCCCGGTGGCCAATCCCTAACAGCAGAGACTGTTCTCCTCTTGAACTTAGGAATAGGGACTACCCATTGTCCTCCTTGACTGGTTTTCGCCTCCATAACAATACTTAATCAGATCAAACAATTAATCACTACTATTTTAATATATCAAATCAAATTTACACTTACTAAATATCCTTACCGAAATAAATCTTGAATCCCGAAAGCTTGCTATACACTTCTGTCGATTTGTCCCTAGAAACCAAGGTACACAATCGGTCATCACTTATACCAAATATATAGCCTCAAACCTGATATCAACACTTCCTTACCTTGCTTGCTTTGATGAATCAAATCCCGAAAACTCCTTAGTACACCCTTACCGTTAGCTACAGAATAAAAACACTTATTATGGCACTAGAGCCATTCGGCCATCTCACATAAATCTAAGCCCACTCATGGATTCGGCACATCCATGAAGAGAAGAATAAAACCGATTGCTTAAAGAAATACTTACCACTATCGCTTCCTTGGAGAGATAGAAGAGAATAGTCGACAGAGGGAAAAGTGCCTGACTTTTGGCTTTTGAGACTTACGACAGAAGAAGGAGAATAAGGGCTCTTGAGATTCGGTTATGGCTTTTAATAAAATAAAAATACAAATAGAGGAATGATCACTAACCAGATTCGGCTAAGCCTCCAAATGAGGTTGGAATATTCAGCTATCACAAGTATATTTCGGCTTTTGAGAAACTTATGAGAAGAAGAGAAGAGTTTGAAGTATTTTGGCAATGGTAACAAAGGGAAATTTGGCTTCAAAGAGATAAAAAGGATTTTGGGGTTGAAAGAAATTAAAGAATAAGAAGTGAGAGTATGAGAATTTTGGCACACACTAAAAGGAAGAAAAAGAACCCGAAAACACCTATAACCCCCTTTAAATAGTTTCGGCCCTATTTCCTCTTCATGGCTGAATTTGCTTACCCAAAAGAGCCCCATACTTGGCCACCACGTCAACTCATTATCATATCCCAATTTAATTTCCTACTTTATCTCTTCAACACCCATTCAAATTAAATTGAATTTAATCTACAATTATCCACACTAACAAAATAAATAAGGAATAGTCCAACATTTATCTCTTATCCTATCATTTAAAAATAATTTTAATTAAACATATCTTTATCCCTTCCTTCCAGTCGAAAATTAAAATAAAAACAACAAGTTTTTATCCTTACCTATTTATAAAAAATAAAACAACCATTATCTCTTACTTTCCAGCCTTAAAAGAATTAAACCAGCATTATCCTTGCTCACTTGAGAGTCCATAAGCCGTCCACTAGCTCTCTCTCCCTTCATGCCAACATGCATAAAAAAACCTCAAAATTTTGCTTCCCTTGCGTCTTGAACTCATGACCTGCACCAAGCCCCTTTAACGTAAGCTTTAACGCCCTAAGCCACTCTGCCAAGGCGTTTTTTTGTGACATAAACTCGCCCCAATTTCTTTTAAGACCTCCTTCACCTTGCTCCCCCCTTAACACCAAAAGAAAAAATAAAACACTACTTGTCTTTGTAGTGTTTCGAACCAAGGCCCTTGTTGGCGTTATTTTCAGGCCCTTAAGTGGCGCCATTAAGCCACTTTACCAAGCCCCTTTTCATGTCCAAACACTCCCACAATTTTCCTTAAGGCCTCCTTAGCCCAACGCCAAAAATAAAAAGTCTCCAATGCTTCCCACATTGCTTGAACCTCCTCCCCCTTGGCACTCCCTTTGACGCAACTTTCCCCCTTGCACCCTTGCGCCTTCATGCCACTTTACCACATGGTTCCTTGTGTCCTAAACTCCCTAAAACTTTTCTTAAGACCTCTTTCACCTAGTTTCCCCTTTTTACACCTAAATCCAAAAAATTTTCCAAAGCATTCCCTTATATTTGAAAGTTCCCGAAACCCTTAAAACATATCCAAACATACTCCAAGCCTACTATCACTCAAACTATGCACGAACGCATAACCCCTAATCTAGGATGTTACAGTTCTACCCTTCTTAAAAATAATTTCGTCCTTGAAATTACTTACTATCGAATAGTCGAGCATCCTTAACTCATCACACTACTCTACTGCTGCGCACTCTGATCGAACACATTTCTTAGATACTATCTCAAGGTTCGCATTCAAAATTCCCTACATTTCACTAGCATACAAACACAAACTATCTCTATAATAATCAAGGCAATAAAGAGATTCCAGGATTAGGGAACATACCCGATCCTCTTTGGTCCAACTTCCTCCTTGCTATGATTGATTGCCTAAGCCAACCTTGCTTGCCTTGCATCTGAACCTTCAGCACCTCTGCTTGGGGTTCCATGCCCTTGGCCTCGAGCCCTATCCATCACATGAGGACATTTCTTAACCAAATGAGCCTTAGATCCACACCGGAAACATTCCTTACTATTTCCCCAACATTCTCCTACATGAGCTCTCGCACATTGAGCCATAATCGACTTCGATTCTCAGCAACTGGTATAGGTGCACGTACAGAATTCTCGATCCTTGGCCTTTTCTTAAAATCTCCAGATAACTCTGACGATCCAAAGCTTCTCTTGTTCCGGTTCCTATTCTTTTCTCGATTTTGTCTCACAGACTTCTTAACTTCCTCAGCTATCTGAGCCTTCTCCACTAGAATAGCAAAGTCCCATTCTCTCTGCGGAGCAATCAACACTGCATGACTCATCTCGCAATCCATCTTGAATCGGACACACTTTTGAATCGGTAGCCACGATCCCTTGGCATACCGACTTAACCGCACAAATTTCGCTTCATACTCCGCTATCGACATACTTCCTTGTACCAAGTTCAGAACGCCTTTATGTAGTCTAAATACCTAGCTCCTACATACTTTCCTTCAAACTTAACCTTAAAATACCCCCAATCCAATCGATCCGCAGGGGTACCTTGCCTGACAATGAGCCACCATCGATAAGCTTCATCTCGGAGCAACGAGACAGCACCTTAAAGCTTTTCCTCAGCAGTTAAATCCAAATCGTCCATAATCCTTTCAACTGCTTCTAGCCAATATTCCGCCACGTTCGGAGCTACTCCTGACACTCCTCTAAAAATCTCGGCTCCGTTTGAATTAAGTCTTTCAGGCACTGATTTCCGGGTTCCATTGCCCACATTAACTCACGCGACTCGCTCTAGCACTCGCAGCATAGCTAACGATACTGCGTCATCTCCTCCAGTCTGATCTTGATCCTCCGCACCCACTGTTGGCGGCGACACATCACTTTCTGACCCATGGCCAGACCCTGCTGGTTTCGACACTGTCACTTTACCTCGACCACGTCCACTAGAATTCATTACTAACGTCGTGATTTAATCTGACTAGAAAGTTTTTTGCGTTAGTACTTTATTCCACTATTTATCCACGAACAGTTTTATGAAAAGGAGTTTAATAGTGGTTCTCTCGATCAAACAAAGTCTCAGTTCAAGTTCACTATTCTAATTCAGAGATTCACATTCACATTCACATTAATCCATCTCGATAGAGACACATTCATTCATCATTAACATTCAATCACACTTCCAAGGGCATTTTTGACTATACCCAACCCAGGGGTAATTTCGTCATTTTTCCTACAAGGGTATTTTGGTAATAAATCGGGGTTAATTCGAGGTGTTGAAAATATTTTACAAATCAAAGGTATTTCAAAATTTACAAAACCTCGGGGTTATCCTGAAAATTTATTTTCCAAATCGGGGTTACCCCAAACGGTAACCATTCACTAGCTCCCACCAAAACCAATCCTAAGAATTTGAAATGCTCTTTGCATGAACACGTTCGAAAATATTCTTACTTAAAAGTAAAAACCGTTAAAAATTTGTTGCCTTTAATAAATCATTTTCGTAATTTAAAACATTCTAAGTAAAAATTAAGTGGTTATAAAAATACCGGATTCAAAACTTTATTATGACTTTTGAGATTTAAATAGCTTTTAAAATTAAACTTACAAAATATTAACTTAATTACAAATCCAACCAAACATAGCAAAATTCAAATACTTTAAGTGACCTTTATTACAAAAACAAATAATTAATCAAAGTACTTAATAATAAATTGCATGGAATAAAATGTCTTCTGCATGGGCCACCTTGTATCCTCTCCAAACCCGGTCCAAGCATCACCTGCGATGTTAATAAAATTTGGGTGAGTCATACAGACTCAGTGTGCAATTAGACCACTGAATTCCACCCACATGTCAAACCACATATTTACCCACATGTCAGATATTAATGCAACATTATTCACATGAGTTCACTTGTTGGGCTTGGCCCACATTCACATCAATAGAGTTCACATATTGGGCTTGGCCCATAACCATATCACATTCTTATAATAGGGTAATTAACCACATGTTTCCACATCTTTGGGCTTGGCCCATTTCCACATTAATCCACATATCATATCTTGGGCTCGTCCCATTTTCACATATATTCATATCACATGTTATGCAATTATGAAGCCCAACCCACCTAGGGTCCATCCTCTACACACCCCGTATCCGACCTTACCACACACCGGGGATTATTAAATCACCCTCCCTTTTACTCCAATAAGGCAACAAATGTCGCCCACGCGAACTTAATCAAATAATCCACAGCGTGACCTCAGTCAACGTCAATCCACGATGTAGCCAAAGCTAACATCAAAACCACGATGAGCATAAAGCCATCAATAACCACGATATGGCACATAGCCTATATCAACCACGATGAGGCACAAAGCCATTCATCAAACCACATACTCGAAGTACACCCTGTCTTTCTTTCATAACCCACCCATACACATGCAACATAAAATAATGCCATGATAATAATGCATGTATATGTTATTTAGCATATCACACTTATACAAATTAATAACCACATCACATTCAAATTTAGAACTTACCGGATTGTTGACATACCCCTTGAGGGTATCCATATCACAAATTACCTTTGCCTTTGGTTAGCACATTCATAACATATACACATATCACATACAATCATATATCCCGAAAAACGGTAGTCTAACTACACACCTGATCACTTGTAGAACTACGCTTTCAAATCGACGCTATCACTAAGTGACACTACTACTATCTGCCTACTTTGTTGTTCGACGTTGGCCCACACCCGTGGGCCAATCCCTAACAGAGATCGCTCTCCTCTTGAACTTAGGAATAGGACTACCCTTGTCCTCCTTGATCGGTATTCGCCTCCATAACAATACTTAATCGATCAAGCGGTTAATCACTACTACTTTAATATATCAAATCAAATTTACACTTACTAAATATCCTTACCAAATAAATCTTGAATCCTCAAAGCTTGCTATACACTTACATCGATTTGTCCCTAGAAACCAAGGTACACAATCGGTCATCACTTATACCAAATATATAGCCTCAAACCTGATATCAACACTTCCTTACCTTGCTTGCTTTGATGAATCAAATCCCGAAAACTCCTTAGTACACCCTTACCATTAGCTACAGAACAAAAACACTTATTATGGCACTAAAGCCATTTGGCCATCTCACATAAATCTAAGCCCACTCATGGATTCGGCACATCCATGAAGAGAAGAATAAAACCGATTGCTTAAAGAAATACTTACCACTATCGCTTCCTTGGAAAGACAAAAGAGAATAGTCGACAAGAGTGAAAAGTGCCTGACTTCCGGCTTTTGAGACTTGCGACAGAAGAAGGAGAATAAGGGCTCTTGAGATTCGGTGATGGCTTTTAATAAAATAAAAATACAAATAGAGGAATGATCACTTACCAGATTCAGCAAAGCCTCCAAATGAGGTTAGAATATTCGGCTATCACAAGTATATTTCAGCTTTTGAGAAACTTATGAGAAGAAGAGAAGAGTTTGAAGTATTTTGGCAATGGTAACAAAGGGAAATTCAGCTTCAAAGAGATAAAAAGGATTTTGGGGTTGAAAGAAATTAAAGAATAAGAAGTGAGAGTAGGAGAATTTCAGCACACACTAAAAGGAAGAAAAAGAACCCGAAAACACCTATAACCCCCTTTAAATAGTTTCGGCCCTATCTCCTCTTCATGGCCGAATTTTCTTACCCAAAAGAGCCCTATACTTGGCCACCACGTCAACTCATTATCATATCCCAATTTAATTTCCTACTTTATCTCTTCAACACCCATTCAAATTAAATTGAATTTAATCTACAATTATCCACAATAACAAAATAAATAAGGAATAGTCCAACCTTTATCTCTTATCCTATCATTTAAAAATAATTTGAATTAAACATATCTTTATCCCTTCCTTCCAGCCGAAAATTAAAATAAAAACAACAAGCTTTTATCCTTACCTAATTATAAAAAATAAAACAACCATTATCTCTTACTTTCCAGCCGAATTTTAAAAGAATTAAACCAGCATTATCCTTGCTCACTTGAGAGTCCATAAGCCGTCCACTAGCTCTCTCTCCCTTAATGCCAACATGCATAAAAAATCCTCAAAATTTTGCTTCCCTTGTGTCTTGAACTCATGACCTACACCAAGCCCCTTTAACGCAAGCTTTAACGCCCCAAGCCACTTTGCCAACGCCTTTTTTTGTGATATAAACTCGCCCCTATTTCTTTTAAGACCTCCTTCACCTTGCTCCCCCCTTAACGCCAAAAGCAAAAATAAAACACTACTTACTGCCACCGTGTTTCGAACCAAGGCCCTTGTTGGCATTATTTCTAGGCCCTTAAGTGGTGCCATTAAGCCACTTTACCAAGCTCCTTTTCATGTCCAAACACTCCCACAATTTTCCTTAAGGCCTCCTTAGCCCAACGCCAAAAATAAAAAGTCTCCAATGCTTCCCACATTGCACGAACCTCCTCCCCCTTGGCACTCCCTTTGACGCAACTTTCCCCCTTGCACCCTTGCACCTTCATGCCACTTTACCACATGGTTCCTTGTGTCCTAAACTCCCCAAAACTTTTCTTAAGTCCTCTTTCACCTAGTTTCCCCTTTTTACACTTAAATCCAGAAATTTTTCCAAAGCATTCCCTTATATTTTAAAGTTCCCGAAACCCTTAAAACATATCCAAACATACTCCAAGCCTACTATCACTCGAACTATGCACGAACGCATAACCCCTAATCTAGGATGTTACAACGGTGGTCGAAGAATCGCAGTGGCATAATGCCACAAGTGTTTGGATGGAGAGCTAAACTGGGTTGGGCTGCATTGCATTCATGTGACATATGCCGTATTGTGTGGGCTTAGGCCCAGTTTGCATTACACGGGGATTTGCACACTGAGTCTCGATGACTCACCCATTTGCTAATTTTACAGGTAATTAGTAGATGGCGGGTTTGGAGCCGGGACGGACTCGAGGTGGCCATGCGTTGCGATTTCTTTAGTAAACTCGAACTTTAATTTAAATTTATTTCTATTTCGGGATTTTAATTTGTAATAAGGCCGCTTTAACTTTATTTTGGGGTTTGTTTAAGTGCCGATTTCATATATGTTATGATTTATCGAAAAATGGGGTTTTCTAAAAAAACGTAAATAGAGGTTTTCCAAAATTTCAACGAATGGATCACAAGCCATTAATAACAAAACTTGGGATTTTCTTAATATTATAAACACTATTTCTAAAAGATCACGTACCACAACATTCATTTCAATTTTCACCTTATAAAGGTCTTATAAACTCGGTTTTATGACACAAACATGTTTTCAGCGCCTAATTAACTCAAAGAGAATATGGTAAGACATGTACAACTTAATCAAATTTTCAATTAGCTTTAGCTTGAACTCCCTAAACAAAATTGTCTTTCCCCAAATTCTGACATTTTTCCTAAAACTTTTTAAATTATCTATCCTATAACAATCCAGATTCGGTCGTAACGTTTTGACCGGGTTTGGGGTGTTACATCCCATCTACTATGCAAGTTGAATTCTGACGGGAGCTCAATTGAATTATACAGTAACAGAGAAAGAGTTACTTGCTATTGTGTTTGCTTTTGACAAGTGTCGATCTTATCTTGTAGGTAGCAAAGTGAAGGTTTATATAGATCATTTGGCTATTATGTACTTACTTGCCAAGAAAGATGCTACACCAAGGTTGACCCAATAGGTACTTCTACTCCAAGAATTTGATCTAGAAAGTCATGATCAAAAAGGAGTAGAAAACCAAGTAGGAAAGCACTTGTCCAGATTAGAGCAGGAAGAAAGGATTTCTCAACTCATACCCATTTAGGAGACATTCCCAGATGAATTCATACTTAAGGTAAACCATATCCATAATACCCCTTGGTTTATTGATTTTGCTAACTATCTAGCTTGTGGTTTGATGCCTCTTGGTAAGTCATATCAACAAAAGAAAAAGTTTCTTCACGATGTGAAATACTATTTCTGGGAAGAACCATACTTGTTCAGAAAGTGTGCAGATCAAATGATCAGAATATGCTTGACAGAAGATGAAGTACACGAGATTTTATATCATTGTCACACAGCTTCGAGTAGGGGACACTTCGGAGGCACATGTACTGTGGCCAAAGTATTGCAAGCTGGATTCTTTTGGCAAACACTATTCAAATACGTGTATGCTTACGTAAAGAGTTGTGATCGATGCCAAAGGGTTGGAAACATCACCAATAGAAATGAGATGCCTAGAACAAACATCATTGAGGTAGATTTATTTGATGTTTGGGGTATTGACTTCCTTGGTCCTTTCCCTCTGTCCTTTGGTCACAAGTATATATTGGTAGCAGTAAACTACATGTCTAAGTAGGTTCAGGCTGAGGCATATTCGACGAACGATGCCAAGGTTGTGATGAAGTTTTTGCAGAAAGACGTATTCACAAGGTTTGGAACTCCTAGGGCCATCATTAGTGATGAGGGGTCCCATTTTGTGAACAAATGGTTGAAATGCTTACTCGACAAACATGGAGTGAAGCACAAGGTTGCCACAGCTTACCATCCGTAGACGAATGGTCAAGTTGAACTGGGAATCGAAGAGATAAAAGGCATACTTGATAAGGTTGTTTGTCTGCATCGAAGAGACTAGTCCAAAAGAATGGACGATGCTTTATGGGCCTATAGGACAACATACAAGACACCTTTAGGGATGTCACCTTATAGGTTGGTTTTTGGGAAAGCTTGTCATCTGCCCTTTGAGTTAGAACATAAAGCTTACTAGGCTATCTAACAACTCAACTTGGATCTTAAGCTTGCTAAAGAGAAACGGATGCTTCAACTTCACGAGTTAGAAGAGTTCTGAATGTTATCATATGAGAATGCCAAACTATTCAAGGAAAGACTTAAAAGATGGCATGACAAGCACATTCGAGTTTGAGAATTTAAAGAAGGTCAGCAAGTCTTGTTATTCAATTCCAAATTAAGGTTCTTTCCAGGTAAATTAAAATCATGTTGGTCTGGTCCATTTACGATTCACCAAGTTTTCCCATATGGAGTTGTCGAACTTCAAGGTAAGGGAGGTAATTTTAGAGTTAATGCTCAACGCCTAAAACATTACTAGGGAGATAAAATTAAGCAGATAAAGTCTTGTTCATTTTATCAAATACTTAATTTTTCTCATTTTCTTTTTAAATAAATGATTTAGCGTATATTTTCAGGATTAGTATGTTAAAATAAATTCTTTTTAAGAGATTGGAACTTAAGTGGGACAACTTGTAACCCCTCCAATCTTTTCTGGGAATTGATTTTAACATAATCTTCCAAGAAATTATTTCCTAAATGGAAAAATAAATTTTTAGTTTTTCAAATAAAAAGGTCAATTTTGATCCAAATTTTAATTGCAACTCAATTTTGAATTTTCTTTAAGTTTAGGTACTTAATTGAAGTGTTTGAAAAAATTGGTTGTTCTTTTGTAAATATTAGAAATTAGATGTCTTTTTTGTAAATATTTTTAAAGGTAGCTAAAATAAAAGTTTTAATTTAATTTTTAATAGATAAGGTGATAGTAATTAATATATAATTATATTTATTATAATTTATATTAGTTATTATCAAATTTGTATAGAATTAGGATTAGTTTAAATTTTATCATATTTTAATAAAATTTATCTTAATAAAAAGTAATAGCAAATAATATTTTAATATATATTATTTTATTTATTAATTGTTTTTAACTTTATATTACATTAGGACTGAGAATATTTTATTATTAATTTGTTCTAAGAATTCTAATTGAACTTCTACCCTCTATCACTTTAAACACTACCTCTTTCATCCATTATTCACACCATTCATCTAACTTCCCCATACACCCATTCCACCATTGGCCTTAGCATCCAAACCCACTTAGTGCTGCAGCTCCTAACCACCGCTAGCAACACTGCCCAGCAGCTCCCATTTGGCCAGCAACTACATACGCCCATCGCGCGTAGTTGGTGCACTTACCCAGTAACTCCAACACAAGCTCCAGCGTGCACAGCCCCTGCCTAGCATAATGCTATTGCCTGCTGCTCACGCACACCTGCCTTACCATTTGCGCACATCTGCCCTGCTCGCGCCTTGCTTGCTCACTAGTCCTACCCGCATCGCTGCTGCTCCCACTCTCTGCTGCCATTTCTCCCTTGTTTCGTGCGCACCTTAGCCATAAAAATCAAGCCCCTTGATACCCTTACACCATACCACCATTAAAAATTACTACAACCATTATCACAATCATCTTCCAACGAACCCTCATTCGAATTATTTTGCTCCCAATTTAATTTTTATTATTAGGTTCTTATTTTTCTATGCACAAAGGTAGTAAGAAATTCTTTTTCTCTTAAATTTTAATTTAATTATTTACCCTTTCAAATTTCATGAATTGCTAAAATTTTAAGTTAATTAAATTTTTGAGAAAATATTTGTTTCCATCTTATTTTCAAGTTAATCATGCCTCACAAAAGAACTTGTACTTCTGCTTAAGTTGAAGAATCACAAAACAAATTCCACTATGAAGAAGCCAAAGCAAGATACGATAGCATCTTCAAAAATCAGCAAATGCTCCTTGAAAAAGTCTTTACACTAAAAGAAAGCAACTATATCGATTTCATTTGCGCATTCAACAAATTGCGGAAGCTCTCAATTGGGAGTTATTTTGTGAGAAAAGACCTAATGTAGATGAAGAGTTAGTTCGTGAATTTTATGCGAATTTTACCTCAAGCGAATTAATGGAACTTTCTATATAAGGAATCAAGGTACCAATAAGCTCAAATGTTTTTAATGAATTCTTTGAATTACCTGATTTTCAAGGTGACGAATTGTAACAGCCCATTTTTAGTCAAATCAGAATAGTGATTTCGGGACCACAAATCTGAGGTTGAAAATTTATTTTAATATTATTTTAAGTGTTTACTATGTACTTGTGGAAGTTTCGTGAAGAAATTTTATCGTTTGAATAGCTAATTTGATAAAAACGACTAAATCGCGTAAAGCGTAAAACTTAAGTTCTAATAGCTAAAGGTGTCTAATAGCTATAGAACCTTAAATTTAAGGTCCTTAAATAGTAATTAGACCATTAATGTCATGAGTGGACATATATGGACATCTATTAAAGTGTTTTGATATTTATTAATTAAGGTTAATATAGTAATTTAATTATAAAGGTTAATTAAAACAAAACAAAATCAATTTTATTTCCATCTTTCTCACCATAGCCGAAAATTGAAGAGAAGAAAAGTCTTTTATCTAGGGTTCATTCGACCAAGCTAATTTGGTCAATTAAGGTATGATTTTTGCCCCGTTTTTAATGATTTTTACGTTTTTGATATCGTTACAACTAGTACAACTAGCCCAGGGACTATTTTGCAAAACTTTTAAAGATTTTGAAAGTTTCCATTGATGAATATGTATGATTTTTTATGTTTAATTATAGATTTTGAATAGTTGTTGACAGTTAAACAAGTTTTGTTAAATAATTTTGAGTAAAAATGCAAAATAGGGATTTATTTGTGAAAATATGCTGTTAAATATGTGAATAAATGAAAAATGTGGGTTGATATGTGTATTAGGGAAATTCGGCTAGCATGTGAGTGGATGAAATTGCATCAATTTGTGATATTGTGTAATAAGGACTAAATTATGAAAATGTGAAAGTTTAGGGGCAAATGTGTAAATAGCCCTAATGTTTGTTTTGGATTGAATTGAATAAATAGAAGAATAAATAAGTTGATTTTGATAACTTATAGATCAAAAAAAGAGGAATTCGGACTTAGATCGGGGAAAAAGTAAAGTAATTGATAGTCGGTCCGTTTCGTCATTTTCGAACACGAGGTAAGTTCATATAATTAAACTTAATTGTGCATTTGTTTAATTGATGGATAGAATTGAGATTCTATGTATTCCATTAGTTAAATTTGGAGATATTGAATTTAAATGTACGGTTTAAGTATATGAGTTGCTGAATATGTAACACCCCAAACCCGGTCTATGCATTAAGACTAGATTTGGTTTGTTACATGAATCGAGCTATCTTAAAATCTTCAATGAGTTGAAATCTACAATATTATTTTTAATTACAAGGTTTAATAAAAATCGAAGAGTATTTTAAATTTGATGTACATTAGAAAACATTAGTTGAAAAAAAACATCATTAACATTGTATTATCAAAACCCTTAGATAATTTATTTAATAGTTAAAAATAATAAAATATTTATAAAGGAATTTCATATATTTGAAAACCCAATTTATTTTGATAAAAACATCATATAATCATAAGCCCATATTAAATGTCCAAAATATAGTTTAAAACCAAACACACATAAAAATCCATGAATTATTAATAGAGGCCCTTATTACATTAACCCAAAATAGTAAAATACTTATTAAAAAGTTCGAGTTTAATAAACCCATGTTTTGCAAGATGGCCTCCACGAAGTCATCCTCGCCCAAGTCCACGTCAATTTCCATTACGAGATGGAAAAATTTGAGGAGTGAGTTACTTAGAACTCAAAGTGTATAACTCACTTACTTTGTCCACTGGGCCAGATTTTCAAATTATGGATTTGGGCCTTGAGCCCATAAGCAGAATTAACAACATAATTAATAACATAATTAATAGCATAATGAATAACATAATTAATAACATGCATGTAAAATGAATTTTTCCCTCCCAAACCTAATTCCATCCGCTACACACCCCCGTACCAACCATCACACCTGTGGGGATCAAGTCAACCCACCCCGCCATCACACCAATCGTAGGCATTAAGCCATTTTATATTTGTGGCAGAGCCACCGAACTAGATTGTGACAAAGTCACCGAACTAGAGGCATTGAGCCAATTATTATTTTGTGGCAGAGCCACCGAACTAGAGGCAAATAGCCATTTATAAATTTTGTGGCAGAGCCACCGAACTAGAGGCAATTAGCCATAATTTTGTGGCAAAGCCACCGAATTAGATTTTGGCAACAGGCCTTTCTTCTCTTCGTCATTTTCCCAACCCATGCAATATGTATGCAAAGTAGTCTATGATCATATAATGATTTTATTAAAAAGGCCCATTAACAAGAGTCAATATTTCAGATTTTTTATTAAGGCCCAAACATTTGGCCCATTTTAGCAATTTAATATCTTAGGCCCAAAATTACGATCTAGTAGGAATTTGGCCCATTTAACGATCTAGCGAGTTTTCAGCCGCTTAACAATTTAATGTAGATTATGGCCCATTTACGATCTAGCGAGTTTTCGCCATTTATCGATCTAATGTAGATTTCGCCCAATTATCGATCTAATGTAGATTTCGCCCAATTACTAATTATCAAATTTATCGGTCCATTTTACGAAGACATGAAAATTTATATTTTTCCATCTAACTCATCGAGGGCTTTTTCGTAATTTTCACCATATTATCCGTTTTCATGTAATTTCACCAAATACCAATTATTACGTTTTATACCGATCTAGTCGTTTTTACGATTTAACTCCATACCACGAATAACATCCAAACCCGAGAAAAGTGTGAAGTTACACACCTCGATATCGTGAGTACTAACCCTTCCCGCTCTTCAACACCTAAACATAATACGATCTTATCTTATTAGGACATTATCATGAACAAAATATGTTATAGACATTTGATCCAAAACCTTACCCTCTTGATTTTGGATCACTTCAATTTTCGGTTTCTCCTCGTTTATCGATTCGTTATTCGCTGAGAATCCACTAACGTACAAAGGCTCGGGAGTTCTTACTACTTCGAATAATTGATTTCCTTCGGTAGATGGTCCGCAACCCGATGGAAAATCTCGGACTACCGAAATTGCCCTTCGTTTATACTTAGGGGGAATAGTGGATCCGCCCCTCTTACGATAACTAAACACCGCCCTTTTCTTCCCTATTTTGAAGATCTTCAATATCAAAAGATCGTTAATCCTAATAATATATCGAAATAAAATTCTAAAGATCTTAAAGGTGAGATTTCCTTACCACAAATATTCTTGTTCCACAAGGAGAATCGATCCAAACGTTCTATGTCACTCACGACCACTTGATTTCTGATCTTCCGTTATCGCACTAAAGTATAACATAAATAAACGTTAATAGAATGAACATTTATTTCGATCTAAGAAAGCCTTCATACCACCATCAATATTCGGCCATGACTACTTCTAACTAAACGAAACTAAAAAGAATTCTTACCCTTTTGTCAACGGTTGAAAAGAAAGGATTGAAAATGATGTTTGTGAAAGATAGAGGATTCGACTATATGACCAAAGGAAATAGAAAAATGATTCGGCTATGGGTACATCAACATTCGGCCATGAGAAAAAATAATGGAGAAATTATAAGTGTCAAGAATAAAAGATGAGAGAAGAATGATGATGATGTTGTTTAAATTTTCAAAGAGAATAAAAGAGAAAGAAGAAAGAGATGAGTTTTGGGAGAGGTGTATATTCGGCAATGGGGAGAAGAAAAGAAAAAGAATGGCCTTTTTGTGTTGGTAGAATCGGCACTATGAGAAAGGCACAAAATTGAACACTAAAGTGAAAAGCAAAAATGACCAATTGGTCAATATAATCAAGGCTTACCAAGGATCAAATTCGGCTAAAGGAAAAGAGGTTGAGAGAAAAAGTTGCAAAACTTTGCACAAAAACTAAAATGACCAAAAGTAAACTCCTAGCCCTTACCAAGCTACTAGCAAAATTCGGCCAACCTCCGCCTAGCCATATTGTCAGTCTAAATTCATTGGTCAAATGACCATGAGTTTGTTTCAAAACACTTTCCTTGATACTTGCCCTATGTCTCCATATCTTTCCATATTTCCTTGATTCCCTACCTTAAATTCACTCTTACCTTATTCCTTTGATATACTAACCAAAAATAACAAGGTCAACACTTACCATAAATAAGCTTGGCGACACTCACCATAGAAGAGCAAAATAAAAGTTGTCTAAATGCTATTTAAGGATTCGAACCTCTTCCCTCATGCACTAATTCATGCGCCAACACCACCATGCCATGTACTCATCTTGTGTCACTTATTAACACTTAAATTAACTTAAGTATTAATGACACTTGCTTCTCTTCAATAAATTCTCAAATATAAAATTTATTCCTTACCCAAATTATGCTATACTCTTCTTGGGACTATAATAAACACGAAAATAAAAGTAAGAAAATTTTCTTTCATAATCTAAACACCAAATCATGCAATATATCAATACTCATATTTTAGGGTGTTACAACTCTACCCTCCTTAAAGAAAATTTCGTCCTCGAAATTTACAGTTGAAAGAGGTGAGGTATTGTTCTTAATTGCATCCTCAGGCTCCCACGTAGCTTCCTCCACTCCGTGGTTACGCCATAGAACTTTGACCAATGGCACGGTTTTCTTTCTTAGCACCTTAACATCTCGATCTAAGATTTCAACTGGTTCCTCCTCAAAAGACAAATCTGAATTCAATTCCACTTCTTCTATCGGTACTATGTGCGAAGGATCCGATCTATAACGCCTCAAGATGGAAACATGAAAACATTATGAATTTGACCCAACTCAGGAGGTAACTCAATCGATAGGCCTTTGGACCAACACGCTTCACCACACGGTATGGTCCAATATATCTAGGGCTCAACTTGCCCTTCTTTCCAAACCTGAAAATCTTTTTCCAAGGTGAGACCTTCAAGAAAACCTGATCCCCCACATCATACTCGATATCCTTTCACTTCAGGTCTGCATACGACTTCTGTCTATCTGAGGCTTCTTTCAACCGTGCTCGAATAACTTTTACCTTTTCCTCTGTTTCAGATATCATCTCAGGACCTAACATCTGTCGTTCACCCAACTCAGTCCAACAAATAGGAGAATGACACTTACAACCATACAATGCCTCATAAGGTGCCATCTGAATGCTAGACTGATAGCTGTTGTTATACACAAATTCTGCCAGTGGTAGATAATCCTCCCAACTACTCCTGAAGTCGATTACACATCCCCTTAACATATCTTCCAATATCTGAATTACCCTCTCCGACTGACCATCAGACTGAGGATGAAAAGCCGTACTGAAATTCAACTTTGTCCCCAAGGCTTCATGCAGAGCTTTCCAAAATCGTGATGTAAATCGGGATCTCATCTCGATATAATAGATACTGGTACCCATGCAACCTCACAATTTTAGATACGCTGACTTTGCCAACTTTTGCAATGAATAATCCATACTGAATCGGTAGGAAATGAGCGGTCTTTGTCAAACGATCAACAATTACCCAAATGTAATTTTTCTTAGTAGGTGTTAAAGGTAACCCACTAACAAAATCCATAGTTATCCGCTCCCATTTCCAAAGAGGAATTTTATCGGTTGTAACAATCCGGATGGTAATTGATGTTCGCCTTCACTTGTCGACAAGTCAAACATTTTCCCACAAACTCTAAAATCTCCCGCTTCAACCCTGGCCACCAATACTGTTCACGGAGATCTCGATACATCATATTTCCTCCGGGATGCATAGCATAAGGGCTACTATGCGCCTCCCGTAGAATCATTTGCCTCAGATCTGAGTCCTTAGGCATACATACTCTTCCTCGAAAGCATAACACACCCTCCGTGTTTATTCCAAAATCCTCAATTTCACCATTTTTAATTTGCTGAAGTAAAGGTCCCAACTTTTCATCGATGTACATTTTTCCTTAATTTGTTCCACCACGGTGGCTTCACCAAGTTTCGCTAACAAACTTCCATCCTCATACAAACTCAAATGAGCAAACAATGCTCTCAAATCGATCATCGCCTTACGACTTAACGCGTCTACTACCACATTAGCCTTTCCGGGATGATATTCGATTGAGAAATCATAATCCTTTAATAATTCTACCCATCTTCTTTGTCTTAAATTCAACTCCTTTTGGGTAAGGAGGTATTTAAGACTCTTGTGATCCGTGTAGATGATGATTTCTCACCGTAGAGATAGTGCCTCCAAATCTTTAAAGCAAGGACCATAGACTAACTCCAAATCATGAGTAGGGTAGTTTACTTCATGCGATCTCAATTGACGAGAAGCATAGGCCACCACCTTTCCATTTTGTATCAACACACAACCTGGACCGTGTGAGATGCATCACAATAAACAATGAATTCTTTTTCAGCCTCCTTTGAATCAAACTGGAGCTTAGTTAGGATTTTCTTCAATTTCTCGAAACTCTCTTTGCTTTTGGTCCAATTATACGGAACTCCTTCCGCATAGCAGTTTAGTTAGGGTGCAGCAATCAACGAAAACCCTCTACAAAACATCTATAGTATCCAGTTAAACCCAAGAAACTCCGAATTTCAGCTAGCGATGTTGGTGGTTTCCAATCCAGAATAGCCTCAATTTTCCGAGGATCCACCCTTATTCCTTCGGCTGATACCACATGACTAAGGAAAGTCACTTCCTTTAGCCAAAATTCGCATTTACTAAATTTGGCATACAGTTGCTTATCACGAAGTAGCTATAATACTATCCACAAATGCTTGTCATGCTCCTCCTCATTTCTCGAATAAACCAATATGTCATCTATGAACACTACCACAAACCGGTCTAAATATGGTTGAAAGACTCGGTTCATCATGTCCATAAATGCGGCTGGTGCATTGGTTAATCCAAACGGCATCACTACAAACTCATAATGTCCGTAACGAGTCCGAAATGCCATCTTATAAATGTCCGCTTCTTTCACCTTGAGCTGGTGATAACCCGACCTCAAATCAATTTTGGAGAAAACTGAAGCTCCATTTAATTGATCAAATAGGTCGTCAATTCTCGGCAGAGGATACCGATTCTTGATCGTCAATTTATTCAATTATCTGTAATCAATGCACATACGCATCAATCCATCCTTCTTCTTGACGAACAAAACTGGTGCTCCCCACGGAGACACACTTGGTCGAATAAATCCCGATCCAAACAATTCTTGAATTTGAGCTTTAAGCTCACCAACTCCTTGGTGCCATTCTATAAGGAGCAATGGACACTGGAGTCATCCCGTGCAAAAGCTCAATGCCAAATTCTACTTCCGATCTGGAGGTATACTAGCAAGTTCTTTGGGAAATACATTGGAAAATTCCTTCACCGTCCTCACATCATTCACAGATAACTCTTTGGCATCCAAAGCACATATAAAGGCTAGGAATGCTCCATATCCTTTCTGAACCAACTTCTCTGCCTTTAATGCAGATACCACATTTGCCAAGTAGTTCCTTCGCTCACCAATCATTATGATTTCTTTATCATCCGAGGTTCTTACTGACATTCATTTTTCAGCACAATCCAATTGTGCTCGATGTTTAACCAACCAATCCATGCCCAGAATGAGATCAAACTCGCCGAAAGGTAGTTCCATCAAGTTTGCCAAGAATACCTCTTCTTGAATTTCCAAGGGCACGTCTTTAAACATTTTATTAACAATTACCGATCGTCTAAAGGACTAATTATCATCATCTCACTATCGATAATTTGATTCTAAATTCGGGTTTCGGATATGGCACTAGCAACATATGAGTGGGTAGAACCAATATCTATTAAAGCAATAACAGGTACATCGAAGATGAAGAACGTACCAATTATCGCATCTGGTGCATTACCATCCTCGCGGCGTCTAATTGCATAAACCAGTCCAGGCTATCTTGCATCTGCATTTCCTCTAGGACCGTTGCCTCGATCCGATGCACCTTGACCACGACCAACCCCATTACCACCACGACCTGGTCCACGACCTCTCGGTGGCTGCTGAGTACCTCTGGCCGGCTGTGCATCATTATTACGAACTTCTTGAGTCGTATCCATACGTTGAGGACAATTTCTATACTGATGATCCATCGAACCGCATTTGTAACAAGCACCCGTTTTCCTCCAACACTCTCCAAAGTGTCTTTTTCCACATTCAGCACAGTCTCGACTTCGATTATTTGTTACCGGTGTTCTATCTTGAACTGGTTCATCATTCCGAGGTCTCTTTGAAATTTCTTTGAAGAATCGATCTTTGTGTCTCTCTCTTGTTTCTAAATCTTTCTGTTCGGACGTTCGAGTTCTTAGCCTCCTCGGCTATCTTGGCCTTCTCCACAAGCGTGGAAAAAGTTCTAACTTCTCGTGGGGCAATCGAACCCTCACTCATCATTAAGTCCATCCTCAAACGCACACAACATTCATGATCTGTTGATACAATTGTCCGAGCATAGCGGCTCAAGCGTAAAACTTCGGCATCATATGTCATATCGCTTTTACTCCCTTGTACAAGATTCGAAATTCCTTCCTTCAAGCGTCTACATAACTTGTTCCAACGTATTTTCCTTGGAAGGCGCTTTAAAGAACTCCCAAGTAATCGGTGCGACTTCGGTGCCTTCTCGAACAGTGAGCCACCACTGATACGCTTCGTCTCTTAACAAAGACACAGCTCCTTTCAGTTTTTGCTCAACAGTGCATTCCATATCATCCATAATCCGTTCCATAGCTTTGAGCCAGTATTCAGCCACATTCGGAGCTACACCGGAGACTCCTCTAAAAACTTCTGCAATATTGGACTTAAGTCGTTCTGAAATTGACCCACGAGTTGTTGGCCCAATTCTAGTTCCAATGACCCTTTCTAGGACTCGCAGACATGGCTTGAGTCAAAGCATTGTCTTCTTCCATGTGATCGCGTGATCCGTCTCACTCTCAATTGATGCAGTGCATCCATTTCAACATATGATTTGGTGCTTGATTGTAGCACCTCGGCCTCTACCACGTACCACGTCACCGTGTCCACGACCACGCCCTCTAGTGCTCATGATGGCTTATTCATTTTTATCGATTACAAGTTTTATGAATCGTAAAATTTGTTTCGTGTTTATTAACGATGTTTTATGAGATTTGAGAGATAAAGTTGTTTTTCGCAACATATCCTATAGTCTCAATCTCTACGATTTTTCACATCTAAAACTAGAAGTTCTAGAGTGCTCCTATGATCATCATAGTAATCATTAAGCAATAAATACTTAATTGACTTGTTGCCGGATGCTTGTGGTGCCATACTGATCTTTAAAATATATTTGAATGATTTCATACAGAAATTATTGCGAACCCAAACCACAGCCTAGTTTTTGAAACTGGCTCTGATACCATTAAATGTAACACCCCAAACCCGGTCTATGCATTAAGACTAGATTTGGTTTGTTACATGAATCGAGCTATCTTAAAATCTTCAATGAGTTGAAATCTACAATATTATTTTTAATTACAAGGTTTAATAAAAATCAGAAGAGTATTTAAATTTGATGTATATTGGAAAACATTAGTTGAAAAAAACATCATTAACATTGTATTATCAAAACCCTTAGATAATTTATTTAAGAGTTAAAATAATAAAATATTTATAAAGGAATTTCATATATTTGAAAACCCAATTTATTTTGATAAAACATCATATAATCATAAGCCCATATTAAATGTCCAAAATATAGTTTAAAACCAAACACACATAAAAATCCATGAATTATTAATAGAGGCCCTTATTACATTAACCCAAAATAGTAAAATACTTATTAAAAAGTTCGAGTTTAATAAACCCATGTTTTGCAAGATGGCCTCCACGAAGTCATCCTCGGCCCAAGTCCACGTCAATTTCCATTACGAGATGGAAAAATTTGAGGAGTGAGTTACTTAGAACTCGGTGTATAACTCACTTACTTTGTCCATCGGGGCGATTTTCAAATTATGGATTTGGGCCTTGAGCCCATAAGCGAATTAACAACATAATTAATAACATAATTAATAGCATAATGAATAACATAATTAATAACATGCATGTAAAAATGAATTTTTCCCTCCCAAACCTAATTCCATCCGCTACACACCCCCGTACCAACCATCACACCTGTGGGGATCAAGTCAATCCACCCCGCCATCACACCAATCGTAGGCATTAAGCCATTTTATATTTGTGGCAGAGCCACCGAACTAGATTGTGACAAAGTCACCGAACTAGAGGCATTGAGCCAATTATTATTTTGTGGCGAGCCAGAACTAGAGGCAAATAGCCATTTATAAATTTTGTGGCAGAGCCACCGAACTAGAGGCAATTAGCCATAATTTTGTGGCAAAGCCACCGAACTAGATTTTGGCAATAGGCCTTTCTTCTCTTCGTCATTTTCCCAACCCATGCAATATGTATGCAAAGTAGTCTATGATCATATAATGATTTTATTAAAAAGGCCCATTAACAAGAGTCAATATTTCAGATTTTTTTATTAAGGCCCAAACATTTGGCCCATTTTAGCAATTTAATATCTTAGGCCCAAAATTACGATCTAGTAGAAATTTGGCACATTTAACGATCTAGCAGAGTTTTCAGCCCGTTTAACAATTTAACAGAGATTACGGCCCATTTACGATCTAGCAGAGTTTTCGGCCCATTTATCGATCTAACAGAGATTTAGGCCCAATTATCGATCTAATGTAGATTTTACCAATTACTAATTATCAAATTTATCGGTCCATTTTACAAAGACATGAAAATTTATATTTTCCATCTAACTCATCGAGGGCTTTTTCGTAATTTTCACCATATTATCCGTTTTCATGTAATTTCACCAAATACCAATTATTACGTTTTATACCGATCTAGTCGTTTTTACGATTTAACTCCATACCACGAATAACATCCAAACCCGAGAAAAGTGTGAAGTTACACACCTCGATATCGTGAGTACTAACCCTTCCCGCTCTTCAACACCTAAACATAATACGATCTTATCTTATTAGGACATTATCATGAACAAAATATGTTATAGACATTTGATCCAAAACCTTACCCTCTTGATTTTGGATCACTTCAATTTTCGATTTCTCCTCGTTTATCGATTCGTTATTCGCTGAGAATCCACTAACGTACAAAGGCTCGGGAGTTCTTACTACTTCGAATAACTGATTTCCTTTGGTAGATGGTCCGCAACCCGATGGAAAATCCCGGACTACCGAAATCGCCCTTCATTTATACTTAGGGGGAATAGTGGATCCGCCCCTCTTATGATAACTAAACACCGCCCTTTTCTTCCCTATTTTGAAGATCTTCAATATCAAAAGATCATTAATCGTAATAATATATCGAAATAAAATTCTAAAGATCTTAAAGGCGAGATTTCCTTACCACAAATATTCGTGTTCCACAAGGAGAATCGATCCAAACGTTCTATGTCACTCACGACCATTTGATTTCGATCTTCCGTTATCGCACTAAAGTATAACATAAATAAATGTTAATAGAATGAACGTTTATTTCGATCTAAGAAAGCCTTCATACCACCATCAATATTCGCCATGACTACTTCTAACTAAACGAAACTAAAAGAATTCTTACCCTTTTGTCAAGCGGTTGAAAAGAAAGGATTGAAAATGATGTTTGTGAAAGATAGAGGATTCGCTATATGACCAAAGGAAATAGAAAAATGATTGACTATGGGTACATCAACATTCACCATGAGAAAAAATAATGGAGAAATTATAAGTGTCAAGAATAAAAGATGAGAGAAGAATGATGATGATGTTGTTTAAATTTTCAAAGAGAATAAAAGAGAAAGAAGAAAGAGATGAGTTTTGGGAGAGGTGTATATTCGAAATGGGAGAAGAAAAGAAAAGAATGGCCTTTTTTGTTGGTAGAATCGGCACTATGAGAAAGGCACAAAATTGAACACTAAAGTAAAAGCAAAATGACCAATTGGTCAATATAATCAAGGCTTACCAAGGATCAAATTCGCTAAATGAAAAGAGGTTGAGAGAAAAGTTGCAAAACTTTGCACAAAAACTAAAATGACCAAAAGTAAACTCCTAGCCCTTACCAAGCTACTAGCAAAATTCTACCAACCTCCCCTAGCCATATTGCCAGTCCAAATTCATTGGTCAAATGACCATGAATTTGTTTCAAAACACTTTCCTTGATACTTGCCCTATGTCTCCATATCTTTCCATATTTCCTTGATTCCCTACCTTAAATTCACTCTTACCTTATTCCTTTGATATACTAACCAAAAATAACAAGGTCAACACTTACCATAAATAAGCTTGGCGACACTTACCATAGAAGAGCAAAATAAAAGTTGTCTAAATGCTATTTAAGGGATTGAACCTCTTCCCTCATGCACTAATTCATGCGCCAACACCACCATGCCATGTACTCATCTTGTGTCACTTATTAACACTTAAATTAACTTAAGTATTAATGACACTTGCTTCTCTTCAATAAATTCTCAAATATAAAATTTATTCCTTACCCAAATTATGCTATACTCTTCTTCAGGACTATAATAAACACGAAAATAAAAGTAAGAAAATTTTCCTTCATAATCTAAACACCAAATCATGCAATATATCAATACTCAGATATTTAGGGTGTTACAGAATAAGACCATAGCTGGGCTATGTACGGTTTAAGCATATGAGTTGCTGAATAAGACCATAGCTGGGCTATGGCAAATCGGATAATAAGACCATCACCGGGTTATGGCATGTGAATGTAAGACCACGACAGGGCCTTGGCAATGTATGTGTAAGACCATAGTTGGACTACGGCATCGAAAAGTTAATGTATTTGTTTCGTAGGCATTTATAAACCAGAGTGGTTTGATAAGAGAATTGGTGAGAAATAGATAGGTATCGTATGTACGAAAAATAGTTCAAGTAACGAGTTAGAAGAAGTTGAGAACTTATGAGTTACGATGTGGTTAAATTTTATGTTAATTCATTGATTGATGTTTAAAATGCTAATTATGTTATCTATTTTGAAATGCTATTGAATATTGAGTTTATTTCATATTTACATACGAACTTACTAAGCTTTATAACTTACTTCATTTATTTTCTTCTTTGTTTTATTGTATATTGAAGCTAGCTCGGAACTGGGGATCGTCATAGACTTCATCGCACTATCGGACATCTATATTGGTACTTTTGAATTTGTGTATATATGGTATATGGCATGTATAGGCTTATGTCATTTTGGTATACTTGATGAAAGTGTATTTAGGCCATTTGAGTTGGCTTGTGACAATGAATTTGTTAATGTTTAAAAATGTGTAAATGGCTTTGTTTTGAGTTTGGTAATTGACCTATATTGAGTTAATGAGGTTGAATTGATAATGCATGTTTGAAATGGTTTAATTAAATGAGATATATATGTGAATTATGTCTAGTAAAGTAAGATGAGTTGATAGGTACTTGAATTTATAAATGGCATTGAATTGAGAATTAAAATGGTTGAAGTTGATATAGAATGATTGTGTATTGATTGATGACTTTTGGCTGCATATTTGTGTCTTTAAATGGTATCACTTGGGCTTATTTAGGAATGTACAAAATGGGTGGCAAAATGGATTGGTAAATAGCCTATTTTTGTCCACACGGGTAGAGACACAGGTATGTGTCTCAGCTGTGTGTGACACACGGTCAAATTATACAGTCGTGTGTCCCCTGGTGCTGAAATTAAAATGAAGTCAGTATACTCCACACAGTCTCACACACGGACATGTGATCAGCCGTGTGGCACAAGTCAGTATACCCCTAATTGGCACACGGCCTAGCACACAGGCGTATGGCTTGGCTGTGTTGCATAAGTTAGTATACCCTACAGCTTTGACACGGCCTAGCACACGGCCTGGTACATGGCGTGTGTGGCCACTTCGAAGGGCACACGGGCTAGACACACGGGCGTGTGGTTGGTCGTGTGACCCAAATCAGTAACCTCACTTGTTTCAACACGGGGTAGGACACGGTCATGTACTCCCATTTCAAATGTCCACACGGCCTATGACACGGGCGTGTCTGGTGGCAGTGTAAGACACACGGCCTGGTCACACGGGCGTGTGTCCCCTGTTTTGGAGAAAATTTTGCTAAGTGTTGAAAATTTTTTTGAGTTTTCGGTTTAGTCCCAAACCTCTCCCAATGCATGTTTAAAGCCTTGTATACTCGTTTAAGGGACACTATGATTGATTATGATTGGATTGTATTTGAATTTGATAAATTGTATATAAAATGTATGTTTAAAAGTGCTGAAAGCCTGGTAATGCTCCTTAACCCTATTTTGGCGTCAAAAACGGGTGAAGGGCATCAACAACGCGTGTGTAAGAGTCTAGCTATACATGCCATATATATAAATTGTGATAGTGTGATGAATCCTGGCATTATAAACTATGTTTTGTATAGCAATGGATCCCAAACGAGCTGTAGCAGATGAGGTTAAGAGTAATGTGCCAGCCCCGCTCAAGGGACGGCGCCTTCTAAATCTAGACCAATGTGAAGTAGTCATGGAGGTGAGGCTAAAGAAGCCTTTTTCCAGATGATGAATGAGTGGTTCACTCAATATGTCTAGACAAATCGGTTGCTCAACAACCTCCACCCCCACCTATTCCCCAACCTATCCATGTAGTTCCTCAAGGTATGGATCCTTTGCGATTAAATAAATCACATGTTGTTAAGATACAGAAATATGGGGCTGAAGAATTTAGAGCCATTGTTATCGATGACCCTAAGAGAGCCAAGTTTTAGCTTGAGAACATGATTCGGGTATTTGATAAACTTTCTTACACACCTGAAGAATGTTTAAAATGTGTTATATCACTGTTGAGAGACACTGCGTATCAGTGGTGGAATACCTTGATATCCATAGTTCTGTGAGAAAGAGTCACTTGGGAATTATTTCAAGTTGAATTCATAAAGAAAAACATTAGCCAACGGTTCATTGATCAAAAATGAAAGGAATTTCTTGAACTGAAATAGGGTTGTATGTTAGTAACAGAATATGAAAGAGAGTTTGTATGACTCAACAAATATACTCGTGAATGTGTTTCTTCTGATAATGTGTAAAAGATTTGAAGATGGATTGAACGAAGATATCAAATTGCTAGTCAGAATTCTAGAGTTGAAAGAGTTTGTAGTACTTGTCGATCGTGCTTGAAAAGCTAAAGAACTGGGCAAAGAAAAGAGAAAGCCTAAATCTGAAGCTAGAGATTCGAAAAAGAGATTGATGAATAAACCCTATCACTCTTTATCCAAGAAATCACAAGATGTTTATAGTCGACCAAATGCATCGATGGAGTACTCTAATAGATATTGTGGGAAGCAAATTACGAGTTTAAAAACTCCGGCTATGTCAATGGCAAGTGTGGGTAATGTTAGATCGAATAAACCTAAATATGGATGATGTGGAAAATGACATGTTGAAGAGTGTAGAATGAATGATAAAGCCTGTTTTAGATGTGGCTCGCACGAACATTTCATTCGAGATTATCTTGAGTTTGATGAGAAAGATAAATATCAGAGTGTAAGATAAAACAATACGATTGTGAGAGGAAGATCACCTCATAATGTTGGAAATGTGAGTGGTGGTAGAGGTGCGACAAGAGACACTACTGTGAGATCAGATGCTAGAACACCTGCCAGAACTTATATTATTCGCGCTCGCTAAGAAGCATCATCTACAGATGTTATTGCCGATACATTCTTTCTTTATAACACTGATATAGTTGCATTGATAGATCCCGGATCAACTCATTCATATATATGTGTGAACTTAGCGTCTAGTAAGAATTTACTTGTTAATTCTACTGAGTTTGTTATAAAAGTGCCGAACCCCTTAGGCAAATATGTCCTTGTTGACAAAGTTTGCAAGAATTGTCCGTTAATGACTCGGGGTTTCTATTTTATGGTTGATTTGATGCTGTTGCCATTTGACAAGTTTGATGTTATTCTGGGTATGGACTGGTTGACATTGCATGATGCAGTAGTAAATTGTAGACGAAAGACAATTGAGTTGAAATGTCAGAATAATGAGACTCTCTGAATCGAATCAAAAGATTTGAGTGGTTTACCAGTTGTAGGTTCAGTGATGTTAGCTCAGAAATATGTTAAAAAGGGATGCGACGTATATCTTGCATATGTACCTGATACAAAAGTGTCAGAATTAAATAGTGAATCACCACCAGTTGTTTGCGAGTATCCAGATGTGTTTCTAAAAGAGTTACCAGCTTTGCCACTGATAAGAGAGGTTGAATTTTCTATTGATTTAGTACCAAAAAATTCACGGTATCGATAACTCCATTCGTAATGGCTCTGAGAGAGTTAAAAAAAGAGTTTAAAGCTCAGTTGCAAGAACTAACTGATAGAGGATTTGCAAGACCGAGTTTCTCGCCTTTGGGGTGCACCAGTGTTGTTTGTAAGGAAAAAGGATGGTTCTGTGAGAATGTGTATAGACTATCGACAACTCAACAAAGTGACAATCAAGAATAAATATCCTCTGGCGAGAATTGATGATTTTTTTAATCAATTAAAAGGAGCTACAGTGTTTTCTAAGATTGATTTAAGATCTGGCTATTATCAGTTGCAAGTTAAAGATCTTGATGTCTCAAGACAACGGCCGTAACGAGCGAGTCTGAACATTATGAATTCCTTGTTATGCCTTTTGGATTAACTAACGCTCCTCTTATTTTTATGGATTTGATAAACCAGATATTCAAGCTGTAATTAGATAGATTCGTTGTTGTACTTATTGATGACATCCTGATCTATTTGCGAGATGGATCTAAACATACCGAGCACTTGAGAATTGTGTTACAAACTCTACATGATAAGCAATTGTTTGCAAAGTTCAGTAAATGTGAGTTTTGGCTCCGAGAGGTTGGATTTTGGGGGCATATTATTTTAGCTGAAGGTATTAGAGTTGACTCGAGTAAGATTTCTGCTATTATTGACTGGAAACCTCTGAGAAATGTGTCTGAAGTCCGTAGTTTTCTAGGCTTAGTGGTCTATTACTGAAGATTCGTGAAAGGATTTTCAATGATTGTGACACCAATGACACGACTGCTTTAGAAAGATGTGAAATTTGAGTGGTTAGAAAATATCAGTAGAGTTTCGAATAGTTGAAAGTATTGTTAACTGAAGCACCAGTTCTGGTTCAACCTGAATCGAGGAAAAAGTTTGTGACTTATAGTGACGCATCATTAAACGATCCGGGATGTGTTCTGATGCAAGAAGGAAAAGTTATAGCTTATGCTTCCCAAAAATTAAAACTGCATAAAAAGAACTATTCGACACACACCTTAGAGTTGGCTGCAATTGTATTCGCATTGAAAATTTGGCTACACTACTTATAAGGTGAAAAATCCCACATTTATACGGATCACTAAAGCTTAAAATATTTGATGTCACAGAAAGATTTGAATATGCAACAACTAAGATGACTTGAGTTATTGAAAGATTATAAATTTGTGATTGATTATCACCCAAGAAAAGCTAATGTTGTTGCTAATGCCCTGAGCCAAAAATCTTTGTTTGCATTAAGAGCAATGAATACCCAGTTGATGATTTGTGATGATGGGTCTATTTTAGCTAAATTAAAAGCTAAACCGGTATCTATTCAACAAATCTGTGAGGTTTAGAAAGATGACCGTGGATTGCAAATTAAACGAATTCAATGTGAGACTATCCCAGATTCAGAGTTTCAGATTGGAGCCAATGATTGTTTAAGGTTCCGAAATAGAACTTGCATATCGAGAAATTCAGAACTTATTTAGAAGAATTTGCATGAAGCACACAATAGTTGCTTATCTATTCATCCAGGGAATACCAAAATGTACAACGATCTGAAACAGTTTTATTGGTGGTAAGGCATGAAACGAGATATCTTAGAGTTTGTTTCTAAATGTTTGATTAGTCAGCAAGTCAAAGTTGAACATCAAGTACCATCGGGTTTACTGTAGCCTGTGATGATTCCCGAGTGAAAATGGGATAAAGTTACAATGGATTTTGTGTTGAGATTGCCCCTAACTCTGAAAAAGAAAGATGCTATATGGGTTGTCATTGATCGATTAATGAAATTTGCTCATTTCATATCGGTACATACAGATTACTCACTTGATAGACTAGTTGAATTGTATATTGCTGAGATTGTTCGATTGCACGGGGTGTCACTATCTATTATTTCAGATATAGATCCGAGGTTTACATCGCGATTTTGGAAGAAATTGTATGAAGCTTTGTGAACAAAGTTGAATTTTAGTACAGCTTTTCGTCCGCAAATGACGATCAATCTGAGATAGTAATTCAGATTCTCGAAGATATGCTTCGTTGTTGTGTTTTGGAATTCAAAGGCATTTGGGAGAGATATTTGCCATTAGTTAAATTCGCGTATAATAACATTTTTCAATCGAGTATAAAGATGACATCGTATGAAGCTTTTTATGGCCGTAAATGTCAAACTCCATTATACTAGACTGAACTTAGCGAGAAACAGATTCACGGGGTTGATTTGATTAAAGAAACCGAAGAGAAAGTGAAAGTAATTTGTGACTGTTTAAAAGCAGCTTCAGATCGTCAAAAATTATACGTGGATTTGAAACAAAAAGACATTGAATTTTAGATCGGTGTCAAAGTGTTTTTGAAAGTATCTCCATGGAAGAAAATACTTCGTTTCGGTCGCAAAGGAAAATTGAGTTTGCAATTCATCGGGTCGTATGGGATCATCGAAAGAATAGGACCAGTGGCATACCGACTAGTTTTGCCATCAGAGTTAGAAAAGATCCATAATATGTTTCACGTGTCGATGTTGCGTCGATATCGATGGATCCCTCACATGTGATTTCTCCGTCAGATATTAAGATTCAGCCTGATATGACGTACAACGAAGAACCAATCAGAATTTTGGCCCGAGAGATCAAACAATTGAGAAATAAAAGTATAGCGCTCGTGAAACTACTTTGGAAATGACACAATGTGGAAGAGGCTATGTGGGAGCCTGAGGAAGCTATGAGAAAATAGTACCCTTACTTATTCACTGGTAAGGTTTTCGAGGACGAAAATCCCTAAGGGGGAGAGTTGTAACAGCCTGTTTTTAGTCAAATCAGAATAGTGACTTTGGGACCACAAGTCCTAGGTTGAAAATTTATTTTAACATTATTTTAAGTGTTTACAGCATGATAGTATGTACTTGTGACAGTTTCATGAAGAAATTTTATCGTTTGAATAGTTAATTTGATAAAAAGACTAAATCGTATAAAGCATAAAACTTGAGTTCTAATAGCTAAAGGTGTCTAATAGCTGCAGAACCTTAAAGTTAAGGTCCTTAAATAGTAATTAGACCATTAATGTCATGAGTGGACATATATGGACATCTATTAAAGTGTTTTGATGTTTATTAATTAAAGTTAATATAGTAATTTAATTATAAAGGTTAATTAAAACAAAACAAAATCAATTTTGTTTCCATCTTTCTCACCATAGCCAAAAATTGAAGAGACAAAAAGTCTTTTATCTAGGTTTCATTCGGCCAAGCTAATTTAGTCAATTAAGGTATGATTTTTGTCCCATTTTTAATGATTTTTACGTTTTTGAGATCGTTGCAGCTTGGTACTAACTAGCTTAAGGACTAATTTACAAAACTGTTAAAGATTTTGAAAGTTTCCATTGATGGATATGTATGATTTTTGATGTTTAATGATAGATTTTGAATAGTTGTTGATAGTTAAACAAGTGTTGTTAAATGATTTTGAGTAAAAATGCAAAATAGGGATTTATTTGTGAAAATGTGAAAATATGTGGTTAAATATGTGAATAAATGAAAATTGTGGGTTGATATGTGTATAAGGGAAATTTGGCTAGCATATGAGTGGATGAAATTGCATCAATTTGTGATATTGTGTAATAAGGACTAAATTATGAAAATGTGAAAGTTTAGGGGCAAATGTGTAAATAGCCCTAATGTTTGTTTTGGATTGAATTGAATAAATAGAAGAATAAATAAGTTTATTTTGATTACTTATAGATCAAGAAAAGAGGAATTCAAACTTAGATCGGGGAAAATGCAAATTAATTGAATAATCGGTCCGTTTCGTCATTTCGAACACGAGGTAAGTTCGTATAATTGAACTTAATTGTGCATTTGTTTAATTGATGGATAAAATTAAGATTCTATGTATTCAATTAGTTAATTTTGGAGATATTGAATTTAAATGTACAGTTTAAGCATACGAGTTGCTGAATAAGACCATACTTGGGCTATGACAAATTGGATAATAAGACCACAACCGGGTTATGGCATGTGAATGTAAGACCACGGCAGGGCCTTGGCAATGTATGTGTAAGACCATAGTTGGACTATGGCATCAGAAAATTGATGTATTTGTATCATAGGCATTTATAAGCAAGAGTGGTTTGATAAGAGAATTGGTGAGAAATAGATAAGTATCGGTACAGGTATGTACAAAAAACTGTTCAAGTAACGAGTTAGAAGAAGTTGAGGACTTATGAGTTACGATGTGGTTAAATTTTATGTTAATTCATTAATTGATGTTTAAAATGCTAATTATGTTATCCTTTTTGAAACGCTAATGAACATTGAGTTTATTTCATATTTACATACGAACTTACTAAGCCTTATAGCTTACTTCGTTTATTTTCTTTTATGTTTTAAGTATATTGAAGCTAGCTCGAAACCGGGGATCGTCAGAGACTTAATCGTACTACCAAAAATTTATTTTGGTACTTTTGAAGTTGTGTATATATAGTGTATGGCATGTATAGGCTTGTGTCATTTTGGTATGTTTGATGAAAGTGTATTTAGGCCATTTGAGTTGGCTTGTGATAATGAATTTGTTAATGTTTAAAGATGTGTAAATGGCTTTGTTTTGAGTTTGGTAATTGACCAATATTAAGTGAATGAGGTTGAATTGATAATGCATGCTTGAAATGGTTTAATTAAATGAGTTATATATGTGAATTATGTCTAGTAAAGCAAGATGAGTTGATAGGTACTTGAATTAATAAATGGCATTGAATTGAGTATTAAAATGGTTGAAGTTGATATATAATGATTGTGTATTGATTGATGACTTTTGGTTGCATATTTGTGTCTTAAAATTGTACCATTTGGGCTTATTTAGGTATGTGCAAAATGGGTGGCAAAATGGCTTGAAAAATAGCCTATTTTTGTCCACACAGGCGTGTGTCTCAGCCATGTGTGACACACGGTCAAATTACACGGTCATGTGCCCCCTGGTGTTGAAATTGAAATGAAGTCAATATACTCCACACGGTCTCACACATGGGCATGTGATCGGCCATGTGGCACAAGTCAGTATACCCCCTAATTGGCACACGGACTAGCACACGGGCGTGTGACTTGGCCGTGTTGCATAAGTCAGTATACCCTACAGGTTTGACACGACCTGGCGCACGGGCGTGTTTGGCCACTTCAAAGGGCACACGAGCTAGACACATGGGCGTGTGGTTGGCCGTGTGACCCAAATCAGTAACCTCACTTTTTTGGACACGGGCTGGGACACAACCATGTGCTCCCATTTCGAATGTCCACACGGCCTGTGACACGGGCATGTCTGGTGGCCATGTAAGACACACGGCCTTGTCACACGGGCGTGTGTCCCCTATTTTGGAGAAAAATTTGTTAAGTATTGAAAAATTTTCTGAGTTTCTGGTTTAGTCCTGAACCGCTCCCAATGCATGTTTAAGGCCTCGTAGGCTAGTGTAAGGGACACTATGATTGATTATGATTGTATTGTATTTGAATTTGATAAATTGTATATGAAATGCATGTTTAAAAGTGTTGAAAGTCTGGTAATGCTCCTTAACCCTATTTTGGCGTCAAATACAGGTTGTAACATCCCGAAATTAGGCCTAGTAGGATTGGGCCCATTGGGCCTTGGGCGTAGGAGTGTTTAAAATTTTGAGAACAAGAGAATGGAATTAATTCAAGTTGGACTTATTAAGAAAGTAATTTTGGAAAGTTACGAGGTTTCTATGAAGTTCCGGGTTCAAGTTGGGCCTTAGTAAAATTTTCTGTTTAAGCCTATTAAGGAGAGATAGTAAGTGACCTCAAAGCTTATGGAAATAAATGAGTAAATTGCTAGCATAAATGAGCATATGGCAAGGAGGTTATGGCATCAAGTGGAGGACAAGGAGGGAAGAGGTTCAAATCCCATTGTGTGCAAATTTTAACTATTATTTTTGCACCCTTTCCTTAAGTGTCGGCCAAGCATATAAAAATGGCAAGGTGGACTTTTTTTATTTTTGGCAAGATGGCTAAGGAGAATAGGAAAGAATGAAGGTGAGGAAATAAATCAAGAAAAAGGGGAAAGTAAGGGGAACAAGTGGCCTTTTTCAAGGAAAATGTTATGGAAAGTGTGGGTGGCTAATTTTGACCATTTTGTCATGTATGTGGACGGTTTTGTGTGTTAGAGGGGATAGCCAAATTTTGCTTGGTGTTTTGGTAAAGTTTTAGTGTTTGTTTTGGTCAAATTCCTTTAGCATCAAGAGTGTGTCATTTTCTCCAAAATACCATTCTCTTAGCCAAATTTTGTCTTTGGCAATTGGTAAAAATTTTGGTATTGTTTTGGCCAAAATTCCTTTATGCAACTTTTGACATTTTCTCTTTCTCCAAATTTCCTTCTTGCCGAATCTTCAACTTTGAGTGTGCATATTCTCTTCTTTTCTTTTTTCTTGTTGCCGAATGTACACCAACCATTGAGACCAAAATTTGTTCTTTCATCTTTCTTGAAAACCAATCTAGTCAAACATCTTTCTTCTTATTTCTTTTCTTTCTCAGGAAATCCTTCAAGCATCTCTTTTGTCCTAATTCTTTTTCACCATAGCCGAATATCAACATACAATTTCCTCTATAACCGAACCTTCATCTCTTCTCTATTTCTTCTTCTCATCCATATTAACATCCATTTCGTGATCAATCGCGATATAGTGGGAAGGCCGAATCTATCACATTTGATTCGCTCGTAGCCATAAGTACAATCGGTAAGTAGTAGTTCTCTCTTTGTCAGTAATTTTGTTTCATTCGAGTTCTTCATTAATAATCGTGTGCTCTTCTTTCTCTCCCTCGTTGGGTCTGAGTTACATTCTTTTCTGTGATATGGCCATCGTTGGGCTTAGGACTTTCAACAATTTGAAGGAGCACAAGTGATTTGTATTAACCAAATCGTTATCGTCGACTCGTCAAGCAAGTGGGGTGAGAACGTTGTTATAAGATTTGTTTTGGCCAAAGGTGGAATATTTGCTAACAACTCTTTTGCTCACCAAATATTGTTAGGACGGGACTTCAGTAGCCAAAGGGTAGGATCGATTCTTGGTGCATTGAGGGAGATCACATTCGTGGTAAGTGGAGTTAGCCTAATAAAGTGTTTCTAGCTATGATTATCAAAGTTGAGACTAACCTTCTATCAACCTTCATTATAGGTGTGGAAATCGGTAGAAAGCACAACTCGTAATCAAGGTGTGTAATCCCGTACCTTCCGAAAACATGTTTGAAATGGTGTGTAATCTCACATCTCTCTGAAATTTTGTATGATATGTTTTTTATTCAGTCGAAATACCGAAGAAAACCGGAAACCGGCATCTGTGATCACTCGGGAGTGCGTATATTCGTAGTAGTAACCATATTTTGTAATAAAACAGTTCCGGTTAGAAACAGTGATGTTTTTTTGAAAAATCACAAAACATAAGATAAATGGAATTAGAAAGTTAAGAAGATATGGATTGAAATCTAATTGAGTCTATTTTCTTATAAAAGAAACAGAGCAAGCAAAGGATTAGTATATTTTGAGATTTATAAATTTTAGTGAGACTGGTTCTGATTGACTTCGTGGTTCCCTATTCTGTCTTGGAAAAATCGGTTAAAATTGTACAAAGTGAATTATGATGAATAATTTATATGTATAGATTTCTTAATGAGCCTATTTTCAATAGAAACAAGTGGGAGCAGAATATGAAAACCGTACAGTGAGATATTTGAAATTAAGGAAGGAGAGGTCAGAATCATTGGACAGTGAAACAAGGGAAAATTTAAGAAATAAACTGTACTAATTGGTTAAGCTAAAAATTCTGGAAAAATTGTAGTAAGAAGATATATGAGTCTAGTTTCATGAAAAATTTACGGATTTAGATTTCAAGATTCCTAACTCAAGTTATAGTCAATTTAGTTAGTACGACGCAGATGGACAGTTTAAATTTTTTTTTATGCCCAAATTAGTAGTTAAGCCTAGGTCACGAAATTACCAAAATACCCTTGGAGGGTAAATTACCGAAATACCCTTAGGTTGCGAGATTACCGAATTACCCTTATTGGGTACGATTGTTGAATTACAAAATTGCCCTTATGGGCCGAATTACGAAAGTGCCCCTATGGGCTGATTTGATAAGATTGCCTTAATGGGCTGATTTGATAAGATTGCCTTAATGGGCTGGTTTGATAAGATTGCCTTAATGGGCCGATTTGATATATTGCCCTAATAGGCCGATTTTGCAAAGTGTTAATGGGCCAAATTGTTTGTAATGAATCTCTGAGTTATTAATTGTTGTTTATAATTGTAATATCAATTACTATGTATGTTACATATGCATAATTTTGCATGGGATGGGAAAATGTTGAAGAGAAGTTCTGGTGGGTCTGCCACATATTTTGGTGGCTCTGCCACAATCTGTATAGTGGTTATGCCACGTATATTCTGTTATTCTGGTGGCTTGTCCACGAATCAAATATGTTATAAATGGCTAAATGCCTGCGATTGGTGTGTTGGCGGGGTGGGTTGACTTGATCCCCACAGGTGTGTTGGTTGGTACAGGTGGTGTGTAGCGGATGGATTATTAGGATTGGTTTGGGAATTGCATTACATTCTCATGATATAATTGATACATTATTTTGTAAAGGGGCTTAGGCCCAAAGTATTGCTAAATGGGCTCAAGCCCAAGATTATGCTTTATGGGCTCAAGCCCAAGATTATGCTTTATGGGCTCAAGCCCAAGTTTTTGCTAATTGGGCTCCGACCCAGTGGATGATGGTAAGGGGATTATGCACTGAGTTCTTGCAACTCACCCCCTTTTCTCTTAACCCTTGTAGGAAATGCTCAGTGACGTGGACTTGGGCCATGGATGTCTCAATGGAGGCCATACTTCAGAAATGGTTCATATTGAACTTTAGATTTCTATTTTCGTTCACTTTACTATTTTGGGTTTTATGTTGTAATAAGGCCTCTGGAGTATTTTATTATTTTCTTTATGTTTGATAGACTTATTATTTTGCTTAAATTGTTTTAAAAGGGAATTTTCTAAAAAATTAAATAAAGGTTTTCCAAAATCGATTAACAAATGGATTTCAAAATAAACTTTTACAAATATTTTTAACACAGAAATTGTCTTTCGAATTATCAACGAAATTTTCAAAAGACTCAGATTCTCTTTCGAATTTTCAAACGTCGTTTTCAAAAGCCACGGTTTTATAAGAGCATTAGTTCAAATTTATCGATTTATCAATCAATCTTCGAGGTCAGTAGTATTTTATCAAATATTTCAAATTAAACTTGTTTTCTTGATTTTAACGAAGCAATACCTCTTTTCATGTAACACCCCTTACCCGAGACCGTTGCCGGAGACTAGCACGAGGCATTACTAGACTTAACTTACTAGATCATGGCATAAAAATTGAAACTATCCATCTGCATCATGTTCACTAAATTAACTATAACTCGAGTTACGAAACTCGAAATATATATCCATAAATTTTAATTGAAACTAGACTCATATATCTTCTTAATATAATTTTTTCAGAATTTTTGGTGTGGCCAATTAGTACATTTTATTAGTTAAAGTCTCCCCTGTTACACAGTTCGACAGTTCTGACCTCTCTTCAGTAAAAATCAATTATCTCATGATATACAATTCTTTTTCCTACACCATTTTTTTTATATAAAAATAGACTCAATAAGATTTAATTCTATCTCTCATGCACAACCTAATTCCATTTCTAATATTTTTGGTGATTTTTCAAAATCACGTCACTGCTGCTGTCCAAACTGTTCCCCAGCATATAATTACATAATTTCTTAAAATAACTATCAACTAGGCATTACATAACATCCAAAACATGTTCTTAATTAACCATTTTAATAGCTAATCATTACCAAACATTTACAAGCCAATATTAAGCCATATCATAAGGTCATATACACAAAATGGCTAAGTCCCTATACATGCCATAACTTAAAACATTCGAGTCAGAAAATACCAATATAATCCTTTGATAGTGTGTAACGATCTCTGACGTCCTTACGATCCCCAAGTTGGCTTGTAAAACTATGAAAAGAAAGAAAGGAATGGGAGTAAGCGTTAAGCTTAGTTGTTTGCATGTAAATAAATAACAACATTTTTAATGCATTATCATATTCTTTTCTTACCAAAATTATTTAAGCCTTTAACTTAATATACTTAAGTCGTAAATTCTTACATGTACCTTTTTAGCTTGAACTTGCCTTGCCTTTCCTTTGGTATACTCTTTAAATTTTCCCGTTGAACCACTTGGAATATTAAGGATACGCGGGTACCTTTCCTTGTGAAACTTAACCATTGTCATGTCTTGACATGGTCTTACGTGGTATCCTTGCCTTATGAACTCACCAATGCCATGCCTTGGCATGGTCTTACATGGGACCTTTGCCTTATAAATTCACCAATGCCATGCCTTGGCATGGTCTTACATGGGACCTTTGCCTTATAGTAACTTATCAATGTCATGTCTTGACATGGTCTTACATGATTTCCTTAAACCCTAATGTCATGACATTTGTATCCTACACATTCCTAAGGTTCAACCGGGACATTCTGAGATTGCTTCTTCGTCAATTCATGCTTGAGTCTTTAAATGATAAATTTACAGAATAAATATGTAAATGTTGGAATTTAATAGTATCAAATGTAAAATAATAGAATATTGCATTTATTTACCGTAAACTTACCTCGAAAGAAAATACGATAAACTATATCGATTTAGTCCACTATCTTTTTCTTTCCTCGATCTAACTCCAGATTTCGTTCTTCTTGATCTATAATAGAAAATTTAGCTTATTTAATACTCACATTTATCAAAATAGTCCTTAAGTCTAACTTTGGCAAAATTATAATTTTGCCCCTAAACTTTTACATATTTACACATTTGCCCTAAAGCTCAGAAATTATACTTTATCCCTTATTCATATGTTTTATGAGATGCTGATCATTTTTCCCTTCTATGACAACATCAAATTCTCACTCTAACATGTACTTATGAACATTAGGTATTTTTACCGATTAAGCCGTTTTACTCATTTTCACTTAAAATCACTTAGCAAAAGTTGTTTAGCATAATTTCAGACTTCATATTCTATCATAAAACATCAAAATAAACACATTTCACCTATGGGTATTTTTCCAAATATGAACCCTAGCATGAATTATTGATAGAATAAGCTAACCCGGGCTACTAGGGCTTCAAAAATGTAAAGAACATAAAAACCGAGCTTGGAAGCTTGAAACAAACCCTAGCTATGGTGAACACTTGAAAATTCAGCCTAATGAAGAAGATGAGCATATTTTTCCATCTTTTTCTCTTTTTAATTTCTTTTTATTACCAAATGACTAAATTACCCTTCATTAAAAACTTTGGTTCTTTTTACCAATATATGTCCATTTTTGTCCGTGAAAATATAATGGTCTAATTACCATTTAAGGACTCCTACTTCAAACCCCCATTTCAATCAAGTACTCTATAAATTAGAACCCCTATTTAGCAACTTTTGCAAACAAGTACTAATAGGCAATTTAAGCATGAAATTAATAAAATTTCTTATCAATACTTTAACACATGTATTTAATCACTCGGTAAATCATAATAATTAATCGAAATAAACTTTTATAGCTCGGATTCGTGGTTTCGCAACCACTATTCCATTTAGGCGCTATTTCGGGATGTTACATTTTACGTACGAATGAAAAGGACTTAAATGTATTTTTCTCATGTGACATGTCAAATCTGGCCTTAACGTTTGGGTCGGGTTTGGGGTGTTACACGGGTGAGGGGTGTTACATGGATATTCTTCCTTGATGAGAAATATTGAGGCTAAAAATTTGCAAGAAATTCTCGAGGAACTTATAATTTTGGGTTCTTAGTGGACTGGTCAAGGCATGGAACTCACACTTGTCGCAGAGAATATTTGACACCACTAGCGAAGGTATGGTTCCATTTCATTTGGTTCAACCTTATGCCTATTTCACATGGAACCAAAATTTTATTAGAGAGAATGGTCATGTTATACTCAATTTTAACAGAAATGACCATTGATGTGGGAAAAATCATTCTGAGAGAAATGAAAATTTGTGCCGCTAGAGGTTTTGGCCCAGCTTACTTTCCCTTTATGATAACAATTTTGTGCTTGGAAGCTAAAATTCTTGCAAACATAAAGAAGATGGGTTTTAGCAAAGGCACAATCACAGACTGAGACCTCTACTGAATAGCCGAAGATTTTGTTCTACAACAACGAGTTGAAGTGAGCGAGGATCCCGAAAAAGAAGATCCCACAAAGATCGAACCAATGCAGTCAACTGAAATCCCTGATAAGGCAGAACCTATGGAACCAATAACCAAACTTGACATGGAAACCTCAACATTCAGAACTCATCTTCGAGATGAGCTGTCAAAGTGAATGGACATAGTACAACATATGCAGTGGAAACAACAAGCTTACTGGAGATATTCAAAAATATGGGATGACTCAATAAGAAGCACTCTTACGAAAATATTCAATGACCCGTTTTTTTTTGTGCCTGAGTTTCTAGATTTATATTTGAACCATGAAGTCCAATATCGAAGAGGGAAAGAAGTGATTCATGCAAAAACAAATACAATGGAGCAAAAGATGAGTCAGATTATGAGGGAACTGCAAATAAATAAAAAATGAGATCTTTACTTTATTTTATTTTCTTTCCTAGGTTATTTAATGTTTTAGGATTAGGTTCTATTAGGACTTTTATTTCTCACATAATAAAACAAGAGGTGGAAATCATAAATAAAAATGAACAAGTTGCAAAGTACAAAGTGTGGCAATAGATATATAAATGTCTAGGATTGGATTTAGAGAGAGCATGGTACTTAAGCAATCAAATTGACTCACCTCCTCTTTTCTAGAATCCTACCTAGCGTTAGTTTCTATTCACTTCTAAAAATGAGGAAATTGTTCATCTTAAGTAGGGGGGCCGAAAATTGAAATTATTTCCTCTCAGAATTAAATTTTCTTTTAATTATGGTTAGGTTATATTTTGTTCAAAAACTTGAAATTTTGTTAAGTATGCTAAACTTTAGTATGAATAAAGCTCTATTATTTTGATCATTGTTATGTTAGCTAATTTATGACATAAATGTACTCTTAATAAAGTATGTAAATCATACCATAAAATTTTTAGTTCCTTAGGAAAGCTAGGCATGCATGAAATTTTAAGTTTCTAGAATTGACTTAGTAATTTCTTGAGGCAAAATCCTAGGAAGCATGGAATGTTCAAAATGATTTAGGCAACTTTTGTTTGGACCGTTTGAGCCTTTCAAGCCAACCTTGATGAATTTTTACCCCTTGAAACCCAACTTTGAGACTATATAGCCTAATTTTATTTGAACCCTTGCAATATTCAGCCATCACTTCTCTCATAATTATGACTTAGTACTATTAGGAATATTCTTTGAAAATAAGTTTGGGGGAGTTGAAAAGAAGTATCAAACATGCAAAAAAAAAAAAAGAAGAGAAGAGAAGAAAGAGCATATGTACTCGAAAGAAATAGATGTACAAAAGGGCGTCTAAAAGCAAAATAAGTTGGTGTATTGAGGGTAATTATTTCGAAGGTTCGATACAAGCTGAATCTAGGGTTTTTTATCCTAAATTTATCTATCTTTTACCTACCTCTAGCCCAGCCACGTTACAACCTATTCAAAATACCTAATGATTCAAGTTTTCTATGCTACCTACATTAGTGGAGAGAAATTGCTATGTTCAACATATGAAGGCATAAATTAAACTTGAAGATCGCAGCTTAATCTTAAATAAGGGAATAAAATCAAATTGGTAGGGATTTAACATGTCTTTAATGAGAAAGCATTTAGTCTATTTTTTCTAACGACAATTGAGATTAATTTGAACGATATGTATACTTAAGTAGCATAAATCTCAAAATTCTTATTCTTGAGCATAAGTATACTAAATTCATAATTTTGGGAAAAAAAAGTTCTGAAGGAATTTTTGAAAGGTGTTTCCAAGAAATTATTTTCAATTTGTGCATTACTCGGGATGAGCAATGAATTAAGTTTGGGGGTGTGTAAACACAAAAATATATAGACTTTTTCATGATCTTTTTAACTCAAATCAATGTAGTCTCGTAGTAATTCTTGTCGAAAAATATAATTTAACTATAAAATAATTAAATTATACTTAAATTATTAAAATATTTAATTTTAATTAATTTTATAATAAATTTTGATTTATTTTCGATAGATTTGCAAAAAGGGTGAAAATTGGCTCGCAGACACTGCTAGAAGCACAAAACTGGGAAGCGATTTTTGAAGCATCGAGGCGAATTAATTTTTTAGCCTAAAGACGGTCTAAATTATGAATATTAATACATACTATAATTAATTTTAATTTTTATCCCATTTATTTTTGGTTAAATAATTATTGTTAATTATATTATGAAGAAGAGGCCCAGTTGTGCTAATATGAGAGATTGATCCAACCAAGCAATCGGGCTGCCCAAAACCGTCCAACATGCTAACCCAATCAGCTCAAAATAGCTGATTTATTAACTTGAAAATCAGCCCTTGAAGTCTCCTTGAAATCGCATTCAAACCCCTCCACTTTCTGTGCTTTTAAAGATTTGCCCCAAGCTAAATTTAGCAAGTTTGAAACATTCAAACCTGTCACATGTGTGGCCTGCCAAGGGGGTATATGGCTGCTGATGTTTTTCTACTTTTAGAAGCCAATCCCACCTATAAATACCCCCTTCCCCTATTCATTTCAACACACCTCTCATTCCACACATCTCTCTCTCTCTTTCACTCACTTTCTCTCCTTTGTTTCCCATTTTCCCTTCTACTTCCCTTTGTCAATTTCCCTCTTGGAAAAGAGCCACTCAACCACCTTGTGTAGCAGCATTCAAGTGCTTGTAGAAGCCTCGATTCAACAGAACGAGTAGAGAAGGAGGAGCAAGCAAACTAGTCAGGTTTCAGAGAAACACCAGATCTGATTCTAGTTTCTTATCCTTTAATTTTTATTGTTGTTGTTATGAACATGTCTATGAATATTTGTTCTGTTGTTATTCTAAGTTTAATTAAAATGTCATAAACTTAATTCATGTTAGATAGATTGCGTTCTATTGCTTTATTTATTAAAAATCATATTTGTATTGTTATAGGCCTTGTTGATTTGTTTAATTAAATAAAATCATGTTTATGTTATGCTTGCATTTAAATTGTAAGGTAAAAGCGAATTAATTATTAAGCGGATTGAAATTGTAATTAATGGACACAATATTTAATTGGTGCATGTTTAATCTTCTAAGGTAGTGAAGGTTGAATTAGTGACGGTATTAAACAATACATTATGCTTGCATAACTTGTAGAATTTTGTGATTAAATTATTTCAATATAGAGATGTATTTTTACCTCACTTAATCTTTTACTTACTCATTAAAATTGATTAATTATTTGAATTGGCATAGTAATATTTTCAAGAGAGTAGTTAATTTTAAAAGTCTGTATGTGCTATAGTTAACAAATTACCAAGTTGCCCTAAATTTATTCGTTACAACATGAACATTTTTTTAGTAATATTAAGTTAAGAAATGTAATTGATCTAACACAATTATGTCATATTGATTAAACTTGTTTTTTCAAAAATCGTGCATTGGACGTTTTACCTTTTTAATTTTCTTAGTTAATTACTTAGTTAAAATCTAGTTTTATTAAACCCTTTTTCAAAACAAACGATTTTCCTTCACCAAAGTGTTTTTAATTTCATTTCATAAATATTTTCTTACACAGTCCTGTGGGTATGATAATTCGACATTTACTTATCACTTTATTACTTGTTGCGGTTGTGTATACTTGGACATTTCCATCGCTCCACATAGCAACCAGCATGTTCCTCTGTAGCCATCTTCAGGGGTATGTCATGACACCATCGGCCTGCATCACGACATTGAAGGCAATTTCTCACTTTCTTTATTCTTCTCTCTATGTTGTGACATTGGATCCCCCATGTTGGGACATAGCGTCCAGTATTGACCCTAAATGCCCTCTAATTGTCTATTGCACACTCACAAAGTACACTAGCTCTCCCTTAGGCCTTATTCAGCCCTTAAGGTTAATAAAAGACTTGATGTGCACATTTTCTTGAATGTAAACATAACTAAAGAAACTAAATTAAAACATAACGAAAATGCTTGTATTCAAGCTCCTTAAATGTGAAAACTAGTTTAAGCTGCTACACCGAATTACGACAGATCAAACTCCCCCACACTTAAGCCATTGTTTGTACTCAAGCAACATAAACAAAGATGACAAAATGAAAATGATGACCCTTGAGCAATTATGGTACAATTAATGATTTCGGAGCATATAACTTAGGCATTTTGCGTTTACTAACAATTTCAACATGATGAGTAGTTGACTTACCACTTTTGAACACAAACATCTAATTTTAGTATGTTACAAAATATACAAGTATTAAGGTTCTCACCTATAGAAATCTATCAACAAAACATACAAGTACTTTGATTATCCGAGTAGGATACAAACAGTCATCTATGTCAACGTTTAGTATGTTGTTCATTCATAATAAGGATATTTAGGTCACATAGGGCTTTTTAACTTGTAACATTCTAAGGCTTAGGAGAAGTATGGAATTCAAAAACAGTAAGCATCAAAGGGTTACAAACACGAAAATAGTTTGGCACATTGTATTGATCCATATTTTTCCCCCTTAGTGACCCTTTCCCGATCACCGCCTTATATCTTTTTCTCTCACCTTCCTTGTCTCTCTATATATAGGAAGTCATAGCATGACATAGTAACTATGGCTAACTTTATGAGTTTTTGTGCAATAATGAAAGAGTGCTTTTTTCTTTTGTGGCTTTTCTCTTTTTCAATACATCTCACTCATGAAATTGTTTTTACTAGTTTAAGACATTTTCTACTCATACCAATTCTCTTTTTTGGATTTTTCTTTTTGTTTCGCACATTAGGCTAACTTATAGTTCATATATCACACCAATCTTTCCTAGTTCACTCTACTTTTACAAACTCCACCATGATTTATCTATTTAACCCTCATTACGTATTGCCAGACATCTATAATTGTGCGGTATAGGACCAAAGAAAAAGGGCATATACAAATTAACATTTTTAGGCTCGGGGTTTGTACTGCGGTTGGTCAAGAAGTGTCAAAAGTCTCAAAATTGGTACTAAATGTGAAGTATAAATAGGATAGATTTTTTGCTCTGGATGTGTTCTAAACAATGCCTTAGGTCATCCATAAATATCTCAACATGAGTAAATTTAATCTACCAAACAAACACAAATTCAACCATTTATCATTCATACTAGCATGCTTGTTTCCTTGTATTTTCTATATCACTCAGTACAAATGATACCTTAATACCTATTTATAGTGTAACATATAGAACTTTAGTAATCTAGTAATAAAAATTTTAAAATCACCTATCATCATGCCAAACTTATTCATAAACACAAGCAACCTATGTATATGCTCCTAACTAATCACTTGTATTTCTACAAACTCAAGCACACTAAAAGACAAGAAAAATCAAAGAAAATGTAAAAATTTGAAGCAAATTTTCTATGTTACTCTCCGACATTCTAGTTGTGTAACATGCCAAAAATTAGGGGTTGTGATTTTTTGAATAATTACATGTGCTTGCTCATCGGGTTATTTGAGGGTGTTTAGGGGTTCTAGGGAGGCCTGGGTTCAAGTCCAAGCCCTAGAAAATTTTTGGTTTTTAGCCCTTTAGTGGAGAGGGCTGTTGGAAACAGGACTTATGTAAATTAGAGTGTGTTTATTCAACACAAGTTGGGCACATGGTGGAGTGGTGTGGCGTCAGGTGGAGAGCATGGAGGGAAGGGGTTCAAATCCCACAGGTAGTAAATCAATGGCTTTTATTTTGTGTCAGGTGAGTGGAAAAAGTAGAGTTCGGTTAGAACTCTGCAAGGGGGAGGGGGAGACTTGGTCAAATCATTTGAATGGAAGGAGAGGAGGGATTGTTGGAGGAGATAGTGCAGAGAATGTAACATCCCAAAATTGGGCCTAGTAGGATTGGGCCGATTGGGCCTTGGGCTTTAGGAAGAAAATTTGAGTATTATTTGTGTTGGCTCGGGTATGAATCTTGTGTGTTAGCATAGTCTTGTGAAGGCTTGATTTTATTTAGGAAGCTAGAATAATTTTTAGTATGGTTTATTTAATGAAGTGGATTAAGTGAACTTGACACTTAAGTTAATTTAAGTGTTAGATTCTAGCACATGAGGAGTTAGTGGCAAGGTGGTTATGATGCTTGAAGGGTTGCTTGAGGAAGAGGTTCAAGTTGCATGGATTGCATTTAGAAGACTTTATTTTATGTAGCTTTGCATTAAATGTCGGTCAAACCTTATTTATGATAGGTTGGACTCTTAACTTTTAGTAAGTTGAATATTAGTTTATGGAAAGCTTGAAATTGGGGATAAGAATCTTAAGGTTATGGTATGATGAGGGGACAAAGGCATGGAATATGGAGGATGTTTTGGAAAGTAATCCTAGGCCTTTAGTGCATGTATGTGGACGGTATGGGTGTCTAGGGGGATGGCCAAATGTTGTTAGGTGGCTTGGGGGGAATAGTTGGTCAACCTTTGCTTTTTGTGCATCTTTTGTATTGTTTTCTTTCTCTCCAAAAACTCCCTCCTTGATGAATGTGTGCTATGCTTTTAGTGCAAAATTCCTTTTGGTTTTAGCCTTATTTTGTTGGAACCAAATCCTATTTTTTTTCTTTCTTTCATTTTATCCTTTTGAAACCGAAACAACATTGGTACTTTTGTGCACTTTTCTTTTTGGCAAACAAGGAGTTGGCCGAATCTCTTAACCCCATTTTCTCTTATTCTTTTCTTCCTTTTGGTCCGAAACTCTCCTCCCCAAACTCCCTTTTCTTTTCTCCATTGTTGCTAAAATTAAACTCTCTCTCTCTCTCTTTCATTCTCTTTTCTATTCACATATTTTCTTCTCTCATAACCAAATTGCCGAAACTCCCTACTTCCTTTTAGTATTATTTTGGCCGAATATTCAAGGGTAGACTCTCCTTGGGTTTCTTCTATCGATTTTGGATAAAAAGGGGTAAGTGTTCATGGACGTTTTTCTTCTTTTACTTTCTCGTTTCTATGATGTTTCTTGTGGACAAAGGCTGAACCTTTGGGCATTGTTTTGCAAGGTTCTAACCATTTTTTTGGATTCGATTATTCTCTTAGGCTCATTGGGATTTCAGAAACAATCGATCTAAGCCCATTCCATTAGCAATCGATGTTGGTAAGTCAAGTGGTAAGGATTCAATATTCTTTAAGTTGGTTGAGAAAGCCTAAGGCTATTGGGATTAAGATTTGATGTTGGCCGAATGGTCTTGATTAAAGTGTTGTGGTTTGGCCGAATGTAGGACAAGGTGATCTAGTGGGGTAGATCAGGTCTTCGAGATTTAGCCGACTGTGCCAAAAAGGTGCGTAGTTATCGCACTGTCTCTTGATTGTGTGTATGTGTTATATTTATGTATATGTGATATGATGTTAATGGTAGCCGAATTAAGGGCTAAGATTGTGAATAACCGTGGTGGGTGATCGAATACTCAGGTCAGTGATTTACGATATTAAATGATCATTGATGAATATATGAAATGTGATGGCATGTGATGCATTATTGTTCAAGTGATATGTTGCCATGATATACATATTTGCATGGGACTTGGGATGTGACTATCGAAGGAAAGGGTGTACATTATGTACGTGGTCTGATGTTAGCCTTGTGCTACATTGGCGCTTGATGGTGGCTATGTGCTCCATCAAGGGAGGTGTTGGCTAGGTGCCCATCTCGGCGGATGATAGCCGTGTGCATCACCGTAGATTAAGGATGACCTCGAGTCACCTTGTGGATCTGAGATATGTGGATCACTATGTGATCGGTGGCTTAGCCATCGCCTTGGGCAACAAGTCCGCCAAGGTAAGATATGTGGATCACTATGTGATCGGTGGATTAGCCACTACCTTGGGTGGAGTCTGCTAAGGTAGGAGTAACGAATGGACTCTAGGTTGGGTTGGGCTTCATGTTACATATTTATGCATTTTGCATGACTATTTATGTGGATCAATGTGGATATGGGCCAAGCCCAACATGTGGAATTATGTGGATATAATGCCTTATCATTTGATATGTGATTGATGTGTGGATATGGGCCAAGCCCATACGTGGAGGCATGTGTAATAACTATGCACCGAGTGCATTTGACTCACCCAATTTTCTCAAACCTTTTAGGTGATGCATAAAGCTTGGACCGGGTTGGAGTGGATACGAGGTGGCCCATGCAGAAATGGATTCTCTTTATACAATTTATGTTTCAGTATTTTAAGTATTTAATTTTTGTAATAAGAGCCATTTTAAGTATTTAAGGACTTTTATTATGTTTTAAGTTGGTTTGTCGATTATATTATTATTTGAAAATGTTTTATTTTAAACAACTTAGTTTTACTTGAAATTTTAATTACACAATGTTTTAGTAAAGACAACAAAATTTTATGTTTTTAATTCTAAGTCAAAAGTTTTTCAAACGTTTATCGCAGTGGCATTTCAAATTCGGTCATAGCGAATGGGCCGGGTTTGGGGTGTTACAAATTGGTATCAGAGCCCGGTTCAAAACTCACTTTGAGGGTTTTGGGCCCAAAAACATTTTTTCTTAAGATGGGCTTTTCAAAGATTTGGGCTTTCATAAATTTTTCAGGATTATTCTGGCATGGCACCTGTATCTCCGACCCGAAGTCCACCAGGTAAGTACCTTTAATTGTTGTGTGAATTATTATATGATTGGTATGTGGGTATGATGGGAACGTAGATTAGTATATTAAGTTATCGAACTTTAGGATTAGCTTACTCCAACACAAGATGCATAAGACTTAAAGAACAACCGAACAAACCTGTGAAGTAAGTCACCGAGTTATGGTGTGGCAACCATTGTGCGCATGTCTAGGAGTGGATTCGGTAAGAGCTTGGTATTTAAGCAGTCCTAGCGACTCACCTCCTCTTTACTCGAATCCTACCTGGTGCGTAGCTACGGTTCACCCTAACCAAGAGGACTTATTCACGGGCTAAACTCGATAATTAAAACCCGAAAGGGACTAGCCAAACTATTTTATAAAAACCTTAAGTTTTTAAAAAAATTACTCCTTTGAATTGTAAAACCATTTTATAGTTGGAAATTTTTTTTTCTTCTTTTCGAAAAATTTCTGATTTACAAAATTACCCAAATACCCCTGTATTGAAAAATTACCAAAATGACCTTGGTTTATAAAATTACCATACTACCTCGACTTTTAAAAAAACATTCTTACTTTATAAAATACCAAAACTTCTATTTTACAAAATAGTAAGATACCCGATTTGGGAAAATTTACTAAAATGCCCCTAACTTCCAAATTACCGAAATAACCCCTGAATTTTAATTTTTTTAATATCTTGATTTGGAAAATATTTCTTTCAAAAATATCCATGAGTTTGGAAATTTTCAAATAACTTTTGGTGATTTTTGAATTTACCGGTTTATTACCAAAATACCCTCGTAGGAAAAATGGCGAAATTACCCTTGGGTTGGGAATGGTCAAGAATGCCCATAGTAGCATGGTAAATGTTGTGGAAGAGTGAATGTGTCTCTATTGATGTGAATGTGTGATTCTCTGAATTAGAATAGTGATCTTGAACTAGAAATTTTGATTGATCGAAAGAACAACTTCTGAAAACTTTGTTTCATAAAATTGTTCGTGCATAAACAAGTGGAACAAAAGTACTAATGTATAAAACTCTTTAAATAGATTAAATCGCGACAATAGACATGAGCTCTAGGGGACGTGGTCGTAATGTGCGAGGATGCGGTAGAGGCAGAATGGCCGTGTCGAAACCCGTTAGGTCAGGTCAAGGGTCTGACAATGTGGTACCCCCACCAGCTGTTGGTGTGGAGCAGCAAGCTCAGGCTGGGGATGATGCTGTATCGCAGGCTATGCTACGAGTTCTTGAGATGGTGGCTGGAGCCGGTGGAAATATGAGAGCTAGGAAGTCCGTACTGAGCGACTCGAGCCAATAAATTTGAGGTGTTTCGTGGAGTATCCGGGGTGGCACCCAAGTCTGGTGAGTATTGGTTGGAGGCGTAGAAGCGAATTATGGATGAGTTGGATCGACCCTTGAGGAGAAAGTGAAAGGAATGGTAGCGCTGCTACGCGATGAAGCCTATCAATGGTGGCTCATAGTTCGGGATGGGGCCACAGCTAAAGATCTCACTTGAGAGTACGTTAAGGCAAAGCATATCAGAAGAAGTACGTTGGTACTCACTATATTGATGCGCAAAGGAAGGCGTTTCGGGAAATGGTTCAAGGAACAAGTCCGTGGCGAGTCTGGCGGAATTTTTGCGTTAAGTCGATATGCTCGAGGAGTAGTGGCTACACAGTATGAGCGATGTGTCCGATTTGAGGATGGACTAAGGGATGACCTGAGATTATTGATAGCTTCACAGCAGGAACGAGAGTTTGCCGTATTAGTGGAGAAGGCTAAGGTGGCCGAAGGAATTAAGGATTCTATGAGGCAGAACAGAGAAAAGGATAGGAACTGAGATAAGAAGAGTTTTGGATTGTCAGAATCGTCTGGGAATCTTCAAAAAAGACCAAGGATCGAGAATTCTACTCGTGTTTCTATGCCAACTACTGGAAATCAGGACCGTTCGTGTGCTCGGTGTGGAAGGTATCATGTTGGCGAGTGCTAGAATCGGGACCGGGAGTGTTTTAGGTGTAAATCCAAGTCTCATTTGATTAAAGACTGTCCCCAAGATCTGAGAAAGGCTCGGACAGTAGGCCAAGGTTTTGAACAGCCGGGTAGAGGTGGTCAGCAAGCGACGAGGGGTCGTGGTCCAAACCATGGAGGAAATGGTTCGTACGAGGTCGTGAAGCATCGGCCGAGGTAATGGTAACATCGAGGCAAGACGGCCTGTGTGTGGTGTGTATGCGATTCATCGGAGGAGGATAGTGATGTGCCAGATGTGACAACGGGTAAGTTTTTATGTCTGGAATACCCTTTATTGTCTTGTTTGTTATAGAGCTAGTTCGTATTTGTGTTGCTAGTGAAGTATCTAGAACCTTGAGTGTGAACTTTGGGACTGTTCATAGAAAGTATGTTAGTTTTATTAAGATCGAGTCTTGTGACATAAGCGTAGTGTGATGAGTAGGATTGTACGACTGTTAGTTAGTTGGAAATTTCGAGGACGAAATTTCTTTAAGGAGGGTAGAACTGTAACATCCCAAAATTGGGCCTAGTAGGATTGGGCCAATTAGGCCTTGGGCTTTAGGAAGAAAATTTGAGTATTATTTGTGTTGGCTCGGGTATGAATCTTGTGTGTTAGCATAGTCTTATGAAGGCTTGATTTTATTTAGGAAGCTAGAATAATTTTTAGTATGGTTTATTTAATGAAGTGGACTAAGTGAACTTGACACTTAAGTTAATTTAAGTGTTAGATTCTAGCACATGAGGAGTTAGTGGCAAGTGGTTGTGATGCTTGAAGGGTTGCTTGAGGGAAGAGGTTCAAGTTGCATGGATTGCATTTAGAAGACTTTAATTTTATGTAGCTTTGCATTAAATGTCGGTCAAACCTTATTTATGATAGGTTGGACTCTTAACTTTTGGTAAGTTGAATATTAGTTTATGGAAAGCTTGAAATTGGGGATAAGAATCTTAAGGTTATGGTATGATGAGGGGACAAAGGCATGGAATATGGAGGATGTTTTGGAAAGTAATCCTAGGCCTTTAGTGCATGTATATGGACGGTATGGGTGTCTAGGGGGATGGCCAAATGTTGTTAGGTGGCTTGGGGGGGAATAGTTGGTCAACCTTTGCTTTTTGTGCATCTTTTGTATTGTTTTCTTTCTCTCCAAAAACTCCCCTCCTTGACCAAATGTGTGCTATGCTTTTATTGTAAAATTCCTTTTGGTTTTAGCCTTATTTTGTTGGAACCAAATCCTATTTTTTTCTTTCTTTCATTTTATCCTTTTGAAACCGAAACAACATTGGTACTTTTGTGCACTTTTCTTTTGGCAAACAAGGAGTTGGTCGAATCTCTTAACCCCATTTCTCTCTTATTCTTTTCTTCCTTTTGGTCAAACTCTCCTCCCCAAACTCCCTTTTCTTTTCTCCATTGTTGCTAAAATTAAACTCTCTCTCTCTCTTTCATTCTCTTTTCTATTCACATATTTTCTTCTCTCATAACCAAATTGCGAAACTCCCTACTTCCTTTTAGTATTATTTTGGCCGAATATTCAAGGGTAGACTCTCCTTGGGTTTCTTCTATCGATTTTGGATAAAAAGGGGTAAGTGTTCATGGACGTTTTTCTTCTTTTACTTTCTCATTTCTATGATGTTTCTTGTGGACAAAGGCCGAACCTTTGGGCATTGTTTTGCAAGGTTCTAACCATTTTTTGGATTCGATTATTCTCTTAGGCTCATTGGGATTTCGGAAACAATCGATCTAAGCCCATTCCATTAGCAATCGAAGTTGGTAAGTCAAGTGGTAAGGATTCAATATTCTTTAAGTTGGTTGAGAAAGCCTAAGGCTATTGGGATTAAGATTTGATGTTGGCCGAATGGTCTTGATTAAAGTGTTGTGGTTTGGCCGAATGTAGGACAAGGTGATCTAGTGTGGTAGATCGGGTCTTCGGGATTTAGCCGACTGTGCCAAAAAGGTGCGTAGTTATCGCACTGTCTCTTGATTGTGTATGTGTTATATTTATGTATATGTGATATGATGTTAATGGTAGCCGAATTAAGGGCTAAGATTGTGAATACCCATGGTGGGTGATCGAATACTCAGGTCAGTGATTTACGATATTAAATGATCATTGATGAATATATGAAATGTGATGGCATGTGATGCATTATTGTTCAAGTGATATGTTGCCATGATATACATATTTGCATGGGACTTGGGATGTGACTATCGAAGGAAAGGGTGTACATTATGTACGTGGTCTGATGTTAGCCTTGTGCTACATTGGCGCTTGATGGTGGCTATGTGCTCCATCAAGGGAGGTGTTGGCTAGGTGCCCATCTCGGCGGATGATAGTGTGTGCATCACCGTAGATTGAGGATGACCTCGAGTCACCTCGTGGATACTGATATGTGGATCACTATGTGATCGGTGGCTTAGCCACGGCCTTGGGCAACAAGTCCGCCAAGGTAAGATATGTGGATCACTATGTGATCGGTGGATTAGCCACTGACCTTGGGTGGAGTCTGCTAAGGTAGGAGTATGTGAATGGACTCTAGGTTGGGTTGGGCTTCATGTTACATATTTATGCATTTTGCATGACTATTTATGTGGATCAATGTGGATATGGGCCAAGCCCAACATGTGGAATTATGTGGATATAATGCCTTATCATTTGATATGTGATTGATGTGTGGATATGGGCCAAGCCCATACGTGGAGGCATGTGTAATAACTATGCTTTGAGTGCATTTGACTCACCCAAATTTTCTCAAACCTTTCGGTGATGCATAAAGCTTGGACCGGGTTGGAGTGGATACGAGGTGGCCCATGCAGAAATGGATTCTCTTTATACAATTTATGTTTCAAATATTTTAAGTATTTAATTTTTGTAATAAGGGCCGTTTTAAGTATTTAAGGACTTTTATTATGTTTTAAGTTGGTTTGTCGATTATATTATTATTTGAAAATGTTTTATTTTAAACAACTTAGTTTTACTTGAAATTTTAATTACACAATGTTTTAGTAAAGACAACAAAATTTTATGTTTTTAATTCTAAGTCAAAAGTTTTTCAAACGTTTATCGCAGTGGCATTTCAAATTCGATCATAGCGAATGGGCCGGGTTTTAGGTGTTACAGAGAATCAAGGTGTTGAGGAGTGACGGTGTAGTGGCCGAATGTGGGAGTGTGTCTAAGGGGGAGATTTCGGCTAGGGGTTGGTTTTTGGAAGCAAATTCGGTAATTAGTGTAGAAAAAAGAAAACCAAAACTCCCTTGTGTGTGCTTTTGTTTTTGCTTTCTTCTTCTTTTCTTTTCATTTCGGTCTTTTTCCTAAGTGACGCTTTAGGAATTTCTTCATCTTTTTCTCCAGAGTGACAATTCGGGTTCATACAATTGCCTCTTTCTTTGCTTGACTTTTTGCCAAATCCGTACTAGTTCTCTCCAATTTTTCATTCATTAGTGGTAGCCGTTTATTGCACCATTGAGCCTCTCTTCTCCCATTTTCTCTTATTCATCCATCATCATTCAGTAGTGCTACTCTTTGCTACTGAATCCTTCTTTCCCATTCTGCTCATCCCTGGTAATAAGGTAATGTTTCCTCTTCTTATACTTTCTTTCTTTCCTCTCTTGGCTCTACTTAAGCCGAAACTCTCATCCTTGACTTTTATTGTCTAGGATGAATCTACGTACCCTACTTCATCTCAAATCCCTTTATTTTTTATGGTGAGGGCCGAAACTCCTTATGGGGCATCTACCATTGTTGTGGTGTTTTGGTAAGTGGGTGATAAGACTAATAGTTCTTGTAACCCGTTTATGGTTAGATCGTTCATGATTATCCAAGAAGGCTTCGATCCCTCCTCAACATGGGTGGGGGCCGAATGTTAGATGTTTTCTGACACTCTTTTTGCTCATCAAAACAATGTTAGGGTCTTGATTTCTGTAGTCAAGGGGTAAGGCCAAAGACTTGGTGCACTGAAAGAGATCGCACTATGGTAAGTGGGTTAGCCTAGTAAGTGTTTCTAGTTACGTTTATCAAAGTGGAGACTAATCTATTGTTAACTATCGCTACAGGTGTTTTGGGAAGCGTTGGAAAGCACAACTCGTAGTCAGGTGTGTAATCTCACACTACTGATTGTGACTATGTGATGTTCTGTGATTTGGGCGTAAGCCGAAATGCTGAAAAGCTGAAGTATCGGCAATCGAGACACTTGAGCGTGCGAGCACTCGTAGTGATAAATCGAGCCACTAGTGATGGCGGTAGATCATTGAGAGTGTCACAAACACTCTCGTGAATCTAAGGCTGTAATGGGCCTTATCGAGCTGAAAGAGGCTAAATAGGCCCAATGGGCTAACAAGCCCAATAGGCTAACGGGCCCAAATGAGCAAAACCGACGGTAAATCACTGAATAATGGCTGCGACTGTGAAGTCTGCAAAACTGAGACAAAAAACGTGCTAAATGGGCCACACAAGCGTGTGGGCCCGTTTAGGCCGGAAAATAAATATTAGGCCCAATACATCGTAGAGACCCAAAAGGGGTCCAATGTCGCTCGAGGTGATAGTAGGCCTCTGAAAAGGCCGTTAGGCGACCAAAATTACTGAAATACCCTCGATAGGTAAAATTACTTAAATACCCTGGGTGGGTAAAATTACTAAAATACCCTCGGTGGGTAAAATTATCAAAATACCCTTAGTGGGTAAATTATTAAAATACTCTCGACGAGTAAAGTTACCGAAATACCCTTAAAGGGTGAAATTACTATAATGCCCTCGTTAGGTAAAATTACTGTTTTACCCCTAAGAGGTAAATTACCGTTTTACCCCTACCGACCAAATGACCATTATACCCCTAGTGGTAGGTTTAGCGTATTTGTGTGTAATCTGTTGAATTGCTATGATGATAGTTTATTGCATACACTGAGTTGATATGTCACGACATGTTGCATTGGGTTGGGATATGTATTTGGAGGAAGTACTGTACTGGTGGCTATGCCACATTATACTGATTCAGTGGCTCTGCCACGATACACTGATTTTAGTGGCTCAGCCACGTATACTGTTACTGGCAGCTTTGTTGCATTGATATTGGTAGCTCAGTTGCATTCTTGGTGTGTAGGGCTGGGTGGGTTGACTTGGTCCTCACAGGTGTGTAGGGTTGGTACGGGTGGTGTGTTGGTTGGATTGGGTTGGGTTGCATTCTCTGTTTGAATTCCCATGATTTTGGGGCTTAGGCCCGAACTGATACTACTTGGGCTTGGGCCCATACTGTGACTATAACTGGGATTACACACTGAGTTCTTGTAACTCACCCTTTTTCCTTAACTGTGCAGGTAATCCCCAACCTTAGAGGATTTGGAGCCACGAGGGACTCAGAGGTGGCCACACGTACTGCATGTTTCGAGGGTGAATTTAATATTTTTAATTTGAGATTACTTTGCTTTTAATTACTGGGTTTTATAATTGTTATAATAAGGCCTTTGGAACTGTTTTAACTTTAATTTAGGGATTTCTTTAAACACTGTAAATTTAATCAACACGAGGTTTTAAAAAAAAATTAAAAAACTATTTTTCAAATATCACGCTTTCGTAAATATTAAGACCAAACTTCTGCAACTGACACGATTTTTAATAAACAAGATAATACATGCATTTTTGAAAGGGTATTAAATCGAGTAAACTTCTTTTGTGAATAAGCAACGAGAAACAAAGTTTTGAACGTTCAAGTTGGAATTTGACAATGTGTTTTCAAACAACCATGAGGTTTACTTTTAAACATCACTTGGTGTGGCACGTTAGATCCGGTTGTAACGTTTAGGCCGGGCATGGGGTGTTACAAGTTGACACATTGTCCGCAATGTGTAGCCTATCAAAAGATAAGGAAAGAACTTACCTGATTGATCGTGATTGCTTGAACTCCTATTGGTGGGTGCTTCCTCCTTTGATTGTTGAAAGTTTGAATGCATTTATGTCTCCTTCGTGTCGAGTTCCTACATAGAAAAATTAAACAAAATGCGAAAAAACTAAAAGAAAATCTACTCATTAATCCTATTCCTACAAAGTCTAAATTATAATCATCCAAAAATTAATACAAATCTTTTTTAAAAAAAATTGTTCAATCATCCTCCTCCTTATCCATCTCCTCATCCTCTCCTTCTTCTTTGCTTTCCTATGCTTCTTCGTCTTGTTCCATATTTGTTGGACCAAACATATCAGGTGTATAATATGGGACTCGTATGTTATTTTGCCTAGCAAACTCTTGAAAAATTGGTCCTAATTCTTGCATCCACTAAATCATCTAATCTAACTTTGGCTGACTGTTCTCACCAACATCTTGCTAATCTTGTGCCAACTTTGTGACGAGGTGGGTGTAGCTGTTGTTTCTTGCTATCGCTTGTTCCCATCTTTGATTTGTTTGGCCCGCAGATCAATGTATTATTGGAACAAGGTGTCTCCGATAATGCTTTGATGGTTTCAATGACTACTCAGTTGATGTCATAGGTACACCTTCCTTTTTGCATAAAGCCGTTACTATATGGGGAAAGAACACTCCCTCCTTCTGGCTACTAATGCATCTTTCCAACACATACCTGATTTTTCTACAAAATAACATAGAGTAAAAGTGCTCTAAAGGTATTAACATTAGAAACATTTAAAGCAGGTACAATTTGTGTGCAAATGTACTGTATCCACATCTTAGCCTCAGGAAACATAATGGCTTGATGAAAAGATACTTGGATTTTAGTACATGCGCGATACTTTTATTCACCCCTTCCTTCAGTTAAAAAGTTTATAATAATATCCATATCTATTACTCTAAAATATTCTAAGTCGGTTTCATCGATGAAATCATTTTCATAATATGGAGCATTATAAAATTCATAAATTATTCGAGGGTTTACTCTCACCTCTTTCCCTCACACCTATATCGTATCCTATATATGTCCTTTCATATTTCTAGACTCGTGGTCCCGTAAAGATGCGTAGAATTCTTAAACAACAGGGACCATGGCATTATCTTTCAGAATTGTCCAAAAATGCTCCCATCAATGATATCTGACCAAAGGCCATATTTCTTTACATAATATCATCGATGGATCAAATCTCCTCTCTTGAATTAATGTTTTTCCTTGAAGTTCATTAAAATTCTTTTCAACATTCCAATTTGGAAAAGTAAAGGGATTTTGAACCATTGATGGCTCTGTTTCCATTGTTGGCTTAACTTTTCTAGGAGGCATAATGTTTCAATCCTAACAACTTGCTAAATAAATAATTTAATGGAACAGTAAAAAGTTTTGAGTTTAGGAACCCTTAACCTTGAATGTATAGACAAAGTTTTTTTGAATTCCTTGATTGCCCGTGATGTTCCCATTCCTTGTTGCACCAAGCTTGTGAAAGGAAATTTGGGAAATTAGGGGTTTAGGGTTTAGGGGATGTTGATAGATTTGAGAGAGTTTGAAGGGGTAAGGGTTTAAAGAATGTTTTAATTAGGAGTAAATAAGAGTTTAAGTCATAACATAGGTTTTAAAGGTTTAGAAATTGGGTAAAATTAGTGTTTAAGCCACCGAGTTGCTCAATGGGTCAGGTCAACCCTGTAGAACATTGTAGAGATGTTGTGACACAAGGGTTCTGTGTCGTAACACATCCGCCAGTTTGGAGATTCTTAGGGATTATCTACTATGTCACAACTTCTTGTTATGATGTCACGACGACGACTCTTTTTTGACCCAAAACTCCATCTTAAGGATGTTTCGATCTAAGGATAAACCTACATCAAATAAAAGTTAAAATCTAAAATATGTGGTTAGTTAAGTATACAGTAATTTACAAATATCATGTAGCAATTCACAAATTTTAAGTTAAACTGCCAAACTTATCCAACAATATTGTCAATTCACTTATTGATGATTTTTTAATTTTATCAATATTGGTCCACTGTTTGTTGTGCCATTCCACCCTTGCTCATTTGTCTCGTTCCTTGAACATGTTTATTCTTTCTGTATTTATAAAAGGAAACATTTCCCTTGATTTGGGAACGTCAAAAATAGATAAGTTTTTGTAATGTTCCCCTACTTTCGTACGACTTTCCTTGTTCGGTTGATAGCCACATTTAAAGGTTTCAGTCTCACCATTAATTCTCATTGTCAACTCATTTTTCTCTAAATCAATGGTGGATCTAGAAGTGGCTAGGAATGGTCTTTCTAGTAAGATTGGTATCTCACGATCTTCCTCAAAATCAAGTACTACAAAATCCGTAGGAATAATAAGGTTTCACACCTTGACTAACACATCTTCTAGTACCCCCTTCGGGTGTACTGAAGACCTGTCAGCCAATTGTAATATTATTTAAATTGCTTTAAGATTCCTTAACATGAGTTTTTCAAAAATTGATAAGGGCATTAAATTTATACTAGCTCTTAAATCGCATAGGGCTCTACTAAAGTGAATACTCCCTATTTCTATGGAAATGGTAAAACTGCCCGGGACTTTCACTTTTTGCGATACTTGTCTGGAAATAATTACACTACAGGAAGAACTTAAATTAAATTGTTCTCCTACCTTGATTTTCTTACACCTTGCCATCATCTTCTTTAAAAACTTGGGGCACTTGGGAACATTCTCAATTAACTCGATTAAGGGTAGGTTAATATTTAAATTTTTAAACAAATTTAAAAAACTTACAAATTCATCCTCGTCCTGCTTTTGTCTTTCTTTAAATCTTGATGGAAATGGGACTTTGGCATCTTTAGGTGTATCGTTTCTCGTCCCAGCCACTGGTGTATTCTCCTTTTCTAGTTCAAGTTCGTCTTCCACTTCTAGGTAATTGTCTTGAGGTTCATCAATATTATCCCTAGTTACCTCTAGGATATGTATTTTTGGGCTACTCAGTACCTTGCTTAACTAGAGTGCTATAGGTTTCACATGCTCTTTACCTTCCCTCCGTGGATTATCTTCCGTGTTATTGGGAATGCCTGAGCCAATTTGTCTTTTGATATCGCCCATCATGCTCTTCAATTGGCTTATTTGATCCTCGAGCTTAGTCAATATTCTTGTTGAGTTGGTGCACTCAAACTGCACCTACTTAACATCTATTCTCATTGACTGCATCTTTCTCTCAATTCTATCAAGACATTGACCACATGCTATATAGCCATTTAGGTTGGCTCTGTCCTGGGGTTTTTGCAAGTAATGAGGTTGGTAATTAGTATTTTTAACTTGACTTAAATTGTTACCTCCTCATTGGTTTCCTTCCCATCTCAAGTTCGAGTGATCTCTCTAGCCAGGATTATATGTGTTTGAATAAGGATTTCCACCCCTATTCCCAATGTAATCCATATCCTTAGTAGGATTATTGATGTAATGGAAGAATGTCTTTTCCATGCATAGAAGGTGTAGAAGCGGATTTAATACGGTTAAGTCTATCCACTAGTTGTTGATATTTATCATCCTCTTGAATAGCTTTAACCATAGCGGGTTTCTGGCCATATGTGAATCGTTCAGTTAGCTATTGTCAATAGTTTAATTCCATATTTTCAATAATTTTGTACGCACCCTCGTACATGCTATTCATAAGGGCTCCTACTGCTGCTCCATCTAATCCCGATCTTGCATTTGCATCCAACCCATTATAAAATATTTGCAACCTTATCCACTCAGGAAATCCATTGTGCCGGCATTTTTGAATCAATGTTTTGAAGCGTTCCCACAGTTCATTGAAGCTTTCTCCTTCCCCGTCTAAAGACAGCAATCTCTCTTCTTAATTGGACTACTTTACTAATAGGGAAAAATTTCTGTAAGAATTTTCCAACAAGTTTGTCCCAAGTCGTGATAGATCCTAGAGCCTGCAAGTCTAACCAAGAAAAGGCGTTATCAATCAGAGAAAAGGGAACAATCAAAGATGAATAGCGTCATTAGTAACCTCATTATACTTAAAAGTATCACAGGGTTGAAGAAACCGTTTAAAATTTTGATTAGGATGCTAATGTCATAGTGCCCCTAAACTGCAGATTATTTTGAATCATTTGTATCATTACCGATTTGATTTCAAAATTATTAGCTGTAATCGTCGGCCTTACTATACTTTCCTGAACCATATCTAAACTTGGTAGGGCATAGTCTCATAAAGTTCTCCCATTCCAAGCTATATGCACGTTATGTAACTGTGGTGCTAATGGGTCTCCTAAGGCGTTATCGTCAACGTCGCAGAATAGTGGATTGTCACATGGTACGTTAACTGCAAGTTGTGGTGGTGGATCTTGCATTTGCTACTGTTTTTGTCGGTGATTCCCTCAGATTATTCTTTCTAGATCTATGGCTACTACAATAGGCATGCCTCTACTATGAGTCATACACCAAACCTCGAAAGAAATGATTAGTAATATTAAATCAAAAAAAATTTGTATCTATTGCTAAAAATTTTCCTAATTAATCTTTTGGAATGTGATAATTAAAATCAATCTAGTGACGTTGCCTCCCCGGTGACGGTGCCAACAACTTGATCTCCTCTGGACGTACTAATGTCCAAAGTGTGAATTCTACAATAGAATAAAAATTACGAGGTGATATCCACATGTATACAATATGAGTTGTAATATAGATTTTACAACGAAGTAGGTGAGTACTCCGAGGATCGTACCCAAGGGAGGTGAGTTCTAAATTAATCTTAACATAAACAATTAAATATCTAATTAATACTTTAAGCCAGTTATAGTACGAAAGTAAAATATGAGATAATTTTAGGGTTTTTTAAACTAAGGAAATAAAATAACATAAAAAGAGTAAAATTGCAAGAGATAAAGAGAAATAAAGTGAATCAAATCTAAAGATGGGTGATTAGCTTGCTTCAGCGATCTCAATCAACTGTCGTCTCGAATTTTTCGTCACTAGTCGCTACCCTAGCAAGATCTTCTGATCTTCCACTAACATAACGTGTAGGGCCAAATTTTTAGCCCGGAACCAAACAACCCAAGACCCAAATTTTTTAACCATAAATGAAGCCCAAACCTAGACCTAACCCAAGCCCACAGCCTAAAAAAAATAGAAACCCTAGCAGCCAACTCCCAGTGTCGCCAGCAACCCCCGCGCGCTGCAGCAGCCAGCCCTCCACTATTGCGCACTAGGCCACGTCGCCCCGCACCTCCGCATCGTGTGCCTCCACGATGTTTGCACTTACAAAACAGGGGAAAATCAGTTGTACTAAAAGGCTATAAAAGCCAAAAATAATACAATGTAAAAAGGACTTACGTTTCTTTCACGGATACGAATACAACATTTTTTTCATGAATACAAATACAGAGAATCAAAAAAGAGTAGCAAAGGTTTATTTCTTTTTTTTATTTTTTTTCTTTTGCGTTTTTCGAATCTGCTTACCTATAACATTTTCGTTTCTATTTTTTTTCTTTTAAAACTATATATATTTAAATAAACTATAAAAAAAGGGCAAAAAACTCACTTTTTTATCTCCGGCCGCCATATACGACGGCGGTGGACTCTGGCGACGGCGCCGGAGCCTCGCCATAGCCTGGCCGGAAATCACCAAGTAGGGAAAGAACAGAGAGCTCCTCTCTGTTTCTTTTTTCTGAAATGAAGAATGAATTTTTTTAAAAAAATTTCAACTTATATACTGCCCTTAAACGGCGTCGTTTAGGGTTGAATTCAATAGCCCAAAACGACGCCGTTTTGCCCAGGATCCGCGCGCAGTTGACTCGACCCGAAAGGATCCGCGTGTTTTTGCGGCTTTTGGGTTATTTACCCTTTTGGCCCTTCCGCATTTTATTTCTTTTTAATTAAGTTTTTGTTATTTTTAATTTTGGCCCTTAAGTTTTATTCTGATTTCATTTGAGTCCTTTCGAACGTTGACGTTTTAGAGGAGGAATATTTTCCCTTTAGTCCCTATATTATATGCTGTTCAAACAGGTCCCTTTCTTTTTATTTTCTTATTAGATTTGCCCCCAAAATTTTATTTTAAATTTAATTTAGTCCTTTTTTTATTTCCTTTTATTATTTTTGCTATTCTTGTCATTATTCCATTATTTTTATTATTATTAATATTATTATCACCATTACTTTTGATATTACCAGTATTATTATTTCTATTTTTACTACTATTATTTCTTATTATTATTACTATTAATTTTAATATTATTACTATTATTTTATTATTAATACTATTTTTATTTTTACTATTACTTTTATTATTATTTTCATTACTATTAATATTATTACTATTATTATTACTAATTTAGTATTACCTTATTTTACTATTATAATTATTATTTTAATATTATTACTACTATATATTTTTATTTTCAATTAATTTTATAATTATTATTTGTTCATTAGCATTATTATTATTCTTATTATTATCACTATTTTTTATATATATTATTATTACTATAATTATAATTATTATTATTATTAGTATTATCAACATTATTATTTCTATTTTATTATTTCTATTATTTTTATTTTACTATTATTTTATTATTTTTAAATTATCATATAGTATTTATTCTTGATTTACCATTAGCTTTTATTTTTCTATTATTCTCTTTTATTTATTTTTTCTTTTTCGATAATTTCATATAGATTGTTGATTTTAAATTTTATTGTATTTTATTTTTGCTTTTATTATTGTTATTTACATTATTACCCTTGTTTTATTCTATCATGTATTTGTATTATAATTAGTCTTCCATTTTATTACGGTCATATCACATTTTATTCGAGGCATTACAATTTTCGTTTTGAAATAACTAAATACTCCGCATTCTAAGGTTCGAAAGAAATTGTACCATAACTTACTGAGTTTCGATTTTTCTCATCGAATCTAAAGAACCTATTATTTTCCTTTTAAAATCAAAACACATGGGTTAAATAAATACTTATTCTCGGGAATTCGAAAATGTTGTGTACTAACTCACTGTATGTGACATTTTGTTATCTCGAGATAAGGATTTCGAAAAACAAAGGCAATATTGTATATTTGGTATTTTGGGAAATTGAGACAAAACTTACTGGGTTCCGATTTTTCATTGGACCCAAATAACCGAATATCCTTCTTAAATTTAAATACATGAATTTTGAAAGTTAAAAGACAAGCTCAGTTTCGGGAATTTGAAATGTCATGCCCTAACTCACTGGGCATGACGTATTGCTTCTCCGAAATAAGAGGGTTTTATCATTCATATTTTATTCAAGTTTTTCTTTAGAATAAAGAGGATCGTATTTTGGAAATCTTTTCAAATTTTTAACATTAGGATATTAAATAATAAATTAGGTACCAATTTTGGGCGTCATGAGGGTGCTAATCCTTCCTCATACGTAATCGACTCCTGAACCCGTTTTTTCTAAATTTCGTGGACTAAAACTATTGTTTTCATAAATCAAAATGTTTTAACGATCAATCTTAAGGTGACCCGATCCCACCTCAAAAAGATTGGTGGCGACTCCATTTTCATTTTAAAGTCGACCCCATTTTCTAAAGGAAAAAAATGGTTTCGACAGCTTGGCGACTCTGCTGGGGACAATAAGAGAGTCAAGTCGTAAATTGGTTAATTTCTGTCCTTTTGACGAAAGTTGAAAATCAGATTTGAAAATTATGATTCTTTTACTGCATTTGTTTGGGTCATTTAGTTGGTTGTGATTTGAGTTTTTAGGGTACTCTTGCATCATATCGCATAAAGACCATATGGTTTTACCCTATTTAAGTGGGAGTGAGAAGCTACTCCTTCGTGAGGTTTTCACCTCTATGCAAGATAGAGGATCGCTTTCGGGATACATCCGTACCTATGTCTTTGTGAGATTTTCATCTCCGTGCTACCATAGGGAAATGTATTCCCCTGAACTAAACCCAGTCCGTATGAGCCTATAATGGGTGAGAATCGAGGAATCTGCCAGTTCAGGTACCCTTCCTGTAGAACCAAACCACATATAGTGAATCCTAGGAGCCCACTTTAGGTACAATTATGTTGAACCCTAGCAGTCACCTGGATAGGTGTTTGATTTTTACCATCTGTATATGATACTAACGTGTTTTCTTTTGTTTATGACTGCATTGCATTTCATCATCATAGAAAGGAGGTGTTGATTCATATTCGATTGCTAAATAGAAGAGTTTGTCATAGAAAAATGATTTTCTTGATAAAGTGGGCTATAAGACATTCATCCAAATATAGTCTAAGTAAACACAACGAGAAAAGATTGATAGTATATGACTTTGCCTCGTTGCCCGGGGATTCAAGCCAACAAGGATTATTCGAGAGCCATCACATCATAATTTTCTTAAGAAAGCTTATGAGCATCGTGGAGGATAAGTGAATGAAGAGTCACGGCCTGGACCAAGTAACAAGGAGCTAGAAGAGGCATCTATTGAGAAAGTTCATGGGACACGACCATAACATTCGGATACGAAGAAAATGATTGGTGTCTTCACCTGGACTATGAGGACAAAGCCGCATATGTAATCCGTTTTATGTAAAGAAATTTATTTTCTAAAAAAGTTCTTCTAATGGAACTGAATTCAGAATCAACGCCTCTCTTTCTTTTTTCATTCATTCTTTTACATTGCATTTCATTTATTTGCATTACATCGCATCATATGCATTAAATGTCATAAAAGAACCCTATTAACTAGAGATTGTATTATAGTTACCCTGGAACATCACTACTACACACTAAGAAAAACTAAAGTTATGGATCAAAGGTTGGAAAAATTGGAACAAATGCAGAAGGAAATGCAGGATCGGCTGCAAGCTCAGACGCAAGAGCAACTAACCAAGATTCAGCTGGACATGAAAGATCAGATGTTAGAATCGCAAAAGATCATGATGAATCAGTTAACATAGTTACTGCTTGGAGGGCCAAAAAAAGGAAAGAGCCCTATGGTCAACCCCGGGGATGACAGTGAAGACCCGATCTATCCACCGAGTTTCGCCTCGACAAATACCCCAACACAGCCTAATGCATACCCACCTAGGGTGTCTGTCAATATCAGTCCTCAGTATCAAGCCGGTGTTTTAGCGTTAACTCACCTCCCGATAGGCTCAAGGACCGAAGACAATCCAACAAATCTCGGTGTCCCTGATCCGGATGACATGGCGGAGATAGAAAAGGCAAAAGGAAACTCCCAGGACAACTAGAAGACCGATACAAATGGCTGTAAGAGAAATTCAAGGCACTGGAAAACGCTGATTATCAGTGTAGAATGGATGCTAAGGAGTTAAGTTTGGTTCCAGATCTAGTACTCCCTCCGAAGTTCAAAGTGCCGAAATTTGAAAAATACAACGGAACCAGCTGCCCTGAGTGTAACAGCCCGATTTAGGGCTAGTCAGAATAGTGATCTTGGGATCACTAGTCCAAGATTTGAGAAATTATTTTCATGATATATTATGAGTTAGAACATGATATCATATGAGCATGAAAATTTTGGTACTCTAATTTTAGCGATTTCATGTTTAATCGCGAAAAAGGATAAAATCGCATAAAGTGCGAAAGTTCCATTCCATATGCTAAAAGTACCAAATGGCCATGGATTGTTAATTGGGGGTCTTTAATAGGCAATTTAGCCTTTGGAAGAGGCTTGGCCGGCCATAAGAGAGCATGGGAGACAAGATTTGTCAATTTTAGTCAAAGTTAGTAGTAGTAGGTGGGCTAATTTGACTTGTATTAATAAAATAAGGAGAGAAAAGTATCATCTTTTCTCCTATCATCTTCCACCGCAAATTGGAAACAAATAAGGGGTAGAACCTTCAAAAAATTTCAGCAAGCTCTCATCTATTCAAGAAAGTGTTCTAGTGAACTTTTCTTGAAAATAATTGTACTTTTGAGACCCCTAAAGCTTAAGCTTTCAAATGAGGGGACTATTGTGCAATGTTATGAAAGGTTTAGAGTTCTACCATGAGAGCTACCTTAGTTATTTGCTTCATTTTTTATAGAAGACTTTGAGTCTTAGTTGTTAGATGAACAACTTTTAAAAAGGGTGCTAGCATGAGAACACCAAATAGGACCTTAATGAAAAGGTTATAAATTTTGTAGTGAGTATGTGAAATATTGATATTTGATGATAGATTTAAGAGCATTAAATGTTTGCCTAGGCTTGTTTAGGATAAAAATGTGATTAGAATTAATTTTTGAGCCTAGGGACAAAATGGTCATTTTGCTAAAATTTAGGGGTAAATTGGTAATTTTGCCTAAGCATGATTTTTGAAATGCTTTTATTAATATAACGATTAAAGTGAGTTAAATTACTATTATAGAGCAAGAAGAACCGAGGAAACGCCTCGACCGGGGAAAGGATAAAGTCGTGGACTAAACCGAAGAACTAGCTCATTTTGAAAACAAGGTAAGTTGTATGTGATTTAATGCAATATTGTATTAGCATAATTGAGAATGGTGGATGTCATATTGATGCATGATACTTCAATCAACTGAAGAACTTATATGAATATTATATTGAAGTCCTAATGGGCTATGATGAATATGGAACATAGCATCGCCGTATTATGAGGGTCAGTGTAATACCATGTTTGGAACATGGCATCGGTCGTATTATGAGGGTCAGTGTAAGACCATGTTTGGAACATGGCATCGGCCGTATTATGAGGGTCAGTGTAAGACCATGTTTGGAACATGGCATCGGTCGTATTATGAGGGTCAGTGTAAGACCATGTTTGGAACATGGCATCGGCCGTATTATGAGGGTCAGTGTAAAACCATGTCTGGGACATGCCATCGGCCACATTACGTGTTCCAGTGTAAGACCATGTTTGGAACATGGCATCAACATTGAGACAAGAACTGGTGTAATACCATATTCAGGGTACGACATTAGTACATAAAGGTAATTCCCTATAAGACCATGTTCGGGACATGGCATCGGTACCTAGAGGAGACTTCATGTGAATCTGAAAGTGGGGATGTGAATGAATACAAGTGCTATGAATGAGTCACAAGAAATTGGCTCTGTATGTGTCACGGTAAATGTTAGATAAGGGCGATTATAAGTAAGTTTTTTCAAGAAGTCTTAATTTGTGAACGATTAGCTAATGTTATGGATGATTTATTCTTTTACGAGTATTATGATTGCTACTTATTTCCATGCAACTTACTAAGCTTAATGCTTACCCTTTTTTATTGCCCATCTTTCTTATAGTATTGCCAAGATAACACGAGGATCGTAGATGTAGGGGTTCGAGAATCACACTATCAACAACACTTTGGTATAACAATTTTAGACTTGTTTTGAATATGGCATGTATAGGACTTGGGTATTTTGTCAAGTTGTAATTGTTAGTTAAAGTGTTGGTTGTAAGTCATTTTGTAAATGGTTTCTTGGGTTAGGCAAATATTTGACAAACTCTTGATGTTCAATGAAGATGATGTTAATTAAGTGTATGCTTCTTTTATTATTCTTTTTTATTTGGCTAACTGATTGGCCAAAATTGTTTATGTGTGTATGTTTGTTGAGGTCAATGAAGCATGTAGTATTGTTTAGAAAAATGTATTGGATTGAGCTTGAGTTTATCTTGATCATCCAAGGTGGCAAAGGGCTTGGTAAAGAGCCTTTAAGTGCCCACACGGTTATACGCACGGGAGTGTGTCTAGGCCATGCGTACCCTGCACCTTATTATTATTAGTCAGAATAGGCCACAAGTGAATCCCACGACCATGTACATGAGCCGTGTAAGACACACGGACTGGACATGGGCGTATGGCCAGCCCGTGTGGATCAAGTCAGTATACCAAGGTTTGACACATGCTTAGAAGACATGGGCGTGTTAAGGCCGTGTAAATATAGTCAGTAACCCCCCACGGGTGGAAGACATGGGCGTGTCAAGGGGTACACGGGCGTGTCCCAAGGCACATGGGCGTGTGACCCCTACTTCTAAGAAAGGTTTTTGATCAAGTACCAAAAGTTTTTAGAAAATTCCTTAAGGCCTCGAAGGCCTAAATTTTATATGATTAGGCTAAGAAATAGAAGTTTTTAAGTCAGAACGAAACTTTCTAGCTCGTAATTGTATGTTAAGTGAGTTCAAGCATAGTAATGTCTCATATCCAGTTCTAGTATCGGACTCGGGTATGGGGTGTTACATTTAGTGGTATCAGAGCTATGGTTTAGTTGTTTCTAGGACTAACGTACCGTAAGTACGAGCCTAGCTATACATGCCATATGTAAGGGTGTTTGAGTAATGATGGTGTAAAGACTCCTGACGTACAAATAATTGTATTCTATATAGTAGATGGATTCGAATCCAGACCAAACTGCAGCTGATGATGCTGTGAGTAATGGTCGGCTCCCTCTCAAGGGACCATGCCAGCTAATAGTAGACCCGAGACCTTGGGTCAGAGAGATGAAGTATGAGAAACTTTTCTCCACATGATGAGCAACTGGTATACTGAATATACTCCAGTAAATCCCAATGCTCAGCCCCCTCCGCCCCCACCTATTCCTCAACCTGCTTTAGTAGCTCCTCAAGTGATTGAGGTGGCAAGGAGAGAAAGGCCTTCAATGGATACGATTCAAAAGCGGAGTCGAGGAATTTCAAGCAAATAAGAATGATGACTGGGAAAGCAAAATTCTGGCTCGAGAACACCATCCGAGTATTCAATGAGTTATCCTGCATGCCTAAGGAGTGCTTAAAGTGTGCGGTATCTCTCTTGAGAGACTCAGCCTACCGATGGTGCAACACCTTGGTATCAGTGGTCCTAGGAAGAGAGTTAGTTGAGAATTCTTCCAAGAGGAATATCAAAAGAAATATATCAGCCAGAGGCTCATCGACCATAAAAGAAAGAAGTTCTTGGAGTTGAAGCAAGGCCGTATGTCTGTGACCGACTACGAACGGGAGTTCATAAGGATTAACAAGTATGCACGAGAGTGCGTGTCTATCGAGGCCATCATGTGTAAGAGATTCGAGGACGGATTAAATGAAGACATCCGCCTATACGTGGGAGTTCTCAAATTAAAAGAGTTTGTAGTATTGGTGGATGGGGCCTGTAAAGCCGAAGAGTTGGCCAGAGATAAAAGAAGAGCTGAGTATGAATCACGTGACTCGAGGAAAAGACAACTGAACAAGTCTCACCAATCCTCATCTAAGAAATCGAGGGATTTCACTACCTGATCAGCCACTTCATCAGGGATTTTAACCCGAAATAAGGGCAGGCGATTCTCAGGATCAAAAGGGCAAACTACATCAATTGCTAGTGTGGGCAACATCCTTCCAAATAGACCGGAATGCCCTCAGTGTGGCGGGTACCATTTTGGTGAGTGCCGAGCTAATGAGAAAGGTTGTTTCAGATGTGGGTCCTTAGACCATTTTATCAGAAGTTGTCCCGAGGTAGATGAGAAAGGAAGGTCTCAAAATGCGAAATTGGGAAGTACCACCAAGGGAAGACCATTAAAAAACCTAGGGATTGAGATGGGAAACAAGAATCCACCTAAAGAGTGAGCTGCTAAAGTTGAGGGCAGAGCATCGGCGAGGACATATGCCATTCGTGCTCGTGAAGAGGCATCTTTCCCCGACATAATCAGGGGTATCTTTTCTCTCCATAATACTCGTGTTATAGCTTTAATTGACCCGGGATCTACCCACTCGTATATATGCATGAAACTAGTCTCTAGTATGGGTATACCTATAGAGTCTACTAAATTCATTATAATAGTGTCAAATCCCCTAGGTAAGTGTGTGTTGGTTGACAGAGTTTGTAAAGGGTGTCCTTTGATAATTAAGGGTCATTGTTTCCCTGTCGATCTTATGTTATTACCGTTTGACGAGTTTGATGTCATTCTCAGGATGGATTGGTTAGTTACTCATAGTGTAATTGTGAATTGTGGGAGGAAGCATATCGAGTTGAGAAATGAAAATAGTAATCTTATTTGTGTTGAATCAGATAAATTGGATAGTTCACCAATAGTGATATCAACCATGTCAGCTCAGAAATACCTAAGGAAAGGGTATGAGGCTTATCTTGCCTTTGTGTTGAACACTAAAGAGATCGAATTGAAAATTGAGTCAGTACCCATAGTATGTGAATACCTAGATGTTTTCCCAAAAGAGTTGCCCGGGTTACCTCCAGAGAGAGAATTGAATTTGGAATTGATCTAGTTCCGGGAATTGCCCCCATTTTTATTGCTCCGTATAGAATGTCCCCAACCAAGCTAAAATAGCTAAAAGCACAATTGCAAGAATTAACAGATAAGGGTGTCGTGAGGCTGAGTTTTTCTCCATGGGGCACTCCTATTCTATTCGTGAAGAAGAAAGATGGTTCCATGAGATTATGTATAGACTATCGGCAACTCAATAAGGTGACAGTGAAGAATAAGTACCTGTTGTTGAGGATCGACGATCTATTTGACCAATTGAAGGGAGCTACAGTATTTTCCAAGATAGATTTGAGGTCGGGGTACTATCAGTTGAAAGTTAAGGATTCAGATGTACCAAAAACCGCGTTTAGAACTAGGTACGGCCACTATTAATTTTTGGTCATACCTTTTGGTCTAACGAATGCCCCTGCTATCTTCATGGATTTGGTGAACCGCATTTTTCGACTGTTTTTGGATAGATTTGCTGTGGTCTTGATCAATGACATACTGATCTACTCTCGAGATGAGAATGGGCATGTTGAGCACTTGAGTATAGTTCTACAAGTTTTGAGAGAGAAACAATTGTATGCAAAATTCAGTAAGAGTGAATTTTGGCTCAAGGAAGTGGGATTTTTGGGGCATATTATCTCGGGAGATAGGATAAGAGTTGACCCGAGTAAAATTTTGACAATTGTTGAATGGAAACCACCGAGGAGCGTAACTGAGGTAAGGAGTTTTCTAGGCCTAGCCTGTAACACCCCTAACCGATGATCCGTCACGGATTATGGTTCTGAGGCATTCTTGCTTAATTCACAACTTTTTAATCAATCACTTAATTGAACCAATGCAAACCTAAAATTTGTTAACATATGCATAATTGAGCCACATAAATTTAAACAACTTATTTATTTGTTTTGCATGCACTATTCATACCAAATGCTACTTCAGCCGAATGCTCATATATTTAAAATAACAAATTTTCATTCAACTTGCAAAACCATAATGTCATTTTATAACCAAATGTAATGCACCCATATGTTCAAGCTCTATAATCATAATTTAACATCACGTACATATATCACTTAGATGGCCGAATATACATGGTCATGTATACACATGTTTGAGATTCAATTCCAAAATTTTCATATCATTATTTCATTAAGCCGAACACACCTACCAAATTCTCTAATATTCTCAGTTACCTAATGCATAATTTACAAGGCTAACTCATGCTTTTAATTTACACTTCCAAATAATATGCACTGAGTCCTAATCCAGCTCACTAAACTACCACCCTTATTCACATATAAAAGGTTTATCAAGTCTCATATAAGTAACCACATAACAAACATATCATATCTAGATATTATTTGTTCTAACAATCAATAAACTAATCAAAAGTTCGAACCTAATATACAACTATCCAAGAATAATATATATATGTACTCACTTACACAAACCGAATCAAATAGCCCAATACAACCATACGTTATTGAACTTAATGCTTATCTATCAAATGACCAATTCAAATATACACATGCCATAACATTATTTAACACCTATATCTCACATTTGATAACTTCAATATACATTCATCATTTAATTTATTGACTAAACCTAATATCACACCAAACTTACCATTATTCATTGCCGAATCATAAATCCAACATTATAAACGTATATATATCATATAATAAGCTCATCATCATGAATTATTTTATAAATCATTCATGTCATAACCTAACTTGCATAAATAATAGCACCACTCCCACACATGATTAAACCATAATCAAGCATAATTAATAGTTCATGGTATGAGCAAACTATAACCTCAAAACACAAAACAGGTTATTCAAAATGTTAGCCATTTTCGCATGGCTAGTATATTTACACTATTACAAACATTGGTTATACGATTTAGTCTAGCCTATACATGCCCTTTCAAATAACAAACCAAGTTTTCAATACCAAAAGAAGTCGATAGTGTGGTTGACTTCACGGATGATCCTTCAAGCCTGTAGTTCGATTCAAGATCTATAAAACAGAGGTAGACAAAAAAACACACACAATAAGCTTACTAGCTTAGTAAGTCTCAAGAAAATATCAATATAATGAACATACATTCAAACATATTAAAATCCAAGCTTGTAGTATAAACACAATAATTTCATTTTAGGCATCGATATTCTTTTTCTACTTTTACGCAAGCACTAGCACTTTTATCACATTCGTCATTGATCTTTAACTATACAATAAGAATTTTAGTTCACTTCATTCATTACTAAAAATAGTAGGTTAGTTCTTACCTGAACTTGAACCACTTAACACTATATACACATCTCACTTTATTTGATATTCAACATTTCCACTTATAGCGTATCACCGGTATAAAGCCTGCTAGGCAATTAAAGCCGAAATAAATCATCAAGACGAAGCACGCTAGGCACTAAGCCCGAATAGATCACTTGACGACGAAGCCGCTGAGCACTAAGCCGAATAGATCACCAAGACGACGAAGCACGCTAGGCACTAAGCCGAATATATCATGGCATGAAGCACGCTAGGCACTAAGCCGAATAGATCACCCAGACGAAGCACGCTAGGCACTAAGCCCGAATATATCACCGGAACGAAGCCTGCTAGGCACTAAGCCCGAATAGATCACCGACACGAAGCCTGCTAGGCACTAAGCCCGAATAGATCACCGACACGAAGCCTGCTAGGCACTAAGCCCGAATAGATCACCGGCACGAAGCCTGCTAGGCATTTAGAGCCCGATACATAACACAATCAACATTTCCATGCACATTACTTAAGGCTATAATCACATCCATCTCATATGCTTCATTTTACAATATCATGTTAAACCGAACGTAAGTAAACACATCACATCCAACCAACAAATTTAATACTAATTCATGCCCCACATTCGGCCTATATACATTATTATGCCTTAGTATACCAAATTTTATCGTATACTACTTTTGCAATTAACTTCTCGATATAAATTTGTTAGGACTTACCTCGGTTGTCGATAGGTAGTGCAAATCATTATTCGAGAACCTTCGTCTTTCCCGATCTAAATCTGCTTTTTCTTTGCTCTTGATCTAAAACACATTAAAATTCAGCTCATTCAAGTACAATTCATCTTAATTTAGTCCCTAAGCACATAAATGGGTAAATTACTATTTTACCCCTAGCATTTCACAACTTTGCAATTTAGCCCTATTTGCATAACACACAAAATACACCAAATTAGCCAAATCTATGCAAGGGCCGAATGTTCCTAGGGACCTTACAAGTCCTCACATTTCATTTATTTTGCAAATAGGCCCCTCTAAAAATTTATTTTTACAATTTAGCCCTAAAAACTCAATTTCATCAAAACTTCCAACACATAATATACTAATTTTTAACCTAACTATCATCTAAAATCATCAAATATCAAAAACCACATGGACACAACAATGGTCGAACATCAAGCATACTTAGATTCAAAAATTACAACATGGGTCGGCTACGGTTCGAAGCAACGATCCCAAAAACGTAAAAATTACTAAAAATCGAAATCAAACTAACCTTGAAATCAAGCCTCAAATTGCCGAAATTTGAAGAACAAAACCCCTTTTTATCTTTCTCAACTTTCGGCCTTAAGAGAATGGATGATATCATGGCTTTATTTTATGTTATTATAACATATAATAAAGAAATTTATTAATTTACTTATATAACCTTTAATATAAAATAAAACCAATATATATATACTATGGATATTTTTGTCAAAAGCCACCCACTAACTTTAAAAATGGGTTATTTACCCATTTAATGCTTCATATGAAGAAGCCATGCTCAAATAGGCACTTTACACTCTAGTATGCCACTTTTACATTTTACGCGATTAAGTCCTTTTTGTCTAATTCGATACTCAAACGATAAAATTTTTCTACAAAACTTTCACACACATAAATTCATATATAATAAGCACTAAATATAATATTTAAATATTTCTCGGGTTCGGATTCGTGGTCCCAAAACCACCGTTCCGATTAGGGTCAGATTCGGTCTGTTACATAGCCGGCTATTATAGACGTTTTGTCAAGGGGTTTTCCATGATAGCCACACCAATGACAAGACTCCTGCAGAAAGATGTGAGATTCATTTGGATGGAGAAATGTCAACAGAGTTTCAAGAAATTGAAGAAACTGTTGACTGAGGCTCCTGTTTTGGTGCAACTAGAATCGGGAAAAAAATTTATGGTTTACAATGATGCGTCCTTAAACGGGTTGGGCTGTGTACTTATGCAAAAGGGTAAAGTGATTGCATACCCTCTAAACAGTTGAAGCTGCATGAGAAGAATTACCCAACTCATGATTTAGAGCTAGCCGCAATGGTGTTTGCGTTGAAAATTTGGAGGCACTATTTATATGGTGAAAGGTGTAGGATTTTTATCGACCACAAAAGTCTAAAATATTTGATGACCCAGAAGGAATTAAATTTGAGGCAACGAAGATGGTTAGAATTGATTAAAGATTATAAGCTAGTAATTGACTACCACCCGGGAAAGGCAAATGTAGTCGCCGATGCTTTGAGGAGAAAATCGTTGTTTGCACTAAAAGCTATGAACACCCTGATAACCTTATTAAATGATGGTTCTGTATTAGCCGAGTTGAGGGCTAAACTATTGTTCCTCCAAGAGATTTGCGAGGCTCAGAAGGATGATAACAATTTGCAAACCAAAAGTGCTTTATATGAGTCGAGCATTGAGTAAGACTTTCGAGTAAATCCTGATGGATGTCTGACATTTTGAGATCGGGTCTGTGTACCCAGGAAAGTTGAATTTTTCGCAAAATTTTGTAGGAAGCACATAACCGATGTTTGAATATGCATTCAGGTAGCACAAAGATGTACCAAGATTTGAAGAAATGGTACTAGTGGCTAGGTATGAAGATAGATATTTCTAAGTTTGTATCAAAATGCCTGATTTGTCAACAAGTGAAGGCTGAACATCAAGTACCTTTGGGTTTACTTCAGCCTATTATGGTTCCTGAGTGGAAGTGGGACCGTATTACTATGGATTTCGTGACGGGTTTATAGTTGACTCCCAAGACGAAAGATGCAGTTTGGGTAGTGGTCGATAGACTCACTAAGTCAGCCCACTTTATACAAGTGTGAGTCGATTACTCACTCGATAAACTAACAGACTTGTACATGTCTGATATAGTAAGACTTTATGGTGTACCATTATCAATCATTTTAGATAGAGATCCAATATTTACATCACAGTTTTGGGAAAGCTGCAGGAAGCTTTGGGCACGTAATTAAGTTTCAGTACCGCCTTCCATCCCCAAACAGATGGGCATTTAGAGAGAATAATTCAGATACTAGAAGACATGCTGAGATGTTGTGTTTTGGAATTCCACAGCAGTTGGGAGAAATACTTACCATTAGTGGAATTTACCTACAACAACAGTTTTCAGTCAAGTTTGAAGATGGCACCCTATGAGGCATTGTATGGACGTAAGTGTCAAACGCCCTTATATTGGTCAAAACTCAGAGAGAAACAGATACACGGGGTTGATTTGGTTAAAGAAACTGAAGAAAAAGTAGAAGTGATATGTAACTGCCTGAAAGCCGCCTCAGATAGACAGAAGTCCCATTTAGATTTAAAGAGGAAAGAGATAGAATACGAAGTTGGTGATAAAGTGTTCTTGAAAGTATCATCTTGGAGAAAGTTCTCAGATTTGGTCGAAAGGGCAAATTGTGTCCACGCTTTATCGAACCTTATGAAGATACCGAAAGGATAGGACCGGTAGCTCATCGGTTAGCTTTCCCACTCAAGTTAGAAAAGATTCATGATGTCTTCCATGTATCTATGTTGTGCCGATACCGTTTAGACCCTTCACATGTTATAGAGCCACCAGAGGTAGAGATTCAACCAGATTTGACTTATGGTGAGGAACCAGTTAAAATATTGTCTTGTGAGGTCAAGTAGTTAAGAAATAAAAGCATAGCCCTAGTGAAAGTCCTATGGCAAAGGCACAGAATAGAAGAGGCTACATGGGAGTCCGAGGAAACGATGAGAAACCAATACCCCAATCTTTTCATTGGTAAGATTTTTTAGGACGAAAATCCTTAAGGGGGAGAATTGTAATAGCCCTATTTAGGGGCTAGTCAAAATAGTGATCTCGGGATTACTAATCCGAGATTTGAGAAATTATTTTCATGATATATTATGAGTTAGAACATGATAGCATATGAGCATGAAAATTTTGGTACTCTAATTTTAGCGATTTCATGTTTAATTGCGAAAAAGGATTAAATCGCATAAAGTGCGAAAGTTCCGCTCTATATGCTAAAAGTACCAAATGTACATGGATTGTTAATTGGGGGTCTTTAAAAGGCAATTTAGCCTTTGGAAGAGGCTTGGCCGGCCATAAGAGAGCATGGGAGACAAGATTTGTCAATTTTAGTCAAAGTTAGTAGTAGTAGGTGGGCTAATTTGACTTGTATTAATAAAATAAGGAGAGAAAAGTTATCAACTTTTCTCCTATCAACTTCCACTGAAAATTGGCAGCAAATAAGGGGTAGAACCTTCAAAAAATTTCAGCAAACTCTCATCTATTCAAGTAAGTGTTCTAATGAGCTCTGCTCGAAAATAATTGTACTTTTGAGACCCCTAAAGCTTAAGCTTTCAAATGAGGGGACTATTATGCAATGTTATGAAAGGTTTAGAGTTCTACCATGAGAGCTACCTTATTTATTTGCTGCATTTTTTATAGAAGACTTTGAGTCTTAGTTGTTAGATGAACAACTTTTAAAAAGGGTGTTAGTATGAGAACACCAAATAGGACCTTAATGAAAAGGTTATAAATTTTGTAGTGAGTATGTGAAATATTGATATTTGATTATAGATTTAAGAGCATTAAATGTTTGCCTAGGCTTGTTGAGGATAAAAATATGATTAGAATTAAATTCCGACCCTAGGGGCAAAATGGTCATTTTGCCAAAATCTAGGGGTAAATTGGTAATTTTGCCTAAGCATGATTTTTGAAATGCTTTTATTAATATAACAATTAAAGTGAGTTAAATTGCTATTATAGAGCAAGAAGAACCGAGGAATCGCCTCGATCAGGGAAAGGATAAAGTCGTGGACTAAACCGAAAAACTAGCTCATTTTGAAAACAAGGTAAGTTGTATGTGATTTAATGCAATATTGTATTAGCATAATTGAGAATGGTGGATGTCATATTGATGCATGATACTTCAATAAACTGAGGAACTTATGTGAATATTATATTGAAGTCCTAATGGGCTATGATGAATATGGAACATGGCATCGACCGTATTATGAAGGTCAATGTAAGACCATGTTTGGAACATGGCATCGGTCGTATTATGAGGGTCAGTGTAAGACCATGTTTGGAACATGGCATCGGTCGTATTATGAATGTCAGTGTAAGACCATGTCTGGGACATGGCATCGGCCACATTACGTGTGCCAGTGTAAGACCATGTTTGGAACATGGCATCGGTATTGAGACAAGAACTGGTGTAAGACCATATTCGGGGTACGGCTTTAGTACATAAAGGTAATTCCCTATAAAACCGTGTCCGGGACATGGCATCGGTACCTAGAGGAGACTTCATGTGAATTTGAAAGTAGGGATGTGAATGAATACAAGTGCTAATGAATGAGTCACGAGAAATTGGCTCTATATGTGTTACAGTAAATGTTAAATAAGGGCGATTATAAGTACGTTTTGTCAAGAAGTCTTGATTTGTGAACGATTAGCTAATGTTATGGATGATTTATTCTTTTACGAGTATTATGATTGCTACTTATTTCCATGCAACTTACTAAGCTTAATGCTTACCCTTTTTCATTGCCCATCTTTCTTATAGTATTCCAACATAATACGAGGATCGTAGACGCAGGGGTTCAGGAATCACACTATCAACAACACTTTGGTATAACAATTTTAGACTTGTTTTGAATATGGCATGTATAGGACTTGGGTATTTTGTCAAGTTGTAATTGTTAGTTAAAGTGTTGGTTGTAAGTCGTTTTGTAAATGGTTTCTTGGGTTAGGCAAATATTTGACAAACTCTTAATGTTCAATGAATATGATATTAATGAAGTGTATGTTTCTTTTATTATTCTTTTGTATTTGGCTAAGTGATTGGCCAAAATTGTTTATATATGTATGTTTGTTGAGGTCAATGAAGCATGTAGTATTGTTTAGAAAAATGTTTTGGATTGAGCTTGAGTTGATCTTGATCATCCAGGGTGGCAAAGGGCTTGGTAAATAGCCTTTAAGTGCCCACACAATTATACGTACGGGCGTGTGTCTAGTCCGTGCGTACCTTGCACCTTATTATTATTAGTCAGAATAGGCCACAGGTGAATCCCACGGCCGTGTACATAAGCCGTGTAACACACACGGACTGGACATGGGCGTGTGCCCAGGCCGTGTGGATCAAGTCAGTATACCAAGGTTTGACACACGGTTAGAAGACATGGGCGTGTTAAAGCCATGTGAATATAGTCAGTAACCCCCCACGGGTGGAAGACATGGGCGTGTCCCAAGGCACATGGGCGTGTGACCCCTGCTTCTAAGAAAGGTTTTTGATCAAGTACCAAAAGTTTTTAGAAAGTTGCTTAAGGCCTCGAAGGCCTAAATTATATATGATTAGACTAAGAAAGAGAAGTTTTTAAGTCAGAACGAAACTTTACAGCTCGTAATTGTATGTTAAGTGAGTTCAAGCATGGTAATGTCTCGTATCCAGTTCTAGTATCAGACTTGGGTATGGGGTGTTACACTGAGGCCCAAATCATGATGTTTTGTTGGAGGATGACTGGTCATGTCAATAATGATCAGTTGTTAATTCATTGTTTCCAGGACAGTTTGACTGGGGCTGGGGCCAAATGGTACAATTAGCTGAGTCGCACCTAAGTCAAATCATGGAAAGACTTAGCATAGGCCTTCATGAAGTAATATGGCCATGTGAAGGACATAGTGCCTGATAGGATCATATTACAGAACATGGAGAAAAAGTTGAATGAAAGTTTTAGGCAATATGCTCAGAGGTGGAGGGAAGTCGCTACACAAGTCCAACCCCCATTGTTGGAAAAAGAAACCACCATGCTTTTCATTAATAATTTGAAGGCACCTTTTATTAATCACATGTTGGAAAGTGCAGCTAAAAGTTTTGCGGATATAGTGATGTCTGGGGAAATGATAGAGAATGCAATAAGGTGCGAAAAAATAGAGGTTGGGGAAAGTACCAGGAGGTCAGCCCCGAAGAAGAGAGAAAATGAGGTTGGCAATGTGAGCGGAGGTTATGCAAAACCAATCACGGTAAATCAACTGAGAGCGGTGGCCATGGGCCAACAAGCTTCACCAAGACAGGAGCCTAATATAAAGCAAAAAGCGGAAAAGCTCCAGTTTACTCCCATTCCAATGACGTACCGAGAGTTATACAAAAGTCTATTTGATGCGCACGTTGTATCCCTTGTCTACTTAAAATCGTTGCAACCCCTATACCCCAAATGGTACGACGCAAGTACTCGATGTGAATATCATGCGAGAATAATGGGGCACTCAATAGAGAATTGCTTCTCTTTCAAAAAGCTAGTCGAAAGGCTCATCAAAATTGTAACACCCATTTACCCATAATCCCCATTGAAATCGGGCACGAGGAGTTACCGTAAAAAAAATGACTTGATCGCCACTTAGGCTCAACGTGACTACTCTCCTTGAGTCACTACAACAACTTCTTTTTCATTCTATAAGACCTCGCTCATACATACGATGGCTCTCGAGACTATATCGGGAACTCTTAGAATCCGTAAAATGTCTTTCCCATCTAAACAGGGAGTACACGCCCGTGTTAGATGACACACATGCCCGTGTACTCAAGCCGTGCCAAAAAACCTCAGCATTCTGCCAAAGTCCCACGGCTAGGGTACACACCCATGTGGAATGGGACACGCCCGTGTACCCTCAAGGCATGCCCGTGTCTTCCACCTGTGGTCTACACTGACTAATTTCACACGGCCTAGATACGCCCGTATGGATAGTCCGTGGTCTATCCTGACTTAAAATGCTAACATGCAGGGGACACATGGCCAAGTCGCATGCCCGTGGGCTGGCCGTGTGTCACACATGGACTAGACACACACCTGTGTGTCTATCCACATGGATAAGAACAAAGCCATATGACAAATTCTATTCACTCGACTAGCATGACACATGCACTCATACAACACATCCGTAATCAACTCATATTGGAGTGCAATCACATATGGGTACTACATCCTTTTATATAATAAAATAGCCAACAACCATGGCAAATTTACAAGATAATTATCTTAACAAGAGCCAATACACTTATGGCCAAAATAACAATATAATCTAACTAGTCTAGTCCCTATACATTCCATACACAAAATCATTAAGTCTAAATATACCGAAGTGAGTAGATAGTGAAGGAGGTCTCCTGGTTATCAGCGTATCCCGGCTCGGCTCTTAAGCTCTATAAAACAAGGGAAAGAAAGGGGGTAAGCTTTAAGCTTAGTAAGTTTACATGTAAATACTATAACATTTAACATGTATTCAACAATTTCATAACTTTATATACTAAGCAAGAAATAATCTACATTCATGATCATGCTTACTCATTTCCTCCATTCACACATTCCAACCATATCACTAGAAAAATGCATACATTTATTAACAGGTTCCCCTGCACCTAGCATCACAATGTTACAATATGCAACACATCACAATCTCTTAGTCAATTACTTGAGTCAATTTACTTGATGGTTCCGTACTTAACCCTCCATAAGTCTTTATTATGGTGGTAACGCACTTAGCCCACCAAAAAGGTTGGTTACGGTGGTATCGCACATAGCCTACCAAATGATAAGTAGACGATGGTATCGCACAAAGCCCATCGTAATTAAACAATAAGGTGGTATCGCACTTAGCCCACCAAAAGATAAATAGACGATGGTATCGCACAAGCCCATCGTAATTAAAAATAAGGTGGTATCGCACTTAGCTCACCAAAAGATAATTAGACAATGGTATCGTACAAAGCCCATCATAATTAAACAATAAGGTGGTATCGCACAAAGCCCACCAAAAGATAATTAGACGATGGTATCGCACAAAGCCCATCGTAATTAAACAATAATTATTCAATGACTACCACATTCAATTCACTTGAATCACATATGTTCTCAATCATGTCATACACCAAATAGCAGCACAATGTATTAAATAAAATTGTATTGTTTACACATAAACTTACCTCGATGCAAAATGTGTTAACTAGCGATTTACTCAATCACCTTGCCTTTCCCACGGTCAAGGTTGCTTTCGCGCTCTTCTTGATCTATAATAATGAAATTCATTCGTTTAGATCATTCTATTATCATAATACATCAAATTCTACACTTGGGTAAAAATGACCATTTTGCCCTTGTATATTGGCAAAATTATGGTTTTGCCCCTAAGCTCGTAATTTATTTTTCAACACATTTCCTCAATAATTAAGCCTAGCTGAACATTTATTTCTCTTACAACTAATCACTATTATCACCATTTCATGCATTTATGACACAATTTCATTATTTGCATTTAAGTCCTATTTTGGTGTTTTCATGCAAACACCTTTCACAAAAGTTATTCCTCATCTCCCTAACATTCATTTTCTTCCATAAAAACTCAGATAACAACATAATTACTCTCATGGCAAGTCCCTAGACTTCCCACCATAATGAAAATTAGTGCTCTCATTAGCTAACTTAAGTTTTGGGGGTTCCAAAAACATAAAAATCACCAAGAAAGACCTCTAAAATCACTTACTTGCAAGGATGAGATGTAGCTAAAATTTTCAAGCTTTCAAACCCTTAAAACTTACTGAAATTTTTGTTAGTAGCGGGAGATGAATAGTGAAAGATGATAGCTCCCTTTAGTCATCTTATTTTATCATATTTTAGTCAATTTGTCACCAACTATCACCTAATTTGACTAAATTTAATGCTTTTGTTCCCTAAGCACCCTACCATTACACTCCAAAATGGTCCAATTGCATTTTAAAATCCTCCAAATTACATTATATAGCTATTAGGTACCTCTACTTATAAAATAGAACTTTCACATATTATGCGATTTAGTCCTTTTTCACAATTAAGCATGCTATTGCTAAAATTAAAGCACCAAAATTTCCATATAGCTATATATTAATACCATAACACATAAAATAATACTAAAATAATTTTCCTCAACCTCAGATTAGTGGTCCCGAGACCACTGTTTCGACTAGCCCTAAAATCAAGCTGTTACAAAAATGGGCATTGTGAAGTTCGATGATGCGACTTGTGTAGGAAATCCGTTACCCAATCATACTGATAATAGGGTGAATGCGATAGTCAAGAATGCGAGAAAAAGAATCAACTTGAATGTTGCAGAAGTAAAAACCCTATTGAGAGAGGTCTGGAGAAGAATGGTGGAAAGAGGTTTAATCATGCAAGATGTAGAGGGCAAATCCCGAGAAGCGACGAACTATTGTGAGTTCCAGGAGGAGGAGGACCATGAGATTCAGAGGTGCACTAAATTCAAGGCCCTGGTGCAGGGTCTAATAAACAATAAGGAGCTAGAGTTCTTTGAGTTCACTAAAGGGGAGGACGTGTGCTCCATAGGAGGAGAGTCGATAGAGAAGTACGCTGAGGTCAAATGAGGATCAATGACTTTTCCCCATATATCCAATGCATTCGTATCGGGAGGAATTATCCATCCTGAATTGAGGATGACAAGAGAAGGAATGGCAGAAGATATAATGAAAACTTTGAGCATCAACGAAGGAAACTTAACGAGCATTCAGCCCTATGAGCTTGGAAGTGTTCTGAACAACTGAACTAGAGTCAATTCCTATAGTTTTTAGAGCTAATACAGAGTAATGTTCAAAACACACTTGTTGTTTTAATCCTAGAAATAAGAAGAATCTTTTGTGAAATAGGCTCATGTTCAAACATCTTTATTTTCAATAAAAAATGCATTTTTGTGTTCATGCTGCCCAGATTTTTTTTCCCTTCTCTCATTTCATTCATAATCATGCCATACAAATAAGCCACTTTTAGATTCATTCTTTGGATATTCTTTCATGCCTACAATAGGTCTCCAGATATCAACGAATCGAGCAATGCTGCTACGAATCCAAGATCTCATTTTAAACGAGACATATGATTAGAGGGATCTCAGGATTTTGTAAATGATGGAGATTGTAGCTTATCCCCAGATTTGTTAAGGATGGTAGAGTGGGAAGAGAAGCTAATTCTACCTCACAAAGAGACAATTGAGAATATGATTTTGGAAGAGGGGAAAGAGGTGAAAATTGGCACTTGCATAAATGAGGAAACAAGGCAGGATCTCTTTAAACTTCTACAATAGTTCAAAGATGTCTTCGCATTGTCATATCAAGACATGCCTGGGTTGAGCGTCGATATTGTGGTATATCGTATTCTCATTAAAGAAGAATGCAAGTCGGTTCAACAGAAGCTCCGAAGGATGAGACTTGATGTTGCGGTAAAAATAAGAGAAGAGGTTAATAAGCAATTTGATGATGGGTTCTTACAAGTGGTGAATTACTCAAAATGGGTAGCCAATGTCGTCCTCGTTCCTAAGAAAGATGGAAAAATACAGATGTGTGTAGATTACAGAGACTTAAATAAGGCTAGCCCAAAGGATAACTTCCCACTGCCTCACATCGACACTTTGGTGGATAACACGGCAGGTTATTCATTGTTCTCCTTCATGGATGGTTTCTCTGGATACAATCAGATAAGTATGCATCCCAAAGACATGGAAAAGACCAAGTTCATAACCTTGTTGGGAATGTTTTGTTACAAGGTGATGCCATTCGGGGTTAAAGAATACAGGAGTAACATACCAAAGATCCATGGTAACCTTGTTTCACGACATGATGCACAAGGAGATCGAGGTCTACGTCGACGACATGATCGCAAAATCCCGAATAGAAAAGGAGCATGTACAGGTTTTGAGGAAACTATTCTTGAGGTTGAGGAAATTTTAGTTAAAGCTCAACCTAACCAAGTGTACTTTTGGGGCTAGATCAGGAAAATTGTTTGGTTTCGTGGTCAGTGAAAAGGGAATTGAGGTTGACCCGGATAAAGTTAGGGCTGTACAAGAATTGACTTTGTCGCGCACTCAAAAGGAAGTCTGAGGCTTTCTAGGAAGATTAAATTATATTGCCCGGTTCATTTTACAATTGACTAAGAAATGTGACCCCATATTTCGTCTTCTTAAGAAACACAACCCAGGCATTTGGGATGACGAATGCCAGAAGGCTTTTGATAGAATTAAATAATACTTGTCTAATACTCCAGTACTAATGCCACATAGTCTTGATAAACTATTGATTCTGTATTTGACGGTATTCGATAATTCAATGGGATGTGTGCTCGGCCAACATGATGAGACAGGGAAGAAAGGAAAGGCGATATACTACCTCAGTAAGAAATTTACTGAGTGTGAAATAAGATACTCGCCAATTGAGAAGTTATGTTGCGCCTTGGTTTAGACAACTCGGAGGTTGAGGCAGTACATGTTGTACCATATGACCTGGTTAATCTCGAAACTAGACACTCTTAAGTACATAATGGAGTCAACTGATCTGAATGGAAGAAGGGCCCGATGGAAAATTTTGCTCTCCGAATTTGACATAGTCTATGTGAACCAGAAAGCTGTGAAGGGGAGTACAATAGCAAATTTTCTAGCTAGTAGAGCTCTAGACGATTACGAACCCTTGAACTTTGATTTTCCCGATGAAGATCTGATGTTTGTAGCAGCGACTGAGGAAGGTACCCTAGAAGATTGTCATTGGAAGTTGAACTTCGACGGAGCGTCAAATGCGTTGGTAATAGAGTTGGGGCAGTCCTAATATCCCTAAGCGGATATCATTATCCATTCACTTGCAAGTTGGATTTTGACCGAACAAATAAAATGGCAAAATACGAAACATGTATCATGGGAATTCGAGTAGCCATAGACCGCAAAATTAAGGTTCTAGAGGTATATGGAGATTCTGCGTTGGTGATCTCTCAGCTCAAAGGTGAATAGGAAACAAGTGATCCCAAATTGATCAGTTATCGAAAGTTAATTTTGGAGTTAATTGAGGAGTTTGATAATATCACCTTCTTTTACCTCTCACGTGATGAAAACCAGATGGCTGACGCCTTGGCCACGTTAGCTTGTATGATCAGAGTAAATGAGCAGGAAGGTATGAAACCTATCTAAATGAGTATTTGTGAGGCTCTGGCTCATTGCTGCAATATCGAGGAGGAGGAGGAGAGAGATGATCATCCTTGGTATCATGATATTCTGCGATATGTAAAGAGCCATGAATACCCTGATCAAGCAACTGAAAATGATAGGAGAACACTGAGAAGACTGGCCAATGACTATGTCTTAGACGGAGAGATCCTGTATAAAAAGAGGAAGGATCAGGTGCTGTTAAGATGCATTGATGCTGTTGAGGCTAAGAAAATCCTGAAAGAAGTCCATGAAGGTGTCTGCGGGACGCATGCCAATGGGTTTACAATGGCCAGGCAAATTATGAGATTCGGGTATTACTGGTCCACTATGGAAGGAGATTGCATTCGATTATGCCAAGAAGTGCCATAAGTGCCAAATTTATGGAGACAAGATCCATGTGCCTCATTCACCTCTTCATGTTATGACTTATCCGTGGCCTTTCTCAATGTGGGGCATGGATGTCATTGGGCCGATTTCACCGAAGGCTTTTAATGGACATCAATTCATTTTTATGGTCATCAATTACTTCACCAAATGGGTAGAGGCAGCTTCATATGCCAATGTCACGAAGACGGCAATTAGCAAGTTTCTGAAGAGGGAGATCATATGTCGCTATGGTATGCCAGAAAGGATCATATCTGACAATGCGTTGAACTTGAACAATAGCGTGATAGCGGGGGTTTGCAGTCAGTTCAAAATTAAGCACCACAACTCGTCACCATCTCGCCCGAAAATGAATGGTGCAGTTGAGGCAGCTAATAAAAATATCAATAAAATTGTGGGGAAAATGACTGAGACCTAAAAGGATTGGCATGAAAAGTTACCATTTGCCCTTCATGCCTATCGAACATCTATTAGAACTTCTACCGGGGCAACACCTTTCTCATTGGTTTATGGGATGGAGGCAGTTTTTCCCATTGAAGTTGAAATTCCTTCTCTCCGAGTTTTATCAGAGTTGAAGTTGGATGAAGCAGAATGGATCCAATCTCGGTATGATCAACTGAATCTAATTGAAGAAAAAAGGTTAAGAGCCATCCATCATGGTCTAATGTACCAGAAGCGAATGATGCAGGCGTACAACAAAAAGGTTCACCCTAAAGTATTCCATGAGGGAGACTTGGTATTGAAAAAGATCTTCCTATGCAAAAAGACTTCAGAAAAAAGTGGATGCCTAATTGGGAGGGACCTTATGTTGTAAAGAAGGCCTTTTCTGGAGGAGCATTGATACTAGCTGAGATGGACGCCAAGAGTCAGCCAAACCCAGTTAATGTGAACTCAGTCAAGAAATACTTCGCTTAAGAAGGAAAATGGGTCAAGGCGAAAACCTGTAAAGGGCGTCTTGAGTTCAAAAAAAAAGGGGGGAGAGGCCAAGGTGAAAACCCGCAAAGGGCACTTTGAGACCAAAGGAGCTTTGAATTGAAAACCCGTAAAGGGCAATTCAAATTTTTGAGGAGAAATAGGGCATGTGCTAGCCATCCTATACATGAGTTAACAATGAGGAGATATGCTACATCTTCGGGGCATTTACGAAGTACCACAGATCTCCTAAACACATGTTGAACTCAGAATGGTCTTCAAGAAATTCGTACAGAGAAGCTCAGGTTGTGATATCTAAAGGCACCAATTCTACCCTTTCTCATTTTTGTACCTTAGCAAAATTTGCTTCCTTTGCCCAATCCATTCTTTATGGATTTTGTCCTTAATAAATTTCAGTTTTATTCATCTCTATAATCTTTTTTCAAGCATTTCATATTGAAATAATGATTAATGAACTAATAATGCTTTCATAAAAGAAGTTTTGAATATTACTCTGAAAGTCTCTAAATAATGCAAGAATCTGAAACAGGATAATTATTTAGAGCTCACCAAGCTTAAAGGGCTAGGAGCACTTGAGAGATAGGGGTCTAAGCAAAGACTACACCTTTAGATTCTCTGTTGAAAATATCAGCTGAACAAGAAGACATACGTCAGGGATATCACCTTCACAAACGGCGAGCAATGACAGCCCAAATGTTAAAAATGGATCATTCTCATGACATTTTGCATTCATTCATATAACATTCATAATACATCTTGTTAGGAGCATTTTCTGATCATGACATCCTAATCATGTGGCATAAGCATAGACCCCATGAAATCAATTCTACAGGTAAGTTCCCCAGAAGACAATGTAGCAAAATTTATTAAAATTACAAATTTCGACGAATCTTATCTCCATGTATCGGCAATGGAACAAATTTAAGCCATTAGCCTTATCTTTTTGAGATAGCAAGGAAGTAGGCTAAAATTATAAGTCTTATCTTCATGTATCGGTAATGGAGCAGACTGAAGATTGTAGATCTTGTCACCTTGAGATAGCAGTGGGGCAGATCAAAAATAGTGAATCTTACCTTCCCGAGATAGCAGGGGAGTAGATTTTAGCCACCAGCCTTATCTCCTCAAGTAGTAGTGGAACAGGCTAAAGATTACAGATCTTAACTCCCTAAGTAGTAGTGGAGCAGATCAAAGACGGAGAATCTTACATCCATGTATCGGCAATGGAGAAGATTCAAGCTACAAACCTTATCTTCTTGAGATAGCAAGGGAGCAGGTTGAAATTACAAGTCTTATCTCCATGTATCGGCAATGGAGCAGACTGAGCATTGTAGATCTTGTCTCCTCGAGATAGCAGTGGGGCTGATCGAAATTACAAATCTTATCTCCATGTATCGGCAATGGAGCAAATTTAAGCCACTAGCCTTATCTTCCTGAGATAGTAAGGGAGCAGGCTAAAATTACAAGTCTTATCTCCATGTATCGACAATAGAGCAGACTGAAGATTGTAGATCTTGTCTCCCTAAGCAGTAGTGGAGCAGATCGAAGACGGCGAATCTTACATCCATATAGCAATGGAGCAAATTTAAGCCACCAGCTTTACCCCCTAAGCAGTAGTGGAATAGGCTAAAGATTGCAAATCTTATCTCCCTAAGTAGTAGTGGAGCGGATCGAAGACGGTGAGCCTTATCTCCTTGAGTAGCAGTAGAGTAGGCTGAAGATTATAGATCATATCTCCCTAAGCAGTAGTAGAGCAGATTGAAACGAAAATTCCTATACCCTTGAAGATGCAGTAGATGGAATGAAGCTACTTAAAGAAAGGAAGCTTCAAGAAGTCAAGACTCAGCAAGACGGGGCAAAATTGGCCCTTTTAAAGTTTTTGCTTCATTCCTGTTACTCGACAATGAGCAAAGAGGGGCAGTTGTAGGGCCTAATTTTTAACTCGGAGCCCAACAACCCAAGACCTAAATTTTTTAACCCTAAATGAAGCCCAAACCTAGACCTAACCCAAGCCCACAACCTAAAAAAAAATTAGAAACCCTAGCAGCCAACTCTCATTGCCAAGAACTTCCCATGTGCTGCAGCCTTGACCCTCCTCCAGTTGCGCAAGAATGGGCAGCGTCGCCAAGACCCTCCAAGATCGATGCGCCTCTATGACATTTGCACCTACAAAACAGGGGAAAATTAGTTGTACTAAAAAGGCTATAAAAGCCGAAATAATACAATGTAAAAAGGACTTACGTTTTTTTTCACGAATATGAATACAGAGAATCAAAAAAGAGCAGCAAAGGTTTATTTCCTTTCTTTTAATTTTTTTCTTTTGCATTTTTCGAATCTGCTTACCTATAACGTTTTCGTTTCTATTTTTTTCTTTTAAAATTGTATATATTTAAATAAACTATAAAAAAGGAAAAAACTCATTTTTTATCTCTGATCGCCGTATACGGTGGCGGTGGACGGCGGCGACAGCGCTAGAGCCTCGTCGGAGCCTGGCCAAAAATCACCAAGCAGGGAAAGAGGAGAGAGCTCCTCTCTGTTTCTTTTTTTCTGAAATGAAGAACGAATTTTTTAAAAAAATTTCAACTTATATACTACCCTTAAACGACGTCGTTTAGGGCTAAATTCAATAGCCCAAAATGGCGCCGTTTTGCCCAGGATTCGCGCGCAGTTGACCCGACCCGAAAAGATCCGCGTGTTTTTGCGGCTTTTGGGTTATTTACCCTTTTGGCCCTTCCGCATTTTATTTCTTTTTAATTAAGTTTTCTGTTATTTTTAATTTTGGCCCTTAAGTTTTATTCTGATTTCATTTGAGTCCCTTTCGAAACGTAACGTTTTGGAGGGAGGGAATATTTTCCCTTTTAGTCCCTCCATGTTATTCGTGCGTTCAAATAGGTCCCTTTCTTTTTATTTTATTTTTAGATTTGCCCCCAAAATTTTATTTTAAGTTTAATTTAGTCCTTTTTTTAATTTCCTTTTATTATTTTTGCTATTCTTGTCATTATTCCATTATTTATTATTATTAATATTATTATCACCATTACTTTTGATATTACTAGTATTATTATTTCTATTTTACTACTATTATTTCTTATTATTATTACTATTAATTTTAATATTATTACTATTATTTTATTATTAATACTATTTTTATTTTTACTATTACTTTTATTATTATTTTTATTACTATTACTATTATTATTACTAATTTAGTATTACTATTATTTTACTATTATAATTATTATTTTAATATTAATACTACTATATATATTTTATTTTCAATTAATTTTATAATTATTATTATGTTCATTAGTATTATTATTCTTATTATTATCACTATTATTTTATATAAATATATATATTATTATTACTATAATTATATTTATTATTATTATTATCAACATTATTATTGCTATTTTTATTATTTCTATTATTTTTATTTTAGTATTATTTTATTATTTTTAAATTATCATATAGTATTTATTTAATTCTTGATTTACCATTAGCTTTTATTTTTCTATTATTCTCTTTTATTTATTTTTCTTTTTCTGATTATTTCATATAGATTGTTGATTTTAAATTTTATTATATTTTATTTCTACTTTTATTTTTGTTATTTACATTATTATCCTTGTTTTATTCTATCATGTATTTGTATTATAATTCGTCTTCCATTTTATTACGGCCATATCACATTTTATTCGAGGTATTACAATTTTCGTTTTGAAATAAGTAAATACTCCGCATTCTAAGGTTCGAAAGAAATCGTACCCTAACTTACTAGGTTTCGATTTTTCTCATCGAATCTAAAGAACCTATTATTTTCCTTTTAAAATCAAAGCACATGGGTTAAATAAAAACTTATTCTCGGTAATTTGAAAATGTTGGGTCCAAACTCACTGGATGTGACATTTTGTTATCTCGAGATAAGAATTTCTAAAAACAAAGGCAATATTCTATATTTGGTATTTTGGGAAACTGAGCCTAACTTACTAGGTTCCGATTTTTCATTGGACCCAAATAACCGAATATCCTTCTTAAATTTAAATACATGAATTTTGAAAGTCAAAAGACAAGCTCAGTTTCAGGAATTTGAAATGTCATACCCTAACTCATTGGGCGTGACATTTTAGTTCTCCGAAATAAGAGGGTTTTATCATTCATATTTTATTCAAGTTTTTCTTTAGAATAAAGAGGATCGTATTTTGGAAATCTTTTCAAATCTTCGACATTAGGACATTAAATAATCAATTAGGTACCAATTTTGGGCGTCACGAGGGTGCTAATCCTTCCTCGTGCGTAATCGACTCCCGAACCCATTTTTTCTAAATTTCGTAGACCAAAACTATCGTTTTAATAAATCAAAATGTTTTAACGATCAATCTTAAGGTGACCCGATCACACCTCAAAAAAGATTGGCGGCGACTCCATTTTCATTTTTAAATTCGACCCCATTTTTTAAAGGAAAAAATGGTTTCGACATAATGAGTCAGCAAGAACTACTTATCTTTCGACCTCACAGTCCAGACTGGTTTGGGGTCAAGGTGTTCACGGATTGGCAATACCAATTTTAGGTTAATTTCCACCTTGATGACTTCCCAAGGTTGTCAGGCCTAAGCTTTGTTTCACGTTCTTCCTTTCCTAAAAAACTGATTCGTTAAGTAGCCCTACACAACAATTAAGAGATCATACTTCCACTTGTTAATACCCCATAGAATGATTAGTTCCTCATGTCTTTCATAAACAATATGGAATAAATGAAAGAATTAATCATAGGGAATGGATTGAAATAGAGAGTTTAAGAAAAGCCTGATTGATATTAATAATAAGCACGAACCCACAGAAGTTGATCTCTTTTACAATCAGATCTCTTGAAGAAAGCAAACTAAAACTAGGAAAACCTAAGAAGGAAAGAAAAAAGATTAAATTTAATGGAAGAAAACTAGGGTCAAAACTAAGGTGTACTTTACATGTGCTAAAAGGGCCTATTTATAGCCTTCAGGTGGTCGTCGTCCTTAACCCTAGGTTAGTTGACGTTCCCAAGCTTTAAGTTCAACTTTGTAGACCAAAATGCCCCTACTTCATGTTTTATTCTCGTCACAGAGCTGATGTTACGACACATCAGGACCTGTATCGCGACGTAGCAACCAAAATGTTCCTCTGTAGCCATCTTCAAGGGTATGTCGTGACACCCTCGGCCAATGTTGTGACATTGAAGGCAGTTTCTCACTTTCTCTATTATGCTCTCTATGTTGTGACATTAGATCCCCTATGTTGCGACATAGCATTCAGTATTAACCCTAAATGCCCTCTAATGGTCTCTTGCACACTCACAAAGTACATTAGCTCTCGCTTAGGCCTCATTCGGCCCTTAAGGTTAATAAAAGACTTGATGTGCACATTTTATTGAATGTAAACAAAACTAAATTGAAGGATAACAAACATGATTATATTCAAGCTCCTTAAATGTGAAAACTAGTTGAATATGCTACACCAAATTACGACTGATCAGTTATACACTCCTTGAGCAATGATGTCCAAGGATTGAGAGATGATGTTAACTCTCGACTATCAACATTAGAGATATATATGGCGTCTCTCTTAGCCTGCTTCCCTTCGACTCCTCCTTTTTCTCCTAGTGATGATTAGAGTAGATTTAAGTAATTCATTTCATACTCATAACATTTGCACCTATATTTCTTTATTTATTCCTATCTCTATGTTTTCTTGCACTTTATTACTTATTGGCATTTTGGGATACATTATTGTTTTAGTTCCTTGCCCATTTAATTTTATATATCTATTATGAACTAACCTCTTCTCTCCTTAAGATTTATTTGTCATTTGATATAACAAAAAGGGAGAAGAAAAGGTAAATTGATTGATTATTCGTTTATGCTAACTATATGCAAATATGCAAATTTTGTGACCAATTTTCCTTAAAGTAAAATAAATGTCAAATTGTATGTTAAAATTTATTTTGGCTTTATGTTCAAAATGAATTTTATTAAGGGGCAAATTATTCAAAAACAAATTTACCAAAAGTTTTGTTATTTCAAAATGGGTAGATTGTTAAACCAAGCTTTATTTGATAAAATGTTTTTATATAACAAATTGAAGTGTTTTTGAATAAAAGTTAAAATTGAACAAAATTGACATAATGATTTGTTTAAAATTGAAGTCTAAGAGATAAAATTTTGAATATCTATTTTGAACTCTTAGAAAATTTTTGAAATAACTTTAAAATCAAGTCAAAATGATTTTCACTTTGTAAAAAGACTTTTAACAAATCAAATAATTTTCAAACAAGTCAAAATTGCTCCAAGCCAAAAAAATAGCGATACCTTTTTGGCCAAGTATCGATATTTTCTGAATTATCGATACCCCCTCTTAAAAATGATGCCAAAATGGTAATTTTTTTCACAAAACCTACTAAGTATTGATACCTTTTTGTCAAGTATCGATATTTTCTGAAGTATTGATACCCCCTCTTAAAGCGCTACCAAAATAGCATTTTGTTTCTCACAAAACCTACAAAGTATCGATACGGCATTGATACATTTTTATAAAGTATCGATAAAATTGTTTTGGTATCGATAGTAAAACTCCAATGGTCACTGAATTTAGCATTTATTGCAAAAATTATTGATACCTTTTTATATGGTATCGATACTCAGTGTTGCAAGTGAATTAAATGCTCTAGTTTTTACATCCCCAACAGCTCTATCAAACCAATAACTTCAACGGTTGGAAATCAATTACGGGTATAAATACCCAACTTCTAAAGGTCCTAAGCAAAAATCATCAATCAAACAACCTTTGGGCTTGTTATTTCGATATTTTTTACATACACTTGTGAGTTTTACTTCTATTCTTTTGCTAAAGTATATTTCATTATATTTGAGCTTAGTTTGCAAACACTTTGATCTTATAAAGATTATTTCTTTGTTTGCTTATTTGTATTTCCTTGAGAGAGTTTGTATATTAAGATTTGGGGTAGAAATCTTAAGGGAGTTGTTAAGTTACACCTTGTCCTCAAAATTTATCAAATAAGTGAATTTGGGAAAATTCTTAGTTGTAGAAAGATAAGGTAGTGGAGTAGGCAATTGCGGCTGAACCATTCTAAATTATTGTGTTCATCTTTCATTTTTCTCTCTATCTTTCACATTTTTAAAAAAAAAAATCTAATTCACCCATTCTTGGCAATTTCGGTTTGATTTATCGAGCTAACAGAGGTAAAAATACAAAGGGAGGTTGGCCTTGCTATAGGCAAACTAATTGTATTGAAAACAAACTCCTATTGGAATAGAACTACTACTTGGACTAAACAAAAAAAATTCTAAGTTGAACTTTTTTGCCAACTAAGATGCTTAAAGAAATTGAGAAAAGTCTAAGTAAATAACAAGGGAAATTTTGACTAGCCTGTCCGGGCTTGGTTCGAAATTACACAAAAATAATTAAGGTTGAAATAAAACTTCCTAATTGGGTCAAATTGACAATAAGCCAAAATAAAATTGAATTGAAATAAACTAAGCCTAAATTGAACTAATTGGACCATTTGAAAGGGTCAAATATCAATAAGGTTCAAGTTGGTCTTCCAAGATTCTTTTCTTCAAGATTTCAACTCGATTAAATTCAATGAAACCTTCTTAAACCAAGATTTCTAAAAATTGAAATCTTGATTTTCTTGAAATTTCAAATATTTAAATCCATCCATATTGAAATTTTGGGTTTTGAAATTTTGCTTGCTTTGTTATGTAAATTCTGAAATATGATAGGTGGATGGAATATTAGTTTACTGCTATCATAAATAGTCCACAAATATTTTGGAAATTCTAGTGTGAAAGATTGAATATAAACAAAGTTGCATGCTTCATTCAATTACTTAGATAACTTCGATCTGTATCCGTTATTATTCAATCTCTACTAACAAAAGCAATCTCTAATAGTTTAGGTTGTGAATGAGCTTTTTTGTTTAATCTTTCATTATTAACATGTATTTTTCCTTTTTGTTACTCCTTTTCCTTCATTTTAATATTTTAAAAAGAATTATAATTATTAAATTAAATATTTTAAATGCAAGGTTTGAGTTGCTGATATTAGTAGCAATAGCCACAAGAAAAAAGAGTGTGGAACTAAAACATAAGTTAAAGTAGAGTGGCGAATGCAGTGGTTAATGTAGTAGCCATAGTCAAGCTTAATCTGAATGGGGGATGCTTTTACTTTCTTTACATCTTTTCATGTTTAAGGGACTTCTTGTTCTGTTTGCTTAATGTTCTGATGTAGCAAATGAATGAACAATTTGAAAAGGGTGGTTGGTTTGTTACATGAACCCTTATTATGTGTGGTGTGAATTTTCAGGTTCATTAATTTACTTGCTACGACTTTATGAAAACTGAAGATGGAAATTTATTTCCAAGTGTTTCATGGCGCAGTGTGATAACTAAAGCATGTATTTTCTTCAATTTACCTAGGAACCATAAACACTTACCAATGACTTTTCCTTTATTGTCATCCAGTTCTTTTAGGAAATATTACTCTCTTTAATCTTAATGAGAACACATGGTATGAGATGGGACCATAACTTGATTGAGCATATCAAAAAAGGGCATATGAATGTTAGGTTTGACTTACAAGCAAACTTTTAATGAAATTGCATTTAAAGTTAAGAAATCTCCGAGAGATGCTAATAGAGCTTTTAGTATGAATGGAAACATCGGAATATAGATATTTGGAAATCGTATGAAGTAGTTATTAGATTACCTAATGAGTCAACTCCTAGTGAAATTAGAACAATCCAAGGTTTTGTCCTTATTTTAAAGATTGTATTGGAGCATTAGATGGAACTCATGTCCGTGCATCTGTTCCACTTAGCATTCAAGGAAGATTTTGTAGCCGTAATAGGGGGACGAGACAAAATGTATTGGTTCTAATTACATTTATATTTGAAATTTTCCTATATTCTAGCTGGTTGGGAAGGTAGTGCACATGATTCTCGTATTTTAAGTGATGCACTTTCACGCCCAAGAGAATTAAGAATTCTGGAAGGTAAGAATTAACATTAAATACCAAATAGTTCAACTAAGCTCATAATTTATTAGTAATAATTATGTTTGGTAAAATTGTAGGTAAATATTATCTTGTTGATGCTGGATATGGCATCCGAAATGGATAAATATTACCACAAATTGTAGTGTCCAATATCATTTAAAAGAGTTTAGTGATCTGGGGCTAGAAAATGCAAATGAACTCTTTAATCTTCGTCATTCATCATTGTGAATCACTATTGAATGTGTTTTTGGGATTTTGAAAAAATGGTTTCATGTGTTAGATGTTGAAACATTTTGAAATTTTCAAACTCAAGTAGATATAGTTTTGGCTTGTTGTACCATTCATAATCATATAATGGGACTTGATCCTAATGATTTACTTAATTAATGATTATATGAGGAGCATGTGTCTGATTTGATAATACCAACTCTTACGGTGCGAGAAGAAAGAGAAGAAGCAAGAGAACGGTATGCTAAGAGAGGAAATTGTACAAACTATGTGGGCTGATTATATGGCTAGAAACATTAGGTATGTCTATGGCTCAGGGTTAATGTTTCTATGTTATGTATGTTTTAGTATTTTTTTTAATGTTTGTTGGATATTGATATTGAAATTATTATTGGATATTGAAATTATTATGTTTTAAGCTTGTTGGATTTTGAAATTACTGACAATGTCAATTATTAATGTAGAATTGGTAAGGGCAACAAAGAAGGGACAATAAAGTAATTTAGGGGGACAAAATTGATGAGATATCTTTTTCTCGAAATTCTAGCAGAGGAGGCCCAAAAAAGAAATAAGTCTTCTAACACTTTTAAAGCAATTTCTTTTAATCGAGTTGCTACAACTATTTCTGAAAGATTCCAAGTTCAATATGATGCTAAGCATGTGAAAAATCATCTAATAGAGCGAAAATGGTTTTGGATGGGATGATAACATGAAAATGAGCACATGTTATAGAGCGACATATGATGCAGTAATGATGGTAATATATGTATATATAACTATGTTAAATATATTTTAGTTGTTTTTACTTGTTATTCTAGTTTTGTATAATATCTAACAGGCATACAAGAAGTATGAACCATTTTTGAGCGAAAGCATTGATTATTATGATGAAATGACTTTGGTTGTTGGCAAAGATATGACGATAGGAAGTTTTGCTAGAACATTTGCTGACATAGACTTGGATGATGGTAATAAGATTCAATGCCTATAGACTACGACAATGAGAAAGTTGAGGAGGTAAGAACAAAAGTATGTTCATCCGGCACATCTAAACGTAAAAGAAAAAATGCTTAAGAAAGTGTCGTCGATGAACAAATTAAATTTGTGGGTGAACAACTTGGTAAGATTGCTAATGCATTGGAACAATTTACTGCGGGTAAAACACCACTTCTTTAAGAAGAAGTGATGTCCATGGAAGTGGAAGGATTTGATGACGACTTCCTTCGTAGTGTGTTTGATTATCTTGTGAGTTATGAATCCGATGCCAAAACTTTCTTAGTTAAAAGTATGAAGCATACAAAAATTTGGCTTCAAAAATTTTCTCAAGGTTGAATATGTTGATGCTTTAATGTGGTGTAATACTGGTTATGCACTTGGACAATATTTTAGTTATCATGTGGTGTATTAGTAATTATGCACTTGGATAATATTATTAATTTGTAGTATTAATTGTGATTTAGAAGCTAATTTATTATTATTCAATCTTTATTTTTATTTTTATAACACAATTAAGAATCATCTATCCGCTTTGGTTGCTTTCAATTTATGACTATTAATATTCTAGTTTAATAATTGAGTACTATTATATATATAATTTGATGTATTTATTTATAAATAAATCATTACAATATATGTAAAAACAATGTAAATATAAATTTAATAGATATAAAATAAATTCAATTAAATAATGAAAAGATAATAAATTCTCAAATGTATGTTTGTTTCATTTAAAACAGCTTTTATGAAATATTTTCAAAAAAGTTATCAAACAACAGAAAATATTTTGTACAGATTTAACTAAACACAAAAAAATATTAACTTTTCAAGAAAATAAATCATTTTCTAGAAATCATTTCTTGAAAACCATTTTCAATCAAACAAACAGACCCTTAACCTCAATTTCACTTCCTTGAAGGTGCTAAAGTCCTCATCACATAATGTCTTGTATGATTAGGTATATCTTGGCTTGGCTTTTGCACGAGTAGTTAGACCTCGTAGCAAAACTAATTCCATCACTTAATCAAGAAAACCCATATTTTTCAAATCCTAGAACTCATTAAATTATAAATCACAAGTTTTTTTGAAAGTATTTTCAATCTAAGTTTCAAGAACCTAGCTCTCAACTTCACACTTGTCGTGAAGAAGAATTTTGCACCATCGAATGTAATCCTAGATTTTGTTAAAGAAGAGGAAGAAAAGGGTAAGGGTGTTCAAACGATTAACAGAACTAAATTAATATTAACTGGATTGATAAAAAATTTTAATCATTTAACTGTTAATCGAACTGAAAATTTTTGAAAAAAAAATTAACTGAACCTAAATATTTCAGTTAATTTGGACCGAATTAACTGAAATTTATATGTTTTGTTTCTTTTTGGTTAAAAAGGTATAAAACATATCAAAAAATAAATTAGTAATTTTTATTTGACCGAATTAACCGAACTAGTAATAGCTTAATACATATAACATATAATGTTATTTATTAAGTTCGGTTAATTCAATTAATTAACTGTTAACCTAAATTTTAAAGAATCTTTAATCGATCTTTGACCGAACTAAATCGATTAACCAACTGATTAACTAAATTAAATCAGTTCCATCAATTAATTTAATTTTAATCGAAGTTTTAATATCCATATAAAAGGGTACAAAAAAAAAAAAAAAAACCCAAATGCAACCTTAATTCACATAAGCGAAGGTAAAACTTTTGTTGTGGAATAGAAACAGAAAGCTTCAGATTTTTTACAAAAATAATAAAAAAAATAAAAATATCCAAAATGGCATGCCATTTTGATTATGTACCAAAATGGTACATTTGACTTGGTGGAGGGGCTGTGAGAGGCGGCACAGGTGGTGGAGGGGTCATTAGAGGCACAGGTGGTGGAGAAATTGTCGAGGCAAGACACGAGTTAAAAGTCTTTGAAAAAATTTTAAAGATTGAGGACTTATTATGTAATTTTTCAATTCTGAGAAAAGGAAGGGGAAGGGTGAGCGGGCGGCATCAAACTTTAAATTTGAGTAATTGCCTTCTAAGCCACCCCTATTTATTATTTTCTTTTTATTCCCCTTCAACTCACTATATTGTGTTTAAATAAGCCATTAATCTATTTTTATAATTAAATAAGCCATTTACTTATAATTTTTACTCATAAAAGCCTATTTTAATATTAAAGTAAAGCTATTAAAAAAACTAATTCATATCTTTGTTTATTACTAATGGCTTTACTTATAGTTTAAGCATGCCATCCTTGAATCCTTCTCACCTTTAATAATCACAATAACCTTAGTCTTTATGAAAATAAAATTTGAGACAGAAGAAATTTTAAATAAATATAATTATTATTGTGATTAAATTTTGCATCATCTGTTCATTAACTATTTCTATCCCTTCAATAAAAATAATATGCTAGTGTTTTAAAATAATTTATTTAATATTTAACAAATTTAGATACCAAATTGTAAAAAAGAAAAAGTTAAATACTAAATTAAAAAAATATTAATGTAGGAAATATGATATTAAAAAGCATTTAAAGCGAATAGATATAAAATTGGTAGAGACATTTTAGCAGGAAATAGAAAGATTAAGAGCAGTGGAACAAATAGGATTAAAAGTAATAAACAAAAACACTTTATTCAGTTCGAATATATATATATATATATAAAAAATTAAATTCCTTTCTTCTATGGATTTGATTTGATTGTATTTCTATTGAGTTTTTTTAAATAGTTTTATTTTAATATTAAAATAAGCTTTTATAAGTAAAAACTATAAGTAAAGAGTTTATTTAATTATAAAAAAATTAATGGCTTTACTTATAGTTTTTTTTTTTAAATTGCTTTACTTTACTATTAAAATAGGCTTTTATGAGTAAAAACTATAAGTAAAGGGCTTATTTAATTACAAAAATAGATTAACGGCTTGTTTAAACACTATATAGTGAGTTGAAGGGGAATAAAAAAATAATAAATAGAGAGAGCTTATAAGGCAATCACTCAAATTTAAAGTTTGATTTCGCCCGCGTCACCTTTTTTTTTCCTTTTCTCAAAACTGAAAAAATTACATAATAAATCTCTCAATATTTAAAATTTATTTTAACAGCTTTTAATCTGTGCCGCCTCTGACAGCCCCTTCATCTGTGTCGCCTCTCATAGCCCTTCCACCAAGTTAAATGTACCATTTTGGTACATAATCAAAATGACATGCCATTTTAAATATTTTTTATTTTTTTGTATTATTTTTATAAAAAACCCGGAAAGCTTCTCTTTCTTTCCCGAAGAAAAACAAGAAAGAACAAAAAGCCTCCTTTTTTTCTTCTTTACTTAGAACCGGCAAATACCGGTTTATGCTATTTTTTTTTCCTCTAGTGGTTCAGATTTTCTACGGGATAATCTAACTGTTACTATATTTGTGAGCCCACTGAAGGCTCGTTTTTGGTAGCTTATGTTAGAATTTTCTGCGTCTCCCTCAACTTCCAAACACATTTTTTTCCTCTTACCACATTGCAGTTGCAGTCGACTTCAAACTTCAAACTTCAAACTCCAAACTCCCACATAACAAAATCGTAAAAGATCGATCTATCTAAATTTTTGCTAAAAAAGTAGATCCTTCAAAAATGGCTACCCTTCCACAAATCGCGGTTCTGGGGGCTGGAATATTTGTAAAAACTCAATACATCCCGAGACTCGCCGAGATCTCACATCTCTTCTGCCTCAAATATATCTGGAGCCGTTCAGAGGTTTCTTTTTCCCCTTTCTTCTTACTCAATATTTTGAAAATGTATATATATTTGTATTCTTTTTGCTGTATAGTGAAATAGTAATGATGTTGTGGTTCATACCGAGAAGGAATCTTCGAGAGGAGCTGTTGAGATAGCCAAACAGCATTTTCCTGGAGTGGAATGTAAATGGGGAGACCAAGGTCTAAACGACATCATGCAGGATTCTTCTCTTATTGGTACTGCTGTCGTTTTGGCTGGCCAAGTTCAGGTTCTTTATTTTCCCATTTCTTCAACATTATTTTATCCCTGAACTTTCATTGCGTTTATGTAAATTGTAATACGAGTCATCTAAGTAACAATAAAAAGAAAAAAAAGAAAAGAAAACATAGAGATCAACCATCTGTTATGGTAGAATTTAGATGTGGATCTTGCTAATCAATGCCTTGAGGGAACTGGCTTTGATTTCTTTCTTTAAAAAATATCTTCATGAAATGTAGCGATGTATGAGCAGTTATTTCATAAAATATGAAAATATTTCTTTGGTATTGCTTTCATAAGTACCCTTAATGAATCTGTAAAATGACTAAAAATATCATCTTAAGGTGAGTGTTCTTGTGGTTTTGGTACTTTGGTAGATAACAAATCACATCAAATCATGAAAACATAACTTCTAGCCTAAACTTTGAATGTTCATAATTTCTAGTCATTATTTTCAAGTTCTATAATTGTTTTTCTACCTTCATTCTTTATCTGCATTTTGATCTAACAGTTTAGTCAATAGTATAACTCTTTACATATGTCTGTCTCTGTCTAAAGTAAATTTTCATGTGAAACTTGTATTTTTACAATATAGAGGATGGCCTAGAAAATTAATGGGGAAGAGACCAGGGTTTGATTCCAACTCCTAATGGGAGATAATTTTATAAGGTATTAATATTACGAACATTAGTCTATCGTTGTTGGTTATTTGCCTACATATGAATTAAACCATGCAGGTAGATATCTCCCTAAAGTTGCTAAAAGCAGGAAAGCATGTCATTCAAGGTGAGATACATTGGTATGCTCCAACTATTAGGGCAAGTGAGTTAGTTAGTTATCCCTTTAATGAGGCTGTCAAGCTTTTTTCCCAGTTTGGATTTATTTTGTATAGAATCTCTTGAATTTGACTACCATTTTCCTTTCAAAGAACAGAAATCCAACAAATTTCACTACCTCGTACCCCTTTATTTTTTCATTTTTCTTGAATGGAAAGGAAGATAGATGAGGCATCTATGACTTGTTATAATACATCATGGCTAGATAAGCATATTTTGCATTATGGGATTGGAATAGCAGTCTTATTATTTTATTCTTCCATGTGCAATTTACTAATTTTCTTTTTGTTTTGGGTGTGCCATATGTTTTACCCGGTTAACTTGGGGATCTCTAGAGAAACCTGCAGCAACTAGTAAGTTCCATACATTTTTTAGTTAATTTTTATATAATTTCTAATTTAGAACATAAATCTTATTACAGATCTAACATATGAACATACTTGAACATGAAATAAAGAAGCATTTACAGAAGCAAAATATGCTAGAAGTTGGAAATGAGGATCAGAAGTAGGACAAATCTTACCATAAGTCTCAAGGATGACACTTCTCTCAACTTCAAGTTTATTATTTTCTGATAATGAAGACAAAGAGCAATTCGCCTCATTGTGAAGACAAATCTTACCATAAGCTTTTTTGTTTGCAAACTTCACTTTTGAGAGAGGCACAACATTTTGCCTCCTGAAACAATTTTTTTCTTTTTGATACTTTAAGAACAAAATTTTCAAGATTCCAAAGTGATATGTCTTCAGCATTTGAAGTAATTGTTTTAAATATATTTTTTTGAACTAAGTAGATCTGCATAAACCAAATTTATTCTTTTGTTTTCTTTTATTGTTTACACCGTTTGGGTAAAAATATTAATATTTAGAAAGTCATTGTGAAGAGTAATTATTTCTAAATATTACCGCATGCTTATTGAAGATAGTCAGCTTAAGCTTAAGCATCCACTTCAATGGATGGCTAGGCATGGATTGAGTACAAAATAAATCTTGGCTGGTTTTGAAGCATTAACAGTCGGCTAAATAAATCCTGATTATTGAGTTTTATCTCAATCATAATAATGTACCTTTTGGTTTAATCCCTGAATGTTGTCAAGAAATCATTGCTATTGCCTTTAAAAAATGTCCAAAAATCTTCTATATATTATCTCTATTAAAACAAATTCTTTGAAGGTAATCCATTTCTTTTGTCTATATGCACTGATTTCTATCTGTTCTGGACTACAGAGTTTTAACTTAATATATAGTATTTCATTTTTTCCCTTTTTTTGTGAACTTGAAGATTTCTTGCAAGCTTACTTATCTTATTTGCGTAACAAGGAAAAAGGGATCTCAAATCAGCATTCATTCTTTTTGGCATTAATTAAATTTTATTGATAAATCACTTTTTGCAAGTTTTGAGCATTTAAAGTTAATTTTCTCCATCTTCCTCCCACAACTGCCCTTATCTTCCTTTGAAAAAATTGTTTTAAAGAAAACTGCTGGAATAAGAAAGTGGGATGTTTTTATTTTTTAGGTATACCCGAGATAGAAACTGCACTGGCTAGTTACAAATCCGTTTGTACCAACCCTGGTCAACCAATTTGGGCTGTAGCTGAAAACTATCGATTTGAACCTGCTTTTGTAGAGGTTTGTTTTTTCATATTCCCTGTACTATTCAATCCGAACTATTACCTAGTTTCTTATTGATTTATCTTTCTCAGAGCAAGACACTAGTGGCTGGTGTTGGGGATATGATGAATGTCCAAGTTATTATTGAAGGGTCAATGAACAGTTCAAACCCTTATTTTTCTAGCTCTTGGAGGCGAAATTTTGAGGTATGTCTTTCACACTAATATCTGATGATATAAGTTTCTTTTCTTGGTGCACAAACTGTTATGTTGAAGTATACCTTCTACAACACTGGTGGTAACTATTTTCAATGCATATACAATATACTTCACCCAATGAGATATTAATATATCATACTCATCAACCAGTCCTTGTTAAGGTAAGAATACATGATGCCAAGAATATAGATGCTAGAGTTTCACGCAAGGAAGTCAATTTTTGTATTGGTACTGTCCATATCAAACAGAATGTCCTGTTTTGGTAGTAACTAGAACAACAAATTTTAGGGTCCGTTTGTTTACATGTAAAAGGTTTTACGAAAAATATTTTCTGCATTTTCCTGTGTTTGTTTCACAGAAAACAGCTTGGTCAACAGAAAATGACTTATAGGTCAACGTAAAATAAGCCTTTTTTCTTGTAAAATGATTTACCCTTTTGAAAAGTGTAATCATTTTTCAGAAAAGAGCTCCTCCATAGGTAATTTTACTTTTATATAAAAATTAACTTAAATCAAGTTTAATATTATAATATTGATAATAAATTTTATTTTTATTTTTAAAAATATTTAAAATTATTAAAATATAATATGAAATATTATATTTTTAATATTATTAAACATACATATTTAGTTATTTATATTTAGTCATATAATAAATTGTTAATATAATTAATATAATTTATTATTTTAATTAAATTATTTGATATTTCAATTTTATTTTAATAGTAAATTTTAAAATAATAATTTTAAATAATATTATTCACATATTATTGAAAATATCATTATTAATATTTTAATAATAAATATTTATTGCAATTATAAATATATTAATAATAAATGTTTTGTAGTATAAATGTTAAAATATATCATAAGTCTATGTACTCTTCACAAATTTGTAATTTAGTCTGTACTTTTATTTTCATGAATTTAGTCCTCTACTTTCTTGGTTTGAAAATCAAGTCCAATTGTTGACATTGTTAAATTTTTTGTCAATTTTGTTAATGTCACATTTTAAATAAAAAATACTCACTTGGTAGTCATGTAATTAAAAATGACGTTGCAATGAACCTAAATTTAATAAAATATTTTTAATATATGTAAAAACAATGTAAAATATAAAATTATAAATATAAAATAAACTTAATTAAACAATGAAAAATAAAAAAAAAATCTCAAATGTATGTTTGTTTAATTGAAAACGACTTTTATGAAATATTTTTAAGGAACCTGTCAAACAAAAGAAAATATTTTACACAGATTCACCCAAACACCAGAAAATATTCGCTTTTCCAGAAAAGTAAGTCATTTTCTGGAAATCATTTTCCGGAAGCCATTTTCAGTGAAATAAAGGAGCCTTAGTTTCTGCTCTGGTGTAAATTTTGGTCAGTATCGGTCATACCGGTGCGTTTTTGGTTTGTGTGTATCAACCCATACTGGTTAGGAAAATATTTTAATATTTTAAACTAATTTTTAATATTTTTATCTTAACTATTTTTATAATAATATTTATATACAAATATAATCATTTAATTAAGTTATTGAACATAACTAATAATTTCAAAATTAATATTTTATATAAATATATTTATATATATGTAATATGTAATTGTGATATATATTTACATGTACATATAATATATATTAAAATAATTGAAAAATATTGATAAACCCGAAATGGTATATTGAAACACACCAATATTTGTATGTATTAGTATCGGAACAAAAATGGTACATCCACTAGTATGATACTGACTACTTTGCTTTTGCACTTTTGCTTTTCTCGTACGTTTTTCACGTATCTTTCTAAGAGGATCATAGCTAAGCACTTGTGTCTTTTTGGGGTCTTTACATGTGTTTGACTGGGGTACACTAAGTTAAAAGTGAATTCTCAAAACATAAATCAAAGTATTTTACTCAATTGGATTTGGTATTATATGCTCCATGAATCTCAAAATTCAAGTGTCATCTTAAAAAAGGGATATTAATAAGCTATATTGCCTTTACTTGTATGCTTGAATTCTTTTTCGCTTAATAACTGTTAAGGTCACGGGTTATGGATTGAGTCATTGAGTGACTCACGGGAAAGTTTGCTTCGATTGAAGGAGCCTTTCCCTTGTTGGGATTTCTATCATGGGAGTAACCTATGATGAATAATATATGGAATTTGTCAAAGGGAGCTTCTAACCTTAGACTTGTTTGAAAGAGAGTCATAAACATCTATAAATTAGAATAATCTTATTTTATTACTAAGAATTTTCCCCTTTAATAGAGGTTACATAGGGTTTTATTCTTGTAGACTAAGAAACTAAAATTAACTTGTTGAATAAGAACCTATAATTAGGGTAACTATAACTTAAGTTCTTTTAATTGCAATAAAGTACTTCCTAAATAAATTATTCTAATTAGGAATATTTGTAAAATAAGTTATTTATGTTCTTTCCTTCTTTGACACTTTTGACTTCTTGTCTTGCCCACAAAGGCTTCCATAACAATAGCTCTAACAGGGGTATATAAAATGTGTCTCCTGCACTCTTAAATAGTCTGACATTTATAGTAAAAGGTAGAAAGTTGCATAAAAGCCCTTAATGAGCATGCCTTTGCTAACGGTGTAAAAAGTACATGTTGATGTTCCCTATACATGTGTGAAAAATTAAATAAAACTGTGTTAATTTCGCTTACCCTTAGAGATGAATAAATTATAGAATTTAAGAGCTTGAGAGATTAATAATTCCAGAGGGGAAAAATATGTTCTTTTTCTTATTTCATAAACATGAAGCTGCTAGAATTTATATGAGAAAAATGGCATGTTCGCCATTAATTACTCCTTAATTCTAGTAGTACTCAAATCCCTCAGATTAAGCTACAATCAAATTAAATCTTGAAATAAAAGAAAAATAAAACAAGAGACATTCTAGGAAAAACCTTCCTAATCTCTTTATTCAAACAAGGAAACTAGAGAAACTAATCCCTATGTTGGGATTAATTTTGGAATTCTAAACTCTCCCTTAAGCTAGAGGCTAGATGTTGATCATTCTCATAGTGGAATTCAATTCCCCAAACTTTATTATTGAAAGAGCTTCTGTTTTAACATCTGGCACTTGGTGGTTAGTAGCTGTGTAAATTAGGTTCAATATTCCAGCTTCAACCTTTTCTTTGATAAAATGGCGATCTAGTTCAACATTTCTGGTTCTATCATGATGAGCAAGATTTTTAGAAATACTTATTTCTGCTAAATTATTACAAACCACCTTCATCACCTCTCTTGTTGAGATCGTTTTAACTCTTCAAGTGACCTTTACAACCATAATCTTTCACATATACTTTGAGCTAAAGCTTTGTGCTTTGCCTCGACACTACTCCTAGAGACAATGGACTGTTTCTTGCTATGCTAAGTTACCACGTTTCCCCATACAAAGGTGCAATAGCCTGTCTTGATCTTTGATTTGTAAGGGATCTTGTGCAATCAACATCTGAGTATACTTCAACCCCCTTAGTTGTTCCTTTCTAAAAGAATATTCCTTTACCAAAAGTCATTTTCAAGTGTCTAAGAATCCAATAAACTGCTTCAAGATGTTCTTCATTTGGTTTGTTCATAAATTCACTTACAACACTAATAGGGAAGCTTATGTTCGGCCTTGTTTGGGACAGGTAAATAAGCTTTCCAACAAATCGTTTATATCTTCCCTGTACACTAGTGGACCATCTTCTTTGAGACCAATTTCATAATTTCATTCCGTTTGAGTGTCAGGAGGTTTGCAGTCTACAATTCCAATTTCTTTTACTAAGCCCAAGATGTACATTAGTTGTTAGACTACAATACCTTTCTTTGAGTGGGCAACCTCTATATATAGGGAATATGGTCCTAGGTCTTTGATCTCAAACTCCATAGCAAGTACTTTCAAGTAGCCTATTTCTTCAGTGTAATCCCTAGTGACAATAATACCGTTAACATAAACAATGAGAATAGCAACTTACGCATTAGGAGAGAATTTTGTGAATAGGGTATGATCAGCTTGACCTTAGGAATACTCATAATTCTTGATTACCTTTGTAAACTTGTCAAACCATGTTTAGGAGATGCTTGAGACCATAGAGACTCTCGAAATTAAAAGACCTTGTTTTCTTTAGCTCATGTCTGAAAGCTTGGTGGTATTTCCATATACACTTTTCCCTAGTCATTGTTGAGAAAAGCATTTTTTAGACCTGTTTTTCTGCATTTGGGTGCTGGAAGCCATGGGGAAATTACCTATTTGAGCAGTAGAGCATGTTCAGTAGCCATTCCAAAGGCTAGGTTGTGTTTTGTCATAGAAGAAGAAGTTTTCAAGCTCTAATACCATGTTGAATTTCAAAGATGAAAACAATTGAGAGATGAATAATTTAGAGTGGAAAACTTTGTTAGTTTTTCTTATTTCATAAAAATGAAGTTGCTAGAATTTATAGGAGAAACACGACAACATGTTTGCCATTGCTTACTCCTTAATTCCAGTAGTAATCAAATCCCTCAAATTAAATCCTGAAATAAAAGAAAAATAAAACAAGAGAGATTCTAGGGAAAAACCCTCCTAATCTCTTTATTCAAGGTAGAGAAACTAATCCCTAAGTGTGGGGATAAATTTTGGAATTCTACACTTCTATATACTAGGACACTTACATTGTTTTGGAGCACATGGTGCAAAAAGTGTACTTGCATGAACTTGGGGCTTAGCCCAAATGGTTCACCAGCTCTCTTTGGAGGTCAGTTAGCATAAGTTCAGGATTTTAGTCCCAACACGAACTTGCCTTTCCTTGTGGGCTTCTTAACGATAATTGAAATGTTTCAAAGAAAGAAATTCCTATGCATCATATCTAAGAAGCTTTTATTGGGTTTTGTTATAATAAATATAAAATCTTTTCCAATATTTCATTGCATAATGTGTTTTAAAGATAAAAAACTATCACAAGTACATAATTAACCACATCAAACGAAGCTCAGTGTTTCTATTTCTCACTTTTCAAGAACTTATATATTCTAAGTATTTATTCGTTTAAAGATAGATGCTGCTACTCTTTTCAATAAGTATAAGAATCTATGGGTTGAGTGTCGGACACAGATGCATCTAACAATAGTATGTTTGATTTTTTAATAGTTTTTTTTTCTTTAGAGGAGCTTTGGAGGGCTATATCCGTATATCCATTTCTGAATATGGATCAGACATGAGCACCTCAAATAAAATAAAGAGACAGAGCTATAAAGAATCTGAATGTGTCAGACTTGTTAACTTTATCTACACCTTTACCTTTTAGCTTGACTTGTTAGCTTGACTAGCAAATCTTTCTTTTTGACAGGGAGGTTTTATCTTGGATATGGGAGTGCATTTTATTGCTGGCTTGAGGATGGTACGTCCCTATTACATTATCACAGTGGCTAGATAACTGTTAGGATGCTATCTAGATGTCACATCCTCTCTAGAGTCCACTCTTAAGGAAAGTTTAGAGAGAAGGTCCGTGTTTCTGACAAGGATTATTCCTTTCTACGTAAAGCTACAGCTGCTATTTTGGATGAAAATTGTAATCATTATGCTTTGCTCAAATCATGTGGATAAAACATTGTGGCGAGATTTCTATATGGTCCGATAAATTAATGTTGAAGGCCCGCTGGATTATTAGCTTCAATTTCTGTTTTTCAGATTACATTTAACTCACCATTTTTTATGGTTGGCTTGACAATTTTAAGACACAAAACCAGATTTTTCAATTAGCTCTACACTCAAGAGCACGAACACCAACATATCAGAAGAAATCAACCCCTCAACTCTTTCAATTCCTCCACCTGGTTTCCTTTCCCAATCCAACATAGATAAGAAGAAATAGAATAGTAGGAAAAGGCACCATTGAAGTTAAGCTTTGACATTATTATTCTATGAAGTTCTTTATTTTTTTAGTCATCAAGAAACGTGGGATGAGTTTCCTGTTCTTGCAAACAGATGGTTGGTTGTGAGGTGACCTCAGTTTCAGCCATAACCTCTCATATAGATAGAACTTTACCTCCGCCAGACATTATTTCTTCTAATTTGTAAGTTATTTAAGAATTAATGTTGATTTTCTATAAAGAATTTATCTTAGAACTGAAAGGTTTAAGACTTGGAAATTATTCCATTGCTTTCCTCAGTAAGCTGGAGAATGGATGCTCTGGAGTCTTTGTGATGGTTGTATCCTCTAGTTCACCTAAGGTATCTGCTGAAGTGATACTCTTTTAAACTTTTTTGCTTGCATTTGTTATGTTTTGCTCATTTCTTTTATTGTTTTAGATAATCTGGCGAGTTGTTGGGTCAAAAGGAACCGTACAAGTTGAGCGTGGAAAAGTAGATGGAAAGCATGGTTACTTGGTAAAAATGGAAACTAACTTCATATTATTGTAATTATGATTAATTAGATTCTGAAACTTCTGTACTTCTGTTTTTCTATGATATAAGGTTTAATCATCTCTTGAAGTTCCTTCTTGATTAGTGTGTGACAGATGACATCCTTCGTTTGAAATCTTATTATATGCCATCTCAGGTTTCACTGTACAGTGCAGATGGGCAATGCAAAAGCACTTTCCATCCATTCTGTGGAGTGCACGAAGAATTAAAATTTTTTATACATGACATTGTGCAAGCAAACCTGAAGGTTGGTTAATGTATATTTTGGCTGTTGCATCATTCATTCCACCATCTGTGGACTGGTTTATGTTGCTATAAAGGATGGTCAGTATCTATGTCCCAAGAAAGTACAATTGTGTCATTTAGGCAGTAGTGTTTATTTGTAAACGTTCATTATTCTCATAAAACTAAGTTTTTCTATTAGATAATAGCCTATACTAGCATTGGATGAACGTATGAGTTGATTCAATTTGACAGCAGTTTAATACAGATTCCCACATTTCTTTACATGTTCTTGTGATTTCTCTTTCCCAGAACAGTTCTGATACTATTTTTGGGCTTGGGGAAGCAAAGGCTTGAACATGGGCTATAAGCAAATGATAGATTCACCTGTCATTGAACTAGATACTTAAGTTTCCTTCTTCTTTTTTATACAATTAGACGACATATTGGGGCTTCCTGGACTGAATAGAATTATGAATGTTGAAAAGCAATGCTAAACTTGTTTGCGCTTGTACTTGGAATGCTTGAAATGAGTTTCTAAATGTCACTTCTAAGAGATACCCCTCATCCTCTGTTTTGCAGCAGGGAAATGGCTATGACGCTGAACCACGCAGCTCTTTCGTGGAAGGTGCCAGAGACGTTGCAGTTTTAGAGGCAATGCTTGAATCCGGATCCAAGGGTGGAACCTTGGTTAACGTGAAGAAATTTTAGGATTGCGTATGAGCATGACGAGTTTCCTGAGTAAGCATTGGGTTGAGACATTTTGGAAAATAGAGATATGATAAAATTGAAGAAGTCAGAGAGGAAACTTGAAAGAATAAAATCTTATGCAAAACCTACAAACACATTCATTGAATAAAGGTATTTACAAATGTTTTATCCATCTCTGGTGTACATTGTGAGTTCTGGGTTTCTACCGTATGAATCATTCCCCGCTAGGGGGCCGCCTGCATTGCATTGAAGAGGTCTGTACTTTTAGTTCCTTTACAGCTTGTGAGTGTCCTCAGTAGGGAATGAACGAGTTTTTAGAGGAAGCCCCATTGAGACATGGGCCCTGCTAAATAATGTGGCTAACCTAACCAGGTCAACCATGAAGAAAGCCGATTAAACTACTTTAGGTTATTCATTCTTACTCATTTTTGCTATTTGATTTTGTATTATATATACACAGTTTTTTGTTTTTAAAATGGCTGAAACTTTAATAATAATAACATTAATAATGCAAAATTGGTTTTCGAACCATACCGAGTTTTTCAGTTTGTAACTTTTATTTTTAACAAAACATGATATTAGCTAATAAAAGTGGCATGTTTTTATTGGATATAGTGTACTTTGAGTAAATGAAGTAAAATTGATAGTTTAGTTGCTACTTTTAATAAAAAAAATTAAGTATTTAATTGAGAAAAGTCATATAATCTAAGTTAATTTTTCTACTTAAGCCTAACAATAATTAGTATGATTTGCAAAACATGCTTTGCTTAAAGTTTAAAATTTAGGTATTTAATTGGGGAAAGTCATATAATTTAAGTTTACAAATCATTAATGTAATATATACACTATAATAATAAAAAGTTGTATATGGAGTAGTTATATATCATTAATAATCTTCCTTCATTATATAATATTAATTGTATTTATTATAAAGTACCATAAAATTAGTTACACATTTAAACTTTATGTTGCAAATCATTAATAAAAGAATACAAATTACAATATTATAAGTGCATAATAAGCGTTAGCATTCCTAATTTACTTCTATATAATAATTGATATATTATATGTAGTAAAAATATATATTATATTTTCATAATATAATATAATATAATATAATATAATATAATATAATATAATATAATATAATATAATATAATATAATATTTACTAAATATAATTATGTCACATTTTAAAATAAGTTCATATTATAATTGTAACGCCTCGCTTATCCCATGGCTAATCTGAACGATAAATGCAAATAAGATATTTTCGAGTAAAACCAATACTTTATTTAAGAATTTATAGAATCATAGAAAATGGATAAACTAGGTTTTAGAGTTTCAAAATATTGTTAAAATCATTTTAAAACAATTCGTGGGTATTGAGAAGTGTCCAAGACCAAATTTGAGCTTTAAAGGACTCTTTTTGCACTAAATAGTGCAGTGACCCAAAAAGTCATAAGGGTGCGGTACCTAGGGCCAAAGGCACCAATACACTAGTCCTTGTACTATTTATGGGGCATTTTGTCGATTGGGGTGCAGTACCTCTGAGGCCAAGTATCTATATCTCTATTCTTTGGGTAAAAAATTGCCCAAAACTCTCATTTTTAAGTCCCAAACTTCACCATATCAAAAACCTAACTTTAATAACTTAAAAAACACATTTTATTGGCCGAAAAAAACTTTCGAAACACCTTCAAACTAGACTTTTGTAAAATATATTCAAAAGAAATCAAAAGACCAACATTCTTGTTCATGAAACTTAATCACAATGTGGCAAAACATGTCAAAACATTCAAGATGTTAAGGTAGCATATTAAGGTTATATAAAAACATTCAATAACCAAAATAAAGTGTGGAAAACTAATTCATGCATGCATACATTCAAAATAAATATAGAATGTGGCTTAATGCAAACCAAAATAAGTAAAATAGATATAAACATTACAATAATATGAAACAATTATATATGCACCCCTAAATGACTTTTGTAGTACATGCCATTAGGTAAAAAATGCAAATACAAATATTTCACTCTTTAATGATCACTATGGTGTACGAGCTTTGATTTTGAAAGACCAATGCGTAGACGCAATGATGCGTTAAGCATAAAGCTTAGCAAGATAATATGGATAAAACCTCAAATACTTGCCTTCAAAATTGAGATTCCCGTTGTATACAAAATTATATAATACATTTATAAGTTATGCAATTTAGTACCTTGAGAACACATACTAGTATTTATATCGAAAAACTGTAAACATAAGTTTCCATCATGCCAAAATCAAGTTATTTTCAGGAATCATAGCTAGTTAACTTCATCCTTTAGTATACCTAGTAAAAAAGGATATGATACTAGGGACGAATTAACCAAAACTATATTAATAGGAGTGCTAAAGCTCAAGTCTCCGGAGACTATATCAGGATTGCATTGAAGTGCCAGGAACAAGAGCACCGAAGTACAAAAGAAGAGTCCCCTATTGGCATGCCAATTGTACCCTAACCATATAACTAAGTTAATAGGGCCTTGTTTTAGAATTTCCATAATGTCAATCTTAACATCTTGAATCAAGTTTACTGTAACACCCTATACTCGACCCGATTTCCTGTCTGGGTAATGGATAATACACTAACCCGAATAACTTAATAATTTTTTTAGTCTGAATTAGTTATATAATTAAATAACTTAAATTTCAAAAACTAACTACTATTAATATTTGTATAGAAACTGGTGGTAAATTCTTACAACTTTGATTCCGTCAACTATTTACAAATTTTGATTTAAGATTCAAGTACAAATGTAATCACTTAAATCTTGAGGTGTGGCCTCTAGGGATGCCCCTCTAAATACATGAACATCTATTCCACCCATGACTAATTTCTAGCAGCATCAGGCTTGGTCCCTTCACTCGATTCTCCGAGTCATCGCATACCTTGCATACAAGCAGTGAATATTATATAAGCTCAAAAGAACATAGTGAGATCCTACACATTGATAATCATAGAAGACTTCTTAAATTTTAAGGAAAATGAGACTTTAGGAACAAATATAAAACTCCCTGAAGATCATAGTAGAATTGATAAAATTTCATTGGTTGTAATGATGTCTTATTTTCCCAAGCTAATTGCTAGTGAATGTTACCATTCTCTATACCTGTATTCTAACAACCTTACTTCTTTATGGGTCTTGACCTTACTTAACGGTAAATCCAATCCTTCCTTAAGCTTGACAAGATATGCCTCATCATTGATTACCCGTATTTGCCACCTCAAATTTGGCAACCTCTACTGGTATCTAGCCGAGATCTCACTGTAGCTATAGAGCTTTCCCTTGGTCCTTTCAATCCACACTAATCTCCATACGGAATTGTAGTACTATTTCGATGGCAATATGCCTTTTGAATGAACCTATGCTTGGTCCCTTCCCTAGGTAAGGTCTATTTTCTATCATTCTCACTCTCAAACTTGAAACTGATACTTGGCTGACTAAATTAGCACCCTCATTTTTTCTTCCTAATGGACTGGTACCCACAGTGTGACCCAAGCTTTCTTGCTTAAGTCCAATATCTTTTAAGGTACTTCAATTAATGGATAGCTCCTTGCAGGTTATCTATTGCCCAAGTATTTTTGGTGAACCTTCCAATCAGTCTATTTAGCTTAGAATCGCTACATTGACTCACTCATTAAACCCATTGTTAGATTATTTGCCAACTGTTGGCAAACTAAAATGGACGGATGCCTGATACCTTGAGTAGGGTACCCGTTCTATTTCCTTTACACTATTAAAACCACACATATACCAAATTCCCCTTTCATCACGATTTGGTAGATTCCTTCATTAACAGACTTACCCGCATCCTCGGCTACTTCTACCATCTATTCTCTTATTCATAGTTTGGTGGATTCTCTTACTATCTCATTTACCCGCGTTCATAGACGCACCACATTCATAGACGTACCACATTCATCCAACTATACTACTTTTTGCACGAGTCATACAGTGGTCTCCCTTTTCTTGCATTGCTAGCTTCCTGATTCATCATCTTGGCAGACTTTACCTAACATCATAGCCCAGCTATGGTCTTACATAGTATACCCAATGTTTAATGTTTGGTGGGATTCTTTTGTTGCCATAGTCTAGCTATGGTCTTATACAGTATACCCCATGTTTAATGTCCTAGTGGACTTCCTTTGTTGCCATAGCCTAGCTATGTTCTTACATAGTATACCTCATGTTTAATGTCCTGACGGGCTCCTGATTCCAATGAATCACTAAACCTCTTCTCAGTTGTTGCCCCGAAGGGCCTAATAACCACCATCGCGATGTTGCTCCATAGAGTCGATTGACCGTCGTCACGGTGTCACTCCAGCAAGCCAAACAATAACTATTGTTGTGGTGTCACTCCATAAAGTCGATAGGTCATCGTCATGGTTTCGATACCTTCCACGTTGCCACCCAAACTCCCTTAGATCCCCATTTTAGTCTGCGCATTCCTCTACTATGCCAATTTATCTTCATCTACTCGTCAAGGTAAATACCTTCGTGCTTCGCATGCAAAATACTTGTACATTTCATGAAAACAATGTACTTGCTACATAACACAAAGTACACCACTTATTCAACACCATAGAATATCCACTTAACATTTAATGATCATACTTATAAATATTCACATACATTTTGCTAGATTATGCATCCACAGCATGTTTAGTTACCATTTTTACACACAACACAGATTCAAACAACCCAAAATAGTAATAAAATAAATCATTCAAGCAACACATTTTCATCAATCACCCAAAGGTAAAGTGAGAAAACTCACCTCAACTTCTTCAGCTTCGTCAACTTAGCTTTTACCTACTCACTGGAGCTTTCATCGTCCAGGCAGCTAATCATGACAACCATATATAGGTTCAATTGAAGATATTCAAACCTTAAACCTGGAATCAATTATTATACAAGAAATTTTTAGGGATTCTTACTTTTCTTCCCTCTAAATATGGGCACAGAGAGGCTTAGGAGCTTACTAGTTTACTGGATTCTCTACTTCTAGACCACAACCTCACGATCTATACCCCATGCAGCATTTTCCCTAACTCTTTTGCTCTCTCTCTTTCTTCTTTGGAGCAATTGAAGAAGAAGATGCATATGAGAAGAAAATATAAACAAAATTGAGAAGTATATTTTCTCCTGAATAAGGCTTCTCCCTTATATATATAATCCTCCCCGCACGGTCATCAAAGTCCCAATAAACCACTCAGGGATAATTATTGTGTCTTCCACTAAAGAACCAACCGATTTTATTCTAACTAAACCAGAATGAAATCCTAAATATTTACTAATTGATAAACCATAATATGAACATATTTTAATCCCATATTCAACATGCTTTTGCATGATTTATCCCTTCAATTATGGAAATAGCTGCTCCTAATCCTTTGTTTTCTTATTTTATACTCAAGAGAGCATTGGAGGATGAAAAGAATGAGAAACGGGCCGAAAATAGATAAAATGGGCCTAACACGAAATCAGTACGGCCTGGGCCCAAGACCACACGGCCGTGCCTCATTAACAAACCTGAACACGACCTGGCACCTGAAATACACGGCCGTGCCTCTTTCACAGGATAGACCATGGCCTGGCCTCGAATTCCACGGGCGTGTGCCATGGGCGTGTCCCTGCCGCAGAAAAGAAGAATTATATTAGGAATAGGGTACTTAGAGGCAAAAGATGCCAATCCAAAAGCCTATATAAACACCCTAGAGGCCAACCTTCAAGGGAAGCGTTTAGCAGGGCGTTCAGCTAGGCCAAGGAGCCAAGCCGGAGGGGTCGAATTGTGGGATTTACTCAAAGAAAGCTAGTTGATTCATCTCAAGAAATCGGAATCATACTCAAGACTGAGGATCTCTCCTTCAATTCTTTTAGGCGGTTTTAGAGTTTTCTTATGTTTTGTTTTATATTTTCTACTGAGATGTTTTCTTTTATAATTATAAACTAAACCTCTCGATACCTGTGGGGGATAAAACCTAAGATGAATCTTGTTATTGTTATCTGAGCTGTATGATAAATACTTGATTTGTTCTTAACTATGTGTTCTTAATTCTTATTTAGGTAATTTTTGGGATATTGATTTAAGTACTGATGTGCTTAGGTGGTGGAGCAAAAGTCCCTGCCTAAGAGTAGATCTAGCATAGTTAATCGGAGTTGAACACAACCTTAGAAATAAGATGATGTAAATCTGTCGGATTAGGGTCAAACCTAATATGGGAGTCCATAGATCGAGTTAATGCAATTCTAGGGGTTTTAATTAGAAAAAAAATTTCAATTAATCAACCTAGGGTTAGACGTTAGTAGCCTCGAAAGAGATATTATTATAAATTAGGGAATCCTACAGATCAAGTCAAGTGAATAAATTGTCTGGTTCAGAGTTAGATAACAAGTGAAGTCTAGGTGGATTCTTCCTCAGGTATTGTCTTAATCAATTGGTTTTTCCCACGAGTATTTCCCCAATTCAATCTCTTTGTCTTCACATCTTTAGCTTAGTAGTTAGTTAATTCTAGATTAGATAACAATTCCCTTAATTATTAGGCTAAATAATAGAAAGAAAGTTAGTATTAGTACTTTTAGTTCCTTTTGTTTTGACAATCCGCTCTTGCCGCTAAACTATACTACTGTTTGATAGGTGCGCTTGCCTCCATCGTTGTCTTAGTTAGTTTCAGGTTCAATCATTCTTTTTATAAATTTTTATGACTCTGACACACGATCAAGTTTTTGGCGCCGTATTTTATTACTTTAGCCATATTTTATTTTATTACTTTAGCCATATTTTATTTTTACTTTTCTAAATTTTCTTTTTCTTTTGCTGGTAGGTACCTCTAGTTTATGACTAGAAGGAACCCGACAGGACCACTACTTTACGACAGTGAAATCGAAAGTACAGTTCGCAGAAATCGAAGAGAAATAAGGAGAAGCTACAATACATACAAGAAGAGCAAAAAGACGAAATTAATACGAACGAAGAGATGGCTGAGAATAATTCGCTACCTCAGGAAGTGGCCGAACACCATGCTCTTCGAACTATGTATGATTATGCTAAACCTAATTTAACAGGAACCGAGTCAAGTATTGTTAGACCTACTATAGCTGCTAATAATTTTGAACTGAAGCCTAATACTATACAAATGATACAACAATTTGTTTAGTTTGATGGTTTGCAAGATGAAGATCCAAATAATCACTTGGCAAATTTCCTAGAATTTTGCGATACTTTTAAAATTAATGGCGTTTCTGATGATGCCATCTATATTCGATTATTTCCCTTCTCTTTAAGGAATCAAACTAAACATTGGTTAAATTCTCTTCCACGAGGATCAATCACTACATGGGATCAAATGACTGAAAAATTTTATTAAAATATTTTTTGCCGGCCAAAACAGCTAAATTAAGGAATGATATCTCTTCTTTTGTACAGATGGATTTAGAAACACTATACGATGCATGGGAGAGATAAAAAGATCTATTGAGAAGATGCCCACACCATGGATTACCCTTGTGGCTACAGGTCCAAACTTTTTACAATGGTGTGAACCCCTCAACCCAGTAGTTAATTGATTCAGCAGCCGGCGAAACCTTGAATAACAAAACTCCTGAGGCGGCCTATGATTTTATAGAGGAGATGTCACTGAACAACTATCAGTGGCAATTTACAAGGACAAGGCCGACCAAAGCATCCGGAGTTTTCAACCTCGACGCAGACACCATGCTATCAAACCAGGTAGAGATGTTAAATAAAAAGGTTGATGGTTTATGTGGTTCTTTGCAGGTACATCCAGTTATGCAATGTGATTCAAATCTAGGAGGCATGGTGAATCTTGAGTACCCATCCTACAATTCGGGCATGAAAAGCGAACAAATAAACTATACGGGTAACAATTTTAGATCTCAAAATAACCCTTATAGTAAAACTATAATCCAAGATGGAGGAACCACCCCAATTTCTCATGGGGTGGTCAAAGAAATCAGAGACAACAACCCCCTCCAAAATTCCAACAATAGGCCTATCCACAAGAAAAGAAGACGAGCCTTAAAGAGATGCTGACAAAATTCATAGCGGTGTCGAAAACACGATTCTAAAACACCAAAACAACACTTAAAAATCAACAAGCATCGATTAAAGGAATCGAGAACCAGTTAGGGCAACTCGCTAAGCTGATCTCTGAATGACCACAAGGTAGCTTGCCAAGTAACACGGAGACTAACCCAAAGGAGCAACTTCAAGCCAAAACAGCCCAAAATAGTAAAGGGTTAGTAGAATCTGAATCTGAGCCAAGGCAAGAACTTGTGGCAAGTGAAGGTAAAGTTGAGGTAAGCCAAGAAAATCCAAAACTGATTATTAAAGAATACCAACATCGTATACCTTATCCCAATGCAATGAAGAAAGGCGATATGGATGAACAGTTCGGTAAGTTTCTTAAACTCTTAAAAAAATTACATATTAACCTACCGTTTCTTGAAGCTCTTTCATAGATGCCAGATTCAAGGAAATTTTTAAAAGAGCTTTTAACAAACAAGCAAAATTTCGACAAGGAGTCGCATGTGGAATTAAACTCAGTGTGCTCAGCAATGTTACAGAACAGACTACCAGGAAAATTAAAAGATCCAGGGAGTTTTACAATTCCATGTTTAATTGGTAGTTTATCTGTTGATAATGCTTTAGTTGATTTTATGCCATCTAAAATGTTTAAACAACTAGGTTTAGGGAAACCCAAGCAAACTAGGATGAGTATTCAACTAGCGGATAAGACTATTCAAATTCCTAGGGGTATAATTAAAGATGTACTAGTTAAAGTTGACAAATTCATATTCTCCGTAGACTTCGTTGTTTTAGATATAGATGAAGACAATAGTATCCCCCTAATTCTAGGAAGACCCTTTCTAGCAACTGCCAAATCTAAAATTGATGTTAGTACAGGTGAACTCATACTTCGTGCAAGTGACAAATCAATCAGTCTTCAAGCTCTCGACTTAGCTAGGACATCGAGTGATAAAGGTGAGGACGTAAATTCTATTGATAATCACTCAGTTAAACTTCCCTTTCAGGAAGCACCACGGAACTACACCATTGAGCCAGATCCTATACCTTATACCAACAAGGAAATATCTCATGAGAAACAACGGTTTCAGATAGATGAACTAGACGAGTGGGAGGCACACTTCAAGGAGGAATTGAAACCATACGAAGTGAAACCAAAGGAATCCCCAAACCAGCTTATAGGAACATCAAATCACTTCAAAATAGGAGATCAGGTACTGTTAGAGAAAATAGACCCTCGAACCGCTACTTCAGACCTCAATACAAACAAAGAGATCCCTTTTAAGGTAATCGATATTTTCCTTTATGAAACAGTCGAGGTAAGCAATCCTACATTCGGCACTTTCACGGTAAAGGCTACTCAACTTAAACCATATAATGATAGCATGAGAAAGGATTTTTCACTCCTCAAACCATCGTGAATGTATGAATGAGAGGTAAGTCTAGTTTAAGACTTTAAACGAGTACTTCTCGGGATGCAACCTAAGCACTAACCCCATTTATTTTTATTTCTTTTTCTTTTAGCACCTAACTACAAACTAACCAAGTTAATGAAGTGTAGATTTTTACACCACATGGCCTTACACACGACCGTGGCCATGGTCATGTGGATACTGTAGACGTTAGTACTGGCATGCTAGAGATAGTACGAGATAGGACGATAAAAATATCTTCGAGTCACAGGCTCCAACTACCACCACGGCCGTGCGACACTGTAACATCCTAAAATTTAGGGTCTGGCATTTTTGAATTATTGCATGTGTTGAGCTTGTTTAGCTTGTTGTTTGGGTGTGTTTGGGGGTCCTAGGAAGGCTCGAGTTTGAGCCCAAACCTTGGGAAAATTTTGGTTTTTGGCTCTTTAGTGGAGAGGGTTGTTGGAGCAAGACTTAAAGAAATTTTTTTGTGTTTAGCTAACACAAGAGAGCATATGACAAGGGGGTTGTGGCGTCAATGAGAGCGCTTGAAGGGAAGGGATTCGAATTCCACTTGTGACAAGTCAAAGGATTTTATTTTTGTGTTAGATGGATGGAGGAAGTCGAGTTCGGTTAGAACTCTATAGGAGAGAGAAGACTTGGTCAAATCGTTTGAATGGGTGGTGTGGAGGAATGCAAGGAGAATATCATGGAGTGAATCAAGGAGTAGGGAGTGTGGAGGAGTTGTGCCGTGAGTGGGGACTCAAGCTAGGCATTTTGACTAGGGGAAAAGTTGAGCATTTTGGGTAGAAGTGTAGCCGAAATTCTCTTTTGAGTAGCTTGTATTTTTGGCTTTTATGGCACTTTGAGCATTTTTTTTATTCTTTCTTTCCTTGAACATTTCGGGTTCTTCTTCGTTTCTGCTAGGTACCATTTTGGTAAGACTACCCCTTTAGCTTCTGTTTCTTCTAAATAATTACTTCTACTCCTAAACCAAACCAACACATCTCCCCTTCTTTTCTTCTACCATTCTTAATGAAGTCTTCCTTCCAAAGCTGAATTTCCATATTTCCTCCTTTCTTTTACTTCAATTGAGTCTTGGTTGAACCTGTGGGGGAGTTGTCCACTTGTGTATTTCTTCTTTGATCGCTCCTCTCTTTTCTTTAAGCTGTTAACCACACCTTCTCTCTTGGCCGATTTTGGGTAAGTCTTTGTTTTCACTCTCGTTCTTTTCTTTCATTCCATTCTATTTCTCTGGTCGAGCTTGGCATCCTCTCATTTTCGTCAGATCCCATTTCTTTCTCTTTTAAGCAAAAGCCGAAACACTCTTGTTGGGGGTAAGTCAAATTCATTAGCAACCATCGGGTGTAGATCGTTAATCTTGGTTTCAGTAAGGTGAAGTTGTTCTAACACCTTTTAATTCGATTCTAGTTTTATTCATATGATTCTATCTTGTAAAGTTGGCATCGGTTTCTTCCTTCCTTATAGGAGAACTGAATATTGTTTAGATGCTAACCTCTTTGGTGCATCAATGGGTTCTTTTAGGTATTTGTGGTGGTAGCCAGGAAGCAAGGCTAGATTTTAAAACTCTGTATTTGTGGTGGTAGCCAGGAAGCAAGGCTAGATTTTAAAACTCTGTAGGGAAGATCACGTCTCGTGGTAAGTGACCCAAGTGGTGTAGTAATTCGGGTTATGAAATCTTTTAAGAAGTTAAGGCTAACTTTTGATCATTGTTATTCTAGGGGCAAGCGAGGAGTAGTTCTTTCAGCAATCTAAAACAGGTGTGTAACTGCACACCCTTCTGGATGAATGCTTACAATGTTCTGTGACTCGGCTGAAAGTCAAAAAATTAAGAAATTGGTAACTGTGACCACTCAAGCGTGCGGGCGCTCTTAGTGGTAAATTGAAACATGAATAAGGACGGTAAGCTGTTGAGGGTGTTGCGAGCACTATCATAAAATTAAGGCTGTAATAGGCCTAACCGTACCAAAACGGGTTGAACGGGCCCAATGGGCTAATAGACCCAAATGGGAAAAATTGATGGAAAACTATCAATGATAAAGTGATTGCGAAATCTGTAAAACTGAGACAACGAAATGGGCCACACGAGCGTGTGAGCCTGTTTGGGCCTGAAATGGATTTTAGCCCCAATAGCTCCGTAGAGACCCAAAAAGGGTCATGTGTCGCTTGAAGCGATAGTAGGCCTCCGATAAGGCCACTAAATGATAAAATTATCGAAATACCCCTTGAGGGTAAATGACTGTTATACCCTTAGTGGTTGATAGTATGATTTTGTGTATTCTATTTAACTTTTTTGATGGTATATTATTGCATACATTGAATTATTATGTCACGACATTTTGAATTGGGCTGGGATGATTAAATATATATATAATTATATATATTGGAGGAAGTACCGTACTGGTGACTATGCCATGTTATACTGATTCAGTGGCTTTGCCATGATATACTGATTTGAGTGGCTCAGCCACGTATACTGTTATTGGTAGTTTTGCTGCGTTTATACTGGCACCTCAGCTGCAATCTTTGTGTGTAGGGCTGGGTGGGTTGACTTAATCCCCACAAGAGTGTAGGGCTGGTACGGGTGGTGTGATGGTTGGATTGGGTTTGGCTGCATTCTCTATTTGCATTATCATGTTTATAGGGCTAAGGCCCAGATTGTCACCAAATAGGGCCTCGGCCTAGTCTATTTTCGTTTGGGCTCGGGCCTAGTTGATGATCGATTAGGGGATTATACACTGAGTTCTGGTAACTCACCTCTTTCTTTTAACCATGCAGGTAATCCCCAGTGTTAGAGGATTTGGAGCTGCGGAGAACTCGGAGGTGGCCATACGTCAGATTTTCTTCTCTAGAAACATAGTAAATTCAGTTTTAAATTTATTTATGTTATTATTTTGGGTTAATATTTTGTGTAATAAGGTCACTAGATTTTTCTTCTAAAATTTCATATAGTAATGTTTCTAGTTAATAATTATTAATCAGTTAATCACGAATTTTTAAGCAATAACAACCGTTTTCAAAATAACACGTTTTCATAATTCTTTGAGTTGGATTTCAGTAATAAACAAAGTTTTCAAAAATAATAACAACATCTTTACAAGGAAACATTTTAAGCAAATTTTGTTTTCACAAGCAACAAAGTTTGGAGTTTCAAAAAGGATACAAAGTCTTTTTAACGAACGCATAGCTTTTAAACAACCTTTTGATGTGACATGCTAGATCTAGTTATAACGTCTAGGCTATGTTTGGGGTGTTACATTTTGTGGTATCAAAGCCCGATTGTAAAACTCGACTATGGAATGGGTTCGAAAAGTTTTTTCAAATTTGTTTGAAATATGGTTTAGAAAATATATACCGTTATTGGAAGTATGGCACACCGAGTCTCCAGTACCAAATCCGTAATTCCTCTTATTTTATATCTGATGATATGATGAAATGACTATAGGGAGAAAAACTACTAGAGTTAGTGGTAGTACACTGAAATTGTTAGCTATAGGAACTAAGACTATAGAGACTGAAACAGTAGGAACTTCGATTCGCGAAAATAACTCTTATACCCATTTTCCATAAAACACTTGTTAATAAACATTAGAACTATGGACTGATTCATAAAATTCTTAAACAGATTAACTCGATTCAATAGTATGAGTACAAGAGGACATGGACGAGGTACACGGGGCCGCAATAGAAGCCAAGGTGCTGGAGCTGGATCCTCAGAATTGGGGCATGTGCCTGAAGGCGAGGTGCCAGCATCACCAGTGGCGGAAGCGGGGTCTCATGATCGAACTAGAGGGGACGATGCTTTGTCCTAGGCAATGCTGCGAGTTTTGGAACGGGTTTTTGGAGCAAGTACTGGATCGGTAGCTCGAGGATCTATTTTTGAGCAACTCCGGTCAAACGGGGCTGAAGTTTTTAGGGGCATCTTTGGTGTAGCCCCGAATGTAGCGGAGTACTGGTTAGAGGCTGTGGAACGAATTATAAATGACCTGGACTGCGAGATGAGGCATACCAGTGGTGGCTCACTGTGAGGGAAGGTACACAAGCGGATCGTATAACTTGGGACTTCTTTAAAACATCTTTTCAGGGAAAATATGTTGGGGTTAGTTATGTGGATGCCCAGAGGAAATAATTTTTAAATTTGGTTCAGGGAAACAAATCCATAGTAGAGTATGAGGTTGAGTTTCTACGCTTGAGCCGTTACGCTTGAGGTATAGTTACGATCGAGTATGAACACTATGTACGGTTCGAGAATAGTCTACAGGATGAGTTTTGGATATTGATAGCTTCGTAGAGAGAGAGATTTTGCCACTTTGATTGAGAAAGCAAAGATTGCTGAAGAGGTAAAACATTCTGAGAGACAAAATCGAGATAAGGAAAGGGGCAAGAATAAGAGAGGTTTTGGATCTTCAGGTTCTTCTGGGAGATTTCAAAAGAGGCCTAGGTTGGATGAGCCAGCTCGAGTTGGGATGCCAGTTGCTGTGGGTCAGTTGTAACCTTGTGTGTAGTATGGGAAAATACATCCAGGGGAGTGCTTGAGAAGATCTGGTGGGTGTTTCAGATGTGGGTCTAGGGATCATCAGATAAAGGACTATTCTCGGGAGCCTGTTCAGACACAAGTAGTAGTTCAGAGGTTTATGCAGCCAGGGAGAGGTGGTCAGCAACCACCAAGAGGTCGAGGTCCGCTTCGAGGGGGAAATGGGTTAGGGCATGGTCGTGGAGCACCAGGCAGAGGTGCTGGTAATGCAGGTAATACAGATGCGAGACAGCCAGGACTCGTTTATGTGGATCGATGTCGAGAGGATGGCGACGCACCGGACGTCATAACCGGTACATTTCTCATATTAGATGTGCCATTTACAGTTTTAATTGATATTGGATCTACATAGTCTTATGTTGCTTGTACTGTGTCTGGAACTCTGGGTATGTAATTTGAGTTTGCTGATAGGGAAATGTTGGTAATTAGTCCCTTAGGATAGTCTGTGGTAGTGAATAAGCTATTTAGAGATGTGCCTCTAGAAGTTCAAGGAGTGGTATTTTCGACGGATTTGATGGAACTGCCATTCGGTGAGTTTGATCTCATACTGGGCATGGACTGATTAGTGAAACACCAGGCGAACTTAGAGTGCACTGCTAAGCGTATGGTATTAAGGACTCCAGAGGATGAAGAAGTGATTATGATAGGTGAGAGAAGGAATTATCTGTCCAATGTAATCTCTACACTAAAGGCTGAGAAGTTGGTGCGTAAAGGTTGTGAAGTATTCATGGCATATGTCAACACGACTGATGTTGGTAATTTATCGGTTGAGAATGTCAGGACTGCAAAATAATTTTCGGACGTATATCCTGAAGAGCTTTCGGGGTTGCCTCTGAATCTCGAGGTCGAATTTGGCATTGAGTTGTTACCGGGAATGGCTCCGGTGTCCATCGCCCCTTATAGGATGGCACCGAAGAAGCTGGTAGAACTAAAGGCTTAGATCCAAGTGTTGTTAGATCGTCGATTTATTAGACCAAGTTTATCGTCGTGGGGAGCACCGGTATTGTTCGTGAAGAAGAAGGATGGGTCAGTGCATATGTGCATTGATTATCGCCAATTGAACAAGCTAACAGTGAAGAACAAATACCAGCTACCAAGGATAAATAATCTGTTCGATTAGTTGCGGGGAGCTATAGTCTTCTCGAAAATTAATTTAAGATCGGGTTATCATCAGTTAAGGGTCAAGGAGGCAGATATTCACAAGACTGCATTTCGAACTCGTTTTGGTGATGCCGTTCGGATTAACGAATGCACCTGTCGTTTTTATGGATATGATGAATTGGGTCTTCCAACCCTATCTAGATTGGTTCATGATGGCATTCATAGATGACATCTTGGTGTATTCAAGAACTAAGGAGGAGCATGATTCACATCTTCGGGTTGTTCTGCAGATATTGAGAGAAAAGCAACTTTACGCCAAATTCAGTAAGTGCGAGTTTTTGCTGAAGGAAGTGACATTTTTGGGGCATGTTGTGTCTGCTGAGAGGATTAGGGTGGATCATCGGAAGGTTGAATTCGTATTATATTGGAAGCCACCGAAGTCAGTATCAGAGATCTGAAGTTTTTCGGTTTGGCTGGGTACTATAGGCAGTTCATTGATGGGTTTTCTTTGATTGCTGCACCCCTAACTAAGTTACCGCATGAGGGCGTACAGTTTGGTTGGATTGATAAGTAGCAAGAGAGTTTTGAGAGACTGAAAAAATTTCGACTGAAACACCGGTGTTGATTCAGCCTGAGGCTGGGAGAGAATTTGTTGTCTATTGTGATGCGTCACACATAGGTTTGGGTTGTATGCTGATGCAAGAAAGGAAGGTAGTGGCGTATGCATGTCGTCAACTAAGGCCACATGAGGTGAACTACCCCACTCATGACTTGGAACTAGCTACTGTGGTGTTCACACTAAAGATATGAAGACATTACCTGTATGAAGAAAATTTGATTATCTACACCGACCATAAGAGTATGAAGTATCTCCTTACCCAAAAGGAGTTAAATCTCAAGCAACGGAGATGGATAGAGTTGCTAAAGGACTACGACTGCTTGATTGAGTATCATCCGGGTAAAGCCAATATGGTAGCGGATGCCCTAAGTTGGAAGGTGGTACCTGATTTGAGAGAAATGTTTGCTCATCTCAGCCTTTATGAGGACAGTAGTTTGTTGGCAGAACTTCAGGTGAAATCAACGTGGGTTAATCAGATTGAAGAGAAGTAGTTGTTGGATGAGTCATTGGGTTCTCATTTTCAGTAGGTGAAAAGTAGAGAGACGGTGGAATATGGGTTGAATAGTGAAGGGGTGTTATGTTTTCGTAGAAGAATTTGTGTGCCAAGAGACTCAGAGTTAAGACAGATGATTCTGCGGAAGGCGTATAGTAGCCCATACACTATGTATCCCGGTGGGAACAAGATGTATCGAGACCTACGAGAACTGTACTGGTGGCCAGGACTTAAACGTGAAGTTACTGACTTTGTAAGTAAGTGTTTGACATGTCAGCAAGTGAAGGCTGAGCATCAACTGCGTTCAGGATTGCTGCAACCTGTAAAGATTCCACTCTAGAAGTAAGAGAAGGTAACAATGGATTTTGTTAGTGGGTTGCCCATGACGCCTACTAAGAAAGATTCAGTGTGGGTAATCGTTGATCGATTGACTAAGTTTGCCCACTTCGTATCGGTTTGCACTGATTACTCGTTACAGAAGCTGGCCAAGTTGTACGTGGCAGAAATTATGAGGCTATATGGGGTACCAGTGTCCATTATCTCAGACAAGGACCCTAGATTTACATATCGATTTTGGAAAGTGTTACATAAAGCTTTGGGTATAAGACTAGACTTCAGCACAGCGTTCCATCCACAGACTGATGGTCAGTCGAAGAGGGTAATCCAGATCTTGAAAGACATGTTAAGGAGATGTGTGATTGCCTTCAGGGGGAGTTGGGAAGATTATTTACCGTTAGCGAATTTATGTATAACAACAGCTACCAATCCAGCATTCAGATGGCACCCTACGAGGCGTTTTATGGTCATAGGTGTCGTATGCCTACGTGTTGGACAGAATTGGGTGAGCGACGGTTGCTAGGTCCAAAATTGATTTTAGAAACTGAGGAGAAGGTGAAATTGATTTAGGGTCGATTGAAAGAAGCTTCTAATAGATAGAACTCATATGCAGATCTTAAGTGTAAGGAAATCGAGTACTCAGTGGGAGATTATGTTTTCTTGAAGGTTCACCGTGGAAAAAGATCTTCAGATTTAAACGGAAGGGCAAGTTAAGCCCTAGGTTTATCGGGCCTTATCAGGTGTTGAAACGTGTTGGACTGGTCGCATATCAGCTTGAGCTACCCCCTATGTTAAACCGGATACATAACGTATTTCACATCTCTATGCTGAGGCGCTACCACTCAGATCCTTCTCATATAGTGCCGGTGGAAGAAATTGAGGTGAGACCTGATCTGACATTTGAAGAAGAACCAGTGCAAATTTTGGATCGGGATGTTAAAGTGTTGAGGAGGAAATCTGTTCCATTGGTCAAAGTGTTGTGGCGTAATCATGGTTTAGAAGAAGCCACTTGGGAGCCTGAGGAGGCAATTCGACATCAATACCCTCATCTCTTTTGATCTGGCAAATTTTGAGGCCGAAATTTCTTTAAGGGGGTAGAACTGTAACATCCTAAAATTTAGGGTATAGCATTTCTGCATTATTGCATGTGTTGAGCTTGTTTAACTTGTTGTTTGGGTGTGTTTGGGGGTCCTAGGGAGGCTTGGGTTCGAGCTCAAGGCCTAGGAAAATTTTGGGTTTTGGCTCTTTAGTGGAGAGGGCTGTTGGAAACAAGACTTAAGGAAATTTGTTTGTGTTTTGCTAACACAAGAGAGCATATGACAAGGGGTTTGTCGTATCAATGAGAGAGCTTGAAGGGAAGGGGTTCGAATCCCACTTGTGACAAGTCAAAGGATTTTATTTTTGGGTTAGCTGGATGGAAGAAGTAGAGTTTGGTTAGAACTCTGCAGGAGAGAGAGAAGACTTGGTCAAATTGTTTGAATGGATGGTGTGGAGAAATACAAGGAGAATATCATGGAGTGAATCAAGGAGTGGGGAGTGTGGAGGAGCTGTGCCGTGAGTGGGGACTCAAGCTAGGCATTTTTGGCTAGGGGGAAGAGTTGAGCATTTTGGGTAGAAGTGTAGCTAAAATTCTTTTTTGAGTAGCTTGCATTTTTAGCATTTGTGGCATTTTAAGCATTTTTTTTATTCTTTCTTTCCTTGAACATTTCGGGTTCTTCTTCGTTTTTGCTAGGTACCGTTTTGGTAAGACTACCCCTTTAGCTTTTGTTTCTTCTAAACAATTACTTCTACTCCTAAACCAAACCAACACATCTCCCCCTCTTTTCTTCTACCATACTTGCTGAATTCTTCCTTCCAAAGCCAAATTTCCACATTTCCTCCTTATTTCTTTTACTTTAGTTGAGTCTTGGCCAAACCTGTGGGGAGTTGTCCACTTGTGTATTTCCTCTTCGATCTCTCCTCTCTTTTCTTTAAGCTATTAACCACACCTTTTTTCTTGGCCAATTTTGGGTAAGTCTTTGTTTTCACTCTCGTTCTTTTCTTTTATTCCATTCTATTTCTTTGGTCAAGCTTGGCATCCTCTCATTTTCGTCAAATCCCATTTCTTTCTCTTTTAAGCATAAGCCGAAACACTCTTGTTGGGGGTAGGCCGAATTCGTTAGCAACCATAGGGTGTAGATCGTTAATCTTGGTTTCGGTAAGGTGAAGTTGTTCTAACACCTTTTAATTCGATGCTAGTTTTATTCATATGATTCTATCTTGTGAAGTTGGCATCGGTTTCTTCCTTCCTTATAGGAGAACCAAAAATTGTTTGGATGCTAACCTCTTTGGTGCATCAATGGGTTCATTTAGGTATTTGTGGTGGTAGCCTGGAAGCAAGGGCCTGATTTTAGAACTCTGTAGGGAAGATCACGTCTCGTGATAAGTGACCCAAGTGCTGTAGTAATTCAGGTTATGAAATCTTTTAAGAAGTTAAGGCTAACTTTCAATCATTGTTATTCTAGGGGCAAGCGAGGAGTAGTTCTTTCGGCCATCTAAAATAGGTGTGTAACTGCACACCCTTATAGATGAATGCTTGCAATGTTCTGTGACTCGACCGAAAGCTGAAAAGCCAAAAAATGGGCAACTGTGACCATTCGAGCGTGCGGGTGCTCTCAGTGGTAAACCGAAACATGAATAATAATGGTAAGTAGTTGAGGGTGTAGCGAGCACTCTCGCAGAATTGAGGCTGTAGTGGGCCTGGCCGAACCAAAACGGGTTGAACGGGCCCAATGGGCTAGCAGGCCCAAATAGGCAAAATTGATGGAAAACTATCAAATGATAGAGTGATTGCGAAATCTGTAAAACTGAGACTATGAAATGGGCCACATGAGCTTATAAGCCCGTTCCAATAGTTCGTAGAGTCCCAAAAAGGGTTCTGTGTCGCTTGAAGTGACAGTTGGCCTCCAGTAAGGCTGCTAAATGATAAAGTTATGGAAATACCCCTGGAGTGAAAATGACTGTTATACCCTTAGGGGTTGAATAGTATGATTGTGTGTATTCTGTTGAACTGTTATGATGGTATATTATTGCATACATTGAATTATTATGTCACGACATTTTGCATTGGGTTGGGATGATTAAATATATATAATTATATGTATTGGAGGAAGTATTGTACTGGTGGCTATGCCACGTTATTCTAATTAGTGGCTCTACCACGATATACTGATTTGAGTGGCTCAGCCACGTATACTGTTACTGGCAGCTTTGCTACATTTATACTGGCAGCTCGGCTGCAATCTTGGTGTGTAGGGCTGGGTGGATTGACTTGGTCCCTACAAGAGTGTAGGGTTGGTACGGGTGGTGAGATGGTTGGATTGGGTTGGGCTGCATTCTCTGTTTGCATTATCATGTTTATAGGGCTAAGGCCCAGATTGTCACCGAATAGGGCCTCGGCCTAGTCTGCTTCCGTTTGCGCTTAGGCCCAGTTGATAGATGATTAGGGGATTACACACTGAGTTCTTGTAACTCACCTTTTCTTTTAACCATGCAGGTTATCCCCAACGTTAGAGGATTTGGAGCTGCGGAGAACTCGGAGGTGGCCATACGTTGGATTTTCTTCTTTTGAAACTTAGTAAATTCAGTTTTAAATTTATTTTATGTGTAATATCTGAGATTCAGGGGTTGAGCATATTTTAATTTGTATCTATGTGTTAATGCGCTCTACATGTTGGTTGGAAGTGTTTGGGGGTTTCGGGAAACCTTGGGCTTTGGTAGAAGTCATAGGAAAAATATTTGTTCTAACTTGAGTTAGGGGGAGCTAGGGGAGCTAAGCCTTAAGGACAATAGTGTGGGATTTATGAAACAAAAAGTGAGGTGGTGGAGTGGCATGGGACGCTACTTAAGGTGCAGGGAAGGTTGCGTCAACAATGGGTTTCAGGGAAGGAGGTTCGAGTCACGCAGACAACAAGGGAGTGTTGTTTATTTTGCTTTTTTTTTGGCGTCAAGAGAGGGGGAAGGTGTTGTACGGCATTTGGACTTTGAAGGGATGAGGGTGGGCTTGGTCTAAGTGTTTGGATTGAAGGAAGAAAGCTTTTTGAGGAGTTTGACTCATTCAAATGAGTTTGAATGAGTGGTGATGAGTGAAAATAAGAGGAAAATAAGGGATAGGGGGTGAGGTTGAAGAGTTGGCCGAATGTGGGGCTTTGTGGGGTGGCAAATTCGGTTATGTAGGGGGAAGTAGGTGCCGAAAGTGTCTTTGAGTGTGTGTCCATCTTTTTGTTTCTCCTTTAGTTCTACTTGCCGAAATTGTTAGTCAAAAGAATTCTCCCTTTTTCCTCTCTTTTCTTTGAAGCAAGAAACCGAAAATTGAAGTAACCATTTGGGCATTTTTGTGCGTTTTAGGTGATTGCCGAATTCTTCTAGTCTCCTTCTATTCTCCTTTTCTTTCTCTCTTAATTTCATGATTCTTAAAGGCCGAAATACTTCTTGTTAGTAGCCGAAAGTGGCCAAACCTACAAGGGTAGTGCCGTCGACTACTTTTTTTTAGTCTTTTCAAGCAAGCGCTGGTGGTAAGTACCTTTCTCTTAGCAATCGATTTTATCTCTTCTTTATTGGTGGCCAAAATCGAATGGTCGGCCTTGGTTATTTGGGATGGCCGAACCTTAGTAGGCCTTGATTTTGTGTTTCTTTCATGTGTAGCCAAAGGAAGGAAGCGCTAAGGATCTCTTGGGTTCGATTGCATAAGGTAAGGGGGGTCTAGATGTTCGGCCAAAGGCCATATTGTCTATTAAGGTTGGCCTTTTAGGGGCAGTTCGACAAGTGGGAAGTAAAGCAAAAGCCTTCGGGTTATCAGGTGTGTGATTAATTCGCGATTTCCCGGTTATATAAAACATTTGTATGTGTTATAAGTGTGATGACTAATGCAGTGGCAGTAATGAGATGGATACCCTTAATGGGTATGTCGATAATCAGGTCAGTGTTAAACGACGATAAAACTGTGGTTATTGCTATATATATGTGCTGTATGTTTGATTAACATGTTCATGCATTATTTCATCATATCACTATCGTATATTGCATAATCATGGGGCGGGATTTGTATATTTGAAAGAAGGATAGGGTGTGCATTTATGTACGTGGTTTAGTGATGGCTACGAGCCTCACATGGATTGATGATCGGCTCAGTGCCTCATTATGGTTGGTATCGGCTCTGTGCCATATCGTGGTTGGTGATGGCTATGTGCCTCATCATGGATTGACATTGACTACGGTCACGTTGTGGATTATTTTGTGACTTGATCACGCGGATCAGTGGCTCCTCCACTTGGTGGATGGCATGACTTGCCGAATTGGTGTGTAGAGGTTGGAGGGTCGATTTAGTAATCCCCTAGTGTGTGGTGGTTGAATACGAGGGTGTGTAGAGGATGGACCCTAGGCTGGGATGAGTGCATTTTGCATTATTCTCTGTTATGTGGATTGGTATGGTTTTAGGCTAAGCCCATACGTGGAAATCTGTGGACTAATTACACACTGAGTCGGTTGACTCACCCAAATTTTTACCAAACAATGCAGGTGATTCGTGAAGTTTGGACCGGGCTTGGTTGGGATTCGAGATGGCCATGCAGACGTGGTTTTTATATTTAGAAACATATACTTTTAATTTCAGTTTAATTGGGTTGTTTTATTGTATATGGCCATTTAACTATTTTGGGTTTTCATTATGGTTTATTCTAGACTAGACATGAATTAGTAATTGCAAACAATTTCAAATAATGACATTTGATGATTTTAAAAACTTAACTAAGGTTTTCTAATTGAGATTCTCGTAATTATTCAGATTCTTTTAAAGATTTCAAAAGGACCCGTTTCCAACTAACCTTGAACTTCAAATTGTTTTTCAAATGAAACGTCACTCTAAGAAATTGAATCCTATTTTAAAACCTAATCATTAGGGATTTAGTTTAGCACTTGTTTTCATGCCGACCCTAACACTGCTACAAGCAAGTTTTATCATCACTTAGCCGATTTCAACTTAAGGCTTTTTAGTAGCATTCCGAATTCGGCCGTAGTGTTTTGGGCTAGGTTTAGGGTGTTACAAATTGGTATCAGAGCTCAGTTTCTACACTCGGCCTATGGATTTTTGAAGCCCATAAACATTTTTATTTCGTGTTTTAGTGGGTTAAAGAAAAATTTTCACGAAAAAGGGTTTTGTTAAACATGGCACTCGAATCGTCAGGCCCAAAGTCCACCAGGCAAGTACCCCTAATTATTGTATGATTGTATGTGGGTATTACGGGATCGTAGATTAATAGATTAGGAGTTAATGAACCATAGGATTAGCTTACCCCAACACAGAGGTACATAAAATTTAAAGCCTAATCAAACAAACCTGTGAGTAAGTCGCCAAGTTAAGGGTGTGGCAACCGTTGTGCGCATGTCTAGGATTGGATTCAGAGGGGAGCTTGGTGCGTAGTGACGATTCACCCTAACCGAGAAGACTTATTCACAGGCTAAACTGGATAACTAAAACCCGGAAGGGATTAACTACACTATTTTATAAAACCATAGTTTTAAAAATCACCAAACTATCTTTTTGATTTGTAAAAGCAATTTTGGGTTTGAAAAAAAAATTTCAGAGTATTCCTGGTTTGTAAAATTACTAAAATACCCTCCGTTTACAAAACTGTCATATTATCCTCAACTTTTATCAAAATATTCCTATTTTGCAAAAATACCAAAAACCCCTATTTTGCTAAATATCAGGATACCCTGATTTGGAAAATTACCAAAATACCCCTATAGAACAAATTACGAAAATACCCCTTGGCTGGAACGGATGAAAATGTTTGAGTGGTGAATGTGTGTAGTAGGTACTACTGAATGGATGAGATTCTCTAAATTAGGGAAGAAAACTTGAAACGAAAACCCTCGAATGCTCGAAAGAACTACCACTAAACTTCTTCACATAAAACTTGTTCGTGGGTAATCAGTGGAACAAAAACTAATGCATAAAACTTTTTAAAGCAGATTAAATCACGAACGTAGAAATGAGTTCTAGGGGAAGTGGTCGTAATGTGCGAGGGCGTGGTAAAGGCAGAATGACTGTGTCGGAACCAGTAGGGTCTGGTCAGGGTTCCGAAAATAAAGCACCGCCACCGACTGTAGAGGTAAAATTTTAAGAGCAGACAGGAGGAGATGATGCAGTATCGCAGGCTATGCTGCGAGTTTTAGAGCGAGTGGCTGGTGCAAGTATGGGAAATGGGGCTCAAAAGTCAGTATTTGAGAGACTTAGAGTGAATGGAGCTGAGGTTTTTAGAGGAGTGTCGGGAGTAGCTCCGAATGTGGCGGAGTACTGGTTAGAGGCAGTCGAAAGGATCATGGACGATTTGGATTTCACTGCTGAGGAAAAGCTAAAGGGTGTTGTTTCGTTGCTCCGGGACGAGGCTTACCAATGGTGGCTCACAGTCAGGGAAGGTACCCCTGCGGACCGAGTGGACTAGGGTTATTTTAAGATCAAGTTTGAGGGAAAGTACGTAGAAGCTAGTTATATGGACTTATGCAGGAAGGCGTTCCTCAATTTAGTGCAAGGTGGCAAGTCAAGAGTCGAGCACGAGGCGCAATTTACGTGATTGAGCGGTATACTCGGGGCATCATGGCTCTTGATTATAGGAGGTGTGTCCAATTCAAGATGGATGAGAGATGAGTCATGCAGTCTTGATTGCTCCAGAGAGAGAGGGACTTCTTGTTCTAGTAAAGAAAGCTCGGATAGTGAGGAGGCCAAGAGGATGAGTGATGAGCAGGGATAGAGATAGAAACCAAAATAAGAGGAGTTTTAGGCCACAAGATCATCTGGGGTTTCTAGAAAAGACCAAGGGTTGAGAATTACATTCAGTGCACCAGCATCAGATTCTTCGGAATCGAGTCGTCCATGTACTAAATGTGGGAGAGCTCATGTAGGAGAGTGCTGGGGACAGAGTAAGGAATGTTTCTAGTGTGGGTCCAGGGCTCATTTAGTTAGGAATTGTCTTCAGGAGATGGAAAGGGGGCGGATAGTAGGCCAGGGATATGTGCAGTCGGGCAAAGGTGGTCAGCAGTCGATGAGGGGTCGTGGTTCAAACCATGGAGGGAATGGTTCCGGTTGAGGTCGTGGAGTACCAGGCAGAGGTACTGGGGGGTCAGGTACGAGACAGCCAGGGTTGGTTTATGCAGCCAGGCGTCGCGAGGAGGGGGATGCGCCAGATGTAATCACGGGTACATTCCTTACTGCTAGATTACCCTTTATTGCTTTAATAGACATCGGGTCAACTCATTCTTATATTGCTAGTGAAGTATCTGGAACTCTGAATGTAAACTTTGAGGTTGTACCTAGGAAGATAACTGTACTTAGTCCTTTAGGGAAATCAATAATAGTAGACAAACTCTTTAAGGAAGTTCCTTTAGAGGTTCAGGGAGTGAAGCTTCCGGCTGATTTAATAAAACTACCATTTGGGGAGTTTGACCTAATATTAGGCATGGACTGGCTGGTGAGGTATTATGCGAATCAGGACTGTGTTGCTTAGCGCATTCGTTGAAAGTTTCTGATGACAAAGAGATTGTAGTGATAGGGGAACGGAGAAACTACTTGTCGAATGTAGTGTCTGCTCTTAAGATAGAGAAGATGGTAAGGAAAGGATGTGTGGCTTTTTTGATGTTTGTTAGTTCCTTGGAGGCTAAGGGAGCAGCGATAGGTGAGGTCAGGACAGTGAAAGAGTTTGGGGATGTTTTTCCGGAGGAACTGCCGGGGTTGTCTCCAGATCGCGAGGTGGAATTTGGGATTGATTTGTTGCCAGGTACAGTGCCAGTATCTATCACTCCGTACAGAATGGCACCAAAGGAGTTGGTTGAGCTCAAGGCTCAGATCCATGAGTTGCTTGATCGTGGGTTTATACGACCCAGTGTGTCTCCATGGGAAGCACCGGTCTTATTCGTAAAGAAGAAGGACGGGTCTATGCGGATGTGCATAGACTATCGGCAGCTGAATAAGCTGATGATCAAAAGCAAGTACCTACTGTCGAGGATAGACGACTTGTTTGATCAGCTTAAAGGGTCGCGATATTTTCAAAAATAGATCTAAGGTCGGGATACCACCAACTCAAGGTGAAGGAAGCAGATATCCATAAAATAGCTTTTCAGACTCGATACGGGTATTATGAATTCCTAGTGATGTCGTTTGGGTTGACGAATGCCCCAGCTGCGTTCATGGATATGATGAATCGGGTTTTCGAACCCTACCTGGATCGATTCATCGTTGTGTTCATAGACGACATCCTGGTGTATTCCAAGTCTGAGGAGGAACATGATGAACATCTCCGGGTGGTGTTGCAAGTGTTATGGGGAAAGAAGCTGTATGCCAAATTCAGCAAGTGTGAATTCTGGCAGAGGGAGGTTGCTTTTCTTGGTCAAGTGGTGTATGCGGAAGGGATAAGGGTAGATCCTAGGAAGATTGAGGCAGTGTTAGATTGGAAACCACCTAGGTTAGTGGCAGAGGTTCGCAGTTTCTTGGGATTAGCGAGGCTACTACGGAGATTTGTAGAAGGGTTCTCGTCTATAGCAAAGACCTTTGATTTAAATTGTTGAGAAAGGAGGTACCTTTCGTGTGGACAGACAAGAAACAGGGAAGTTTTGAGAGATTGAAGAAGGTTTTGACTGAAGCTCCAGTTTTAATTCAGCTTGAGGCAAAAAAGGACTTTGTGGTGTATTGTGATGCTTCATACACGGGATTGGGATACGTTCTGATGCAAGAAGGAAAGGTTGTTGCCTATGCATCTCGGTAGTTAAGGCCTCATGAGGTTAATTACCCGACGCATGACCCGGAGTTGGCTGCTGTGGTTTTTGCGCTAAAGGTGTGGAGGCACTACTTATATGGAGAGAAGTCGGTGATCTATACGGACCACAAGAGTCTTAAGTATCTGTTCACCCAGAAGGAGCTAAATTTGAGACAGCAAAGGTGGGTGGAGTTATTGAAAGATTATGATTGTTCTATAGAGTATCACCGGGCAAGGCGAATGTGGTGGCAGATCCCTAAGTCGAAAAGCAGTGTCGGATCTAAGGGCGATGTTTGCACATCTTAGCCTGTATGACGACGGAAGTTTGCTAGCTGAGTTACAAGTAAAGCTGACATGGTTGAGTCAGGTGAAAGAAAGACAGTTGGTAGACGATGATCTAAGTGCTCAGCCACGACAAGTGTAGGATGAGGAGTTGGAAAGTTATGGTGTGAACAGTGACGGAGTGTTGTGTTTCAAGGGTAAGGTCTGTATGCCAAAGGATGAAGAGCTTAGGCAGAGGATTCTTCAGGAATCGCATGGTAGCCCTTATGCTATGCATCTTGGAGGAAGCAAGTTATATAGAGATCTACGGGATCAGATTTGGTGGCCTAGTCTTAAGCGGGAAGTCACAGAGTTGGTAGGGAAGTGTTTAACGTGTCAGCAAGTCAAGGTGAACACGTGTACCTTCGGGTTACTTCATAGGTAAAGATTTCGATGGAAGTGGGAGAGAATCACCATAGACTTCGTTAGTGGGCTTCCCCTTACGCCTACTAAGAAAGACTCGGTATGGGTGGTAGTAGATCAGTTGACAAAGTCTGCACATTTTATCCCAATGCGGGTTGATTATTCTTTACAGAAGTTGGCGAAGCTATATGTGGCAGAAATTGTGAGACTGAATGGAGTGCCGGTGTCGATCATCTCGGATAGGGACCCGAGGTTTACATCTCGGTTTTGAAAGGCACTACATCAGGCATTAGGCACTAGGTTAGACTTCAGTACGGCATTTCATCCACAGTCAGACGGCCAGTCTGAGCGAGTAATCCAAGTATTAGAGGATATGTTGAGGGGATATGTGATAGCTTTCAGAGGAAGCTGGGAGGAGTTTTTGCCTTTAGCAGAATTTGCATATAATAATAGCTATCAAGCGAGTATTCGGATGGCACCGTATGAAGCGCTGTATGGATGGAAATGTCGCACACCTTCATGTTGGACAGAATTGGGGGAACGTCAGGTGTTGGGTCCGGAGATTGTAGCAGAATCCGAAGAAAAGGTTAAGGTAATTCGGGCACGGTTGAAGGAGGCATCTGATAGGCAAAAGTCATACGCAGATCTTAAGAGAAAAGAGATAGAGTTTGCAGTAGATGACTATGTATTTTTAAAGGTTTCGCCGTGGATGAAGGTAATGAGATTTGGTCACAAGGGAAAGCTGAGTCGCAGGTTTATAGGGCCTTATCAGGTTTTGAAAGGGGTTGGACCAGTGGCATATCAATTGGAGTTGCCTTCGGAGTTAAAGCAGTTGCACGATGTATTCCATGTCTCGATGCTATGTCGTTACCGATCGGATCCATCTCACGTGGTTCCAGTTGAAGAAGTGGAGTTGAGACCAGACTTGTCCTACGAGAAAGAACCAATTCAGATTTTGGAGCGGGATGTGAAAGTCTTGCGTAGGAAATCAGTTCCTTTAGTTAAGGTGTTATGGCGTAACCATGGATTGGAGGAAGCTTTGTGGGAGCCTGAGGAAGCAATGCGGCAACAATACCCTCACTTATTTTGATCAGGTAATTTCAAGGCTGAAATTAATTTTAAGGGGGGTAGAACTGTAATATCCGAAATTCGAGGGTTGAGCATATTTTAATTTGTATCTGTGTGTTAATGCGCTCTGCACGTTGGTTGGAAGTGTTTGGGGTTTCGAAAAACCTTGGGCTTTGGTAGAGGTCATAGGAAAAATTTTTGTTCTAACCTGAGTTAGGGGGAGCTAGGGGAGCTAAGCCTTAAGGACATTAGTGTGGAATTTATGACACAAGAAATGAGATGGTGGAGTGGCATGGGACGCTACCTAAGGTGCAGGGGAGGTTGCGTCAACAAGGGGTTTCAGGGAAGGAGGTTCGAGTCACGTAGACAACAAGGGAGTGTTGTTTATTTTGCTTTTTTTTTTGCATCAAGAGAGGGGGAAGGTGTTGGACGGCATTTGGACTTTGAAGGGATGAGGGTGGACTTGGTCTAAGTGTTTGGATTGAAGGAAGAAAGCTTTTTGAGGAGTTTGACTCATTCAAATGAGTTTGAATAAGTGGTGATGAGGATCAAGTCAAGTGAATAAATCGTCTGGTTCAGACTTAGATAACAAGTGATGTCTAGGTGGATTCTTCCTCGGGTATTGTCTTAATCAATTGGTTTTTCCCACGAGTATTTCCCCAATTCAATCTCTTTGTCTTCGCATTTTTAGCTTAGTAGTTAGTTAATTCTAGATTAGATAACAATTCGTTAATTATTAGGCTAAATAATAGAAAGAAAGTTAGTATTAGTACTTTTAGTTCCTTTGGGTTTGACAATCCGGTCTTGCCTCTAAACTATACTACTGTTCGATAGGTGCGCTTGCCTCCATCGTTGTCTTAGTTAGTTTCTAGGTTCGATCATTCTTTTTTTAAATTTTAAAGACTCTAACACATGATCACTAATAAGCCACAGAATATCAAAAATTTCCAGTAGATCCCTCCATCTTATCGTTCTATTTAAATTGCTCCCAATTCTCTATTGTGTTCGGGTCCTTAATGAAATTCAGGTGTGACATTTACAAGTTTAGAACCATATCCAAGGCAATAATCACTACAATAAAAAATGATAATTTCATTGATAATACTCTAAAATGACATACTTTTATGAGTTAATTATATATATTTTGAGTATGATCCTACTAATTTGGGTTGTTTATGGTTTTTTATCTTGTTGGGACTAAATTGACGAAAAAAGGAAATTTGAGGGTAAAAAGCGTGAACTTAAAGACAAAACGGGTCAGCATGCGAAATAGGGAAGAAGTGGTGCTGAAAATACAAAGTGTGAAAAACTTGGGGTAAAAATTTAAAAAGGAGATTTATGAACATAAGACTTTATTTAAATTTGAATTTTATTTTTAAGATTATTGTTAGGATTATTATGACATTGTTTAGATTTAATTTCAAATTATATCTTTTATTATCTTCTAGAGATTAAATAGGAACAAACTAGATTTTTTATGTACTATAAATATGGGACGAAGAGACAAGAATATTCACTCATCACTTCTGTAAAAAACTTTTTCCCCCTAAGGCTTTAGCCTTTTGTTTCTTTTCCTTTCCAATAAAATTTCATTCCATTACACTTGTGCTTTTTTTCTCGAAAGCATGAGTAACTAAACTCATCTAGCCAAAGGTTATCAAGGCTCCTCCAAAAGAGTTCATAAGGCTTAGGACCTACACTTAACCCTTTTCAACGGGTATCCACCATTTCTCTACATTACAGTATTGACGCTTCCGTCCATGTCCTTCCAAAAGTAATCTTTTATTTTGTGCAAAGGCGGCCGCTTTGTATGTTTTGGGAAGGTTGCACAGTTGGTTCGCTACCTTACTATGTCAGTGGTTGCTGAGCCCAAGAGACGAAATGGCGTGGCATTGGCCCTTAAGTAATGATGATCTAGTGTAAGACGATCCCACAAAAGTGATAGTTGGCTAAAGCCAGGTTCCTCTAAATTGTAAGGCTAAAACCTAAGTGGAGCTAGTGGTCATGCGCATCTTCCACTATAACTGGCTTATTCGGTAATGAGAAGGATCACCTAAAAGCCTATGATTGAATCTAAAGAGGATCAAGATAACCGGAGGCTGGAATCCCTCAAACCAAAAAACCCCTTCCCTTAACTCTATTTCTTTTTACAATTGCAATTTCAATTTATTCAATTTCAACTTGTCCATATTTTTAATTCTATTTTTTTATTTTTTTCCCAGGTCAGACGTTTTTCTTAGGAGCGACTGTGCCTAGGATTTCAAGGAACAAAAAGTTGTAGCGATCCAGTCCTTGAGTATTTAACCCTACTTCCCTTATACTATTTTTTTGTTATTTCTTAGGGATATGTTATTTTTGGTGCTTTCAACAACACACCAAATTTTGGTGCCGTTGCCAGGGACGGGTAATATACTAATCTTGTTTTTTTTTTCTTATAACCAGATCTGCTCCGAGAAATTTTACATAATGAAAACCCGAATCCAGCACAACAACCTATGGCTCAAACAATTTGGAAAATGGCTGAAGCTCCTACCAAACAACAACTGTTATGCATTGCATATCCTATTATGGATACTAATTTTGAACTTAAGTCAGGATTAATCTAGTTGCTGCCGACTTTTCGTGGATTACAAAATGAAAATCCATACAAACATTTAAAAGAGTTTCATGTGGTTTGTCTTAGAATGAAACCTCAGGGTGTAACTGAGGATCAAATCAAATTACGTGCTCTCTTTTTTTCCCTAGCAGACTTTCCTAGGGAATGGTTATTTTTTTACCTCCTGGATTTATCACAACATGGGTTGATCTTTCCCGTTTTTTTTTGAACAAATTTTTTCCAGCATCACGCGCAGCTGAATTAAGGAGGGAGATTGTTGGGATAAGGCAAAAGGAAGTGGAGTCTCTTTACGACTATTGGGAGCGATTTAAGAAGTTGTGTGCAAGTTACCCACAATATGGGATAATAGAACAATCTCTTCTCCAATACTTCTATGAGGGCTTGAAACCCATGGAAATGAACATGATAGACGCTGTCAGTGGAAAAGCATTGTTCAACATGACCCCCAACAGGCAAGATGTAACACCCCATACCCATAGATATGAGACATTACCATGCTTGAACTCACTTAAAACATGTACTTACGGGCTATAAAATTTTCTTCTGAATTAAAAAATTCTCTTTCTTAGTCTAATCATACATTTCATGGGCCTACGAGGCCTTAAACACGTATCTAGAAACTTTCGAAACTCAAATGAAAACTTTTCCTTAAAACAGGGGTCAGATGCCCATGTGACTTGGGACACACCCGTGTACCCCTAACACATGCCCGTGTCTTCCAACCTTGGTCGACACTGACTAATTACACACGACCTCGACACGCCCGTGGATGCAAACCGTGTGCTATACCTTGATATACTGACTTACACACATGGTCTGGGGCACACGCCCATGTTCTGACCATGTATCACACACGACCTAAGCAAACGACTGTGGGATTTGCCCGTTGCTTATTTTGACTTAAAACACTAAAGTGTAGGGTACGCACGGCCTAGACACACGTCCGTGTGTCTAACCGTGTGGGCACTTAGAGGCTATTTACCAAACCAATTGCCACCCTGAATATCAAGACCAAACTTATGCTTAATTCAATACATTTTTCATAAACATTACTACATGCTTCATTGATCTCAATAAACATACATACTTAGTCAATTTTGGCCAATCACTTAGCCATATACAAAAGAATAATAAACTTAATAGCTAACACTTTGGCTCTTCATAGAACAGATTCTCAAAATGAAATGCTTCCTATACATGCCATACTTAGTAAAATAACTTGGCTATACCAAAATAGCGATTGATAGTGCGCTCCAAGCTCCGATGACGATGATTCACGAGATTAGCTTGGCGAAACTACATAGAAAGAAAGAATAAAAGACATAAGCATTTAGCTTAGTAAGTTTGCATATAATGCACATAGCAACATACTTGATTAATATAATCCATTTCACATAAACAATGGTATCATAGATTTCAGCTATAAAGCTTACTTATTCATACTGATTCTTACATATCTCATGATACTTACTAGTCTCATCCCCATGGGATAAATAAGGTACCTATATCACTTGATCACATTGATCAGTATACTTTAACATGATAATCATATTCTTTCCTTCATCATCCATAACATGAATAATACTCATTTCCAACTTTATAATAGCTTTGCTTACTTATCTTTCTTGTCATCTAATTTTAACTTTACTCATTTTCCCGATGAATTTCTACAAATAACCGAGGATACTAAATCTCTTCCCACGAACTTGATACCAAAGCCATACCTTAGATATAGTCTTACATGGAATATCTCATCTTGGTTTCAAGGCCATGTCTTGACATGGACTTATACGAAGTCTTTCTTGTTCTCACCAATGCCATGCATTGGCTTAGACTTACATGGGATCTCTTTCTCTTGATAGCTTTTCAATGCTAAGCTTGCCTTGGATTTACATGATATCTGTTCAATGCCAAGCTTGCCTTGGACCTACATAATAACTTTTAAATGCCAAGACTTGTCTTGGACTTACATCACATCTTTGCTTAGAGACTCACCAATGCCATGCCTTGGCTTGGGCTTATATGGGTCTTCATCACATAATAACTCTTCAAAGCTAAGACTTGTCTTTGTCTTACATGATAACTTTCTTGATTGCCGATGCCATGCCTTGGCTTGGTCTTATACGGACTTTCTCATTTCATGTGGTAGATCGAATATCCCAGGTAATTCATCTTCAATCGGGACTTTCTCATACTTAATCTCATTGATTTCTTTGTTTAACATAACATTAAACATTTTCATGATAATATTGTACATTACACTAAGAAGTTTAATGATCTAAATCATAAAGCTTAGAAATCATACAAACTTACCTCAATATACAAAATGTATATAGATATGCAATTTAGTCCTCGACTTTGTTCTTGCCTCGGTTTTAATCCGGGCTTCGTTTTTCTTGATCTATAATAATAATTCAACTCATTTAATAATCACATTGACTAAATTGGCCCTTAACACATACTTTGGAAAAATTACTATTTTGCCCTTAAACTTTCTTATATTTGCACTTTTGCCTCAAGGCTCGTAAAATGATTCTCATTCAACTTTCATAAACTCCATGCTTAGGTGAATCATTATCTCAACTATAGTAATAGCAAATTCTCACTATTTCTACCATGCATGACCAAATCTCATAAATTAACAAACTAGTCCCTACATGCATTTTTCATGAATTTTACATAGAAAAAGATATTTATCTAACATCAAACTCTCATAAACTTCCATAAAGCATCATTTAACAAGCATGTCATTCATGGGTAGATTTTTGAACATGCATCTTAGTACATTTTATAGCTAAAAATAGCTAATTCAGAATACGAGAACTTCAAAAATACGAAGAATATTAAAAACGGGGCTAAGATGAACTTACTAGCAAGCTTGAAAAAAATGAAGAACCCTAGCTATGAAGTCTCCAAATTTTCGGCAATGTGAGAAGAAGATGAATAGATTTTATCATCTTTTTCCTATTTTAATCATTTATTAGACAAATGACTAAAATGCCATTCTTTTTAAAAATTTCTATTTTACTAACTCATGTCCAATTTGTCCAAAATTTATAATTTGGGCAAATTGCTACTTAGGATCTTCTAATTGATATTCTAAAGCTATTTCATACAAAAAGCTTCTAGAAACTCATATTTTGCAACTTTTACAATTTAGTCCTTTTGGACCATTCAACCTTCATTTAATAAAATTGCTTCATAAAACTTTCACACTAGCATGCAAACATGGCATAAACCTTAAAAACTCATAAATTCACCTCAGATTCATGGCCTCACACCACTATTCCGACTAGGCCCTATATCGGGCTGTTACACTTCTCACCCCTTAGGGATTTTCGTCCTCAAAAATCTTACCGGAAAATAAGTTCAGATACTGGTTTGTCATGCTCTTTTCTAGTTCCTATATAGCTTCCTCTATCCCATGCATTTGCCACAATACTTTCACTAGAGCAATACTGTTATTTCTTAGCTGCTTGACTTCCCGAGCTAAAATCTTGATTGGTTCTTCATCATAAGTTATTTCGGATGAATCTCTATCTCTGATAGGGTAATTACATGTGAAGGATCTGATCGGTAGCGTCTCAACATTGACACGTGAAACACATAATGTATCTTTTCTAACTCTGATGGCAAAGCCAATCTGTAAGCTACCGGTCCAACTTTCTCAGTAATCTCAAACGGTCCAATAAAACGTGGACTTAACTTGCCTTTCTGGCCAAATTTGAAAACTTTTCTCTAAGGTGACACTTTCAAGAAAACTTTATCCTCGACTTGATATTCTATCTTAAAACATCAAATATCCATCAAAATTAATCCGAAAGTCGGATTCAACATCTGACTCGCATTGAGTTCTCTTGGCTTGTAACTCTTTGTCTTCTTTTTGAGCTTCAGTGATCTCTTGAAGGAAAATTGGTCTAGCTTTTAACTCAGCTAGAATAGAACCATCGTCAGATAAGATCATCCGTGAATTCATTGCCCTTAATGCAAAAAGGGACTTCCTGCTTAATGCATCGGCGACCACATTTGCCTTTCCTAGATGGTAGTCAATGACCAATTCATAGTCCTTTATCAACTCTAACCATCTCCGTTGCCTTAAGTTCAACGCTTTTTGTGTCATCAAGTACTTCAGACTTTTGTGATCAGTAAAAATCTGACATCTTTCACCATATAAATGGTGTCTCCAAATCTTCAAAGCGAAGACTATGGTAGCCAATTCTAAATCATGTTTGGATAATTCTTCTTACGAGGCTTCAACTGTCTTGAAGCATAAGCAAGCACCTTACCTTCTTGCATGAGTTCACAGCCTAATCCATTTAAGGATGCATCACTATAAATCACAAATTCTTTCCCTATCTCGGGTTGCATTAAAACTAGAGCTTCTGTCAACATTGCTTTCAATTTCTTGAAACTTTGTTGGCATCTTTCTGTCCACTCAAACTTCACATTTTTCTGTAACAATTTAGTCATTGGGTTGCGATCATAGAAAACCCCTTAACAAATCATCGGTAATAGTCAGCTAGGCCTAAGAAACTCCTAATCTCAGAGATATTACTCGGTGGTTTCCAGTCCATTATAGCCGAAATCTTGCTTGGATCCACTCGGACTCTATCTCCGAGACAATATGTCCCAGAAATCCTACTTCCTTGAGCCAAAATTCACTTTTACTGAACTTGGCATACAACTAATTTTCTCGTAGAATCTGTAAAACTGTCTGTAGGTGCTCAACATGCTCATTCTCATCCCGGGAATAAATCAATATGTCGTCAATGAAAACGACTACAAACTTGTCGAGGTAGGGTCTAAAGATGTAGTTTATTAAGTCCATGAATACCGCAGGAGCGTTGATTAAACCAAAGGGCATGACTAAGAATTCATAATGCCCATATATTGTTCGAAAAGCTGTCTTGGACACATCTGAATCCTTTACTCTTAACTGATAATACCCTGATCTCAAGTCTATTTTTGAGAACACATTAGCTCCTTTCAATTGATCAAACAAATCATCGATCCTAGGCAATGGGTACTTGTTCTTCACTGTCACTTTATTAAGTTGACGGTAATCTATGCACAATCTCATGGTGCCATCTTTCTTTTTCACAAATAAAACTGGAGCACCCCAGGGAGAACAACTCAACCTAGCAAAGCCTTTATCTTTCAACTCTTTCAACTTTATCTTCAGCTCTTTCAACTCTGTTGGAGCCATTCTGTAAGGAGTAATAGATATCGGTACAGTACCGGAAGCTAGCTCAATATTTAACTCAACCTCCCTAACTAGTGGTAGTCCTGGTAACTGCTCGGGAAAAACATCCACGTACTCACATACTATCGGTACTGACTCAATCTTTAGCTCTATTTCTTTATCATTCATCACAAAGGCCAGATATGCTTCATACCCTTTTCTTAAGTATCTCTGCGCCATCATATGAGAAATCACTACCGGTGACCTACTCTGTTCATCAGATTCTATATGAAGAGTGTCTCTATTCTCACATCCCATCTCAATGTATTTCTTCCCACAATTAACTATTACATCATGGGTAGTCAACCAGTCCATACCAAGAATGATGTCAAACTCATCAAATGGTAGCAACATAAGATTTGCTTTAAAATAATGACCCCTAATCATTAGTGGATAATCTTTACATACTTCATTAACTAACACTCTCTGGCCTAAAGGATTAGAAACCTTAACCGTAAATTTTATAGAATCTATAGGCATATTCATACTGGATACTAGTTTCATACAAATGTAAGAGTGTGTGGATCCGGGATCTATTAAAGACTTTGATATCATAAAGAGAAAAGGTACCCGTGATAACATCAGGAGAAGATGCCTCTTCGCGAGTGCGAATGGCATAAGTCCTCGCAGGTGCCCTACCCTCGGGTCTTGCAGCCTACTCTCTAGGGTTACCTCTTCCACTTGCCCCACTCCCTGGGTTTCTCTGGCGTCTGCCTCTGACCATACCCCAGATCTCGGGTTCTGAGTTCTCTCTTCTTTCGTCATCTCAGTACAATCTTTTATAAAGTGATCATGGAAACCACATCTGAACAAGCATTTTCATGCGCTCGACATTCATCGAGATGGTGTCTGCCACACTGTCGGCATTCAGGTTTATCAGATCAAACATTCCCCACACTAGCAACTGAAGTAATCTATGCTTTATTCCCCAAATTCTGCTTACTCTTGTCCTTCTTTAAAAACCCAGTGGAAGTAGCCGATCGGGTAGGGAAATCTCTTGACTTTCTGGATGAAGATTGGAATGACTTATTCCACTGTCTCTTTCTAGATTCACGAGACTCCATTTTAGATTTTCTCTTCTCTTTTACTAACTCTTCAGCCTTACAACACCTCTCCACTAACACCACAAATTCTTTTAATTTGAGGACAGCAACAAATAACTTGATATCATCATTTAGTCTATCTTCAAATCTCTTACTCATGATGGCTTTAGTGGACACGCATTCTCGAGTGTATTTGCTGAGTCGTACAAACTCTCACTCATAATCAGTCACTGACATCTTGCTTTGTTTCAGTTCTAGGAATTCCTTCCTTTTTTGGTCCACAAATCTTTGACTGATATACTTTTTCTTGAACTCTTCTTGGAAAAATTCCTATGTGACCTTTTCCCTCGGTACTACTGACACAAGGGTGTTCCACCATTGATAGGCAGCATCTCTTAAAAGAGAAACTACACACTTTATACATTCCTCAGGTGTGCACGACAACTCATTAAATACCCTGATAGTATTTTCTACCTAAAACTCAGCCTTTTTCGGATCATCATCTTTTCTAGCCCGAAATTCTTCTGCCTCATGTTTCCTGATCCTATCAATTGGAGGTATGTCTCCTCTTACCACCTCTACTACTTGAGGGACTGCGGGGATAGGTTGTGGAACGGGCGAGGGTGGAGGGGGTTGTACATTTGGGTTCGTATGAATGAATTCTGTGTACCACGTATTCATCATATGGAGGAAGGCTTCTCTAGCCTCTTCTCCTCCTTCTTGACTCATGTAGTAGGTCTATTCTCATTCTCATTAGGCACCGTCCTTTCAGCAGGAGCCGGTGCATTACTTTCTACATCATCTGCCTCAGCTCTTTCGGGATCCATCTACTATATGTATAAACATAATTTAAGTTGTCAGGAGTCGACACACTATCATTATAAAAACATTCTTACGTATGGCATGTACAGCTAGACTCGTGCTCATGGTACATTAGTCCTAGAACCGACTAAACCGTAGCTCTGATACCACTAAATGTAACACCCCAACCTGAGTTCGATGCTAATCTGGATACGAGACATTACCATGCTTGACTCACTTAAAACATGTACTTACGGGCTATAAAATTTTGTTTCGAATTAAAAACTTCTCTTTCTTAGTCTAATCATACATTTCATGGGCCTATGAGGCCTTAAACACGTATCTAGAAACTTTTAGAACTCAAATGAAAACTTTTCCTTAAAACAGGGGTCACACGCGCATGTTACTTGGGACACGCTCGTGCACCCCTAACACATGCCCGTGTCTTCCAACAGTGGTCGACACTGACTAATTATACATGGCCTTGACACGCCCGTGGATGTAAATCGTGTGCTATACCTTGATATACTGACTTACATACACGGTCTGGGGCACACGCCCATGTTCTAACCGTGTATCACACACGACCTAAGCAAACGACCATGGGATTTGCCCGTGGCCTATTCTGACTTAAAACACTAAAGTGCAGGGTACGCACTGCCTAGACACACGCCCGTGTGTCTAACCGTGTGGGCACTTAGAGGCTATTTACCAAACCAATTGCCACCCTGAAATTAAGACCAAACTCATGCTCAATTCAATACATTTTTCATAAACATTACTACATGCTTCATTGATCTCAATAAACATACATACTAAGTCAATTTTGGCCAATCACTTAGCCATATACAAAAGAATAAAAACTTAATAGCAAACACTTTGGCTCTTCTTAGAACATATTCTCAAAATAAAATGCTTCCTATACATGCCATACTTAGTAAAATAACTTGGCGATACCAAAATAGCGATTGATATTGCGCTCCGAGCTCCGATGATGATGATTCACGAGATTAGCTTGGCGGAACTACATAGAAAGAAAGAATAGAAGACATAAACATTTAGCTTAGTAAGTTTGCATATAATGCAATAGCAACATACTTGATTAATATAAACCATTTGACATAAACAATGGTATCATAGATTTCAGCTATAAAGCTTACTTATTCATACTGATTCTTACATATCTCATGATACTTACTAGTCTCATCCCCGTGGGATAAATAAGGTACCTATATTACTTGATCATATTGATCAGTATACTTTAAAATGATAATCATATTCTTTCCTTCATCATCCATAACATGAATAACACTCATTTCCAACTTTATAATAGCTTTGCTTACTTATCTTTCTTGTCATCTAATTTTAACTTTACTCATTTGCCCAATGAATTTCTGCGAATAACCGAGGATACTAAATCTCTTCCCACGAACTTGATACCAAAGCCATACCTTAGATACGGTCTTACATGGAATATCTCATCTTGGTTTCAAGGCCATGTCTTGACATGGACTTATACGAAGTCTTTCTTGTTCTTACCAATGTCATGCCTTGGCTTGGACTTACATGGGGTCTCTTTCTCTTAATAGCTTTTCAATGCCAAGCTTGCCTTGGACTTACATGATATCTGTTCAATGTCAAGCTTGCCTTGGACTTACATGATATCTGCTCAATCCCAAGCTTGCCTTGGACTTACATGATAACTTTTCAATGCCAAGACTTGTCTTAGACTTACATGACATCTTTGCTTAGAGACTCACCAATGCCATGCCTTGGCTTGGGCTTATATGGGTCTTCATCTCATAATAACTCTTCAAAGCCAAGAATTATCTTAGTCTTACATGATAACTCGCTTGATTGCCGATGCCATGCCTTGGCTTGGTCTTATACGGACTTTCTTATTTCATGTGGTAGATCGAATATCCCAGGTAATTCATTTTCAATCGGGACTTTCTCATACTTAATCTCATTGATTTCTTTGTTTAACATAACATTAAACATTTTCATGATAATATTGTACATTACATAAGAAGTTTAATGATCTAAATCATAAAACTTAGAAATCATACAAACTTACCTCAATATATAAAATGTATATAGATATGCAATTTAGTCCTCGACTTTGTTCTTGCCTCGATTTCAATCCGGGCTTCATTTTTCTTGATCTATAGTAATAATTCAACTCATTTAATAATCACATTGACTAAATTGGCCCTTAACACATACTTTGGAAAAATTACTATTTTCCCCTAAACTTTCTCATATTTGCACTTTTGCCCCAAAGATCGTAAAATGATTCTCATTCAACTTTTATAAACTTTATGCTTAGGTGACTCATTATCTCAACTATAGTAATAGCAAATTCTCACTATTTCTACCATGCATGACCAAATCTCATAAATTAACAAACTAGTCCCTACATGCATTTTTCATGAATTTCACATAGAAAAAGATGTTTATCTAACATCAAGCTCTCATAAAGTTCCATAAAGCATCATTTAACAAGCATGTCATTCATGGTTAGATTTTTGAACATGCATCTTAGGACATTTTATAGCTAAAAATAGCTAATTCATAATACGATAACTTCAAAAATACAAAGAATATTAAAAACGGGGCTAAGATGAACTTACTAGCAAGCTTGAAAAAAATGAAGAACCCTAGCTATGGAGTCTCCAAATTTTCGGCAATGTGAGGAAGAAGATGAATAGATTTTTATCATCTTTTTCCTATTTTAATCATTTATTAGGCAAATGACTAAAATGCCCTTCTCTTTAAAAATTTCTATTTTACTAACTCATGTCCAATTTTGTCCAAAATTTATAATTTGGGAAAATTGCTACTTAAGGACTTCTAATTGATATTCTAAAGCTATTTCATACAAAAATATTCTAGAAACTCATATTTTGCAACTTTTGCAATTTAGTCCTTTTAGACCATTCAACCTCAATTTAACAAAATTGCTTCATGAAACTTTCACACTAGCATGCAAACATGGCATAAACATTAAAAACTCATAAATTCACCTCAGATTCGTGGCCTCACATCACTATTATGACTAGGCCCTAAATGGGGTTGTTACACAAAAGGCTTGATATCCACGATAGTTGCAAATACTCAGCAATTCCATGCCAATCCTGAACCCACTAGAAGGGTTCACTAGCTAAGTATTTCACATTTAGAAGATAAATTTGAAAAACTTACTAATATCATGAATTCGCTTTTAGCAGTAAAAACAGGTGTAACATCCTAAAAATCTGAGTATCGATATGTTGCATGTTTTGGTGTTTAGCTTGTGAATGATTAAATTTATGTGCTTAATATATAGTCTTGAGAAGGCTTGGGATTTATTCAATTTAGAATAAATTTTAATTTTGAGTACTTTATTGAAGTGGATCAAGTGACCTTGATGCTTAAGGTAATTAAGTGGCAAAAACTAGCATAAGATGAGATAGTAGCAAGGTGGAATAGGCGCCATGAGTGTAGCTTAAGGGGAGAGGTTTGAATCCTATGGATAGCATTTTGGTGACATTTATTTTTGCTCTTTCTTAGGAAATGTCAGCCAAGCTCTATTCTTGGCAAGGATAGACTAATTCTTTTATGGTAAGGTGGCTAATGGTTATGGCAAATATGTATTTAGGGATAGAATTTGCTTGATTTTGGGGATAGGATTTCTAAAATTTGGAAGGTGGAGGAACATAAGGCACCTCTTAAGGGAGAGTGTTTTGGAAAGTTAAGATGGCCAAGTTTGACCATGTAGTTGGACGGTTTAGGGGGCTAAGGGGGGAAGGCCAAATTTTTGGTGATAGGTTTGGTATGGTTAGTAGCTTTTGAGTAATACCATTTGGTCACTTTCGCTTTTACAAGATATTTTTTTCTCTTTTCATCTCATGCTCTCAAAATCGAATGTGTATTGGCTAGGAAGAATTATCTTTGTTTCACCTTTTTGGTCATATTTTGTCAATTCAACTTGTGTCTCTTTTCTAGTGCCTAAAACATCAAAAAACAAACATCATCTCTTCCTTCTCTCCCATGGCCGAATGCATCATTGTTTCAAACCCCCTCTCTTTGCTTTTCTCTTATCTTTGAAAATTTAAATCTTAAACCTCACATCCTTATTCTCTTTCTTTCTTCATTTATTTTCTTTTCAACCATATTTCCTTCATCATTTTTCTCACATGGCTGAATGTTAGACTACCTCCATAGTTGAACCATTCTTTTCTCTCCTTTGTTTTTATCAAAGTCGAATCTTCTCTTCATCTATATTGTTTTGTTGATTATTCTTTCAACCAGCGTTTAAGTAATCGGTAAGAACTCTTTTCGAATCTTTTAATTTCTCTTCTTTTTCTTAGTCGTATATATACAAGTTTGGGAGGGTCTTATGACAGATTATAATGTTCTTTTCTCTTAGACAATCTTTTATTTTTTTTAGTGTCATAAAGAAGGCCGAACTCTAAGTATTTGTTATCTTAGTGACTCGCTAGAAATCGAGTTGAAGTGTAAGGTAAGGGTTCCTATCAAGGATTTCTATATTACTTGTCATATCATTATAGAAAGAATACTAATCGATTTCGTTTTAGGCGACGTTATCGCTTGATTCTCATCTCGAGAACACAAGGATATTTATTTTTGTGGTAAACAAGATAGGGATAAAAAGGGTTGTTAATCGCGTTTGGAAGAGGGGTGGTTCTGTTATTCCCCCTAAATTCAAACGAAGGGCTGTTTCAGTAATCCAAGACTTTCCACCAGGTTGTGGACCCTCATCCGAGGAGAATCGATTATTCGAAGTTGTTCGTAGTTCAGAGCCATTAGCGGTTCGGGATTTCCCATCGGGTTGTGAACCGTCAACCGGGGAGAACTGACAAATAGTTGTCATTCGAGATTCCAAGGGCAAAGATTTAGATCGTTTATCGTTAGTATAGTTTTATATAAAATATTAGTGTTATAATCAAGCGTGATAAATATTTAGGTATCAACGAGCGGGAAAGTATAGTTCTCACCGTAATCAGGTGTGTAACTTCACACTTATCTCATGGGTTATACTATGCCGTAAGTATTAGAATAAAACTCGTAAAGTTAAAAAAATTGGAAAATACAGTTTATTAGCACTTTTTGGTGTGAAAGCATAGAAACGGTATTAAAGTTGTGAAAAATTACGGATTTCCCCTTAATGGGCTATATTGTTAAAAAGTGATATTTTGGGCCATATGATTTATTTTGATAAATTGGCCAAGTGAGAATATTATGAAAAGGGCCTCATGTGACTAATGGGCCAAAATTTTCTAGATCAATAAATGGGCCAAAATTTGCTGGATCGATAAATGGGCCAAAATTTTCTAGATCGATAAATGGGCCACAATTTGCTAGATCGATAAATGGGCCAAAGTTTGCTAGATCAATAAATAGGCCAGAATTTGCTAGATCGTTAAATGGGTCAAATTGCTATTTTGGCTAATGGGCCAAATTGATAACTTGTAATATGAGCTTTTTGTTGAAATTTACCTTATGAATATATTGTTATGCATTAAATATATATATACATGACTGCATGGGTTGGGATAATTGACGAAGAGAAGAAAGGCCTATTGCCAAAATCTAGTTCGGTGCCTCTGCCACAAATATTTTAAATGGCTTAATGCCTCTAGTTCGGTGGCTCTGCCACAAGTATTATAATTAGCTTAATGCCCGCTACTGGTGCGTTGGCGGGGTGGGTTGACTTGATCCCCACAGGTTTGTTGGTTGGTATGGGTGGTATGTAGCGGATGGAAATTAGGCTTGGTTGGAAATTGCATATCACATGCATACTTTTTTTTTAATATATATTTGATATATATATTGTGCATTTGTAAATGGGCTCAAGCCCAACTAATTGCTTAAATGTTTTTGGCCCAATGAACACGATAAGTGGGTTACACATTGAGTTCTAAGTAACTCACCCCATTTTTCTTACCCTTCTCAAGTAATAATAATTGATGGAGGCTTGGACCGGGGATGACTTCGTGTGGAGGCCATACTCTGAATGATAAGTTATAAAAACTTTGAACTTCTTTTAAGTATTTTTTTTAATTTATGAGTAATAAGGCCTCTAGAATTATTTTCATGGATTTTTATTTCGTGGAGGGATTTTAAAATGTTTTAGATACTTGAATGGGACTGTTTTAATTTCTATAAATGTTTTCTTAAACTTGCGTATAAAAAAAGAATTTTTCTTAATTTAGATTTTAAACAATTATTTCTCTAAAAATTAAATTGTAAACTCTTATGTTTAAAAATCATCATTTTTTTAATAAATCTCAATTTTTGATAAACTCCAACTTCAAAATCGTTTTGAAGAATTGTTATGATTAAAGGCATTAATGACTAGGTGTAAGTTCGAATTGTGTGGCATGCCAAATCTGGTCTTAACTCATAAGCCGGGTTTGGGGTGTTACATTTTATGGTATCAGAGCCAGTTTTAAAACTCGGCTGTGGTTTGGGTTCAACAACAATTTTTGTTTAAAAACTGCTTAAACTTCTAGATTTTATGTTTTAACGGTAGTATGGCACCACGAGCATCCGGCACCAAGTCAAGTAAGTATTTGTATATTAAATATTTATTATTGTGATATGATCATAGGAACACTCTAAAACTTCTAGTTTTAGGTGTTGAAAACGGTAGAGATTGAGACTATAGGATGTGATTGCAAAAACAACTTTACTTCTTATATCTCATAAAATATCGTTAATAAACACTGAAATGATATTTTGATTCATAAAACTTGTAATCAGATTAAATCAAATTTGGCTGTGGTAGATTGAGACTATAGGATGTGGTCGTGGACGCGGTAGACGTGGCTGTGGTAGAGGACGAGGTGCTAGGGTTGAGTCTAAAGCACCGGGTCATATGCCGAAAATAGATGCACTGCGTCACTCGGGAGTGAGACTGGATCACATGACCATTCGATAGAGGATAATGCTTTGACTCAAGCAATGTTGCGAGTTTTAGAGAGGGTTGCTGGGACTAGAACTGGGCCAGCAACACGTGGATCAATATCAGAATGACTCAGGTCAAGTGGTGCTGAGGTTTTTAGAGGTGTCTCCGGTGTAGCTCGAATGTTACGGAATACTGGCTCGAGGCTGTAGAATGAATTATGGATGATCTGGAGTGCGCCATCGAGCAGAAACTGAGAGGAGCCGTGTCCTTGCTAAGGGACGAGGCGTATCAATGGTGGCTCACTGTTCGAGAAGGCACGAAGCTGCATTGGTTACTTGGGATTTATTCAAAGCTGCTTTTCAAGGGAAGTACATCGGGACAATTTATATAGATGCCCGGAGGAAGGAATTCCTGAATTTGGTTTAAGGAAATAAGATAGTGGCAGCTTACGAGGCAGAATTTCTTCGTTTGAGCCGATATGCTTGCACAATAGTGTCGACTGATCATGAGCGTTGTGTACGCTTTGAAGATGGGTTGAATGATGAGTTGCGGGTACTGATAGCCCCACAACAAGTACGGACTTTTACCTCGCTTGTAGAGAAAACCAAGATAGTCGAATAGGCTAAGATCTCAGAATGCCAGAACCGGGAAATAGTCAGAGGCAAAAGGGATTTTAAGTACTCAAGTTCTTCTAAAAGGTTTCAGAAGAGGCCACAGAATGACGAGCCAGCTCAAGCTAGAGCACTTGTGACTACCAGTCAGAGTCGAAAATGTGCCGACTGTGGAATACGACACCCCAAAGAATGTTGCAGAAAAATTGGTGCCTGCTATAAATGTGGTTCCAAGGATCATCAGTATAATAATTTCCTTCGACGGATTGATATGATTCAGGAAGCTCATATCCCTGATACTCAGCCAGTTAGAGGCACTCAGCAGCCATCGAGAGGCCGTGGGCTAGGTCGTGGTGGTAATGGTGTTGGTCGTGGTCAAGGTGCACCGGGTAGAGGTAATGGCTTTAAAGGTAACGTGGAGGCAAGACAGTCGGGATTGGTCTATGCGGTCAGGCGTCATGAAGATGGCGATGCACCTGATGTGATAACTGGTACGTTTTTCATCTTTAATGTACCCGTTACTGCTTTGATAGATATCGGGTCTACCTACTCGTATGTTGCTAGTGCCATATTTGAAAACTTGAATATTAGATCTGAGATTACTGATAGAGAGATGTTGGTACTTAGTCCTTTAGGACAGTCGGTAGTCGTGAATAAATTATTTAGAGACGTGCCTTAGAGATTCAAAGGGAAATATTTTTGACGGATTTGATGGAATTGCCTTTCGACGAGTTTAATCTTATTTTGGGCATGAATTGGTTGGAGAACCACCGAGCGCAATTGGATTGTGCCGAAAAGCGGATGTCAATAAGGACTGTGGATGATAAGGAGGTAGTAATGATAGACGAGCGAAGGATCTTTTTGGCAAATGTGGTATCTACTTTGAAGGCAGAAAAGTTAGTGTGGAAAGGGTATGGAGCATTCCTAGCTTTCGTTAGTGCTTTGGATGCCAAGGAATTATCGGTGAAAAGTGTGAGAACGGTGAAAGAATTTTCAGATATCTTTCCCGAAGAACTTCTGGGACTATCTCCAGATTGGGAAGTAGAATTTGGCATTGAGCTTTTGCCCGGAACGGCTCCAGTGTCCATTGCTCCTTATAGAATGGTGCCGAAGGAGTTAGCGGAGCTTAAAGCTCAAATTCAAGAATTGTTAGATCAGGGATTTATTCGACCAAGTGTGTCTCCGTAGGGAGCACCAGTTTTGTTCGTTAAGAAGAAGGATGGGTCGATGCGTATGTGCATTGATTACAGGCAGTTGAATAAGTTGACGATCAAAAATAGGTATCCATTACCGAGAATCGACAACCTATTTGATCAATTGAGAGGAGCTTTAGTTTTCTCCAAGATTGATTTGAGGTCGGGTTATCATCAACTCAAGATGAAAGAAGTCGACATTCATAAGACGGCATTTTAGACTCGTTATGGACATTATGAGTTTTTGGTTATGCCATTTGGTTTGACCAATAACCAGCTGCATTTATGGAGATGATGAACTGAGTCTTTCAACCCTATCTAGACCGGTTCGTAGTGGTGTTCATAGATGATATCTTGGTATATTCGAGGAATGAAGAGGAGCATGACTCACATTTGTGCATCGTGTTGCAAATTTTGTGAGATAAGCAACTTTATGCCAAATTCAGTAAGTGTGAATTTTGGTTGAAGGCAGTGACTTTCTTGGGTCATGTGGTGTCAGCCGAAGGAATAAGAGTTGATCATCGGAAGGTAGAGGCTGTGTTGGATTAGAAACCACCGAAGTCAGTGGCTAAAATTTGGAGTTTCTTGGGTTTGGCTGGTTACTATAGACGCTTTGTTGAGGGGTTTTTGTTGATTGCTGCACCCCTAACTAAGCTATTGCGTAAAGGACTACCGTATGTGTGGACTGTTAAACAACAAGAAAGTTTTAAGAAACTGAAGAAGATTTTGATGGAAGCGCCAGTTTTGATTCAACCTAAGGCTGGAAAAGAGTTTATCGTTTACTGTGATGCGTCACACATGGGTTTAGGATGTGTACTGATGCAAAGTGGAAAAGTGGTGGCTTATGCTTCTCATCAGCTGAGGCCGCACGAGGTCAACTATCCTACTCATGACTTGGAGTTGGCTGTGGTGGTGTTTACTTTAAAGATTTAGAGGCACTATCTCTACGGTGAGAAGTCAATCATTTATATGGACCATAAGAGTCTTAAGTACCTCCTTACTCAAAAGGAGTTGAACTTGAGACAACGAAGATGGGTGGAGTTGTTAAAAGATTATGACTTCTCAATCGAGTACCATCCTGGAAAGGCTAACGCCAGGCGTACGCGTTGAGTTGTAAGGTTGTATCAGAGTTGAGAGCAATGTTTGCTTATCTCAGTTTGTATGAGGATGGCAGTCTATTAGCGAAACTTCAGGTGAAGCCATTGTGGTTAGAACAGATCAAGGAAAAGCAGTTATCAGATGAGAAGTTGGGTTCTTTAGTGCAACAAGTTGAAAGTGGTATAATAGGAGACTTTGGATTGAACAAGGATGTCGTGCTGTGTTTTCGTGGAAGAGTTTGTATGCCCACAGATTCAGATTTGAGACAAATGATTCTTCGAGAGGCGTATAGTAGCCCTTATGTTATGCACCCCAAAAGAAATAAAATGTATCGGGATCTTCGTGAGTAGTATTGGTGGCCAGGGTTGAAGCGGGAGGTTACTGATTTTGTGAGTAAGTGTTTGACTTGTCAACAAGTGAAGGTAGAACATCAATTACCATTGGGTTTATTACAACCGGTAAAGATTCCTCTATGGAAATATGAGCGGATAACGATGGATTTTGTTAGTGGGTTACCCTTTAACACCTACTAAGAAAGATTCTGTTTGGGAGATAGTTGATCGATTGACGAAGACTGCTCATTTTCTACCTATTCTTACGGATTATTCATTAGAAAAGTTGGCTAAGCTGTATGTATCTGAGATCGTGAGGTTGCATAGGGTACTAGTGTCTATTATATCGGATAGGGATCCCAGGTTTACATAACAGTTTTGGAAAGCTTTACATGAGGCGTTGGGAACAAAGTTAAACTTCAGTACGAATTTTCATCCTTAGTCAGATGGTCAGTCAGAAAGAGTAATTCAGATTTTGGAAGACATGTTAGGAGGTTGTGTGATCGACTTCAGAGGTAGTTGGGAGGATTTTCTACTGTTGGTAGAGTTTGCGTATAATAACAGTTACCAATCCAGTATCCAAATGGCGCCCTATGAAGCGTTATATGGTCGTAGGTGTCGTACCCCTATTTGTTGGACTAAATTGGGGGAACGACAATTGTTAGGTCCTGAATTGATATCTGAGATGGAAGAAAAGATAAAGGTGATTCGAGCGCGGCTAAAGGAAGCTTCGGATAGATAAAAGTCGTATGCGGATATGAAGCGTAAAGATATTGAGTTTGCGGTGGGAGATCAGGTCTTTCTGAAAGTCTCACCTTGGAAGAAGATTTTCAGATTTGGAAGGAAGGGCAAGTTGAGCCCTAGGTTCATTGGACCGTACCGTGTGTTAAAGCGTGTAGGACCAGTGGCCTATCAGCTTGAATTACCTCCAGAGTTGAGTCAGATTCATAGTGTTTTCCATGTTTCTATGCTGAGGCATTATAGATCGAATCCGTCTCATATAGTATCGGTAAAAAAGTGGAATTAAGGCCAAACTTGTCTTTCGAGGAAGAACCAGTGAAAATCTTAGGCCGCGATGTTAAGGTGCTAAGAAAAAAGACTGTGCCGTTAGTTAAGGTTCTTTGGCATAATCATGGAGCGGAGGAAGCTACGTGGGAGCTTGAGGACGCAATTTGGCAATAATATCCTCACCTCTTTTAACCAGGTAAATTTCAAGGACGAAATTTTCTTTAAGGAGGGTAGAGTAGTAACATCATAAAAATTCGAGTATCGATATGTTGCATGTTTTGGTGTTTAGCTTGTGAAAGATTAAATTTATGTGCTTAATAAATAGTCTTGAGAAGGCTTGGGATTTATTCGGGATTAGAATAAATTTTAATTCTGAGTACTTTATTGAAGTGGATCAAGTGACCTTGATGCTTAAGGTAATTAAGTGGTAAAAACTAGCATAAGATGAGCTAGTAGCAAGGTGGAATAGGCACCATGAGTTTCGCTTGAGGGGAGAGGTTCGAATCCAATGGATAGCATTTTGGTGACATTTATTTTTGCTCTTTCTTAGCAAATGTCGGCCAAGCTCTATTCTTGGTAAGGATGGACTAATTCTTTTATGGTAAGGTGGTTAAAGGTTATGGCAAATATGTATTTAGGGATAAAATTTGCTTAATTTTGGGGATAGGATTTCTAAACTTTTGGAAGGTGGAGGAACATAAGGCACCTCTTAAGGGGGAGTGTTTTGGAAAGTTAAGATGGCCAAGTTTGACCATGTATTTGGACGGTTTAGGGGGCTAAGGGGGGAAGGCCGAATTTTTGGTGATAGGTTTGGTATGGTTAGTAGCTTTTGGGTAATACCATTTGGTCACTTTTGCTTTTACAAGACATTTTTTTTTTCTCTTTTCATCTCATGCTCTCAAAACCAAATGTGTATTGGCTAGGAAGAATTATCTTTGTTTCACTTTTTGGTCATATTTTGTCAAATCAACTTGTGTCTCTTTTCTAGTGCCTAAAACATCAAAAAACAAACATCATCTCTTCCTTCTCTCCCATGGCCGAATGCATCATTATTTCAAACCCTCTCTCTTTGCTTTTCTCTTATCTTTGAAAATTTAAATCTTAAACCTCACATCCTTATTCTCTTTCTTTCTTCATTTATTTTCTTTTCAACCATATTTCCTTTATCATTTTTCTCACATGGCCAAATGTTAGACTACCTCCATAGTCGAACCATTCTTTTCTCTCCTTTGTTTTTATCAAAGTCGAATATTCTCTTCATCTATATTATTTTGTTGATTATTCTTTCAACCTTCGTTTGAGCAATCGGTAAGAACTCTTTTCGAATATTTTCTTTTCTCTGCTTTTTCTTAGCCGTATATATACAAGTTTGGGAGGGTCTTATGACAGATTATAATGTTCTTTTCTCTTAGACAATCTTTTATTTTTTTTTAGTGTCATAAAGAAGGCCGAACTCTGAGTATTTGTTATCTTAGTGACTCGCTAGAAATCGAGTCAAAGTGTAAGGTAAGGGTTCCTATCAAAGATTTCTATATTACTCGTCATATCATTATAGAAGGACTACTAATCGATTTCGTTTTAGGGGATGTTATCTCTTATTCTCATCTCGAGAACACAAGGATATTTGTTTTTGTGGTAAACAAGATAGGAAAAAAAGGGTTGTTAATAGCGTTTGGAAGAGGGGTGGTTTCGCTATTCCCCCTAAACTCAAACGAAGGGTTGTTTCAGTAATCCGAGACTTTCCACTGGGTTGTGGACCCTCATCCGAGGAGAATCGATTATTCAAAGTTGTTCGTAGTTCGGAGCCATTAGTGGTTCGGGATTTCCTATCGGGTTGTGAACCGTCAACCGGGGAGAACCGGTAAATAGTTGTCATTCAAGATTCCGAGGGTAAGGATTTAGATCGTTTATCATTAGTATAGTTTTATATAAAATATTAGTGTTCAAATCAAGCGTGATAAATATTTAGGTATCGACGAGCGGGAAAGTATAGTTCTCACCGTAGTCAGGTGTGTAACTTTACACTTATCTCATGGGTTATACTATGCCGTAAGTATTAGTATAAAACTCGTAAAGTCAGAAAAATTGGAAAATACAGTTTATTAGCACTTTTTGGTGTGAAAGCATGGAAACGGTATTAAAGTTGTGAAAAATTACGGATTTACCCTTAATAGGCTATATTGTTAAAAAGTGATATTTTGGGCCATATGATTTATTTTGATAAATTGGCCAAGTGAGAATATTGTGAAAAGGGCCTCATGTGACTAATGGGCCAAAATTTGCTAGATCGATAAATGGGCCAAAATTTGCTAGATCAATAAATGGGCCAAAATATGCTAGATCGATAAATGGGCCAAAATTTGTTAGATCGATAAATGGGCCAAAGTTTGCTAGATCGATAAATGGGCCATAATTTGCTAGATCATTAAATGGGCAAAATTGCTATTTTGGCTAATGGGCCAAATTGATAACTTGTAATATGGGCTTTTTGTTGAAATTTACCTTATGAATATATTGTTATGCATTAAATATATATATACATGACTGGATGGATTGGGATAATTGACGAAGAGAAGAAAGGCCTGTTGCCAAAATCTAGTTCGGTGGCTCTGCCACAAATATTTTAAATGGCTTAATGCCTATAGTTCGGTGGCTCTGCCACAAATATTATAATTGGCTCAATGCCTGCTATTGGTGTGTTGGCGGGGTGGGTTGACTTGATCCCCACAGGTGTGTTGGTTGGTATGGGCGGTGTGTAGCGGATGGAAATTAGGCTTGGTTGGGAATTGCATATCAGATGCATATATTATATATATATATATATATATATATATATATTTGATATATATTTTGTGCTTTTGTAAATGGTCTCAAGCCCAACTAATTGCTTAAATGGTTTTGGCCTAGTGAACACAGTAAGTGGGTTACACATTGAGTTCTAGGTAACTCACCCCATTTTTCTTACCCTTCTCTGTTAATAATAATTGATGGAGGCTTGGGTCGGGGATGACTTCGTGTGAAGGCCATAGTACGAATGATGAGTTATAAAAACTTTGAACTTCTTTTAAGTATTTTTTTTTAATTTGCGATGTAATAAGGCCACTAGAATTATTTTCATGGATTTTTATTTCGTGGATGGATTTTAAAATGTTTTAGATACTTGAATGGGACTGTTTTAATTTCTATAAATGTTTTCTTAAACTTGCGTATAAAAAGAGGATTTTTCTTAATTCAGATTTTAAACAATTATTTCTCTAAAAATTAAATTGTAAACTCTTATGTTTAAAAATCATCATTTTTTAATAAATCTCAATTTTTGATAAACTCCAACTTCAAAATCGTTTTGAAGAATTGTTATGATTAAAGGCATTAATGACTAGGTGTAAGTTCAAATGGTGTGGCATGCCAAATCTGGTCTTAACACATAAGCCGGGTTTGGGGTGTTACAACAGGACTAACCCGACTATGCAGAAATTGTGCAACACCCGGGCTTACAACTCATGCATGCCCTATTTAGTCTGACGATACTATGACTCATTTGGATGCTGTTGTAATATCCTAAAATTTGAGTATTATTTGTATTGGCTCGGGTATGAATTTTATGTGTTAGCATAGTCTTGTGAAGGCTTGATTTTATTTAGGAAGCTAGAGTAATTTTTAGTATGGGTTATTTAATGAAGTGGATTAAGTGAGCTTGACACTTAAGTTAATTTAAGTGTTAAATTAAGCATATGAGGAGTTAGTGGCAAGGTGGTTATGATGCTTGGATAGTTGCTTGAGGTTAGAGGTTCGAGTAGCATGTTTAGCATTTTGAAGACTTTATTTTTGTGTTCTAGCATTGATGGATGGTCAAACTTTATTTATGATAGGTTGGACTCTTAATTTTTGGTAGGTTGAATATTTGTTTAAGGAAAGCATGAAATTGGGGATAAGAATCTTAAGGTTTTGGTATGATGAGGGGACAAAAGACATGGAATATGGAGGATGTTTTGGAAAGTATTCCAAGGCCTTAGTGCATGTATGTGGACGGCATTTTGGTCTAGGGGAGGGCTTGACCGATTTTTGTTGGTAGCTTTGTTAGGTTAGTAGCTAGTTGGCCATTTCTCCTAAGTTTATGATCACCAATTTCTTTTCTCTCCTCAAACACTCCTATAGCCGAATGTGTTTTGGTCATAAGGTGAGTTTTAGGTGTTGTTTTGGCCTTCAAGAATTGTTTTGGTGTCATAACCGAAAATCCTTTCTAGTTTTTGCAAGTTTCTCCCTAGTGCATCAAAGTGTATCAAATCTGAAACCATCTTTGTGCTTGGCCGAATTTCTTTTGTTCACAACATCTTTCCCATTCTTTCATACTTGTTCAACCACATTTCTCCTACTCTCTCTTGGTCAAACTTCCTTCTCTCCATCTCTCTTTACTTTCTTTCATTTTTGTTCAAAGCCATAAACATTCCTCTCCCATTGAAATCTCTTTCATCTTTTTCCTTTTCCTTTCTCTTTCTCCACTTTAATCGAATCCTTTTGTTATTACAAATCAACCATAGCCAATTTCTTTGACCATTTAATCATTTTGCGAAACTTCCTTTCTCTTATTGTTTTGTTTTGGCCGAATATTCAAGGTAGATTCTCTTTGCTTTCTTCAATCAATTTTGGTTAATAAGTAAGTATTCTTGGCCGATTTTCCTATTATTTTTTTTCTCCTCTCTATGTTATTTTCTTGTGGACAAAGGCCGAACCTATGGGCATTTGTTGCAAGGTTCTAACCATTTTAGGAATCAATTTCTTTTAGGCTCCTCGGGACGTTGGAAGCAATCAATCTAAGCCTCATATCTTGACTATCGCTTTGGGTAAGTTTAGGTAAGACTTGGTTTTCAAGTGATAACTCATTGATTTAGTGGTAGGGCCAAATGGCCTTTGTTTATAATTTAAGTATTGGCCGATTGTAGGACAAGGTGATCTAGTGCGATAGATTAGATCTCCTGAAGTTAGTTCTTGCTTTGGTGAAAGGTGTGTATCTTACACACTTTATAACTTGGTTTATATATGTATTTATGTGTGTTATAACTAATCATATTATGAAAGTGGGAAAATGATGAGATTTTGATATGATACCATGATGGTATGAATGAGGATTCGTAAGTCCGCTTTGATATGTTGTAAATACATGTGGATAGAAATCATGATCTACGATTTATGATATATTTGTTATGAGATACATATCAAAGTATATTGACATGATTTGTTTATTTATTGCATTGGCATGGGCAATATGAGAGGAGGGAAGATTGATATCGTGACTTGGTCACCGGTGATTTGGTATAACATTCGTGTCTTGGACACCGGAGGTTTGGTACCTCCGGTGATTTGGTATCACATCCGTGTCTTGGACACCGGAGGTTTGGCACCTCATAGCGACTCGTCCCTCGTGGTTAATACCACCGTGGGTTGGCCCCACTTTTGAGATATGGGATCGCCGCCATGATTTGGTATCACACGTGGGTTGGCCCCACAGATGGTTATTCGTGACTTTGGTCACCAAAGTGATTTGGTATCACATTTATATCGTGACTTGGTCACGGTGGTTTGGCACCACCGGTGGTTTGGTACCACATGGGGTAGAAAAGGAGTTATGGATGGCTAGGTTGGGTGCATTATACATATATGTTGCTTTGTTATAATTTGTGTAAGTATGTGGTATTTACCCGGAGTGGGAATATGCATCGAGTCTTGGTGACTCACCTTCTCCCTTATCCTTTCGTGTGATTCGTGAGATCGCGGATGATGAGCCGGATGAACTCGAGGAGGCCATGCAATAAAAGTTGGTTTTATATGAACTTCCATTTGGCTATTTTATTTAATTTGGTTTTCATATTTTATGGATTTGTAATAAGGCCTGTTTAATTATGTTTTGGATTATTTTTATGTTTTGAACATGTTTTAAATATGGTTTATAAATTTCATGATTATTATAATAAATTGAGCACCAAGTTTTCTAAACTACAAAACGCAATGTTTTTAAAACGTTACCATCGGGTAACATAAATCATTTGATAATTTAAACAACTTAAGGGTTTTCGATAATTTAAATGATTTTCAAATATTAAGTTTCTACATTCAAATACAAATGATTTTCAAAGTAATAATTCAAGTTTTCTTAAAATGATATAAATGTTTTCTAACCTATGATTTATTCACTTATTTTAAAGTTTTATGTAATTTCAAAGTAAATTTTCAGTTTTAACTTATTAAACATGTAATTTCTACAAATATAGAATTTCAAAGAGTTTTTCACAAAAATTTAATTGTTAATTCGATTCTTTCAAAAATATTTTCCTCAGTGACATACCAGATTCAGTCGTGGCGTATTGACCGGTTTGGGGTGTTACAAATTGGTATCAGAGCTAAGTTCAAAAGCTCTACTGTGGGCTCAAGCCCAAAATGATTTGAAGTATGGTTTTAAAATGTTTTTGTTGAAAATTTTATGGTTGGAAAGGCATGGCCTGAGTCTCCAAAGATCAATCCATACGTAAGTACATCAAAACTGTTGATTTTGATGATATGATTTTAGTGATGTTGATATGACTATATAGTAGTAGGAACTACTTTAGAGACCCCAAACTATAGGTTTGGTGTACTCATGAAACAATCTCTTATTAAAATTTTTCATAAAGCGTGCTTTAAAAGAAAGTGGAATAATGACTAATGCATAAAACTTTTAATCAGATAAGTAGAGACTTTAGATATGAGTACTCGAGGTCAAGGTCGTGTTATGAGTAGACGTGGTCAGGGTAGGATGGCTGTGTCTGAGCTAGTGAGGTTGGGTCAAGGATCCGAGAATGAGGTACCACCGCCCACCACCGCCGGTTGGAGTTGAGCATCGAGGATCAAACGGGATGATATGATGTCTCGTGCAATGCTGCGAGTTCTTGAGAGGGTAGCTGGAGTAGGTAGAGGCGCGGGAGCTTGAAAATCTGTACCCGGGCGACTCTGAGCCAATAGAGCCGAGGTATTTTGAGGTGTTTCGGGTGTAGCTCCCAGCTCGGCTAAATATTGGTTAGAGGCGAGGAGCAAATCATGGATGATCTGGATTTGAATGCCGAAAATTAAAAGTCGAAAGGGATTGTATCGCTTCTTCGTGACGAGTCATATCGGTGGTGGCTCACGGTTCGAATGGTGTCAGAAGCGGAGGATCTCACCGGGACTACTTTAAGGCAAAGATATCAAAAGAAATATATTGGGTCTAGTTACGTTGATGCGCAGACGTAAGGCATTTCGAGTTTGGTCCAACGAGTAAATCGAAGATCGAGCATGAGGTCGAAGTTCTTAAGATTGAGCCGTTATCTTTGGAGGTATTGTGGCTTTGGAGCACGAGCGATGTGTCCGATTCGAAGATGGTTTGAAGGACGAGCTGAGATTGTTGATTGCTCCACATCAGGAGCGAGAGTTTGCTACTTTGGTTGAAAAGGCTAAGATAGCCGAAGGAAAAAAGGAATCTGGAAGGCAGAGCTATGACCAGAATAAGCATAAGAGAGGATATGGATCATCTGGGTCAGGAGGTAATGTTTAGAAGAGGGCTAGGCAAAGTGGGCCGAATCAGTCTGGGAGGCCTGTTACTGCTAATCAGGGACCAGCACGGTGTAACCGATGTGGGAAGTTTCATTGGGGCGAATGTTGGACCGGAGGAAAAGGCTGTTTCGAGTGTGGTTCGCTGGATCATCGTGTGAGGGACTGTCCACATAAGCAAGCTAGGAATCAGTCTGAGGGTCAAGGCCGTACTCAGTTCAGAAAGGAGGGACCAGCACCGCAGAAAGGTCGTGGTAATGGTAGAGGAGGTAATGGTTCTAGTCGAGGCTGCGAAGCATTGGGCAGAGATGCAAGCAACACTGAGGCAAGACAGCCTGGTTTGGTGTATGCAGCGAGGCGTCGAGAGGAGAGTGACGCACCGGATGTCATAATCGAGACGTTCTTAATATTTGGTGTTCCATATCTTCGCTTTGATAGATGTGGGTTTGACGATTCAGTATGTTACTAGTAGTATAGTAAAGACTATGAATCTAGATTCTAAACCGCTTCTAGGAGGATGACAAGATTTAGTCCTCTAGGTCACTCAGAAATAGATAAGCTATATAGAGATGTACCTCTAGAACTTCAAGGGGTAGTGTTCAGAGTGATCCGATGGAACTGCCGTTTGAGGAGTTTGATCTAATTCTTGGGATGGACTGGTTGGTTAAGTACCAAGCAAGTTTGGATTGCGCTGCTAAGCGCATGGTTTTGAAGACAGCGGAAGGTGAAGAAGTGGTCATGATAGGTAATAGAAGAGATTATCTATCTAACGTGGTATTTGCATTGAAAGCTGTGAAGATGGTCAGGAAGGGCTGTGAGGCGTTTGTAGTTCATGTGTGTGCGTTGGAGGCTAATGAGTCTACTGTGGGGAATGTCTGAACTGTAAAGGAATATGCTGACGTATTTTCAGAAGAACTTCCGGGATTACCTCTAGATCGTGAAGTTGAATTCGGTATAGATCTGTTACCCGAAACGGCACCAGTGTCAATAGCTCTATATAGGATGGCACCGAAGGAATTGATGAAATTGAAGCTCAGATTCAAGAGTTGTTGGATCGAGGTTTCATTCGACCAAGTGTTTCGCCTTGGGGAGCGCCGTACTTTTTATCAAGAAGAAGGATGGTACGATGCGGATGTGTATTGACTACCGCCAGTTGAATAAGCTGATGATCAAAAACAAGTATCCATTGTCGAGGATAGATGACTTGTTTGATCAGCTTAAAGGGGCTGCGATTTTCTTCAAGATTGATTTAAGGTCTGGATATCATTAGCTAAAGGTAAAAGAGGCTGATATCCATAAGACGACATTTCGCATTCGGTATGGGCACTACGAGTTTCTGGTGATGCCGTTTGGGTTGACTAACGCACCGGCAGCATTCATGGATATGATGAATCGGGTATTCCAGAGTTTTGGATCAGTTTGTTGTGGTTTTTATAGACGATATTTTGGTATACTCAAAGTCAGAGGAGGAGCATGATGCGCATTTGCGAGTAGTGTTGCAGATTCTGAGGGAAAAGTAACTTTTTGCCAAATTTAGTAAGTGCGAGTTCTGGCTTAGGGAGGTGACTTTCTTGGGTCACGTTGTATCAGCCAAGGGGATTAGAATAGATCCTCGGAAGATTGAGGCAGTGTTGGATTGGAAGCCGCCTAAGTCAGTAGTTGAGATTCAGAGTTTTTAGGTCTGGCGGGGTATTACCGAAGGTTTCTAGAGGGATTTTCTTTGATCGCCGCACCGATGACCAAGTTGTTGAGGAAAGGAGTTCCATTTGTGTGGATCGAGAAGCAGCAAGAAAGTTTCGACAAGTTGAAGAAGATTCTGACTAAAGCTCCAGTTTTGATTCAACCCGAAGGTGTAAGGAATTCACGGCCATCGTGATGCATCACATACTGGTTTGGGATGTGTGCTGATGTAGGAAGGGAAGGTAGTGGCTTATGCATCTCGGCAATTGAGACCACATGAGGTTAATTATCCAACGCATGACTTGGAATTAGCAGCAGTGGTTTTCGCCTTGAAGATTTGGAGACACTATTTGTACGGAGAGAAGTCGATAGTCTACACGGATCACAAGAGTCTTAAGTATCTTTTGACTTAGAAGGATTTGAACTTGAGGCAGCGTAGATGGATTGAGTTGTTGAAGGACTACGACTGTTCGATTGAGTATCATCCGGGCAAGGCTAACGTGGTGGCAGATGCGTTGAGCCGTAAGGTTGTATCAGACTTAAGATCGATGTTTGCTTGTCTTAGCTTATATGACGATGGAAGTCTTTTGGCTGAATTGCAAGTCAAGCCGACTTGGTTAGAGCAAATCAAGGAGAAACAGTTAGAGGATGATGGTTTGAATGATCGGAGATTGCAAGTTCGTAGCGGAGGTTTAGAGAATTATAGTTTGTCCAAGAATGGAGTCTGTGTTTTCAAGGGAGAGCTTGTATGCCGAAGGATGTAGAGTTGAGGCAAAGGATTCTTCGAGATGCACATAGCAGCCCATATGCTATGCATCCCGAGGTAGCAAGATGTATCGAGATTTGAGAGAGCAGTTTTGGTGGCCAGGTCTGAAGCGGGAGGTAACCGAGTTTGTGGGTAAATGTCTGACGTGTCAGCAGGTCAAAGCTGAACATCAGTTGCCGTCTGGGATACTTCAGCCGGTGAAGATTCCACAGTGGAAGTGGGAGAGGATCACTATGGATTTTGTCAGTGGATTACCTCTTACACCTAGTAAGAAGGACTCAGTTTGGGTGATTGTGGATCGTCTGACTAAGTCAGCTCATTTCATTCCGGTAAGGGTGGATTATTTGCTTCAGAGGCTAGCTAAGTTGTATGTGGCGGAGATAGTGAGGTTGTACGGTGTGCCAGTGTCAATCATCTCAGACAGAGATCCCAGATTTACGTCGAGGTTTTAGAGAGCGTTACATCAGGCTTTGGGTACGCGGTTGGATTTCAGTACCGCATTTCATCCATAGTCTGACGGGCAGTCGAAAAGGGTCATTCAGATTTTAGAGGATATGTTGAGAGGCTGTGTTTTGGACTTCAGAGGTAGCTGGGAAGAGTTTTTACCGTTAGCTGAGTTCGCATACAACAATAATTATCAGGCAAGCATTAAGATGGCACCATATGAGGTATTGTATGGTAGGAAGTGTCGCACACCTACATGTTGGACAGAGTTGGGTGAGCGTCAGATGTTAGGACCAGAGTTGGTTGCGGAAACTGAGGATAAGGTGAAATTGATTCAGGCTCATCTGAAGGAAGCTTCGGATAGGCAGAAGTCTTATGCCGATCTCAAGTGGAGGAATATAGAGTTTGCCATGGGTGACAAAGTTTTTCTGAAGGTCTCACCATGAAAAAAAGTGTTAAGATTTGGGAGAAAAGGCAAGTTAAGTCCAAGGTTCATTGGGCCGTTTAAGGTGTTGAGACGAGTGGGACCAGTAGCTTATCAGCTTGAGTTGCCAGCAGAATTGAGCCAGATTCACGATGTGTTTCATGTCTCTATGCTTAGACGCTATCGTTCTGATCCATCGCATGTCGTGGCAGTAGAGGAAATAAAAGTGAGTCCAGATTTGACGATAGAAGAAGAACCTGTGCAGATTCTTGATCGAGATGTAAAAGTTCTGCGGAGGAAGACAGTTCCTTTAGTGAAAGTCTTATGGCAGAATCATGGCGTGGAAGAAGCTACTTGGGAACCGGAGGATGCGATGAGACAGCAGTATCCTCAACTCATTTGATCAGGTAATTTCGAGGATGAAATTTTCTTAAAGGGGTAAAATTGTAATATCCTAAAATTTGAGTATTATTTGTATTGGCTCGGGTATGAATTTTATGTGTTAGCATAGTCTTGTGAAGGCTTGATTTTATTTAGGAAGCTAGAATAATTTTTAGTATGGGTTATTTAATGAAGTGGATTAAGTGAGCTTGACACTTAAGTTAATTTAAGTGTTAAATTAAGCATATGAGGAGTTAGTGGCAAGATGGTTATGATGCTTGGATAGTTGCTTGAGGTTAGAGGTTCGAGTAGCATGTTTAGCATTTTGAAGACTTTATTTTTGTGTTCTAGCATTGATGGACGGTCAAACTTTATTTATGATAGGTTGGACTCTTAATTTTTGGTAGGTTGAATATTTGTTTAAGGAAAGCATGAAATTGGGGATAAGAATCTTAAGGTTTTGGTATGATGAGGGGACAAAAGGCATGGAATATGGAGGATGTTTTGGAAAGTATTCCAAGGCCTTAGTGCATGTATGTGGATGCCATTTTGGTCTAGGGGAGGGCTTGACCGATTTTTGTTGGTAGCTTTGGTAGGTTAGTAGCTAGTTGGCCATTTCTCCTAAGTTTATGATCACCAATTTCTTTTCTCTCCTCAAACACTCCTATAGCCGAATGTGTTTTGGTCATAAGGTGAGTTTTAGGTGTTGTTTTGGCCTTCAAGAATTGTTTTGGTGTCATAACCGAAAATCCTTTCTAGTTTTTGCAAGTTTCTCCCTAGTGCATCAAAGTGTATCAAATCCGAAACCATCTTTGTGCTTGGCCGAATTTCTTTTGTTCACAACATCTTTCCCATTCTTTCATACTTGTTCAACCCACATTTCTCCTACTCTCTCTTGGCCGAAACTTCCTTCTCTCCATCTCTCTTTACTTTCTTTCATTTTTGTTCAAAGCCATAAACATTCCTCTCCCATTGAAATCTCTTTCATCTTTTTCCTTTTTCCTTTCTCTTTCTCCACTTTAATCGAATCCTTTTTGTTATTACAAATCAACCATAGCCGAATTTCTTTGACCATTTAATCATTTTACTGAAACTTTCCTTTCTCTTATTGTTTTGTTTTGGCCGAATATTCAAGGGTAGATTCTCTTTTGCTTTCTTCAATCGATTTTGGTTAATAAGAAAGTATTCTTGGCCGATTTTCCTATTATTTCTTTTCTCCTCTCTATGTTATTTTCTTGTGGACAAGGCCGAACCTATGGGCATTTGTTGCAAGGTTCTAACCATTTTAGGAGCCGATTTCTTTTAGGCTCCTCGGGACGTTGGAAGCAATCAATCTAAGCCTCATATCTTGACTATCGTTTTGGGTAAGTTTAGGTAAGACTTGGTTTTCGAAGTGATAACTCATTGGATTTAGTGGTAGGGCCGAATGGCTTTGTTTATAATTTAAGTATTGGCCGATTGTAGGACAAGGTGATCTAGTGCGATAGATCGGATCTCCGGAAGTTAGTTCTTGCTTTGGTGAAAGGTGTGTATCTTACACACTTTATAACTTGGTTTATATATGTATTTATGTGTGTTATGACTAATCATATTATGAAAGTGGGAAAAATGATGAGATTTGAATATGATACCATGATGGTATGAATGAGGATTTGGGTAAGTCCATTTCGATATGTTGTAAATACATGTGGATAGAAATCATGATCTACGATTTATGATATATTTGTTATGAGATACATATCAAAGTATATTGACATGATTTGTTTATTTATTGCATTGGCATGGGCAATATGAGAGGAGGGGGAAGATTGATATCGTGACTTCGGTCACCAGTGATTTGGTATCACATTCGTGTCTTCGGACACCAGAGGTTTGGCACCTCATAGTGACTCGTCCCTGTGGTTAATACCACCGTGGGTTGGCCCCACTTTTGAGATATGGGATCGTCGCCATGATTTGGTATCACACGGGTTGGCCCCACAGATGGTTATTCGTGACTTTGGTCACCAGTGATTTGGTATCACATTTATATCGTGACTTCGGTCACCAGTGGTTTGGCACCACCAGTGGTTTGGTACCACATGGGGTAGAAAAGGAGTTATGGATGGCTAGGTTGGGTGCATTATACATATATGTTGCTTTGTTATAATTTGTGTAAGTATGTGGTATTTACCCGGAGTGGGAATATGCATTGAGTCTTGGTGACTCACATTCTCCTTATCCTTTCGTGTGATTCGTGAGATCGCGGATGATGAGCCGGATGAACTCGAGGAGGCCATGCAATAAAAGTTGGTTTTATATGAACTTCCATTTGGCTATTTTATTTAATTTGGTTTTCATATTTTATGGATTTGTAATAAGGCCTGTTTAATTATGTTTTGGATTATTTTTATGTTTTGAACATGTTTTAAATATGGTTTATAAATTTCATGATTATTATAATAAATTGAGCACCAAGTTTTCTAAACTACAAAACGCGACGGTTTTTAAAACATTACCATCGGGTAACATAAATCATTTGATAATTTAAACAACTTAAGGGTTTTCGATAATTTAAATGATTTTCAAATATTAAGTTTCTACATTCAAATACAAATGATTTTCAAAGTAATAATTCGAGTTTTCTTAAAATGATATAAATGTTTTCTAATCTATGATTTATTCACTTATTTTAAAGTTTTATGTAATTTCAAAGTAAATTTTCAGTTTTAACTTATTAAATATGTAATTTCTACAAATATAGAATTTCAAAGAGTTTTTCACAAAAATTTAATTGTTAATTCGATTCTTTCAAAAATATTTTCCTCAGTGACATACCAGATTCGGTCGTGGCGTATTGACCGGGTTTGGGGTGTTACAGCTGTGGGGAACTTTCCTAGATTGCCCCAAAGGCAATATGACCCTTACACAAGTACATATAACCCAGGATGGAAAGACCATCCTAAGTTGCGTTATGGGGCAAACTTATAGTATAACCAGCCATACCAAAATCGGTTTCCACAACAAACGCAAGATTCAGGTACATCCTTGAAAACCATGGTAAATAAATTAGCAGCTACTGTGCTTGATTTCCAATAGTAAATACAATGGCAAACTGTTGATTTTCAAAAGAGAATAGAGGAATTTCAATAGAAAATAGAGGCATCTATTAAAGAACTGACCACGTTAATTGAGAAAATCAACTCACAGGGAAAGTTTCGGTCACAAACGGAACCTAACCAAGACAAAACACAAATGAAGTGACGTTAAAAAGTGGAAAAGAACTAGAACTGAATCTTGGTAGGAATCTTAATCAAGATTCTGCCTAGAAAAAGTAGGAGAACAGTGAACAGATCCAAAAGAAACCTCCATTGCCCACAATTCAACCTTCGTTTCCAAGACAGTTGAACCAACATCGAAAAGGTAAAGAGAAAAAAGAGATCCTAGAAACATTTAAAAACGTCGAGATTGACATACCGTTGTAGATGCCATCAAACAAATTTCACGATATGCCAAATTTCTTAATGAGCTTTGCACCAACAAGCAAAAATTAATTGGAAATGAAAGAGTAAGTGTTGATGAAAATGTATCTGCGGTGTTGTAGTGGAGGATGTCAGTAAAATGTAAAGACAGAGGCATGTTTGCAATACCATGCAAAATAGGCCACTTAGGAATTAAAAAAGCTATGTGTGATTTAAGGGCCTCCATAAGTGTAATGCCTTTTTACATTTATGGATCACTTAATGTGGGTTTTTTTGGATGAAAATAGGTGTTATCATTCAATTAGCAGACAGGTCTATTGTGCATCCCGAAGGAGTCCTTGAAGATGTATTAGTGAAAGTCAATAGACTTATCTTTCTTGCGGACTTTTATGTGGTGAAAATGAAAGAGGATAATTGTAACTCCCTAAATTTTTGGGCCTAGATGAATTGGGCTTTGGGCTTTGGGTCTCATAAAATTTTTTTTAAGCAAAAAATGACAAATGACATGTTGGCTTTAAGGGTTTAATAAACTTGGAGTGTCCAGGGGTGTTGGAGAAGTTCTAGGTTCGAACTTTAAGGAGAATGAGTTTTTAATTAATTATTAAAGGAACTAGGGCGGCGAGTAGTTGGGATTTTAAATAAAAATAGGGAAAAATGGCATCAAAGAGCCTTGTGGTGGAGTGGCTAAGTGACGCCACTTAGGGTATAGGAAGGTGGCATTATGGGTAGCAAGGAGATCCTAGGTTCGAATCCTAGCTTAGTATTTTTTAGGAGTTTAATTTTGGCCTTTTAGAAGGTCGGAAGTGGTGTGATGATGGAATCTAAGGAGAGTGATCAGAAGAAAAAGTTAGGAAAAAATTAGGGAGTTATCAAGGAGAAAACAAGATGAGATGGGGAAGAGTTGGAGCCGATTGGGACTTTGGGGGGGTAGGAAGAGTTTTAGTTTTGTGTATAAATAGGGGGTGCCGAATTACCTCTGTGCTATTTCGGCAATTGGAATTCCCTTTGTGCTATTTCGGCAACCGGGCCAGAAGGGGCTAAATAGGCCTGTCGAGCTCGTGGGCCCAAATCAGCAAGAGTTGATATGTGAAATTGAATGATGGATTGATATGGATGGTTGTATGATTTGATTATGATCGAGCCTAATGGACTATATATACATGATTGGGCTTAATGGACTATATGGACATGATTGGGCTTAGTGGGCCTTATGGGATTTTAGAAATGCATGCTAGGGTTTTATGGACTCTAGGCTTAGTTCTGATGAATTCTTAAACAGCATAAAACTTAATTTAATAATCAAACATGTCTGTGGACAAGTCGCTAGGGTAGAGTGTGGGAATGGACATATGCATGTCTAGGACTGGATCTAGGGAGAGTTTGGTACTTAAGCGGTCCTAGTGACCCACCTCCTCTTCTCTGGAATCCTACCTGGTGCTTAGTGTCTGTTCACTTTAGCTGCAAGGACTTGTTGACGGGCCAAGGTTCATAATTAAGACCCATACTGTTAAGAATTACTGAAATGCCCCTGAGGTTAGAATTACCGAAATACCCTTGATCCTATGTGTTGATTGTAAGATTTATGGATGTTACATGTACATTTGCTGCATTCATATGATATTCTGTTTAGGATGCATATGGGTGGGAATTATAGAACGGAGGAAGTATGTGAGGATCGCATGGTTGCTTGACAACTGTAGATCCACCGATGGCTTTTTATGCCCATTATATGATCAACAACTTTGCTGCAATGTTAGGTAGTACCACAACCGGCTACCTTTGATGTGTATCGAATGGGTGGGTCGATTTAGAAATCCCCACAGATGTGTTTCAGCGGGACGGAGATGATGTGTACCGGATGGATTATTTGGGAAGGGTTTGCACTGCATTGCATGTATGATATTACTATGTTAATAATATGATATGTATGCTATTTGTTTTGACGAGGGTCGTACACACTAAGTTTTTGAAAACTCACTCCCTCTTTTATTTTTCTCAGGTGATCCTCAGCAGGTGGTTTGACGGATGGAGGGACTCAGAGGTGGCCAACTAGCAAGATGATTAGACCTATTTTTCTTAATATCTAAATTCTAGATTTTGAGTTATTTATTTTAAGTTATTTTATTTTGAATTGTAATAAGGTTTTCCCTCTAGTTATTATTCCATTACTTCCATTATGCATTATAATTTTGAAATGGAACCTGGATTTATTTCTTTTAAGTATATTTCAAGTTTTTTGAAATAATTGTGTTTTAAGAACGAGCTTCCGCTGTCAAAGGGAATTTTTACATAGTAACAAGGAAATGGGTTTTGGCTACACCTCGTTTTGAAAGCAAACTGGATTTTACTTAACTTTTCTCTAGAAGGGTTTTCAATGAAAACAAGGTTTTCGTAAAAACACTTCAATGTGACACGCCGGATCGGGACTAACTTCTAGGCGGATTTGGGGTGTTACAATAATGTTCCTGGGACTTTGGACATCTTGTTGGTTCTCCTTTCCTTAGTACCGCAAGTACTAAGATTGACGTGTAGTGGAACCCTCACGATGGAGTTTGACAGGGAGATCGTGAAGTTTAATGTTTACGACACTATTAGTCACCCGAGTGAAATCTTAAACGTAAACTGTGTTGACATAATTGACTCATTAGTAGAAGAAACTTTTGAGTCACCTTATGAAGATAAACTTGAAACACTGTTTGATGATAATTTCGATTCAGAATCTGTTAATGAATTATCGGCTCCTTTGAACACTAAACTTCTACCTTTTGTTGTGTAGACACTAGATCTAGAATTAAAACCATTTCTTGAGCATCTCAAGTGCGCATTTTTAGAGAATGATGAAACCATTGCTGATTTAAAAGGGATTATGTAACAACCAGTTTAGACCCTAGTCGGGACAGTGGTTTCTGGACCACAAATTTGAGTCAGAAAAATATTTTTATATTATTTTTTCGTTCTTATGATATGTGAATTAGTATGTGTGAAAATTTCTGTGAGTTAATTTATTCATCTGTGTGCTTAATTTGAGCAAATGATTAAATCGTATAAAACATAAAAGTGGGCTTCTAATTGATTAAGTGTCTATTTGATGTGGCTTTAAAAATGTGGAGGCCTTATGAGGCAATTATGCCATAAATATGATAGTGGATGACTAATGGACGGTTTTGGACATGGTTTATGTACTTTTCTTATTTAATTAAAATGGCTAAAATGGTAATGTGATAATAAAAAGTTATTAAACAAAAACAAAAGCAAAAATTCCATCATCTTTTATGTTTATCACCAAAAATAAGAAAAACAAGCAAGGGTTTTGAGCTTTGGATATTTGACTAGCTTTAATCTTAATTAAGGTAATTTTTGGCTTCGATTTTTGATAATTTCTATGTTTTCGCAATCGTTGCTTCGTATACTTTAAAACCCATGTCTCAATTTTGTGAATTGATGATGTTTTTGAAATAAGCCATTGATGAAGTCGTAAGTTTTAAAATGTTTGAGGATGAAATATGAAAGATATGTGTTTGATTAACACAGTTTATCTTTGAGTTTTTGATGAATTTGAGTATTTTGGACTTAATTGAGAAAATAGTATTTTGAGGGACTAAATTGTGAAATAAATGAAATGTGTGAACTTGAACGAGTATGGGTGATATTCGACCAATCATGAGTATCATGAAATTTGGTACATTTTGTGATTTTGTGAAATAGGGACTAAATTGTCTAAATGTGAAAATGTGAGGGCTAATTTGTAAATTTCCCTAAATATGTGTTTTTGGATTGAATTGAATGTTTTGGTGAATAAATGGATTTAATCTGAATATGTATAGATCAAGAACCGAAGAAAACAAACTTAGATCAGGGGAAATCGAAAGTGATTGAATAATCGAATTCGATCGAATATCCAAATCCGAGGTAAGTCGATATACAGATAAATGTGTTTGAATTGACTTATTTGTGCATATATTGTAACACCCTAAACCCAACCTAGAAGTTAGGCCCGATTCGACGTGTCACATTGAAGTGTTTTTGCGAAAACCTTGTTTTCATTGAAAAACCCTTCTAGAGAAAAGTTAAGTAAAATCCAGTTTGCTTTCAAAACGAGGTGTAGCCAAAAACCATTTCCTTGTTACTACGTAAAGATTTCCTTTGACAATGGAAGCTCATTCTTAAAACACAATTATTTTCAAAAAACTTGAAATATACTTAAGAGAAATAAATCTAGGTTCCGTTTCAAAATTATAATGCATAGTGGAAGTAATGGAATAATAACTAGAGGGAAAACCTTATTACAATTCGAAATAAAATAACTTAAAATAAATAACCCAGAATCTAGAATTTAGATATTAAGAAAAACATGTCTAATCGTCTTGCTAGTTGGCCACCTCTGAGTCCTTCCATCCGGTCGAACCGCCTACTGAGGATCACCTGAGAAAAATAAAAGAGGGAGTGAGTTTTCGAAAACTCAGTGTGTACCACCCTCGTCAAAAAAATAGCATACATATCATATGATTAACATTGTAATATCATACATGCAATTTAGTGCAAACCCTCCCCAAATAATCCATCCAGTACATATCATCTCCGTCCCATCAAAACACATCTGTGGGGATTTCTAAATCGACCCATCTATTCGATACACATCAAGGGTAGCCAAGTTGTGGTACTACCTAACGTTGCAGCAAAGCTACTGATCATATTATGGGCTTAAAAAGCCATCGGTGGATCCACAGTTGTCAAGCAACCATGCGATCCTCATATACTTCCTCCATTCCATAATTCCCACCCATATGCATCCTAATCAGAATATCATATGAATGCAGCAAATGTACATGTAACATCCATAAATCTCACAATCAACACATAGGGGTATTTTAGTCATTTCACAAATCAAGGGTATTTCGGTAATTCTACCCTACAGGGGTATTTTTGTAATTCTTAACAATATGGGCCTTAATTACGACCCTTGGCCCGTCAACAAGTCCTCGCGGCTAAAGCGAACAGACACTACGCACTAGGTAGGATTCCAGAGAAGAGGAGGTGGGTCACTAGGACCGCTTAAGTACCAAGCTCTCCCTAGATCCAATCCTAGACATGCATATGTCCATTGCTACACTCTACACTAGCGACTTGTCCACAGATATGTTTGATTATTAAATTAAGTTTTATGATGTTTAAGAAATCCTCAGAACTAAGCCTAGAGTCCAGTAAAACCCTAGCATGCATTTCTAAAATCCCATAAGGCCCGCTAAGACCAATCATGTCCATATAGTCCATTAAGCCCAATCATGTATATGTAGCCCATTAGGCTCGATCATAGTCAAATCATATAACCATCCATATCAATCCATCATTCAATTTCACATATCAACTCTTACCAATTTGGGCCCACGAGCTCGGTAGACCCATTTAGCTACTTCTGGCCCAATTGGTCAAATAGTGGCCCGAGACCATGAGATTGCTCTCTTGGTCCTGATAGTCGTATAGGTGTTCCCACATGAATGTTCGCACACTTGTGTGGTTGTCGGTGCCAACCTTTCAGCGTTTCGACTTTTCAGCATTCCAATTTTTTGGTATTTTAGCTTTTACCGATTTGTCGTGTGTGAAGTGTATGTATACACCTGATAAATGAGACATGTTACACTATCCTCAGCCGTGAACCTATAACCAATACCAAACTCCAATCACTCATACACTTAACCACAATATTTACCAAAAACCGAAGCCTTACCGTAACCTTTCCGTGTGCCACCAGTCCTAATAGCCCTTCCTTAGCTACTACTCATGAATATCCCCTAGATCTGCATCAATCTTAATCATTAGAGACAAAATAATAGGTGACTTGTATCCACTTAAGTCACCCTTTCCCTTACTATAGACTATTCGGCCAACTTATCCCAAAATCAAGAACACTTACCCAAAAGCCGAAAGGTGTGGATAACTTTTCGGTAGAGACTTGTAGATCCAAGCTTGATTCTGATTTTTCCAAGATCCGATCCACCAAAAATGAAAGGAATGATGACAGTACGACAGAGATTTGGTCACTAGAGTATTCGGCACAAGGTTTGGGGTGATGAAGAAATCGACTCCAAGAGCAAAGGTTTTCGGCTTTTGAAGTCACGAATATTCGGTCCCCAACAATTGAAATGAAGGTGGGACGGCACAAGTAATGGAAAAAGAAGAGAATGATATTCAATTTAAGGCTTTAGGAGAGAAGAAAAGAAAACACATAAGGAAGAGGCGAGGTTTAGAACAGAAAAAGTGAAGGAGAATTCGACAGAGCACTATAGTTGCCGAAATAGCATAAAGGGAATTCCAATTGCTGAAATAGCATAGAGGGAATTCGAAACCCCTATTTATACAGAAAATCAAAACTCTGCCTACCCCCCAAAGTCCCAATCAACTCCAACTCTTCTCCATCTCATCTCCTCGTTTTTCTCCTTGATAACTACTTAATCCTTTTCCTAAATTTTCTCTTCTAATCACTCTCCTTAGAGTTCATCATCACACCACTCCCAACCTTTTAGAAGGCCAAAATTAAACTCCTAAAAAAATACTAAGCTAGGATTCAAACCTAGGATCTCCTTGCTAGCCCATAACGCCACCTTCCTTTACCCTAAGTGGCGTTACTTAGCCACTCCACCACAAGGCTCTTTGATGCCATTTTCCCAATTTTTATTTAAAAACCTAACTTCTCATTGCCCTGGTTCCTTTAATAAATAATTAAAAATTCATTCTCCTTAAAGTTCGAACCTAGAACTTCTCCAACACCCCTAGACACTCCAAGTTTTTAAACCCTTAAAGCCAACATGTCATTTGTCGTTTTCTTGCTTAAAAAAATTATGAGACCCAAAGCCCAAAGCCCAAAGCCCGATTCATCTAGGCCCAAAAATCTTGGGTGTTACATATATGAAATTTGAATTGCTATGAATAATACTTGAGATGATGATATATGAGATCCGAGATAGTATCGACAAGGTGTCAAGTCTGTGAAGTCCAATATGAACTTAGGAATAGATAGGATTATATATGCCATGACATAGCTGTCCGATATGTGATATCATGTAAAACCACGTCTGGGACGTTGGCATTGATTCGAGATTTCGTGTAAGACCACGTCTGGGACGTTGGCATCGATATGAGATTTACGTGTAAGACCATGTTTGGGACATTAGCATCGTATTAATTCGTGTAAGACCCTGTCTGGGATAGTGGCACCGATATCTGGATACATGTAAGACCACATATGGAACGTTGGCATTGTACGACTATTCTGAGCACTCTGAATATCCTATTAGGTTCCGAACGGTTCAACAGGCAAGTCCCATCCATTTCAGGTACGTTGATATGTATGTTTTGTATAAGCATAAAAGGTGAGTAAATATGTGCATTGTTGCAAAAGAATATTTGAGATATATGTATGTTTGAGATATGAGCAAGTGAGATACTTGAGATATGATGAATTGATAAGCAATGGCAAACCAAGTGAGCCAAAGAGATTGTTTATGTGCTTGAAATGAAGATATGTTAATGAATTCAAATAACCATGCTTATGAATGATTTATGTTAAGTTTATTTGTATATGGCTTACTAAGCTTTTGAAAGCTTACTTTGTGTGTTTGTTTACTCTATTTTATAGGTCGTCAAAGCTACGAAAGGCTCGAGAATCATCAACGATCATCACCACACCATCAAACTCAACTTTTGGTACTTTTTGAAAGTGTATATAGCTAAATATGGCATGTATAGGCTAGTTGTTTTGGAGTTGTGTTTGAAATATGTGTACATAGTCATGTGATATGGTTAGTTAAGTAGTGGTTCTATAAATGAGGTGTTATGCTTTATAATGTTGGTTTTGGTATGATTTCATGCCTCAAGGTTATGTTGAACATATTAATACAATATGAGTATATATATGTTTGATCAATGAAAGGGTTATATGATGGCAATTTGTGAATGAATCATGCTTCGTTATACATGTGATTTAGTTTTGCTAATTGGCATACAAGTTGGTATGTTTAGAAATGAGATGAAATGGGATGATAGGTTGAATATTTGACATGATTTTTGGTTGCCAATTGAGTATGGGATATTAGTTATTTGAGCTTGTATGGTTAACCCTCGTGTGGGTGGCAATTTGGCCTTGAAAATGGCCTATAATTGCCCACACGGTTAGCACACGGGTGTATGGCTCGACCGTGTCCCTCGTGGTTGAAATTCAAAACAAGTCAGGATCGACCACAGGCTAGACACACGGGCGTGTGACTGGCCGTGTGGTGTAAGTCGGGATCGACCACGGGTGAGGCACACGGACGTGTCCACGGCCGTGTGGACAAGTCAATATGTATGCTCTATTTTGACACGACTTAGAAAAATGGGTGTGTCTGAGGCCGTGGGAGGCACACGGCCTGCCCACACGGGCGTGTGACCTCTGTAACTTAGAAAAATTTTTAAGTTTTCGAGAATTTTTGTATGTGTTCGGTTCAGTCCTGGCCCTATTCTAAAGCATGCTTAAGGTCTCCTAGACCTATCTAAGGGACACTTTGATTGAATTTGACGAATTATACTATGATATGTCTATAAAAGATTTTGTTTATCTGGTAATGCCTCTTACCCTAATTCGACGACGGATACGGGTTAGGGGTGTTACAGATTAACCCCTTAACATGCACACATAAGATTTTCTTGGAGGAAAATACGAAACCAAAGCAAGAGGCGCAAAGATGATTGAACCCAAATATATTGGATGTGGTAAAAAAGGAGAATTTCCAAGCCCATACAATTGGAGAAATTCAACTGGAACAACCCAAATACTAGTTAGGTCGTCAAGCTAATGACATTAAACAAGCATTTGTTGGGAGGCAACCCAATTTTATTTTTATTTTGTTATATATTTTACTTATTTTATTTTATTTTCTTGCATGTTATTAAATTTTATCTCTTTTCTTATATCTAGGAGAATTGAGGAAACAAAAAATTAAATTTTGAAATGGGTGGCGAAAACAATAACGAAAACGACATGAGGAGTGTTCTAAACCCTTTCTTTTTCATCAAATTTGTTAATATTATTTTTCACATTGAGGGCAATATGATTTAAGTGGGGGGAGACATTCCTCACTATTTATACTATTTTATTTATTGTTTCTTTTGTTGTGTTGCTATTGCTGCTGCCTTGTGCTTGTTTTTACCCACATTTATTTTTTTTAGTATACCATGCCCCTTCTCATGCCCAAGATTTTGATTAAGAATTACCCATTGTTTGACTTGTGAGCATAATTCTTGTCTACTGAGTTAGTTATGATTTTACTATATTGATTTCATGTCCACTGTTTTATTTCTATTAGGCTAAAATAATTATGATTAATGAAGTTTATCCTATCTTGTTTATAGTAAAATTAATTAAGTCAAATGCAAAGAGGACACTTAACACAAATGTATACCAAATTTATTTTCATGATTGATAGGTAATTGCCAAAACTTATTTTTGACACTTGATTGTTTTTCCTAGTCCTCCAAAATTAAAGTTCTGTTTCATTAAAAAATAAAATAAAATAAAATCTAATGATTTCACGGTTATAAGCACAGCTTAAAAAGTGACTGACTGAGTAACCGGGGTAAGGTGCTTGGGTTGTCATCCTACTTCGCTTAAAAAGGTTGTGTGGTGTTACGTAAACTTTGCTAGCTAGAATTAAACAAAAAAAAAATAAGAGTGTGTTGGGCTGAGTAACCGGGGTGGGGTGCTTGGGTTGTCATCTCACTTTGCGTCCAAAAGGCCAAAACATTCTTAATAAAAAACTAATAAAATAGGAGCATGTTGGGCTCAGTAACTGGGGTGGGGTACTTGGGTTGTCATCCCTCTTTGCGTCAAAAAGGCCAAGACATTCTTAAGAAAAAAAAACTAAGAAAAAAAAATTCATTTGGGGACTGAGGGTGGAACAAATAGAGTTTCTTGGTAAGTTTAGTAAATTACCTAATTTCCATGAAATAATCCAAGTCGATTTAATTTTTGTGTGTTTAAGTTAGAGTACTTTTAGGTTTTACTTAAAGCAAGCAAAAGGTTCTCTTTATTTTCATATGCTTTATGCCTAATTTTATGAAACTTTGGAGTGATATTTCTTTCATAGTAAAATCTAAATTACTTAGTGGTATAGGAATAATATTTGAGGGCAAGCATGGGCTAAATAGGGGGAATATGATAATATTCTAAAATGACATACTTTTATGTGTTAATTATATATATTTTGAGTATGATCCTACTAATTTGGGCTGTTTATGGTTTTTTTATCTTGTAGGGACTAAATTGACGGTAAAAGGAAATTTGGGGGCAAAAAGCATGCGAATTAGGGAAGAAGTGGTGCTGAAAATACAAAGTGTGAAAGACTTGGGGAAAAAATTCAAAGAAGAGATTTATGAACATAAGACTTTATTTAAATTTGAATTTTATTTTTAGGATTATTGTTAGGATTATTATGATATTGTTTAGATTTAATTTCAAATTATATCTTTTATTATCTTCTAGAGTTTAAATAGGAACAAACTAGGTTTTTTATGTACTATAAGTAGGGGATGGAGTGACATGAATATTCACTCATCACTTTTGTAAAAAAACTCCTTCCCCCTAAGGCTCTAGCCTTTTTGCTTCTTTTCTTTTCTAATAAAATTTCATTCCATTACACTTGTGTTTTTTTCCCCAAAAGCATGAGTAACTAAACTCATCTAGCCAAAGATTATCAAGACTTCTCCAAAAGAGTTCATAAGACTTAGAACCCGCACTTAACCCTTCTCAACGAGTATTCATCATTTCTCCACACTACGAGATTAATTCTTTCGTCCTTCTAAAAGTAATCTTTTCACCTTGTGCAAAGGCGGCCGCTTTGTATGTTTTGGGAAGGTTGCACAGTTGGTTCTCTAACTTACTATGTCAGTGGTTGTTGAGCCCAAGAGATGAAATGGTGTGGCATTCGCCATTGAGAAATGATGATCTAGTGTAAGACAGTCCCACAAAAGTGAAAGTTAGCTAGAGTCAGGTTCCTCTAAATCGTAAGGCTAAAACCTAAGTGGAGCTGGTGGTCGTAGGCATCTTCCACTATAACTGGCTTTTTCGGTCATGAGAAGGATAACCTAAAAGCCTATGATTAAATCCAAGGAGGATCAAGATAACCAGAGGTTGGAATCCCTCAAACCGAAAAACCCCTTCCCTCAACTTTGTTTCTTTTTACAATTGCAATTTCAACTTGTCCATATTTTTAATTCTATTTTTAATTTTTTCCCAGGTCAGACGTTTTTCTTGGGCACTACTGTGCCCAAGATTTCAAGGAACAAGAAGTTGTAGCAATCCAGTCCCTGAGGATTTGACCCTACTTCCCTTATACTATTCTTTTTGTTATTTCTTAAAGATAGGTTATTTTTTGTCCTTTCAACGACACACCATTCATCCATAAAATTAAATCGCCAATTCAAGATTCAAACTCCCATCAACATCTCCACAAGGAGACTTAACTAGAAAATCATTTATAAACTTTCCCTTTTTGCCATCAACTACATTTTCATGATCATTAAACATCAATTTAGTATAACAAACATTCAATTTGACAATAATAAATAAATTAAAAGCTATATTAATTTCAAATAAGAGTTTTAATAGGCTTTCCATATATTTTATCACACAAAAGTATTCAAAAGAGTTGGAAAAGCTTAATTCCACCTTAATCAATTAGCTTTTCCTTTATTTTGTTAGAATTTCGCTTTGTTTCTTCAATTTCTTTCATAAACAATAAATATTCATTAACACATAATCAATAAATAGCCATTAATATGGCTCAACAACTTAATACCTTAAAAATAATCATGAGATTAAGTAAATATGAGATGAAAATTACAAAACCCAATTATTGTTTACCTTCCTTCCTCCTAATTCACTTTCACTCACTAGGGTTCAAACCCTAAGTACTTGGATGATAAAGATGATGAAGAATTTAAAGAGAAATAAGTAAAGGTCGAAGAAAAATGAAAAGAAATGGAGAAGAATGAAGAAGGTTTTTCTCCCTCATGGTCGGCTGATAATGAAGATAAAGATAAGATATTTTCTCATCTTTTAACATATTTTATTATCTTAAGATATTGTTTATTTGGTCAACAAGTCAAAGAGCTATTAAGATGTGAAAAAAATGCTCTTTAATCACTTAAAATGGAATTTAAAAGCTCCATCGTCATCTCATCACCCAAAATTTCATAAATGCTCTAATATTTAATCTCATTTATGATCTAAATGTCTAAAATAATCCTAGTGACAAAATTTACCAATTTGCTCTTAATCTTTGTATTTTTTGATTAGGCTAATAACCATCAAATTAACTAAGATTACCTTCTAAAGGCTTCTCGATAATTTAAAATTAATTTAATCCATCTAAAATTCAAATATTCTCATATTGAAATTCTATTGAATTTTCTTAGTATATTGATATACGATAAATTGAAAATTTTCGGTGTTAAAATAATATTATTTTACTTAAATAAATATTAATTAATTTTTGGTTTAAAGTAATTTAACTAAGTTGATCAAATAATAAACAAGATAACACAAATTTAGGGATCTTGATGGTCCCATCTCATTGTTCGCCACGTCTACGGATACAAAAGAGTATGGTTTAAGATAAGCTAAATGAGATTTAAAAGAATAAGATGTCAAAAAATATCTTTTTTATAAAATATTATATTTAATTTTATTATTAAATATTATAATTAATTTTAGAAAATATTTTTATTATATTTTTATAACTATTTATTAATTTGTGTAAATTATAATATCAATATTTAAGAAAAGTATTGCTAGTTAAATCATGACTTTATATATAAGAGATATTGGGTTCAAGCCTTGTTAGAAGTAACTTTACGAATCCACAATTATTGAAATGTAGATTCAGATAATGGATATTCGAGGGGGTCTATTTGCATCCGCTCTAAATCCACAAAATATAATAATTTTAACATTTGAATTTGCTAAATTCGGATAAAATATATGTGTAACACCCCAAACCCAACCTGGACGTTGTGGCCGAATATGGCGATGTCACATGGTAATGTGTTAGAAAACTGTAACTTTGCTTAAAACATTTTCCGTTTAGAAATCCTCATTATCTTTTTTTTAACTCTAAAATCGTGATTCTAATTCAGTCGTTAGTTTTCAAAACATTATACGTTGCGAAAGCTTTTTAAACAGTTTGTGTCCTTGTGGGTATTTTGCTAAAACACATGCATTTCTTTTAAAAACCTGTGGTTTACCTACTTCTAGCAGATATAACAGAAAACAGTATAAAATCTAAATTTTAGATAAAAATCCATAGAGGCCATTATTACAAAAAATACCCCAAAATAAAACTAAAAGTCGTAAATATATCAAATAGAAAAAGGAGGTGTGGCCACCACTGAGTCCTCCGTCGCACCGGTCTGCCTATGTCTGAGGATTACCTGTACATGTTAAACAGAAGGGGTGAGTTTACGTAAACTCAGTGTGTAATCCCCATGCAATCAAACAGACAATAACACATAGTCTCAGTTTGGCCTAAGCCCTTTTCAATCTCAGAATCAGTATCAATTTGGGTCTTAGCCCATTACAGTATAGTAACAGTAACAGATATGCAATCAGAAAATGCTACCCTACCAGCCTCTACATTCCATCTCCGTCAAACCCTACACTCCATGTGGGGATATAATCGACCCACCCATCCCTACACTCCAAGTAGTACCTGGCCATGCACTAACAAGAGTTTGCAAATGAGTGCTAGTAAGTTAGGCTCGAAGCCTTTCAGTACACTTCCTCCAATCAATACCAATCCCCAACCCAATGCAATGCATCATATAGTTATGTCATGCCCAATCATGGTATATCAAATTTATACAATACAGTACAAACAACATGCTCAATATACAGTCATTCAGTTAGGAGTCCAAGTAATCTTACCGACCCTACAGTAGGTTCACAGTAGTTTCGGGCGACTCGTGCAACCTTAGCAATAAATCAGTGAAAATGGGCTCACACGCCTATGTTGTCTGCCTGTGTGGACCCATAGCCCGTGTGGCCCACACAACCCAAATTGGCCTTGGCCGTGTGGATCACACGGCCTGGCCTAGAATCCCACACAGCCCAATTGGTCGAGCTTGTGTCTCAAACACGGCCTTGCTCGGCCGTCACATAGCCTTGTCGTCACAAGATGACCGCGCTCGTCGATCACACAGTACGTGTTGCGTACTTACAACCTTGCATATGACCTACCACATGGGCTACCACACGCCCGTGTGGCATCGACAGAAAGCTTTTTGGCTTTTTATCGAGATGCATTTTCAGTGTTTCGGGAACACACCTGTATTGTTTTCGATGCAAAAGTAACTCCAAGCAATCCCAAACCTAAAATTGATCAATATTTCACTCCATTAATCACTTAGTCATTGAACTAGAACTGAACCCGAATTGAGATACCCATCCTTAAAGTGAAGAAAGCTTACCCCAACACCTCGAATCAGTCGGCTACAAATTAGTACGACAAGAACCACGATCCTCGCAATACGCTGCTGTCAAAACGTAATCACAAATTATGAAGCACAAAACTTACTTGGCGAAACGTGTGAGACTATGTTTTGCAATTATGAAGAATTGGAACGAAGTTGAAAAGAGGAAGGGAAGGAAAAAGGCAGATTGAAGGAAAAAGGGAGGGGATCCAAGAGAAAATTTGGCAAATTAGGGAAAGCAAAACGTCAGAAAGACTAAATTTTGGGGGAGAGAAAAAGAATATTATTTTGATAACCACCCAATTATCATTCTACTCCTAAAATCACTCCCACAATTCCCACTGCATACAACCACTACAGAATTTCGGCTAAACCAAAACACCTCCAATCCACAGAGCAAAAATAGACTCCTTGCTCGTGCAGGGATTTGAACACAAGACCACCAACATATTAACACTCCACTTAACCACCAGACCAGCAGGCCCATTCTGATATATTTTTACAAACAATCAAATAAAAGCCTACTGACCAAGGATAGAGCTTATTCATAAAAATGCCAAATTTACCCAAGTTGTGACTTGAACTTGGGACTTCTCACGCACACCCAGAACACATAATCACTGAAGCAGATAGACATTGCGTGTCAATTTTACAAAAGCTGAAATTAAGAAAATTGGGGTGTTACAATATGCAAATATTCAAATCTATAATATGAATTGCCATACCTAGCTACAAGGGACCTAGGTCTCGAGACATACAAGTATTTTTTGTCTCTTAGTTATTTTTCATGCAAAATTTGATTCTATTGATGCATGGATGTATGAAATGTCTCTATGCATGATTATAAGTTGTGATCCGGTGCATATTAATGTATGATTGATTAATTTTGTCACTTCCGTGACCAATGTAATACTTCGTATTTGAACCGAGCCTCTTGATCAAGTATGGGGTATTACATTTTGTGGTATCAGATCTACATGTTTAGCCAATTTTTGGTATAAACTAAACTTATATGTATAAGATCTAAAGTATATGCCTTAATTTGTTTTAAATGTGTTTTAAATTGTGTGAAACTCTGGTGATGCATTTCCTTATTAACTTTGACCATAAATTGAAAAATGTCTTCTAATTCCGGATGTGCCATGTGTTGAAAAAATTCGATTTAGAAAACAATTATATTGCATAACGGGAAATTATTATTTTTAAAACCCAAGAGGTTGTATTATTTATAGCAATAAGCTCTACTAAATTTGTACATGTTTTTTAGAATAGGCAGTATAAGATGTTTCCTGATTTTCAACAACTTGATCTTTGCTATTCTCGAACCTTAACTTGCTTAGCGTGTAGGCTTTAATTCACGATCTGATGAACACTATGAAAACTTTCTATTGATACACAATAGGAATATCAATAACTCTCAAAGGTTAGAAATTGAAAAACAAACTCTCTCAAAATTAGAATTTATTTGAAAGAATAAATCTCACTGAACTTTTATAGAGAATGAACACTTAATATGGTGTGTGTTTTGCCCATCTAGTGGCCTTTATTTATAGTCAAAATCTCCAGAGTTTTACTTTAACAAGAAAAAGTTGAGTAATAATATTTTAATAGAAAGTATGCAATTTTACTAGGACTAGACAAGGTGGGCAGTGACCCCTAGTAGGACTAGGGTTTGTCACCCATCATGTATTAATTATGCCTCTTATGCTCATTTGTATATTGGACACAATTATATGTCTTATCCGAACCTTTAACCAACTCACATAATTTAACCAACCCAATAACTAATTTTCTATTCCCAATATTATTTATTCAATTAAAATAAATTTAATTAATTTTCTAATTAAATTATTTTCAATCCAATTCTAATTCTGTTAAAGTAATGACGACTTTATCGTATTGGAATATATGAGTAAATAAATTTAATTTTTCATTCAACAGACTTAGATAACTAATTAATTTAATTTCCACTTGAACTTCAATTATTTAATTATAAAAGTCAAATAATAATTCAAAGAAATTAATTTAATCTTTAAGTCGTCTCTTGCTTATAGAAAGAAAACACATTCACTGCGGATAGTGATATATGCGATTTATTTCTCTAAATTTTTGTTTCCATTTATTCATCCCATTGATTCCAATGTAAACAATCAAGGTTATACATAGCTAGTAGATAGACAGATTGAACATATATGATTATGACTCAAATAATTTGTAACTAAGTTTTGACTCTTCGTTTGTTAATTGCAACATTATCTAGTCATAGAATCATTTCACTAAAGTACCATGATTGCGTTCTCCCCATTATATAACATTATGAAAGCTACTTATCAATTGCTTGTCCAATAACCTTGTTATATGTATGTTACACTCATAGGATACTCTTAATTTCTTTAGGTTGAATTCGTTCACCCAATATGATCTTATTTTATCTTATGGTAACTATTACATCTTCTTTCATGAAAAAGTCAAACTACTAACACATTATAATTAAATCATTTCTCCTAGAAAAAAGAACTTTTGACACGTTACTTTTCTATCTATCATGTAATACCAATAAGAGGATATCATGTACCCTTTTATTAGGTGAGTGCCACTATTGTAAGTGAAGCTATGTTATGCAGAAGTCGCATACCCAATATACTAGCTTTTGGATCTATTACTAATTAAACCCAGGCTGTCACATCCCAAAAATTGGGGGTTAGTAGAATCTGTTTTGTGAACCGAGAGAGAGAGGTCACACCCCAATTTTTGATATTATAGTGTTTTTAGGAAAAAATGAGTTACTAGTATGTTGGATAAGTGTTGCTGAAATTGTCCTTGAAACCCAAGTTCAAATTCCTTCATTTGCACCATTTTTATTATGTTGCAAATTTTGATTCAAACCTGTAACATCTCAAATTTTTGGTTTAAAGTTGGTGAAATTATTTCAATAATAAGTAATTGGCCTAGTGGCTAAGAGGACACAAGGAGACAATGCAATTCGCTTAGAAACCCGAGTTTGATTCCCTTCCCTGGCAAAATAGCTTAATTTGTCTAATTTTTCCCCTTCCTCCCTATATTTGTGACGCCCATGCCTTTTAAACTAGGTATTAATATCAATTTTTCACTTATTTTTCAGCCTAAAGTCAAATTTTCTCCTCTCCTAGCCGTTATCCTCTACTCTCTTTTTTTCTCTCTCAAAGTTTCTTCCTTTCTCTGGGATTTCATCATAGTTGTGCCATCCCATTGCTAGAGTTTTTTTTTTCCAACCACCATATTGAACATATAAGCCTCCTAAACCACCCTTATTTTCTTCCTATTGGTGCTAGTAAGTCATTTTTTCTTTGTTATTGTGCTTTGTGTGCAGATTTTTTACTTCTATTTTTATAGATAATAAATCATCACTCTAACCCCTAAAAGTTTTCTTTTTGGTTTTCCAAAGATCCCTCTTTGTGCCAGATCAAATCTGCCTTTTTGTTCGCCTCAAGTGGTGTTGCCACCCCCTTAGAACACCATTGTTTTGGGACTATTGTTTCTCTTCAGTTGCTTCCCCTACTATCACAAGTTATTTAATTTTTTTTCCTCTATTTGGATTTTATTTAGTCATTCCTAATTGATTAATTAACTACGATATTCATCTGACAACTCAGATATGGGTAATAGGTAGTGCAAAGTGAAAACTTGTGCGAGATCTTGCACTATTTTGCTTTGTTAATAATTTCTACTTTGGTCGATTGCTTTATAGTCTGAATGGGTGTATTTGGTTACTGATTTTTTTGGGATTAATTATGTTTAGGTTTTGAATTACAGATCAGCAATGACTATAGATCTCGTTTGCGCATATGTTTCGCATCAAATCAGTGTAAGTAACCTAGTCAATTTGGATTTAAAATTATTATGGAAATGCTGATTTGATTGAAACTTTAAGAGGGTGTTTTATTTTTGATTTGGCATCGTTTTAACTTGATAAATATTGTATTTTTAATTTTGGATCAGTTTAAGTCTAAAGGAGGAATCGCGGGTTTCGCAAGTAGTGCTACAGTTGTGTGAAAATAAGGTGTGGGTTCTAACCTATAAAGTTTAAATGTTAAATAATATTTTTAATACTTAAAAAGATGATTAAGAATACTGGTCAGGCTTAGTTTAATGGCTAAGTAAATGCGTTTAAGGTGGCCGAATCAGGTACATTTTGAGCCCTAGCTAAATGGCATGCTTGCAATGATGCATGAGTGATTGAATGTTTGAATGTCCGGTATTAGCATGAATTAATATGAATAGTTTTGTGATATAATGTATGTTGGTTGTATGAGTAGCATTTATTAAAATGAAAATGAAATGTATGTTTGGGTAAAATGCTGTGAAATATACGGAATGAAATATTGCTACACATGCACTGGAAAATTACTTATGAATGATAATGAAACCATGAAATGTTGGAATGTCACCGTATTGATGGTGAAACTGAATGATTGACAATTGTTATTACTGAGTGAAAGTGAATGCTATTATGAGAGAATGTAAAACATGCTATTAAAATGGGAGTGTAATGGAAACATGATTTTGATTGAAATTTGTATGACATATCGCATGTGCATGGGGTGGGATTATGCGGATGTTGGAGGAGTTTCGTGAATGGTGGCATATTAAGTCTGCATATATGTTTTCAGTGCACTACACTGAGAGTAATGAGAAGAATGACGATTATATCTCATTTATTTTGAATGGCAATATATCCGCATTACGTATAATGGTGGTTTAACCATATCAAACTCAGCTCGCAATGTATGGAGTTTGGCAGACAAGTTCTTGGGAACTCATGGTGTGTAGTGAATAGTTGGGTTAGGATTTCATTACGCATTATGTTATGTCCATGGAACTTTTGAATGGTAATGTTTATGCTATGTTTGTGCTACAATGTTATTAATGGTGAATGATATTTGAATTTGTATGCATACTCATCTCATTGATTGGATTTAGATACTTATTCTGAAATCGAAAAATGCATGTTACTCGACTTAGATTAAAGTCATCGTATTTTTTTACTGTAAAATCCGTACTTGAATTTTTGAAAAGTAAATTATAAGTCAAATATGTTTCCAAAATTAATGAGACTTTTTTTTTTAATTTGATCTTAATTTAAACTCGGTAACATTAATGTTTTTATAAAATAAAAGCCATTACAGTTTTCTGAAAATAAGCAAACACTTTAAAAATAAATTTTTGAAGGTTTGACTGTTTCTACTTGGCCATTTCGGTGGTCAATGTGACCTCCAGAATCAGGTCGTAACGTCTAGGTCGGATTTGGGGTGTTACATAGGCTTTCAATACATGAAAATATACGAGTCACACAAATAGTCCATCACTTACTCAGGATTGAGGTAAGCCACACTATGAATGTAACAAGTGATTAAATCTATAAACAGGTCTAAGATTTATTCTACTTGGGTCTTGTCTGATGAATTATCAATCTAGATAATCACACCTATGTCTCTATCTTCTCGGAGTCATCCACTCCGATACCTAGGATAAGGTATCTCCTACTTGGACTTGATAGATAATATAATAGACTTTTAATCAATTTTCTCAATTTTGATCAAAATATGGACCATTTAGATTACCTACTGATATACATTGTCTTCTTGGATATGATCCGACCACATATTAGTTAAACATTAGGTAATCAGTGAGTTAATATTTTCTAGTGCATTTTTCTTTGTATGCAAAAATAGTTGAGGAAAAATATAAACAATAATAATGTGAATGATGAAATTTTATTAAACCAATTTGATTGAAAAATTACAATTACATAATGAAAAACTACACTAAGGGTACTAGATCCCAATAGCTTCCCACTTGCCCTAGTGAAGTACATGAGTCATATTTTGTATATCCATACCCTCCACATATTTCTCAAAACTCCTAGCCACCAGAGTCTAGGTTGTAACATCCTAAAATTTATAATTTTATGTGTTGCATTATTTCTTGCATTAAGCTAGTTAAGAATATTAATTGTGTACGTTTAGGGGTTATGAGAAGGCTCGGGGGTTTGTTTGGGCCTTCATAAAAATTTTGTGTTTTAGCCTATTAATGAGAGATAGTAAGTGGCATCAAGGCTTATGGAAATAGGTGAGTAATTTGCTAGCATATATGAGCTTATGGTAAAGGGGAAATGGCGCCACATGAAAGTCTTTGAGGGAAGAGGTTCGAATCCCACTTGGTACAAATATTTTGACTATTTTTTTTGTGTTCTTTCCCTAAGTGTTAGCCAAGGTAGTATTTAAGGCAAGGGTGGACTTTTTAATTATGGTATGATGGCTAAAGAAACAAGGAAAGGGTGAAGGTAAGGAAAGGAATCAAATGAAAAAGGCAAGATAAGGGGACATGTGGCCTTTTTCATGGGAAATGTTTTGGAAAGTCTTGTTGGCCAAAATTTTTTGAACTTATTGGCATGTTATTCACGGTTTTGTTAGGGGGAGGGGATAGCCAAATTTCTCTTTTCATTTTAGACTATTTTGTTAGTTTTTGGTGCATGAGGGGTACACTTTTTACTCTTTGACCATTTGTGTTTTCTTTTCAATCCATCTCCCTTTTTGCTTTGACCAAAACCTCCTAGCACATTTGTGCACTATTTTTCTTTTGTTTGGCCAAAACACTCACCTTTGCTCATCTCCCCTTTGATAGCCGAAACTACCCAAAACACTTTTCTCCATCCATTCTTTTTCTTTTGACCATTTCACAAATCTTTTTCCTTCTTCTTCTTTAATCGACATCACTTGGGATCATATTTTCTTGTTTGATTTTCTATATAGCCGAACCCAATATCATCCTATTTCTTCACCATTTCGTTCCCTATTGTATAGGAAAATCTCTTCTTAATCGAATCGATAAGTGACCTTATATCTCTCTCTCTTTTTTCATTTCATTTCCTTTTTCTTTCTAACCGAATATGAATGTTCATCGTTATTCGGTTAGTTTACTTTGTTTCTTATCAAAACATCACTCTCCTCATCACTCTCATGTTGTGATTAATACTTTATTCGTAGTGTTCTAAGTGAGTGGTCGTGTATCTTCCTAGCCTTAAGACAAACGATGGAAATCAGATTCAATCTCGACAAGATAAAGAGTTCTTTATGGATTATTTGATATCGTTCTATATTGATTGGTTGTTAACGGAATAGTGGTTGGACTAATCGATTGCATATTTTTTTGGGGGACTAAAACGCTCGATCTATCTACTCGTTGTTTTTACAGAAATAGTGGTAAGTCGACCCTTTTTCTTTAGTAAATCATTTCATATAAGAGTATTATAGTTTTGACTAAGATTTTATTCAATGGAGGCAAGCGATACCAAATCGAAAGGGAAAGTGAGTGGTGAACACAAAAGGAGCGGATTTACGATTCCCACTCCTAAGTTTAAGCGAAGGGCGGTATTGGCGATTCGGGATTTTCCACCGGGTTGTGGACCATCATCCGGGAAGAATCGACAAATTGTGGTCGTTCACGATTCTAAGGGTAAACACTCTAGATCGTTATTTTAGAGTTTGATTAATAAAATCATGTATGTCGATTAATCGAGTGATATGATATTTTAGGTGTCGACGATCAAGAAGGACTAGTACTTATCGTAATCAAGTGTGTAATCTCACACCATTTTTCGTGGGTTTAAGATTGATATCATATTGGAAATAAGTCACTATGGTCAAAATAGTAAAATGGTGTAAACCGGGGAAAATTGGCCTAAGTTCACTATTTCGATAAAATTAACAAAATCAACATTTACACTGTGAAAACTACAAAAATGCCCCTAAAGGGTCAAATTATGAAAATGCCCCAAATGGACCGATTTGATATATTGCCAAAATGGGCCAATTTTATATATTGCTTTAATGGGCCGATTTGATATATTACCTTAATGGGCTGATTTGCAAACGTTACAATGGGCCAAAATGAATCTCTGAATTATTTATTGTCATTTATATTTGTAAATATCATGATTTGGTATGTATGATGTATTTACATGATTTTGCATGGGATGGGAAAATATGATGAAGAGAAGGTCCGGTGGCACTGCCACAAAAAAAAAAATGTTTGCTAAGATGATTCACTATGATTCTGGCCAAATCAAAATATGTTATAAATGGCAAAATGCCTGTGATTAGTGTGTTTGGCGGGTGGGTTGACTTGATCCCCATAGGTGTGATGGGATGGTACGGGTGGTGTGTAGCGGATGGATTACTAGGATGGGTTGGGTTACATACATTGTTTATTTTTATGTAAATGTATATGTTCTGTTTTGTAAATGGGCTTCGGCCCAAGATTATGTTTTTTTGGCTCGGGCCCAAGTTTTTGCTAAATAGGTTCAGGCCCAGTGACCGACGGTAAGGGGATTATACACTGAGTTCCCAAACCCGGCCTAAACGTTACGACCGGATCTCGCATGTCACATGAAAGGAATGTCTAAATACTGTGTGTTCATTAAAAAAAAGTTCATGTTCGTTATATTTGTTGTGAAAAGTCAAGTTTAGGTAATTTTGAATAAGAAACGATTTATTAATATTTTGGAAAATGGTTATTAAGGGTTTAGGAAATTCCATAGTGAACATTTAATAATAAGCAAGAACAAATTGAAAGTCAAACCAAGTAAAATACCCAAGGCCTTATTACATAACAAAACCCAAATGAAAATAAGTCCAAATAAAAGAAACAAATTTACGAGTAAACATATGTATCGCCTCTACGAGTCCACCTCAGCTTCCAAATCCGCGATCTAATGATTACCGCAAAATTTAACTAAGGGTGAGTCATCGAGACTCGTGTGTAAATCCCCATCCAACGGTGTTAAACCTTACACAATTTCATATGAAAATATGCATGTCATGCAACCCAAAACCTAACCATCCAAAACTCCCGATCCTACCCTGTGTGGTACCAAACCACCGGTGGTGCTAAACCACCGGTGACCCAAAGTCAACGAATAATCCATATGTGGGCCAACCTAACGTTGTGATACCAAATCATGGCGATAATCCGTTTATCAAATGTGGGGCCAACCCACTATGGTGCGGCCACTAGGACGAGTCGCTATGAGGTGCCAAACCTCTGGTGGCCCAAAGTCACGAATATCAACTGTGGTACCAAACCACTGGTGGTGCCAAACCACTGGTGACCCAAAGTCACAAATATCACATCTCCCCCCTCCTCTCATCATACCCATGCAATATGACATAATAATTTGTGTATGCAGTATGTCATGCATGCTAGACATATATCAAATATAAGTATAACATGAATTACCATCATAATCAGATAGACATAAAACAACATAATCATGCTAATCAACCTCTAAGGGTATAATCGTAATTTTACCTACCAAGGGTATTTTCGTAATTTACCCACCAAGGGTATTTTTGTAATTTACCCACCAAGGGTATTCTCGTAATTTACCCACTAAGGCTATTTTCGTAATTTACCCACCAAGGGTATTTTCGTAATTTACCCACTAAGGGTATTTTCGTAATTTACCCACCGAGGGTATTTTCGTAATTTCGCACTTGCAATGGCCCTCCCCAAGGTCTAATGTTATCCTGAGCGACTCGGCTACCATATCCGGTCGTCACTAGACTATTGGGCCTAAAACCCGATTTCGACCCATTCAGACCCACACGCTCGTGTGGCCCACCTAACACAAATCTAGCCACGTATATAGGTTCCACCTAGTCTAGTTCACTATATACTATATCATCATACAATTTATTCTAATTTGGCCCACGAGCCCATTAGGCCCACTTCAGCCCATTACGGCCCAAACAGCCCTAACCCACAAGAATACTGGCCTCAACTATCGCGTCAAAGCCGCACACGTGTGCTCGCACGCTCGTGGGGCTACTAATGCCGTGACCGAAACTTTGGCATTTGCCAATCCACAACTAGAGTAGAGAGAGTTACACACCTGATAGGAGTCTGAAACTGCTAAATCGCGCTCCAAGCACTCGTACATCCAACGCCAACCAGGTATGTTAACTCTCCTCCTGGAATGCTCTTTATATAGCTATCTCTTCACCTTCCTTCTTTGTATCTTTTCGATGTGGGATCCCTCCGTCAGTAGAGTTTAAATTCAACTGAAACTCTTACCGTCCAATCCGAAAAATAAATACTCCCTTGCTTCTCACGAGATTCAACTCGTGCTCCCTTTATAACATAATCCACGCCGCTAGCCACTTTACCACCTAGCTCATTGTGTCTTAAACCATGCAACTAAATATAATCCTATGGCCAAGGTCTAAATTCATTTAATAAAATAATCTAAAAGGAATGCAAACGCTACAACTAGAACCTTGGACCTCCTTCCTTCCTTGTGGCGTCATTCCCTTGTCCTTAAGTAGCGTCACTTTGCCACTACACCACACACTCCACTTGTGTCACTTTCCTCCACATTTTATTCTTAAGGCCTACCTGCCAACTTCTAGGGTTTTTTTTCACCTAAAACCAAAATTTTCCCAAAGCTTATATTTGATCCCGGGACTTCATAGAAGCCCCCTAACCTTCCAAAATCACTTATCTAAAAGGTCCAATGTGCACTTAAGCCGATCTCCTATTCTTCAAAAAAAAATTTTAAACGCTACTACGCCTAAGGCCCATTGGGCTCAATTCTCCTTGGCCCAATTTTAGGATGTTACAAATCTACCCTCCTTAAAGAAATTTCGTCCTCAAAATTTCCAACTACTAACAGTCACACATCCTAACAGTAACACCCCAAACCCTGGTCAATACGCTACCACCAAACTGTATGTCACTAAGGAAAATAATTTTGAAAGAATCGAATTAACAATTAAATTTTGTGAAAACTCTTTGTAATTCTTTATTTGTCGAAAATAAGTTAAAATTGAAATTTACTTGAAATTACATAAAACTTTAAAACTTAGTTGATAAGTCATATGATAGAAAACATTTATATCTTTTAAGAAAATTCAAATATCATTTTGGAAAATCCGTTTGTAATTGAGTATAGAAACTTGAATTTTGGAAATCACTTAACTGTTGAAAACATTTAACTTGTAATTTTACTATTGAACTATTCATGTTACCCGATGGTAAGATTTTTAAAACCATTGAAGTTTTTAGTTTAGAAAACTTTGGGCTCAATTATTAAATTAACCAAGTAATTTAAAAGCCATATTTTAAACATATTCAAAACATAAAATAATCCAAAACATAATTAAATGTGCCTTATTACAAATCCATAAAATATGAAAACCAAATTAAAATAAAGTACCCAATTGGAAATTCATGTAAAACCAAATTTTATTGTATGGCCTCCTCGAGTTCATCGGCTCCTCATCCTCAAACTCACTTAATCACCGAAAAGATAAGGGAGAAGGTGAGTCACCAAGACTCGTGCATATTCCCTCTCCCGGTAAATACCACATACTTACACAAATTATAACAAAGCAACATATATGTATAATGCACCCAACCTAGCCATCCATAACTCCTTTTCTACCTGTGTGGTACCAAACCACCGGTGGTGCTAAACCACCGGTGACCGAAGTCACGATATAAATGTGATACCAAATCACCGGTGACCAAAGTCACGAATAATCCATCTGTGGGGCCAACCCACGTGTGATACCAAATCACCGGGCGATTTATCCCATATCTCAAAAGTGGGGCCAACCCACGGTGGTGTTAACCATGTGGACGAGTCGCTATGAGGTGCCAAACCTCCGTGTCCGAAGACACGAATGTGATACCAAATCACCGGTGGTGCCAAACCACGGTGGTGCCAAACCACCGTGATCAAGTCACGAATCATCAAGTTGTGGGGCCAACCCACGGTGATACCAAATCATCGGCGACGATCCCATATCTCAAAAGTGGGGCCAACCCACTGTGGTATTAACCATGGGACGAGTCGCTATGAGGTGCCAAACCTCCGTGTCCAAGACACGAATGTGATACTAAATCACCGTGACCAAGTCACGATATCAATCTTCCCTCCTCTCATCATACCTGCGTGTAATATGACATAATCATTCGTATGCAGATGTCATGTATGCTAGATATATATCAAATATAAGTATAACATGAATTACCATCATAATCGATAGACATAAAACAACATAATCATGCTAATCAACCTCTAAGGGTATAACCATAATTTTACCTACCAAGGGTATTTTCGTAATTTATCCACTAAGGTATTTTCGTAATTTACCCACCAAGGGTATTTTCAGAATTTACCCACCAAAGGTATTTTCAGAATTTACCAACCAAGGGTATTTTGTAATTTACCTACCTAGGGTATTTTGTAATTTACCCACCAAGGGTATTTTCAGTAATTTACCCACCAAGGGTATTTTGTAATTTACCAACCAAGGGTATTTTGTAATTTACCCACCAAGGGTATTTTGTAATTTACCCACCAAGGGTATTTTCGTAATTTTGTACCGAATGGCCTTTCTAAAGGTGCAGGTCGCCTTGAGCGACTCAACTACCATTTTCTGCCTTTACCGGACCGTTGGGCCTAAAACCCACTTTGGCTTTATCTGCCCACACGCCGTGTGGCCCACCTAACACAAATCTATCCACATATATAAGTTCCACCTAGTCTAGTTCACTATATACTATATCATCATACAATTTATTCCAATTGGGCTTCACGGGCCCATTGGGCCCACTTCTACCATCGCACCAAGCATTCCAACCCACAAGAATACTCACGATGGCCTCAACTATCGTTGAAGCCCCACACGCAAGGCCGCACGCTCGTGTGGCTACTATTGCCGTGGATCAGCACTTCGGCATTTGCCGCCTACAACTAGAGTAGAGAGAGTTACACACCGATAGGACTGGTGCTAAATCACTGTTGCGACCACTCCTCGTGCTCAACGCCCACCAAGGTATGTTAACCCTTCTCCGGCATGCTCTTTTATAGTTAGCTCTTCACCTTCATTCCTTGTATCTTTCCGATGTGGGATCCTTCACAAGAGAGTTTAAATTCAACCAAACTCTTACCATCACTCCATAAAATAAATACTCCTCGCTTTCATGAGATTCAACCTGACTCTCCTCAGTAGCACAATCCACGCCGCTAGCCACTTTACCAACTAGCTCCTTGTGCCTCAAACCATGCGCAATTAAATATAACCCTATGGCCAAGGTCTAAATTCATTTAATAAAATAATCAAAAGGAATGCAAACGCTACAACTAGAACCTTGACCTCCTTCCTTCCTTGTGGCGCCATTCCCCGTCCTAAGTTACATCACTTTGCCACTACACCACACACTCCACTTGTGTCATTTTCCTCCACATTTTATTCTTAAGGCCTACCCGCCAACTTCCAAGGGTTTTTTTTCACCTAAAACCAAAATTTTTCCAAAGCTAATATTTGATCCCGGACTTCATGAAGCCCCTAACCTTCCAAAATCACTTATCTAAAAGGTCCAACTTGCACTTAAGCCGATCTCCTATTCTCCAAAAAATTTTAAACGCTTACTACGCCTAAGGCCCATTGGGCTCAATCCTACTAGGCCTAATTTCAGGATGTTACAAATCTATTCTTCCTTAAAGAAATTTCGTCCTCGAAATTTCCAACTAACTAACAAATACACGCCCTAACCTACCACACTACGCTCACGCAAGCACTGATCTAATAACACTAATAAACCAAATCAAACTTCTTTCTCATAACTAGATAACTAAACACAAAAGCAAATCGATATTTATACATACAATTTCTATATCCAAACCAGACACACAAAATAAATACCAAAAATACAGGTCATAACATTGTCTTAACAAACATAAAATAAGGAACTTACTGATTTGGATACCGAGACTCAAGGTGCCATACTTCCAAACAACATGTATTTTCAATCAAACTTTTTGAACCCCATAACCCACAAATGAAGTTTTTGAAACCTAGGCTCGATACCAATTTGTAACACCCCAAACCCATCAATACGCCTACGACCAAACTGGTATGTCACTAAGGAAAATAATTTTGAAAGAATCAATTAACAATTAAATTTTGTGAAAAACTCTTTGTAATTTTTTATTTGTCGAAAATAAGTTAAAATTGAAATTTACTTCAAATTACATAAAACTTTAAAACTTAGTTGATAAGTCATATGATAGAAAACATTTATATCTTTTAAGAAAATTCAAATATCATTTTGGAAAATCCGTTTGTAATTGAGTATAGAAACTTGAATTTTGGAAATCACTTAACTGTTGAAAACATTTAACTTGTAATTTTACTATTGAACTATTCATGTTACCCGATGGTAAGATTTTTAAAACCATTATGAAGTTTTTAGTTTAGAAAACTTTGGGCTCAATTATTAAATTAACCAAGTAATTTAAAAGCCATATTTTAAACATATTCAAAACATAAACATAATCCAAAACATAATTAAACAGCCTTATTACAAATCCATAAAAATATGAAAACCAAATTAAAATAAAGTACCCAATTGGAAATTCATGTAAACCAAATTTTATTGCATGGCCTCCTCGAGTTCATCCGGCTCCTCATCCTCAAACTCACGAATCACTGAAAAGATAAGGAGAAGGTGAGTCACCAAGACTCAAGCATATTCCTCTCCGTAAATACCGATACTTACACAAATTATAACAAAGCAACATATATGTATAATGCACCCAACCTAGCCATCCATAACTCCTTTTCTACCCGTGTGGTACCAAACCACCGGTGGTGCCAAACCACCGTGACCGAAGTCACGATATAAATGTGATACTAAATCACCGTGACCAAAGTCACGAATAATCCATCTGGGGCCAACCCACGTGTGATACCAAATCACCGGGCGACGATCCCATATCTCAAAAGTGGGGCCAACCCACGGTGGTGTTAACCTGTGGACGAGTCGCTATGAGGTGCTAAACCTCCGTGTCCAAGACACGAATGTGATACCAAATCACCGGTGGTGCTAAACCACCGGTGGTGCTAAACCACCGTGACCAAGTCACGAATCATCAAGTTGTGGGGCCAACCCACGGTGATACCAAATCACCGCGACGATCCCATATCTCAAAAGTGGGGCCAACCCACTATGGTATTAACCACGTGGACGAGTCGCTATGAGGTGCTAAACCTCCGTGTCCAAGACACGAATGTGATACTAAATCACCGGTGACCAAGTCACGATATCAATCTTCCCCTCCTCTCATCATACCCGTGCAATATGACATAATCATTCGTGTATGCAGATGTCATGTATGCTAGACATATATCAAATATAAGTATAACATGAATTACCATCATAATCGATAGACATAAAACAACATAATCATGCTAATCAACCTCTAAGGGTATAACCATAATTTTACCTACCAAGGTATTTTCGTAATTTATCCACCAAGGGTATTTTCGTAATTTACCCACCAAGGGTATTTTTAATTTACCCACCAAAGGTATTTTCGTAATTTACCAACCAAGGGTATTTTGTAATTTACCCACCAAGGGTATTTTCGTAATTTACCCACCAAGGGTATTTTCGTAATTTTGTACCGAATGGCCTTTCTAAAGGTGCAAAGGTCGCTTGAGCGACTCAACTACCATTTCGGCCTTTATCGACTGTTGGGCCTAAAACCCAATTTCGGCTCATTCAGCCCACACGCCGTGTGGCCCACCTAACACAAATCTATCCACGATATAAGTTCCACCTAGTCTAGTTCACTATATACTATATCATCATACAATTTATTCCAATTGGGCTCTACAGCCCATTGGGCCCACTTCGACCCATCGCACCTCAAGCAATTTCAACCCACAAGAATACTACGATGGCCTCAACTATCGCGTTGAAGCCCCACACGCAAGGCCGCCGACGCCTGCAGGGTTACTATTGCCGTGGACTCCAGACTTCCCGGCATTTGCCGCCTACAACTAGAGAGAGAGTTACACACCGATAGGACTCGGTGCTAAATCGCTAAGCCAGCGACCACCTCGTGCCCAACGCCCACCAAGGTATGTTAACCCTTCTCCGGCATGCTCTTTATATAGTTAGCTCTTCACCTTCATTCCTTGTATCTTTCCGATGTGGGATCCTTCACAAGAGAGTTTAAATTCAATCAAACTCTTACCGTCCACTCCAAAATAAATACTCCCTTGCTTCTCATGAGATTCAACCTGACTCTCCTCAGAAAGCACAATCCACGCCGCTAGCCACTTTACCAACTAGCTCCTTGTGCCTCAAACCATGCAATTAAATATAACCCTATGGCCAAGGTCTAAATTCATTTAATAAAATAATCAAAAGGAATGCAAACGCTACAACTAGAACCTTGGACCTCCTTCCTTCCTTGTATGCCATTCCTCTGCCCTAAGTTACATCACTTTGCCACTACACCACACACTCCACTTGTGTCATTTTCCTCCACATTTTATTCTTAAGGCCTACCCGCCAACCTCCAAGGGTTTTTTTCACCTAAAACCAAAATTTTCCCAAAGCTAATATTTGATCCCTGAACTTCATGAAGCCCCTAACCTTCCAAAATCACTTATCTAAAAGGTCCAACTTGCACTTAAGCCGATCTCCTATTCTCCAAAAAATTTTAAACGCTACTACGCCTAAGGCCCATTGGGCTCAATCCTACTAGGCCTAATTTCAGGATGTTACACTAACCCACCACATCACGCCTTGTCAAGACTCGATCTTAATAAAACTAATATACTTTCTAACTAAATATTGGAACCCCTTGACATAACTAACTATCTTCCACCGAAGCAAACAGATATTTTTCATACATACAATTCCTATATCACATCCACACATCGCAGAATAAATACAATCATTCAAAGATATAATGTAATATAGTAAAAGGAAACTTACGAATTTGGTGCCGAGACTCTAAAAGCTATATTTACGTAAAAGAGATATATATATTTTCTAAACCATCCTTTGAAAACATTTTGAACCCAAACCCACAATGAAGTTTTGAACCTTGGCTCGATACTAAAATTGTAACACCCCAAACCCGGCCTAAACGTTACGACTGGATCTGGCATGCCACATGAAAGGAATGTCTAAATACTGTGTGTTCATTAAAAAAAGTTCATGTTCATTATATTTGTTGTGAAAAGTCAAGTTTAGGTAATTTTGAATAAGAAACGATTTATTAATATTTTGGAAAATGGTTATTAGGGTTTAGGAAATTCCATAGTGAACATTTAATAATAAGCAAGAACTAAATTGAAAGTCAAACCAAGTAAAATACCCAAGGCCTTATTACATAACAAAACCCAAATGAAAATAAGTCCAAATAAAAGAAACGAATTTATTTAGTAAACATATGTATGGCCTCCACGAGTCCACCTCAGCTCCCAAATCCGCGATCTAATGATTACCTGCAAGATTTAACTAAGGGGTGAGTCATCGAGACTCAGTGTGTAAATCCCTCATCCAACGGGTGTTAAACCCTTACACAATTTCATATGAAAATATGCATGTCATGCAACCCAAAACCTAACCATCCAAAACTCCCGATCCTACCCTGTGGTACCAAACCACCGGTGGTGCTAAACCACAGTGACCAAAGTCACCGATATCAATAATAATGTGGTGCCAAACCACCTGGTGACCCAAAGTCACGAATAATCCATATGTGGGGCCAACCCACGCCGGATACCAAATCACCGCGACAATCCCGTTTATCAAATGTGGGGCCAACCCACTGTCGGAAAGCGGCCAACACCGACGAGTCGCTATGAGGTACTAAACCTCCGTGACCCAAAGTCACGAATATCAACGTGGTACCAAACCACCGGTGGTGCTAAACCACCGTGACCCAAAGTCACAAATATCACATCTTCCCTCCTCTCATCATCCCATGCAATATGACATAATAATTCGTGTATGCAGATGTCATGTATGCTAGACATATATCAAATATAAGTATAACATGAATTACCATCATAATCAGATACACATAAAATAACATAATCATGCTAATCAACCTCTAAGGGTATAACTGTAATTTTACCTACCAAGGGTATTTTCGTAATTTACCCACCAAGGGTATTTTTGTAATTTACCCACCAAGGGTATTCTCGTGATTTACCCACCAAGGGTATTTTCATAATTTACCTACCAAGGGTATTTTCGTAATTTACCCACCAAGGGTATTTTTGTAATTTACCCACTAAGGGTATTTTTGTAATTTCACACCTGCAATGGCCTTCCCCAAGGTCTAATGTTACCCTGAGCGTCTCGACTACCATATCCGGTCGTCACTAGACTATTGAGCCTAAAACTCGATTTTGGCCCATTCAGGCCCACACGCTCGTGTGGCCCACCTAACACAAATCTAGCCACGTATATAGGTTCCACCTAGTCTAGTTCGCTATATACTATATCATCATACAATTTATTCTAATTGGGCCCACGGGCCCACTTCAAACCATCGCGCCCAAGCAAATTTCAACCCACAAGAATATGGCCTCAACTATCACGCCGGTCAAGACATCGCGCGCCGCACTCGTGTGGCTACTAATGCCGTGACCGACACTTCGGCATTTGCCGCTCTACAACTAGAGTAGAGAGAGTTACACACCTGATAGGAGTCTGAAGCTGCTAACTCGAGCTCCGAGCACTCGTACGTCCAACGACAACCAGGTATGTTAACTCTCCTCCTGGGATGCTCTTTATATAGCTAGCTCTTCACCTTCCTTCTTTGTATCTTTCCGATGTGGGATCCCTCCGTTAGTAGAGTTTAAATTCAACTGAAACTCTTACCGTCCAATCCGCAAAATAAATACTCCCTTGCTTCTCACGAGATTCAACTCAGCTCCTTATAACATAATCCACATCGCTAGCCACTTTACCAACTAGCTCCTTGTGTCTTAAACCATGCGCAACTAAATATAATCCTATGGCCAAGGTCTAAATTCATTTAATAAAATAATCTAAAAGGAATGCAAATGCTACAACTAGAACCTTGGACCTCCTTCCTTCCTTGTGGCGTCATTCCTTGTCCTTAAGTGGCGCCACTTTGCCACTACACCACACACTCCACTTGTGTCACTTTCCTCTACATTTTATTCTTAAGGCCACCGCCAACTTCCAGGGTTTTTTTCACCTAAAACCAAAATTTCCCCAAAGCTAATATTTGATCCTGGGACTTCATAGAAGCCCCCTAACCTTCCAAAATCACTTATCTAAAAGGTCCAACTTGCATTTAAGCCGATCTCCTATTCTGTAAAAAAATTTTAAACGCTACTACGCCTAAGGCCCATCTCAATTCTCCTAGGCCCAATTTTAGGATGTTACAAACTCACCCTATTTTCTTAACCCTTGCAGGTAATGCTCAATGATGTGGACTTGGGCCATGGATGACTCGGTGGAGGCTATACTTCAGAAACGGTTTTATTTAGACTTGAGATTTCTTTTTCGTTCACTTTATTACTTTACTATTTTGGGTTAAATGTTGTTATAAGGCCTCTGGTTTATTTTTATTTTGCTTTATGTTTGACGTATTTATATTCTATTCAAATTACTTAAAATGGGATATTTTTCTAAAAACTTAAATAAAGATTTTCCAAAATGGATACACAAATGGATTTTTGATAAACTTATATAAATATTTATAACCCAAAAATTTTCTCTCAAATTTTCATCAATATTTTTCAAAAGTCTCGGTTTGTTAAATCTTTAGTTCAAATTTATCGATTTATCAATCAATCTTGAAATTAGTAATATTTTGATCAAATATTTTAAATTTAAATTTCTTTTCTTGATTATAATAAAATAATACTTATTTTTGTACGAATAAAAAAGGATTTAACACGCTTTTCTCATGTGACATGCCAGATCCGGTCATAACACATGGGCCGGGTTTGAGGTGTTACATTTTATGGTATCAGAGATCTGTTTCAAAACTCGACTGTAGTTTGGGTTCAAAAACATTTTCCAAAGCTGTTCGAATTTTAAATTAAAAATGCATGTTTTAAAGGACGTCTAGCACCACTGTATCCGACACCAAGCCAAGTAAGTATATGTTATCATTGTATGATTATGATTATTGTGATATAACCTGAGGAATACTCTAGAAATTTTAGTTTTAGGTATTGAAACTATAGAGATTGAGACTATAGGATGCGTTTGCGAAAACAACTTTACTTCTTATACTTCATAAAATATTGTTTAATAAATATCGAATAAAATACTGATCCATAAGACTTGTAATCAAATTAAAACAACTTAGTCAATATGGGAGCAAAAGGGTGTGGACGCGGTAGACGTGGTCGTGGTAGAGTCCGAGGCACTAGAGTTGTGTCTGAGGTGTTGGGGCATATGCCTGAAATGGACGCACTTACGTCACCTGTGACTAAAGATAGGTCACATGATCGTATGAGAGAGGACGACGCTGTATCTCAAGCAATGTTGCGAATCATGGAAAGGGTTGCTGGGGCAAGAACTGGGATAGCAGCACGTGGGTCAATTTCAGAGCGAGTCAGATCAAATGGTGCTGAGGTTTTTAGGGGTATCTCGGGTGTGGCCCCAAATGTAGGGGAGTACTGGCTTGAGGCTATGGAGCGAATCATGGATGATCTGGATTGTACCGCCGAGAAAAAATTGAAAGAAGCTATGTCATTGCTGAGAGACGAGGCGTATCAATGGTGGCTCACTATTTGGGAAGGCACACAGGCCGATCGTATTACCTGGGATTTCTTTAAGACGGCATTCTAGGGAAAGTATGACGGGGCTAGCTATGTAGATGCCTGAAGGAAGGAATTCCTAAATCTGGTCCAAGGAGGTAAGACTGTGGCAGCATACGAGGCAAAATTTTTGCGTGAGTCGGTATACCTGAGGAATAGTGCCGACTGACTATGAACGCTGTGTGCGTTTTGAGGATAGGTTGCGTGATGAGTTGTGGGTACTGATAGCTCTACAAAAAGAGAGGAATTTTGCCATACTGGTGGAGAAGGCCAAGATAGCTGAAGAGGTTAAACACTCGGAGAGGCAACACCGAGACAGGGATAGGGGTGGGACCAAGAGAGACTTGGGGTACTCAGGTCTTGCTAGAGGGTTTCAGAAGAGGCCCAAGAATGAGGAGCCAACTCGAGCTAGAGTACCAGCTATTACCAATCAGTTACTACCGTGTGCGAATTGTGGAAAATGACACCCAGGTGAATGTTGGAAGAGAACCGGTGGTTATTTCAAATGTGGTTCCAAGGATAATAGGCTTAGAGATTGCCCTCGACAGACTGCTCAGACTCAGGATGTTCGTAACTATGATGCACAGCCAGCTAGAGGCACTCATCAGCCACCGAGAGGCCGTGGGCCAGGTCGAGGTGGTAATGGCGTAGGACGAGGTCAGGGTGCTCCGGATAGAGGTATTGGTAATAGGGGTAACGCGGAGACGAGACAGCCAGGGTTGGTCTATGCGGTCAGACGTCGAGAGGATGGCGATGCACTTGATGTAATAACCAATACATTCTTCATATCTAAAGTACCTGTTACTACTTTGATAGATATCGGATCCACTCATTCTTATGTTGAAGTGTTGTATCTGGAAATCTGAACATGAAATCCGGGATTATTGCTAGAGAAACAACTGTAATTAGTCCTCTAGGACAGTCAGTGATAGTAAATAAGTTGTTTAGGAATGTGCCCTTAGAAATTCAAGGGGAAATATTTTTGGCAGATTTGATGGAACTGTCATTCGGCGAGTTCGACCTTATTTTAGGCATGGAATGGTTGGTGAAACACTGCGCAAACTTGGATTGTACTGCAAAACAGATGTTATTAAGAACTTCAGAGGATAAGGAAATAATGATGATAGGTGAAAGAAGAAACTACTTGTCTAACGTGGTGTCTGCTTTAAAGGTAGAAAAGTTGGTTTGAAAGGGGTGTGGAGCATTCCTAGCCTTCATTAGTGCTTTGGATGCCAAGGAATTGTCGGTGGAAAGTGTTAGGATGGTGAAAGAGTTTTCAGATGTCTTTCTCGAGAAACTTCTAGGATTGCCTCCAGATCGAGAGGTAGAGTTTGGCATTGAGTTGTTGCAAGGAATGGCTCCGGTGTCCATTACTCCTTATAGAATGGCACCGAAAGAGTTAGTGGAGCTTAAGGCTCAAATTCAAGAGTTGTTGGATCCTAGATTCATTCGACCAAGTGTATCACCATGGGGAGCACCGATCCTATTCGTCAAGAAGAAGGATGGGTCGATGCGTATGTGCATCGATTATAGGCAGTTGAATAAGTTAACGATCAAGAACATGTATCCGTTATCGAGAATTGATGATCTATTTGATCAACTGTGAGGAGCTTCAATTTTCTCGAAGATAGATTTGAGATCGGGTTACCACCAACTTAAGGTCAAGGAGGCGGATATTCATAAGACTGTGTTTTGAACTCGTTATGGGCATTATAAGTTTTTGGTGATACTGTTTGGGTTGACTAATGCTCCAGCTGCATTTATGGACATGATGAATCGGGTCTTCCAACCCTATTTAGATCAGTTTGTGGTGGTGTTCATAGATGACATCTTGGTGTACTCGAAGAATGAAGAAGAGCATGATTCACATCTGCGGGTAGTATTGCAGATATTAAGGGAGAAGTAACTTTATGCCAAATCCAGTAAGTGTGAATTTTGGCTAAGGAAAGTGACCTTTTAGGGGCATATTGTGTCGGCCGAAGGAATTAGTTGATCCCTGAAAGGTTGAGGCTGTGTTGGATTGGAAACCACCGAAGTCCGTGGCTGAAATTTAGAGTTTCCTAGGGTTGGCTGGTTATTACAGGCGTTTCGTTGAGGGGTTTTCGTTGATTGCTGCACCCCTAACTAAGCTGTTGCGTAAAGGAGTACCATTTGTGTGGTCAGATCAGTAGCAAGAGAGCTTTGAGAAATTAAAGAAGATTCTGACAGAAGCGCCGGTATTGATTCAACCTGAGGCTGGAAAAGAGTTTATTGTTTATTGTGATGCATCACACATGGGCTTGGAATGTGTGTTGATTTAAGGAGGAAAAGTAGTGACTTATGCATCGCGTTAATTAAGGCCGCATGAGATGAACTATCCCCCTTATGGTTTGGAGTTAGCTACAGTGGTGTTTGCTCCGAAGATTTAGAGACACTATCTATACGGTGAGAAGTCGATTATCTACATGGATCATAAGAGTCTGAAGTACATCCTTGCCCAGAAGGAGTTGAATTTAAGACAACGAAGGTGGATAGAACTATTGAAAGATTATGACTTCTCAATCGAGTATCATCCCGAGAAGGCTAACGTGGTGGCTGATGCGTTAAGTCGAAAGGTGATATCGAATTTGAGAGCGATGTTCTCTCATCTTAGCCTATATGAAGATGGTAGTCTGCTAGCTGAACTTCGGGTAAAGCCTGCGTGGGTAAGCCAGATTAAGGAAAAGTAGTTATTAGATGAAAGGTTGGGTTCTTTACTTCAGCAAGTGGAAGGTGGTGTGAAAGGGGATTTTGGATTGAATAGTGATGGAGTATTGTGTTTCCGCGGAAGAATTTGTATGCCCAAGATTCAGAATTGAGACAAATGATTCTACGTGAGGTGCATAGTAGCCCTTATGCTATGCACCGGGGAAATAAGATGTATCGAGACCTCCGTGAGTAGTATTGGTGGCCAGGGTTGAAACGGGAGGTTACTGATTTTGTGAGTAAGTGCTTGACATGTCAGCAAGTGAAGGTGGAACATCAATTACCGTCGGGATTGCTACAACCGGTGAAAATTCCATTATGGAAATGGGAAAGGATAACGATGGACTTTGTTAGTGGGTTACCCCTATCGCTTACTAAGAAAGATTCTATTTGGATAATAGTGGATCGATTGACAAAGACTACTCATTTCATACCTGTCTGTACGGATTACTTATTGCAGAAGTTGGCCAAGTTGTATATAGCAGAGATCGTGAGGTTACATGGGGTACCAGTGTCTATTATATCGGACAGGGACCCTAGGTTTACATCACGATTTTGGAAAGCTTTACATGAAGCTTTGGGAACAAGGTTAAATTTCAGCACGACATTTCATCCGCAGTCAGATGGTCAGTCAGAGAGAGTAATCTAGATTCATGAAGACATGTTATGTGGATGTGTGATCAACTTCAGTGGTAGTTGGGAGGATTTCTTACCGTTGGCAGAGTTCGCATACAACAATAGCTATCAATCCAGTATCCAGATGGCACCCTATGAGGCGTTGTATGGTCATAGGTGCCGTACGCCTACCTGTTGGACTAAGCTAGGGGAGCGACAGTTATTGGGTCCTGAGCTGATATCAGAGACAGAGGAAAAGTAAAGGTAATTTAAACGCAGTTAAAGGAAGCTTGGATAGACAAAAGTTATCGCGGATCTGAGCGTAAGGATATAGAGTTTTCGTGGGTGATCGTGTCTTTTTAAAGGTCTCACCTTGGAAGAAGATCTTTAGATTTGGATGGAAGGGCAAGTTGAGCCCTAAGTTCATCGGACCATACCGTGTTTTGAAACGTGTTGGGCCAGTGGCTTATCAGCTTGAGTAACCTCCAGAGTTGAGTTAGATACATTATGTATTTCATGTCTCAATGTTAAGGCGTTATCGATCGAATTCGTCTCATATAGTACCGATAGAGGAAGTTTAGATAAGACCTGATTTGTCTTTTGAAGAAGAGCCAGTACAGATTTTAGATTTAGACGTTAAGGTACTGAGAAGGAAGTTAGTGTCGTTAGTCAAGGTATTATGGCGTAATCACAGAGCGGAGGAAGCTACATAGGAGCCTGAGGACGCGTTTCGGAAGCGATATCCTCACCTCTTTTAATCAGGTAAATTTCGAGGATGAAATTTTCTTTAAGGGAGGTAGAATTGTAACATCCTAAAATTTAGAATTTTATGTGTTGCATTATTTCTTGCGTTAAGTTAGTTAAGAATATTAATTGTGTATGTTTAGGGGTCCTGAGAAGGCTTGGGGTTTGTTTGGGCCTTAATAAAAATTTTGTGTTTTAGCCTATTAAGGAGAGATAGTAAGTGGCATCAAGGCTTATTGAAATAGGCGAGTGATTTGCTAGCATATATGAGCTTATGGTAAAGGGGAAATGGCGCCATATGAAAGTCTTTGAGGGAAGAGGTTCGAATCCCACTTGGTACAAATATTTTGACTATTTTTTTGTGTTCTTTCCTTAAGTGTTGGCCAAGGTACTATTTAAGGCAAGGGTTGACTTTTTAATTATGGTATGATGGTTAAAGAAACAAGGAAAGGGTGAAGGTAAGGAAATGAATCAAAAGAAAAAGGAAAGATAAGGGGACATGTGGCCTTTTTCATGGGAAATGTATTGGAAAGTCTTGTTGGCAAAATTTTTTTGACCTTATTGACATGTTAATCACGGTTTTGTAAGGGGGATGGGATAGCCGAATATCTCTTTTCATTTTAGACTATTTTGTTAATTTTTGGTGCATGAGGGCTACACTTTTTACTCTTTGATCATTTGTGTTTTCTTTTCAAATCCATCTCCCTTTTTGCTTTGGCCGAAACATCCTAGCACATTTGTGCACTATTTTTCTTTTGTTTGGCCGAAACACTCATCTTTTCTCATCTCCCCTTTGATAGCCGAAGCTACCCAAAGCACTTTTCTCCATCCATTCTTTTTCTTTTGACCATTTCACAAATCTTTTTCCTTCTTCTTCTTTAATCGACATCACTTGTGATCATATTTTCTTGTTTGATTTTCTCTATAGCCAAACCTAATGTCATCCTATTTCTTCACCATTTCGTTCCCTATCGTATGAGAAAATCTCTTCTTAATCGAATCGGTAAGTGACCTTATATCTCTCTCTCTTTTCAATTCATTTTCTTTTTCTTTCTAACCGAATATGAATGTTCATCGTTATTCGGTTAGTTTACTTTGTTTCTTATCAAAACATCACTCTCCTCATCACTCTCATGTTGTGATTAATACTTTATTCATAGTGTTCTAAGTGAGTGGTCGTGTATCTTCCTAGCCTTAAGACGAACGATGGAAATCAGATTCAATCTCGACAAGATAAAGAGTTCTTTATGGATTATTTGATATCGTTCTATATTCGATTGGTTGTTAACGGAATAGTGGTTGGACTAATCGATTGCATATTTTTTTGGGGACGAAAACGCTTGATCTATCTACTCGTTTTTTTTAAGAAAATAGTGGTAAGCCAACCCTTTTTCTTTAGTAAATCGTTTCATATAAGAGTATTATAGTTTTGACTAAGATTTTATTCAGTGGAGGCAAGCAATACCAAATCGAAAGGGAAAGTGAGTGGTGAACACAAAAGGAGAGGATTTACGATTCCCACTCCTAAGTTTAAGCGAAGGGCGGTATTGGCGATTCGGGATTTTCCACCAGGTTGTGGACCATCATCCGGGAAGAATCGACAAATTGTGGTCGTTCACGATTCTAAGGGTAAACACTCTAGATCGTTATTTTAGAGTTTGATTAATAAAATCATGTATGTCGATTAATCGAGTGACATGATATTTTAGGTGTCGACGATCAAGAAGGACTAGTACTTATCGTAATCAAGTGTGTAATCTCACACCTTTTTTCGTGGGTTTAAGATTGATATCATATTGGAAATAAGTCACTATGGTCAAAATAGTAAAATGGTGTAAACCGGGGAAAATTGGCCTAAGTTCACTATTTCGATAAAATTAACAAAATCAACATTTACACTGTGAAAACTACGAAAATACCCCTAAAGGGTCAAATTATGAAAATGCCCCAAATGGGCCGATTTGATATATTGCCAAAATGGGCCAATTTGATATATTGCTTTAATGGGCCGATTTGATATATCGCCTTAATGGGCTGATTTGCAAAAAGTTACAATAGGTCAAATTTTGTAATGAATCTCTGAATTATTTATTGTTGTTTATATTTGTAAATATCATGATTTGGTATGTATGATGTGAAACACCCCAAACCCGGCCCACGAGCCTTGACCGGATCTGGTATGTTCCCCGGTGTAAACCGTTTCAAATTCTTTTTTTACTTAGGAAAAACTTGTGTGATTTGGAAGAAAGATTGTTTTGGGTTGGGATTGAGATGAAAACAAGTTTATTTCATTATTAGAAATCCCTTACTTTAAGTGACAAAACATTTGGGCTTTGTTTTAAAATAAATTTACTTAATCTTTTAATACATAAAAGTTTGTAAGCTTAAAAATAAAAACAGAATAAAATAATTCTACTAAGGCCTTATTACATCAAATAATTTCCCAATAAATAAATTCAAAGTACTTAATGAAATAAAAATCCAAATTAAATAAATTCCTTCTGTGCATGGCCACCTTTAAGCTCCTTAGGCCGGTCCATTCTTGATCGTCACACCGAAAAGGTTCCCACAACGGGGTGAGTCAAACAGACTCAATGTGTACCCAAACACTAAGTCTTAACAAATTCAGGCATAACAAATCATATTCATACATATCATAATTCATATTTAATGATGCAACCCGAACCCAAGCCTATATGCCATCCACTACACATCACCCGTACCATCCTGCACACCGTGGGGACTACTAAGTCAACCCTCTATCTACTACACACCATCGAAGGCAGTCACTGTAGTTGACGTGCTCATCGCTCGTATAAAATTCGTGGCATAGCCACCAGATTAAATAATTGTGTCATGAGACACCACATTCAGATAATGTAACCGAAGTTACCACATTCAGATAATGTGACCGAAGTCACCACATTCAGATAGTGAGACCGAAGCCACCACATTCACTTCCCCTTTCTCATATAACCTAAATGCCCCATATTATTCATATCATGCATATCATACTTAAATTCACATTCATGTCACTTTTAACATGTTACATATAACATATTTCGTAATCCTAGAAGGAGTAAGAAACGTACCTGAGTACTTTGTACCGTAACACGAGTACCTTAGCCATATTCACATTCTTATAAACAAGCACATATCAAATATTGCCATAAAACATATTAAGAATTAGTGTGGAATACACACGATTTGATTTAACTAATTCCTTGAAATCCAGGAAAAAACCGATCTATTGCTTTAGATTTTTAAGACCCTACATTTGGCCAACATGGTAATATTTAGCAAAGGCCTATTCGGCCAAACTTAGTGTTTTCTTTTAAAGCCTAATCAGCTATAACCCAAATCCCGAAGGATTTATGTAGTCAACTTCTTACCTTTGGTGCCGATTTGATGACTATTCAAATCCCGAAATCACTGCTATGCTTCTTCTTGTATTCGGCCAAGCATTGAATCACTTAAACAGATTAGTTTCGACTTTTTAAATGATTATCAAATAGATCTAGGTATCAAATCAGGCCTTGGCCGAACATACTTATGTGCTTACCTTCCAAATCTAATATCCCGAATTGGATCCTTGCTTCCTTAATACTGTCGAAAACCCTTGAATGTTGAAATCCCGAAGAACTCCTCTTTCTCTAGTCAACACCACCTAAATCCCAAAATTCCCTTCCATAGTTTTGGCCAAAATACAATATGAGGGATTAGTCCCTAAATTTTGACAGGCTTAAAAAGAAAAGAATGGAAACCGAGTCTAGATCTTACCCTTATTCGAAGAAATTGACAGCACTTTTACTAGAAGCCCCACCAAGATTCGGCTATTGATGGATTTGGAAAGAAAAGAAATCGGCTAATAGTGTATCTTGAATTTTCGGCTTTGGCTAAAAAAGAAAGAAGAAGAACAAGGCTCTAGGAAATTCGGCAGAGAGAGGAGAATTTGCTTAAGAAATTCGGCAAAGGAAGAGTGAATGAATGAATGGCCTCTTTTCCTCTAGTAGCCAAAATTACTAGCTAGAGTCCTTTACTTGGCCACCACTCTTCCTTATTTTGATAAAGTTTATCTTTTATTTATCACCTTAATTAATCTCATCAATAATCTACTTAAAGTAATCTAATATTAAATCTATTATTTATCCCCTATTTAGCCTAAATTTTAAAGGGATTAAAACTCCTCTTTTGAGAGCCATAATGCCGTCCACCTCTCTGCTTCTGGAAGCAAAATAAAATTTCTTTTATTTGCTTCCCAAGTGACTCGATCCCTGGCCCAAATATACAAGCTTGTGGCGTCACTTGCTGGGCTTTTAAGTGGTGCCTTCAAGCCACTTTGACAAGCCTGTTTGTGTGTCAAATTCCTCCTATTAATTTTCTTAAGGCCACCTTACCTTAGTTTCCTCTTTTTAAACTTAACATTTCCATACATTTTCTAGGTTTCCAAAATGTTTACTTTCCTCTTTTTTAAGTTTCCAAAGTTTCCAAAATGTTCACTTTCCTCTTTTAGCTTAAGTTTCCAAAATGTTCACTTTCCTCTTTTAACTTAGGTTTCCAAAATGTTCACTTTCCTCTTTAACTTAGGTTTCCAAAATGTTCACTTTCCTCTTTTTGAAACTTAACATTTCTAAATCATTTCTTACATTTCCAGGTTTCCAAAAATGTTCATAATACATTCATAACACATAAGACATGTCATTTCGTACAATTAAACCGAAAATGCATAGGCCCAATTTTAGGATGTTACAGTTCTACCCCCCTTAAAAATAATTTCGTCCTCAAAATTACTTACTAACGAAAAAAATCGTACATCCTAACTCACCACACTACACTACTGCTGCGCACTCTGATCTTAAAACTAACACATCTCCTATGCACAATTCCAAAGTTCACATCCAAGGTTTCATACCATTCACTAGTAATACATGAATGAACTAGCTCTATAATAAACAGGGCAATTATAGGCATTTCAGAAGTAAGAAACTTACCCGTTGTCATATCTGGCACATCACTCTCCTCGCGACGGCCAACTGCATAAACCAACCTTGGTTGCCTTGCATCAGAATCTTCAGCATCTCTGCTTGGTGCTCCACGACCACGTCCGGAACCATTTCCTCCATGGTTTGGACCACGACCTCGCTGAGGCTGCTGTCCTCTTCTACCAGCCTGATTAACATTCTGAGCTGCTGATCGACTTTCATCTGGTTTCTTAGGACAATCTTTGAGCATATGGTCCTTGGACCCATACCTAAAACATCCTCCCGTCTTTTTCCAGCACTCCCCCAAATGCTTCTTTCCACAATGATGACAAGGACGATACTGCCCTCCTGCACCCACTTGCTGACCCTACGGCCCATTAGTTCTGGGCCTTTTCTGCATATTTCTTGACGATCCTGATGACTCATAATCCCTCTTGGGTCTATTCCTATCAGAGCTCTGCTTAACCGAGTCCTTGATTCCCTCGGCTACCTTAGCCTTTTCTACCAACGCGAAAAACTCCCGCTCCTGATGTGGAGCTATTAATAACCTGAGGTCATCCCTTAAACCATCTTCAAAACGGACACATTGCTCATGTTCTGTTGCCACTACTCCTCGAGCATATCGGCTTAACATCAGAAATTCAGCTTCATATGCTGCTACCGACTTGTTCCCTTGAACCAGCCCCAGAAAAGCTTTCCTCTACTCATCAATATAACGTGTGCCGACATACTTTTTCTAATATGCCTCCTTAGCATACTCCCAGGTCAGATCCTCAGCTGTGGCACCATCTCGAACTGTTAACCACCATTGATACGCTTCATCTCGTAGTAGTGCCACCATTCCTTTCAACTTCTCCTCCGGGGTCAGATCGGGCTCATCCATAATACACTCGGTTGCTTCCAACCAGTACTCAGCTGTACTGGGTGCCACACCGAATACTCCACGGAAAACCTCAGCCCCATTGGCTCAGAGTTGCTCGGGTACAGATTTCTGAGCTCCCGTATTTCCACCCGTGCCAGCCACTATTTCCAAAACTCGCAAGACTGACTGCGACTAAAGATCATCCCCGTCTGAACTCTTTGCCGACAACCGGTTAGGGGTCTTTGGTGGCGGTGGTAACTCATTTTCAGACCCTTGACCCGATCTAACGGGTTCTGACACAGCCATTCTTCCTCTACCGCGTCCTTGACGACCGCGTCCTCTAGAATTCATATCTAACGATGCGCTTTAACTCGATTTAAGAAAGTTTTATGAATTAGCCCTTATTCCATCGATTATCCACGACGAAGTTTTATGAAAAGAATTTTAAGAGTGGTTCTTTCAGATTCATACATGCACAAAGTCTTCACATTCATACATCCATCAATCAATTATGAACTTCCGCTCATTTAAAGAAATGTTGTAGTTTTCATTGTTGTTGTTTTTCCACTACCTGTGGGTATTTATGTAATTTGTCCTCTGGGTATTTTCGTAATTTGTCAAATAGGGTTCCTTGGTAATTTTGTCAAAAAGTATTTTGGGAATTTTAAAATCCCGGGGCTTTTCGGTAATTTTGGAAATTCCAGGGGTATTTCGATAATTTGAATTTTGGGGGTATTTTGGTAATAAACCAGGATAAATTTGTAAAGTTTAATAATTCAGGGATATTTCAAAATTTGCAAAACTTTGAGGGTTCTTTTTGAGAAATTTATTTTCCAAAACGATGAAGTTGTAAAAATTTTGGAAATCAGGGTCATTTTGGAAATTTTGGTAAGTTAGGGGCAATTTTGTAATTTTTAAAAATCAAGGTATTTTTGATATTTGGCAACTTAGGGTTTTTGGACATTTTATAAAGTATTGAGATTTTGATAAGAATTGTGGGTATTTGAAATTTTCATAAACTAAGGGCATTTTTGTAATTTTACCATTAGGGGTATTTTAGTAAATTTGTAAATCAGAAATATTTCAGGAAAATTTATAAAAATAATCTTTTCAAATCAAGAGAGTAATTTAGAAATTTTTAAAACTAGGGTTTCCATGAAATTACGGCTAGTCCCTTTCGGGTTTTAGTTAGAGGTTTAGCCCGTGTGTAAGTCCTCTTGGTTAGGGTGAACCGAGGCTACGCACCAGGTAGGATTCAAGTGGAGAGAAGGTGAGTCATGCGGACTGCTTAAATACCAAGCTCCCGCTGAAACCAATCCTAGACATGCGCACCATGGTTACCACACCTAACTCAAATGACTTAACCACGTGTTTGTTTAATTGTGCATTAAAGTCTTATGTAATTGTTGGGTATACTAATCCTAGGGTTCAAGTACTTAATCTCTATTCTACGTTCCATTTCTACCCTTCTACAAATCATAATATAAATCACACAATGGATAGAAGTACTTACCTGGTGGACTTCGGGTTGGAGACTTAGTGGGCCATGCCAGAAAAACCTGCTTAATTCACAAAAATTCTTTTTGGGCTTATCTTGGAAAATGTTTTGGGCCTTAAACCCAAGGCCGAGAGTTTAAAATTGGGCTCTGATACCAAATTGAAACACCCCAAACCTGGCCCACGAGCCTTGACCGGATCTGGTATGTTCCCCGGTGTAAACCGTTTCAAATTCTTTTGTTACTTAGGAAAAACTTGTGTGTTTTGAAAGAAAGATTGTTTTGGGTTGGGCTTGAGTTGAAAACAAGTTTATTTAATTATTAAAATCCTTTACTTTAGGTGACAAAACGTTTGGACTTTCTTTTAAAAAATAAATTTACTTAATCTTTAATTGATAAAATAATAATTAAAAGAATAATAAAGTAGTTCAACTATGGCCTTATTACATCAAAATAATTCCCAAAAAAAAAAAAAATAAATTCAAAGTACTTAATGAAATAAAAATTCAAATTAAATAAATTCCTTTTTGTGCATGGCCACCTTTAAGCTCCTCACGGCCGGTCCATTACCGATCGTCACGAAAAAGGTTCCCTAGCAGGGTGAGTCAAGCAGACTCAATGTGTACCCAAACACTAAGTCTTAACAAATTCGGGCATAACAAATCATATTCATACATATCATAATTCACATTTAATGATGCAACCCAACCCAAGCCTATATGCCATCCGCTACACATCACCCGTACCATCCTCGCACACCATGGGGACTACTAAGTCAACCTCCATCCGCTACACACCATCGAAGGCAGTCACTGCAGTCGACGTGCTCATCGCCCATATAAAATTCGTGGCATAGCCACCAGATTAAATAATTGTGTCATGAGACACCACATTCAGATAATGTAACCGAAGTTACCACATTCAGATAATGTGACCGAAGTCACCACATTCAGATAGTGAGACCGAAGTCACCACATTCACTTCCCCTTTCTCATATAACCCGAATGCCCCATATTATTCATATCATGCATATCATACTTAAATTCACATTCATGTCACTTTTCACATGTTAAATATAACATATTTCAGTAATCCTAGTAGGAGTAGGAACGACTGAGTACTTTGTACCGTAACACGGTACCTTAGCCATATTCACATTCTTATAAACAAGCACATATCAAATATTGCCATAAAACATATTAAGAATTAGTGTGGAATACACACCTGATTTGCTTAACTAATTCCTTAAAATCCAGGAAAAAACCGATCTATTGCTTTAGATTTTAAGTCCCTACATTCGCCAACATGGTAATATTTAGCAAAGGCCTATTCGCCAAACTTAGTGTTTTCTTTTAAAGCCTAATCGGTTATAACCCAAATCTCAAGGATTTATGTAGTCAACTTCTTACCTTTGGTGCCGATTTGATGACTATTCAAATCCAAATCAACGCTATGCTTCTTCTTGTATTCACCAAGCATTGAATCACTTAAATGATTAGTTTCGCTTTTAAACAATTATCAAATAGATCTAGGTATCAAATCAGGCCTTCACGAACATACTTATGTGCTTACCTTCCAAATCTAATATCCCGAATTGGATCCTTGCTTCCTTAATACTGTCGAAAACCCTTGAATGTTGAAATCCTGAAGAACTTCTCTTTCTCTAGTCAACACCACCTAAACCCCGAAATTCCCTTCCATAGTTTCGGCCAAAATACAATATGAGGGATTAGTCCCTAAATTTTGACAGGCTTAAAAAGAAAAGAATGGAAACCGAGTCTAGATCTTACCCTTATTTGGAGAAATCGATAGCACTTTTACTAGAAGCCCCACCAAGATTCGGCTATTGATGGATTTGGAAAGAAAAGAAATCGGCTAATGGTGTATCTTGAATTTTTGGCTTTGGCTAAAAAAGAAAGAAGAAGAACAAGGCTCTAGGAAATTTGGCAGAGAGAGGAGAATTTGCTTAAGAAATTCGGCAAAGGAAGAGTGAATGAATGAATGGCCTCTTTTCCTCTAGTAGCCGAAATTACTAGCTAGAGTCCTTTACTTGGCCACCACTCTTCCTTATTTTGATAAAGTTTATCTTTTATTTATCACCTTAATTAATCTCATCAATAATCCACTTAAAGTAATCTAATATTAAATCTATTATTTATCCCCTATTTAGCCAAAATTTTAAAGGGAATAAAACTCCTCTTTTAAGAGCCATAATGCCGTCCACCTCTCTGCTTCTGGAAGCAAAATAAAATTTCTTTTATTTGCTTCCCAAGTGACTCGATCCCTGGCCCAAATATACAAGCTTGTGGCGCCACTTCTTTGGGCTTTTAAGTGGTGCCTTCAAGCCACTTTGACAAGCCTGTTTGTGTGTCAAATTCCTCCTATTAATTTTCTTAAGGCCACCTTGCCTTAGTTTCCTCTTTTTAAACTTAACATTTCCATATATTTTCCAGGTTTCCAAAATGTTTACTTTCCTCTTTTAACTTAAGTTTCCAAAATGTTCACTTTCCTCTATTAGCTTAAGTTTCCAAAATGTTAACTTTCCTCTTTTAACTTAGGTTTCCAAAATGTTCACTTCTCTCTTTTAAATTAGGTTTCCAAAATGTTCACTTTCCTCTTTTTGAAACTTAACATTTCTAAATCATTTCTTACATTTCCAGGTTTCCAAAAATGTTCATAATACATTCATAACACATAAGACATGTCATTTCGTACAATTAAACCGAAAATGCATAGGCCCATTTTCAGGATGTTACATGATGCATTTACATGATTTTGCATGGGATGGGAAAATATGATGAAGAGAAGTTCCGGTGGCACTGCCACAAAAAAAATGTTTGCTAATATGATTCACTATGATTCTGGCCAAATCAAAATATGTTATACATGGCAAAATGCCTGCGATTGGTGTATTTGGCGGGGTGGGTTGACTTGATCCCCACAGGTGTGATGGGATGGTATGGGTGGTGTGTAGCGGATGGATTACTAGGATGGGTTGGGTTACATACATTGTTTATTTTTATGTAAATGTATATGTTCTATTTTGAAAATGGGCTTTGGCCCAATATTATGCTTTATGGGCTCAGGCCCAAGTTTTTGCTAAATGGGTTCAGGCTCAATGACCGACGGTAAGGGGATTATACACTGAGTTCTAGTAACTCACCCCGTTTTCTTAACCCTTGCAGGTAATGCTCAGTGATGTGGACTTGGGCCATGGATGACTCGGTGGAGGCCATACTTCAGAAACGGTTTTATTTGGACTTGATATTTCTTTTTCGTTCACTTTATTACTTTACTATTTTGGGTTAAATGTTGTAATAAGGCCTCTAGTTTATTTTTATTTTGCTTTATGTTTGACGTATTTATATTCTGTTCAAATTAATTAAAATGGGATATTTTTCTAAAAATTTAAATAAAGATTTTCTAAAATGGATACACAAATGGATTTTTGATAAACTTATATAAATATTTATAACCAAGAAATTTTCTCTCAAATTTTCATCAATATTTTTCAAAAGTCTCGGTTTGTTAAATCATTAGTTCAAATTTATCGATTTATCAATCAATCTTCAAAATTAGTAATATTTTGATCAAATATTTTAAATCTAAATTGCTTTTCTTGATTATAATAAAATAATACTTATTTTTGTACGAATAAAAAAGGATTTAACACGCTTTTCTCATGTGACATGTCAGATCCGGTCATGACGCATGGGCCAGGTTTGGGGTGTTACATAGGTATACTGACCTGCAAGGTTTTCCTCAGATGTGACTTTGATTACATCCACTATTTTGTTTTCCACCACCTCTCGTATTATGTGGTATTTCTTATAAATGTGTTTTTTATGTTTATGATTTTTGGTTTTCTTAGTATTAGCTATTGCTTCACTGTTATCACAATACAATGTAAAAGTTTTCTCCATTCAAGAAATGACTGTGAGATCTGTAACGAATTTTTGAAGCCAAACAACTTTTTTTGTTTCCTTAGAAACAATCACACATTCAACCTCTACAGTAGAGTCAGTAGTATGATTATGTTTGACACTTTTCTGTACTGTGGCATTGGCTATTAGAAAAATCCGATTTAGAAAATAATTTTTTGTCACAGTGAAAAATTAAAATTTGAAAATTGAGTCGATTTGTGATATTTATATTAATAAAATTTCCCGAAAATGTACATGTGCTTTGTGCGAGATGGATCCGAAATGATCTCGACTTTCAACTAAACAATTTTCTCCGTTATTCTCGTATGATAAATTATTTTTGAAAGTGGGCTCGAACAATCACCAACCAAACACAAAACAAAAAATGATTGTTTAGTTTCAGTAAGAATGTAATTCTCTTTCAATAGGAACTGTCAGAACTGTTATTCCTAGAAAATAAAATTTATACTTGAAAATAAATTCTCACTATTTTCGAGCAAAATCAAAATATTGAAAACTTGTATGAACTCTTGTAAATAGCTCGACTAGTTTCATCTATTTATAGGAAGAGATAGGAGAATTCTGGTTGAATTAGTAGAACACAAATAATACTTATATAATAACCTGAAAGTCAGTGATGTCAAAAAATGTTATTTTAGAACTCCATTTTCGTAAATCGAGTTCGTAAATATTCGAGACTACTATATATATATATATTAAATTTTGGTTAGTAATTTTGTCGAATTAATGGTTAATTAAGGTACAATGACTAAATTGTAAAATTTTATCGTTATAGGTTTTTAATTGGCCAAAGGTTTAGGGATTCAAATAGAAATTAACCCAAGGTCTAATTAGGCAAATTAACTATCTTGATATGATTATAAGTCGACAGTAGCATTAGATATTAATTAAATTAAGTAATTAAAAATGGTTTAGTTAAAATATGATTAAATTAAGTATAATTAAAATATTAATCTACCTAGAAAAGAAACATGTAGTGGCAATAAACAGATGAAGCCTTCACCTTTATCTTTCTCCACCGAAACCAGCTTAGAAGATAAACTTCCAAGGGTTTGAGCATTCGATCCTTAAATTTCTATGGTAATTCAAGTCCTTTTCTTGTAATTTATATGTTTTTGAGGTCGTGGAAGCTTGATTTAGCTAGCCTATGTACCAATTTGCAAAATTATTAAAGTTTTTTAAAGTTTCCACTATTGATTTCTTGAAGAAATTGGTGTTAAATTGATAGATTTTAAGCTTGGATGTAAAAAAAGGACTAGCTTGTAAAGTTTAAGAGTTAGTTTTGTTCATAAGGATCAAATTTAATAAAATTTAAAATTAATAGTAGAAATAAGAAATAAGATGTCCCTGTTGAGTAATTGTGAAATCTGATTTTAATCAGTGGGTTTGAATAAAAAATTATGCTTGTCCCGAGTTTAGGGACTAAATTGAATAAATTGAAAAATATGTATGAATTTGTAATCAAATTTGATTTTGATGGAAGATGATTTATATCATTACTGAATTGTTATTCATAGAAAAAAATGACACAAAACCATCGAAAGGGAAAGGAAAGGCAAGAGTTGACGACGAGTAAAACTAGCTTTTGGTTTGCATTTCTATTATCCAATTCAATTTAATTATTGCTTGTTCATGTTAAATTGCATGGTTTAGTCATGAGGCAAGTATATAATGCTTCTATGAGTTAAGTCAAGATGACTGATATGGTATATCGAGATAGATGACTAAATTGAATACAATAGAAAGTTACATGGCTTACCTGCTATATGAAATTGAGTTGATATTTCTTATATACGGTAATGGAATGGTAAATTGATGATGAAATTGATATTTTTAGAATGTGAATTGAACTTAAAATGGAATTGGAAATTGGTTACCTATTAAATGTACAAGTGTACTTCAATTTATCTGATAATGCACTATGTGTGTCAGTATAATTACTTTCGCTTATCTAATGATGCACTATGTGTGTCAGTATAATTACTTTCGCTTGTCTGATGATGCACTATATATGCCAGTATAATTCCTTCGGTATATCCAATGATGCACTTACGGTCCAATATATTTTCTTCGGTACATTCGATGATACGCTACGTGTCAACATAATTGTTCTGATTTTTCCGATGATGCACTATGCATGCCAGTATAATTGCTTTTGGTTGTCCAATGATGCACTGTGTGTTCCTGTGTATTTCCTTCAGTTTACTTGATGGCACATTATAGTGCTAGATTGGGATGCAGGTTGGTTAATTCGTTTATCCATCTTGAAATTTAAGTAAAGTCAATAGGATTATATATACATGATTTGGCTAGGTTATATGGTAGATTGAAATGAAATATGAATCGATTTAGTATAATTACTGTAACATCCTAGATTAGGGGTTATGCGTTCGTGTGTAATTCATGAGATAGTGGGATCAGTGGGTGTGTTGGATGTGTTCTAAAGAGTTTCAAGAACCCTAAGATGAAAGGAAATATAAGGAAATGTAAGGAAATGTAAAGAAATGAAAGGAAATGAAAGGAAATGTATGGAAATGTATGGAAATGTATGGAAATGTAAGGAAATGTATGGAAATGTAAGGAAATGTAAGGAAATGTATGGAAAGGTATGGAAATGTATGGAAATGTAAGGAAATGTATGGAAATGTAAGGAAATATATGGAGCGATTAGTTAAAAGAGGAAACCTAAGTAAATTAGGAAAGTGAACATTTTGGAAACCTAAGTAAATTAGGAAAGTGAACATTTTGGAAACCAAGCCAAAATAGGAAACTAAACATTTTGGAAACCAAACCAAAATAGGAAACTAAACATTTTGGAAACCAAGCCAAAATAGGAAACTAAACATTTTGGAAACTTGGAAAATCTGAGCCATGAAAATTTTGGAAACTTAAAATGACCTGGAATGTCGAATTTTAGAGCCCAAAGGGAACTTAGGACCAAGTGACCCTAAAAATATAAAGTACATGAAATTTGACCCAATAACGGACTTGGAAATGTGGCTGAAGATGCCACCTAAGGCCTTAGGAAATGGCCCACATGCAAAAGGTTTTGGGCTTGAGTTCGAGTCACATAAGAAGCAAATAAAATAAGTTTTATTTTGCTTGTAGAAGCCAAGAGGTGGACGGCACAAAGCTTGCAAAGAGGAGTTTCACCCTCTTTAAAACTCGACTAATTAGAAGATCATAAGGACTCTTAAGGGAAGAGTTTAATTCTCTTTAAAATTCGGCTAAATAGGTGGATAAATGAAGAATTATTCTTTAATTAGGAAAATAAGGAAGAGTGGTGGCCAAGTAAAGGATTCTTGGCCTAGTAAATTCGGCTATAAAAGGAGGGACTAGGGCCATTCATTATTCATTCTCCTCTCTTTTCCTCTGCGAATATTCTTCTTGAGCATCCATTCTTTTTCTTCTTTTCTTTTAAACCTCCTAGCCGATTTCCTTCTAAGCCTATTATTCCTCTCTTCTTTCATCTTTGAAACCAAATACATAAGGGAAACATAGCCGATTGTTCATCAAGTCTCTAAGCCGAATCTCTGAAGGTTGAAGTGAAGGTGCAATCGATTCCTTCAAATAAGGGTAAGATCCAAGTTTAGTTTCCCATTCTTTTATATTCTAGACTTATTGAAATTTAGAGACTAATTTCGATTATTAATCTTGGCCAAATCATGGAAGAAGAAATTCTTTTCCCGAAGGTACACCATAGGCCACGTGTTCCCTAGTTATTCGGTGAATTTCGGGATTTAAAGTCCATAAGGTAAGCATCTAAAAATATTCGGCCAATGTTTGTGAGATTATCTAGATCAATTCTTTAATTATTGAAAAGTCGAAAACTAACCCATATTGAGATTCAAGGTTGGCCGAATATCAGGTAGAGGAAAAACCAAACTTTCTGGATTTGTATAAACACCAAATCGGCAAAGGTGAGTCTTTTTACAAATCCTACTAGGATTTGGTTTTGTTTTAAGACAAAAGGGTTTATTAATGTGTTTTATTTGGTGGGTAGAATATAGGAATTTTAGATCTAAAGATTAGATCGGGATTTTCGAGATCTCAAGGAACTTTTATTTAGCGAATAAGGTGTGTACCCATACTATCCTTCGATATTTTATGGCTAAATATTTTAATATATGATATGAATAATAATGTGAATGTGGCTATGTACCACAAATGTGGTAAAAAGTACCCAGGTACGTTTCCTACTTCGATAGGATTGTGAAAATGTTATTTTATAACATGCGAATATATGTATATGAACATGAAATTAGTTATGCACAATATATATATTTTTGGGGCATTAGGATTTATGTGAAAGGGGAGAACAGTGTTGACTTGGTCTCACCAACTGAAGGTGTTGACGGTCTCACCAACGAAATATGTTGACTACGGTCACATTGCGAAATTTTGGTAACCGGTTACAATAGTGTCTAATGACACAACGTATATGGGCGAATGCCTTTGATGGAGAGTAGCGGATGGAGGGTTGACTTAGTAGTCCCCACGGTTGTACTGAGTTGGTGCGGGGGAGAGTAGTGGATGGCTAATTAGGATTGGGTTTGGGTTGCATCATAATTTCATTATTGTATGGACTTAATGATTTGAACATGAATGCGATTTATTGAATGATAGTATTGTGTGCACATTGAGTCATTGACTCACCCCATTGTGGGAATTATTATTTTCGGTGATGAGCAGGTGACGGACCGGTAGGTAGAGCGTTAAGGTGGCCATGCTACATTCGGAGAATTTATTTAGTTTGGACTTTATTTGATTTAGTTACTTTTATTTTATTTTGGGTTTTACTTGATGTAATAAGGCCATAAGGCCCAGTTGAATTTTCTTTATTTCCGCTTATTCATGTTGATTGTGTTACAATTTATTTTTAATTAAAGTTAAGAAAAACAAAATTTATTTCTTTCAAAATAATAAACCCTAAAATTGTTTTGTCACCTCACTTAAGTTGGATTTTCAAAATTTATTAAATGGGTTCCAATCTAAGCCCAATCCAAACAACATTTTTCTAAATTTTTTTAAATTTCTCTAAGTATCGAATCTTTTCAAAACCGGTTTACTTTAGGAACATACCAGATCCGGTCCATTCTCGTGGGCCGGGTGTGGGGTGTTTCAATTGCTCATATATGATTGTGATATTCGATAGCATGTGAAAGACCATACGAATTGGGTAGAAATGAGCCCTGGGGGCAACTGAGTATTTCTGAGCCAATAGACTCGAAAATTATTGAATCGATGAAATTGAATTGAATATACAAATTGATGAATGTGTATATATATGAGTATATGTTATAATGGTGATATGAAATGATCAAGTATGTATGAAGTTTAATATATGGAAAATGGTTACATAGGTGTTAAAAAGTAAGATATGAAATAACCAAATGAAACTATCACTAAGTCTATGTTGCAATTTGGTCTACGAATTAGTTGAATAATAAATTTGAATTGATTATTTTCATTTGGATAACATATATGTTATATTGATTTGAATTATAGAAATACCATTGATTTCTATCGCTCAACGTATGATTTTTTTTTCCATGCGTAGGTTAGGTCCCAAATGAGATCCCAAGCATCGACTTCAACATTTAGTCAAGATCCCAAACTCGACATGTTTGTATAAATCTCTTATTTCGGTCATAACGCATGTACCTAGGTTGAGTCATGATTAATATATAAAGTAATGTGTGTATCCACTTATGGTTTAAATGATTAATGCTAGAATTTGGTTAAATGTATATAGCTTGTAATAGAGTTAAACGTAGTTTGAAATTTGAAATGGTATGAAATCTTGCAAACATATATATATATATATATATATATATATGAACTTGGTGAAATAGGTGTGTAAATATTTTAAATGGCTTGCATTAGGTAAATGGATTGTAGGTGTTAAGGTATTGACCAAATATTGTATAAGGTATTGAGTTGCAGGAATTGATGCCATATAGTTGCAACTGGTTAATGTTTGAATGTGTATAGAAAATTGGTTGGAAAATTGAAGGATGAAGTTCAATTAGGAATTGCAGAAATAGTATGTGACATCATGACATCAAACATATGTTGTTGCAACGAGAAATGATCTATAATTTCATCGCGCAATGAGAGACTCTATTGTCTTGATGAGGCCAAAATAGTATTTCAGGACACAATAAGGAACTTCCTCATGTCGCGCATCGACCCTATAATTTGAATTCTTTACAATTCAGTCCTAATTTGATCTCAATTTAGAATTAAAGCTTTCGTAAGCTCATATAAGTCTCAAGAATGATTTTTTATCGTATCACTTGCTTATATTACTTGCATTTCTATATCTAATTATGTGAATTGCATTTAAAATTGATATTAGTTGCTCTGGCAACAAATATGACACCTTGTAGCTCAGACCCGACAATCGGGTTGGGGATGGGGTGTTACAACTTATTTAATAGAAAACCTAGTCTTCTAGTTTAACTAGAAGAGGGGGCGACACTCCCTAGTTAAATACACTTGAGATGTTGCCCCTTATACGTAATATGAGGGAGTTTGAGTCTCTCCTTTCTTGGGTCCTAATTATATGTACTTCTTGAATTTTTAACCCAACATTCTATAATTTAATCTGACCTTATACATGTTTTTCTATTTACCCAAATAAATATTATTTATAAATTAATTTCATTAGATAAATTAATTTTCCAATTACATAATTTTCTCAACTAAATTTTAATACCTTTAAAGTCATGACAACTTTACCGTAAAATAATTTATGAGAAAGTATATTTAATTTCCATATTCAACTAATTCAAAATGACTAATTAATTTAATTTCATTCTCGAACTTCAATTATTTAATTAAATAATAGTTAGAAAAACTTAAATAAATTCTCAAGTCATTTATGTACTTAATGAGAAAATATATTCATTTCCTAATGTGACCTATTTATCTAATTGTATTATTTCCATCTATTTTTGTTCATTTGATTCTTTATGCAATTCACTTTGGTTTCATCAAGTTAGCGGAGGAAATGGTTGGACATATATAAATAGGGCCTAAATGATGTATAATTATATTTCATCTTTTTGTCTATTAATTATAAACTCATTTAGTCACAAAGTCATTGTAACACCCCTTACCCGTACTCTATGCTGGAATCGGGTACGAGGCATTACCGCACTTAACTCACATGGTCATACAATTTTGGGTTATCAAATTTCATTCCAAATTAAAACTTTTTCATTCACATCTCTAACGTACTTATAATGGACCTACGATGCCCTAAACATACTTCCGAAAAGTTTTGGGAATAAATCGAAAACTTTTACGCACTTAAGAAAATTTTACCTAAACAGGGGCCACACGCCCGTGTGAAATGGGACATGCCCGCGTGGTATTTCACACACGTGCTTTCCACCCGTGGTCGACACTGACTTGCATCAAACAGTTAGCTACATGCCCGTGTGCTGTACCCGTGGTCGACACTGACTTATTTCACATGGCCAGTCACACGCCCGTGTGCTTCAACCTTGTGGCGATTTAAATTCCAAATTCAAGGTGCAGACTTCACACGGCCTGGGCACACGCCCATGTCCGTGGCCGTGCCTCCCACACGGCTGAGACACACGGTCGTGTGTTTACTACTGGGCTTACTGACTTGCAATTCTATCATGCAAGGGGACACACGGCCTACTCACACACCCATGCAATTGACCGCGTGTCATACATGGTCTAGACACACGCCCGTGTGCCTACCCGTGTGGAGAAGAACAAGGCGATTTGCCAAGCTCTTTCATCACCCTAACTCACTCAAACATAATTCACCCTCCACCAACAATTCAACCATGCATTTTCATAACCAAACAAACCATTCATATACTCTACACAATCATGAATAGCCTCTTCTTATCATTGATTGATAGTAAAGAGCCATTTACTATGGCAATATACAAAAGATTTCATCTATAAGGAGCCAACACATTTGGCCATAATAACAAAATAATATACCTAGTTTAGTCCCTATACATGCCATTACCATACTCAAAATGTTAGTTCTAAATTGATAAACCGTAATATGTTCATATTTTAATCCCACATTTAACATAATTTTGGATGATTTATTCCCTGAATTGTGGAATTTGGTGCTTCTAATATTTTAATTTCATGTTTTATACTTAGGAGAGCACATGAGGATGAAAAGAACGAGAAACGGGCCGAAAATGGAGAAAATGGGCCAAAGTACAAAATAAACATGGCCTGGGCCCGAAACACACGGTCGTGCCTCCTTAGAAGATCCAACCACGGCCTGGCCCCGAATCACACAGGTGTGCCACACGAGGGCGTGTCCCTGCCGTAGCAAAGAAGAGTTCCATTCGGATTAGGGTACTTAGAGGCAAAGAAAGACATTCTAAAAGCCTATATAAACACCCTAGAGGCCAACCTTTAGGGGGCGTTCAGCTAGGCCAAGGAGCCAAGCTAGAGAGGCTGAATTGTGGGATTGACTCGAAGAAAGCCAGTTGATTCATCTCAAGAAGCCGGAATCATACTCAAGACTAAGGATTTCTCCTTCAATTCCTTTAGGGGTTTTAGGGTTTTTTCTTATGTTTTGTTTAATATTTACTTCTAAGATGTATTATTTTATTATTATGAACTAAACCTCTCAAATACCTAAGATGGATGAAACCTAATACGGATCTTATTATTATTTTCTGAGCTATATGATAAATACTGAAACCTAACACTATACAAATGATTCAACAATTTGTTCAATTTGAGGTTTGCAGGACGAAGACCCAAATACTCATTTAGCAAATTTTCTAGAATTTTGTGATACCTTCAAAATAAATGGCATTTCTGATGATGCCATTCGTTTTCGGTTATTTCCCTTTTTATTAAGGAATAAAGCCAAACAGTGGTTGAATTCTCTTCCACGATGATCAATCACTACATGGGATCAAATGACTGAAAAATTTTTGTTAAAATATTTTTCACCGATCAAAACGGCCAAAGTAAGGAATGATATCTCTTCTTTTGTGCAGATGGATCTAGAAACACTATACGATGCATGGGAGAGATACAAAGATCTATTGGGAAGGTGCCCACACCATGGATTACCCTTGTGGCTACAAGTCCAAACTTTTTACAATGGTGTGAACCCTTCAAAGAGACAACTGATTTATTCAGCAGCCAGCGGAACCCTAAATAACAAAACTCCTGAGGCGGCTTATGAGTTTATAGAAGAGATGTCCCTGAACAACTATCAGTGGCAAGTTACAATGACAAGGCCAACAAAAACAGCCGAAGTTTTCAACCTCGACGCAATCACCATGCTATCAAATCAGGTAAAGATGTTAAATAAAAAGATTGATGGTTTGTGTGGTTCCTCACAAGAACACCCAGTAATGCAATGTGATTCAAACCTAGGAGATATGGCGAATCATGAGTACCCACCCTACAATCCTGGCATGGAAAGCGAATAGATAAACTATATGGGTAACAATTTCAGACCTCAAAATAACCCTTATAGTAATACTTATAATCCAGGTTGGAGGAACCACCCCAATTTCTCATGGGGCGGTCAAGGAAATCAGAGACAACAGCCCCCTCTAAACTTCCAACAACAGCCCTACCCACAGGTAAAGAAGCTAAACTTTGAGGAGATGATAACAAAATTCATAGCGGTGTCAGAAACACATTTCCAAAACACCAAAACAACACTTGAAAATCAACAAGTATCGATTCAAGGGATCGAGAACCAGTTAGGGCAACTTGCTAAGTTGATCCCCGAACGACCACAAGGTAGCTTGCCAAGCAACACTAAAACTAACCCAAAAGAGCAACTTCAAGCCATAATAGGTCATGACAGTGAAGGGTTAGACGAACCAAACCCGAGGCAAGAACATGTGGTAAGTGAAGGTAAGGTTGTGGTAAGCCCAGAAAAACCAAAACCGGTAATTAAAGAGTACCAACCTCGAATACCATACCCCAATACGATGAAGAAAGACAATATAGATGAACAATTTGGTAAGTTTCTTAAACTTTTAAAGAAATTACATATTAACTTACCATTTCTTGAAGCTCTTTCGCAGATGCTAGATTCAAGGAAATTTTTAAAAGAGCTTTTTGACAAATAAGCGGAAGTTAGACGAGGAATCGCATGTGGAACTAAATGCAGTGTGCTCAGAAATGTTGCAAAATAAACTACAACAAAATCAAAAGATCCAAGGAGTTTTACAATTCCATGCTTAATTGGTAGTTTATCTATTGATAATGCTTTAGCTAATTTAGAGGCAAGCATCAATATTATGCGTTATAAAATGTTTAAACAACTAGGTATAGGGAAACCCAAACAAACTAGGATGAGTATTCAATTAGCTGATAAGACTATTCGAATTCCTAGGGGTATAATTGAAGACGTACTTATGCAAATTGACAAATTCATATTCCCAGTAGACTTTGTTGTTTTAGACATGGATGAGGACAATAGTATCCCCTTAATTTTAGGAAGACCCTTTTTAGCAACTGCCAGAGCAAAAATTGATGTTGGTACAGGTGAACTCACACTTCGTGTAGGTGACGAATCAATCAGTCTTCAAGCTCTCGACTCAGCTAGGACATTGAGTGATAAAGGTGAGAACGTAAATTCTATTGATAATCGTTTGGTTCAACTTTCTTTATGGGAAGCACCACGAAATCACATAATTGAGCCAGATCTTAGACTTCGTACCGATAAAGAAAAAATTTATGAGGAACGAAAGCTTCAGATTGATGAACTTGACGAGTGGAAAGCACACGTCAAGGAGGAATCAAAATCACTTCAAAATAGGAGATCAGGTACTGTTAGATAAAACAGACCCTTGAATCACCATATCAGACCTGAATACAAACGAAGAAATCCCTTTTAAGGTAATAAATGTTTTCCCATACGGAACAGTCGAGGTAAGTAATCCTACATTTGACACTTTTAAGGTAAATGCCACTCGACTCAAACTTTATAATGATAGCATGAGAAAGGATTTCCACCTCCACAAACCACCATGATTATGCGAAAGAGAGGTAAAGTCTAGCTTAAGACTTTAAACGAGCACTTCTCGAGAAGCAACCCGAGTACTAACCCCATTAAAATTTTACATTTATTTTATCTTCTTTCTTTTAGCACCTAACTATAAACTAACCAAAGTGCAGATTTCCATACCACACGGCCTTGCACATGGCTGTGGCTGTGGCCGTGTGGACACTACGGATTTTAGTACAGGGGCGTGGCTAAGATTGTGCAGAAACAGGACAAAAATTTTACCCAAGACACGGACTCCGATTAAACACCACGACCGTGTGATGTAGCCGTGGTCGAAACTGCCTAAAGAACACGGGATGCGATAAATCCACACGACCGTGTGAGGCAACCGTGGTCGACATTATCAGCTTTTTAATATTTCATCGCCGCCCCCACCTCGCGACCCAGCCGATGACGAGTACCTTTGAGGCCTTTTATTTTCTTTATTTTTCATTTTTATATTTAGTTTTAGTTCTTAATTAAACTTTTTACCTTTCTTGTTTAAAACTTTTATTAGTACAGTTTAATTTCTTTTATCATTGGTTGTCTAACTCTCGAGTATCTCTAACAACACCCATTAAATAGTATTCCCTAAAAATTTAACTGATGACTTTGCAGTTTAAAAAGGTTCAATGTGCCACTCCGAGAATGAAAACATCACCGGAGTATTCACCACCACACTCACCTATGTCTAAGTCATGACCTCCAAGGATTTCATCCAAAATTCAAGAAGTTTCACTTCTCTCCATAACTTGTGATTTTCTTACTATATTATGAATATATATATATTTGTACATTGAGGGCAATGTACATCTTAAGTGTGGAGGGGGTGAATTTTATGCCTAACTTTTTTAAATTCCTAGATTAAGTCTTATCTTAAGTGATTTTCTCATATCACTAATTAGAATGAAATTTCTGTTGATTTATGATTTTTATTGATATGTTTTAGAATAAGTCATTGATAATTGTGCATTGATGATCTAAACTTTAAGATAGTAGAGAATCAAGCATGATAAGTCTATTTTCAAAAATTAAAATTTGCTAGGTTGTTGACCTAAATTTGAATATTACCTCGAGATTTGAAATTTACAAGGATGACATCAAAAATCCATAATTCTTGTGAGATCTTGAGCCTTTTAGAGCATACATTCTTTCATGCTCACTTTATTAATTATGAGTGTGTCAACATTGATTTGTTATTCTAGAACTTGCTTCGATTATACATGTCAAGACCATACCTTTGATTTGATATACTGAGATGATAAAGGCACTTAGGATTTAACCCACTTACTCCACTAAAAGCCTACCTTGGCAATTAACCCCTAGTGAAACCCTTTGATCCTAACAACCCTTTTATTGATTCACCCACTAATATTAGCCTAAAACCCATCTTGTATTTGTTATCACCATTTCTCTTGACTACCCTTCTATCGAGATTTGATTTGATCAGTTGCCTAATTATTTTATCTCAGTAGTTGAATTCATCTTATATTATGTATTTACTTGATTTGTTCTTAAATAATAATAATAAAATAAAATAAAATATCGAAGTATATTCATTATTAGTTCTGTAACTAAGTGAGCTTATACGTTTAAATTCAACATCTTGAAGAAGAAGCTCGTATTGTTAGTGTTTCAAGTTTTCAATTGATGTAATTATTCATTATCAGTTCATTGTTTCTAGTTAGGTAAATTGTTAACTCAATCTCAATTTTAGCCTTCTAATTTAGCCTATATCCACACCTTTAACCAAGCCCCATTACAACCTTTAAAGACCTTTTGATTTGTGTATCATTTCATTTTATAGTGGTGGAGATTTGATTTTCAGGCAAGCCTATGGGATTAACTTTTCATGTTTGACTGATGAGTGCTTTATTTTGAACCTTAAACATCTTGAGTGATTTGAGTGAATCTTTAGTGAGGATGTTAATCCTTGTCAGTTTTGAATCAAAGGTAATTATTTGGATAAGGGAAAACACCTATGTTTTCATGCTATAAACTTATGACTTTGATTGATTGAATCTTTAGGACTCTTTGAGTTAAATTATCTCTGTATAAATTATCTATGTATAAATTGTCTATGAATTATGATGAGGCATTGTTGATAAGAATTATGAATCGAGGGAAGTTAGTTTTAATTGTGAGTTGAGAATTTTGTTTGAGGACAAGCAAATGCTTAAGTGTAGGGGTATTTGATAAACCATAATATGTTCATATTTTAATCCCACATTCAGCATATTTTTGGATGATTTATTCCCTGAATTGTGGAATTTGGTGCTCCTAATCTTTTAATTTCATGTTTTATACTTAAGAGAGCACTAGAGGATGAAAAGAACGAGAAACGGGCTGAAAATGGAGAAAATGGGCCAAAGTACGAAATCAACACGGCTTGGGCCTAAAACACACGGCCGTGCCTCCTTTGCAGATTCAATCACAGCCTAGCCCTGAATCACATGGGCGTGCCACACGGGCGTGTCCCTTCCATAGTAAAGAAGAGTTCCATTCAGATTAAGGTACTTAAAGGGAAAGAAAGACATTCCAAAAGCCTATATAAACACCCTAGAGCCCAACCTTTAGGGGGCGTTCAGCTAGGCCAAGGAACCAAGCCAGAGAGGCTAAATTGTGGGATTGACTCGAAGAAAGCCAGTTGATTCATCTCAAGAAGCCGGAATCATACTCAAGACTGGGGATCTCTCCTTCAATTTCTTCAAGGGGTTTTAAGGTTTTTTTCTTATGTTTTGTTTAATATTTACTTCTTAGATGTATTAATTTATTATTATGAACTAAACCCCTAAAATACCTGAGGGGGATGAAACCTAAGACGGATCTTGTTATTATTTTCTGAACTATATGATAAATACTTGATTTGTTCTTACTATGTGTTCTTAATTCTTACTTTGATATTTTAGGATATTGATTCAAGTATTGATATGTATAGGCAGAGGAGGAATATTCCCTGTTTAAGAGTAGATCTAGCATAGTTAAGCGGAGTTGATCGCAACCCTAGAGATAGGATGACGAAAATCTGCCAGATTAGGGTCAAACCTAATATTAGAGTCCATAGATCGATTTAATACAATTCTAGGGGTTTTAATTAGAAAGATATTTCAATTAATCAACCTAGGGTTAGACGTTAGTAGCCTCGAGAGAGGTATTAATATAAATTAGAGAATCCTACGGATCAGGTCAAGTGAATAAATTGTCTGGTTCAGAGTTAGATAACAAGTGATGTCTAAGTGGATTCTTCCTCAGGTATTGTCTTAATCAATTGGTTTTCCCACAAGAATTTCCCCAATTCCATTCTCTTTGTCTTAGCATCTTTAGCTTACTAGTTAATTTTAGATTAGATAACAATTCCCTTAATTCTTAGGCTAAATAATAAAAAGGAAGTTAGTATTAGTACTTTTGGTTCCATTGGGTTCGACAATCCGATCTTGCCACTAAACTATGCTACTGTTCGATAGGTTCACTTGCCTCAATCGTGGTGATAGTTAGTTCATAGGCTCGATCATTCATTATATAAATTTTAAGACTTTTTCCACCACCGTCATAAATATGCCGAGATGAGCTGATAGTATAGGTGGTCTTCCAATTATCTTCGTATCCTGACCCGATTCTTTAACACTATAAAACAAGGGAAAAGAAAGGGAGTAAGCTTAAAGCTTAGTAAGTTTACATGTAAACAATAAACATCATACTATATACTAATCAATAAATAGCACTTCACAATTCAAGATCATGCTTACTCATTCATCTCTTACCACATTTCAACCATATCACAACATAATGCTCACATTCATTAACATATATTCATGCACTTATTACCATAAGATCACATGATACAACACATAACAGTTTCACAATAAATCATTCATAGCAATGGCAAACACTCGGTGATTTCACACTTAGCCCACCATTAATCTTTAACATGGTGGTATCGCACATAGCCCACTAATAAGAATATTTATGGTGGTATCATACATAGCCCACCATTAAGAATATTTACGGTGGTATCGCACATATGCCACCAAATGATAATATAAACGATGGTATTGCACACAGCCCATCGTAAATAAGTAATAAGGTGGTGTCGCACATAGCCCACCAACAAAAATAATTAAGGTTGTATCGCACCCAGCCCACAATTAATTTCTACAGGTAATATTTCACACTTACATATCTAATTCAATGTTCATACGAAAATTATTCATTATCTACCAAAATTAATACATCTAAATCATATAAGTTCTCAATCATACAATGCACCAATAATTAACAACATGTGTATTTAAAATGCATCGTTTACACATAAGCTTATCTCGGTGCAAAACGCGCTAATCAACGGTCTATTTTGTAACCTTGCCTTTTCCTCGGTCAAGGTTGATTCCACACTCTTCTTGGTCTATAACAACAAAATTCACTCATTCAATCATTTTTTAAACATAATACATCATAATCTCTACTTAGGAAAAAATGACCGTTTTGCCCTTCTACTATGTCAAAATTATGATTTTGCCCCTAGGCTTGTAAATATTTTTTCATCACATTTTCTCATTAAAAAAGCCTAGCTGAAAATTTATTACTCTTACAACTACTCATAATTCCAACCATTTCATGCATTTATTACCAAATTACAACATTCACATTTTAGTCCCATTTAAGTGTTTTCATGTCAACACCTTTCACAAAAGTTGTTTCTCATCTCCCTAACATCCATTTTCTTCCATAAAAACTCAGCTAACAACATAAATGCTCTCATGGAAAATCCCTAAACTTTCAACCATTTAACAAATTAGTCACCTTATTAGCTAGCTCAAGCTTTGGGGATTCCAAAAGTACAAAAATCATCAAATAAAACCACCAAAATCACTTACTTGCAAGAGATTTTTTTGCTGAAAATTTGGACTCCAAGAACCCTTATTTCCTCTAAATTTTCAGTGGTAGAAGAAGAAGGAATAGTAAAAGATGATATCTCATCTTTTTATCTTATTTTATTCATTATTTCATCATCTAATTCCACCAAATTTGACCAAAATTTAATCTCCTTGTCTCCCTAGGCTCTATGGCCGACCATCACATATCTAATGGCCTAATTTCACTTTAAGGACCTCCAATTTGATATTCTTTGGCTATTAGATATCTCTACCACTTATATGGAACTTTCACACTTTATGCGATTTAGTCATTTTCCACAATTAAACATACAATTGCTAAAATTAAAGCACCAAAAATTTCATATAGCCATATATTAATACCATAACACATAAAATAATATTAAAATAATTTTCCTCAACCTGATATTAGTGGTCCCGAGACCACTGTTTCGAGTAGCCCTAAAATCGGGCTATTACAACTATCCCCTACTTTAGATATTTTCATCCCGAAAATCTTACCGGTAAAAAGATTTGGATATTGTTGCCTCATGGCTTCTTTCGTTTCCCACGTAACTTCTTCCACACTATGTTTTTGCCATAACACTTTTACTAAAGCTATGCTCTTATTCCTCAACTGTTGAACCTCCCAAGCCAATATCTTAATCGACTCTTCTTCATAAGCCATGTCCGATCGTATCTCAACTTCCATTAGAGGGATCACATGCAAAGGATCGGAACGATATCGCCGCAACATCGATACATGGAACATGTTGGGTATTTTCTCCAACTCTACAGGCATGGCCAACCTGTTTGCCACTAGGCCAATCCTTTTGGTAATCTCATACGGCCCTATGAATCGTGGACTCAATTTTCCTTTTCTACCAAATCTCAGTATTTTCTTCCACAGGGATACTTTCAGAAATACTTTGTCACCCACTCGAAACTCGATTTCTTTTCTTTTCAAATTCGAGTATAACTTATATCGGTCTGAAGCGGCCTTCAGACTATTACGGATTATTTTCACTTTCTCCTCGGTGTCTTTAACTAGATCAACCCTATGAATTTGCCTCTCACTAAGATCGGTCCAGTACAAGGGAGTTTGACACTTGCGACCATATAAATCCTTGTACAGTGCCATCCATATACTCAACTAATAACTGTTGTTGTAAGCAAACTCAACCAAAGGTAGATATCTTTCCCAACTACCTCCCAACTCCAACACACAACATCAGAGCATGATGTAACCCAACCCGAGGCACCCAACAAATCGTAATTCAGGGATTGTATGACGATCAAAGGATTAAAGGCCCAAGTTCGAATCAAGGGATGTAAGCTGCTGTGGAAGCTGCTATGCACTTTGGTGCATGTCATACTTAGCCTGGGCAGCTCTTTCAAGCTCATTCCAGCTCATTGAGCTACTTACTTAAGTTTTTAATGTTTAAATAAATTGAACTCTTAATTTATTTAATTTTACTACAGCAAGTTAATGTTTCTTAAAGCTGTAATTAGTGTTGAAATTATGATGTCTAAACTCAATTTAATATGTCTTAATTTTTACAGCAAGTTTTAATGAGTTTTTAGTTTCAGCCGAATATTGAATGTGTCCTAGATAGAATATTTTTAAATTTGTCTAAATAGTAATTAAGAGTCCATTAAAATGTCTAGCTATTGTTTAAATTATTGTTCAGCTGATTTGAGCTTAATCAGTTTCAGTTTATGGTCTTAATAGGTGCAGCTGAACCTACAAGGAGTGATTAAGGAAGATTCATGCACCTAGGTGCAATGTATTTGGCACATACATGGATTGACTGGTACAATGTTTGAGGTTGCTGCTTGTTGATGTTTCACAGCCATTATTCGGCCAGCAAGGGACATCAAATTAAAGGAATGATGCTTGGCCGATTGTATTCGAATGCACCATCAATAGGCATTTACACTTGCTGCTATGTCAAGGAACCATTCGGCTGCCATGTTCACATGACAAGGGTTGTTCAAACTCTTTGTTCCCACCTCCAAAGGCTGCTCATGTACTCCCATTAATACCCAACACCTTTCAACCAAGAGTTGCCAATTTATTAGTTCATTTACTCAAAGGGCCGAACCTAGCTACTACATGTATCTACAAGTGCTTCAAAGTTCATTCCTTCTTCTAGAATGTTGACCAGTAGACTGCCCATCAGCTAAATTTAGTCCAATCAAATTAATGTTTTATTTCTAGAACAATCTAGCTTATTCATGGCCGAATTTCTTAGTTGCTAAGTATGTGTCCATTCGGCTAGCTAGCTAGATGGAGTATAAATACTTGTCATTTTCATTTTGTAAAAAAAAACTTTTGGAAAATTTTTATATAAACTTTTTTCAAAGAGTGAGATTACTCCTCTGCTTATTCATACGAGTTTTGGTTAACTTATCAAGCTAGCTTGTGGTGTCTCCCAATTTCGTTTTGAACTTATCACCAAACCTTGGTGTGGCGTTCACCTATCCGAAATTTCCATCTTTCCAACTTAAGCCATTTAGAACCGGGGTGACACTTAATATAGTGTTGAATCGATTCTCGGATTAAGTTCTATTTTCCATCACCATCCACTACTTCTTTTTATTTGGCCTTAAACTGAAACTTCTGTTATCCATCTTCCTTCCATCTGACTAAACCGAACATCAAACATTTATCTTTCTTTATCTAACCTAAAACTGAACCTTCTTTATCCGACTTCTAAACCAAAACTCCTACCTATCTTTATACCTCTACTCCAACTTACATCCACATAGTTTCAAACTTTAACATAGCTTCTGCAAATTCTACTTTCATCCGCCTATCTTTCTAAGTTCTCAAACCTCTCCTCGTAGACGATCAGGCATTCAAGTGAACCTATCTTTCGTATCAGAGCTTGCAAAACAAGGAGCTCCAAAAATAAACGAGAAGCCGAAATTAGTTCATAAGTTGAAAATAAAAATAAAAAAATTGAAGTTTAAAAAAAATTAAAGTTGTAATTTAAAGTTCTTTGTATTCAATTTCTATTGTATTTGACATAGTAAAAAAAAAAGCAAAAAAGAAAGAAATACGAAAAAAAAAAAAAAAGTGAAGTTTTGCAAAGTTCTTATTTTGCTTCTCATTCTTCTACCTCGATCTTCCAAATCCTTTTTACCATCATTTGGTACTTCCAAGTCAACCCAACGCCACACATACCCCAATTTGCCTTTTTCTTTGTTTTAGCCTACTCGATTCACCCAAACATTAACCTTTGTAACCACTTTGAAACTGACCCTCAAGCTGCGATAAGTTTTCTAGAAACGAAGTACAAATTTGTGAGAGCGAGTCGAGTGGTGAAAGGCACGAGTGCTTGCATTTGAGGAAAAGCCATATTCGAGTGAAAACACAAGTGTGAGTGATTTTTCTTTGTGAGAGAACTTGTGAGAATTTCTAGTAAGGTTTCTTAGCCTTCTTCAGTTATCATGTCAAGGAGTCCAGAACGACGAATGGTAAGCAGAGGAACATCTAATGTCACTAGTGATGGAGGAGGTCATCAACCACAAAGAAATGTTCCCCGGAGGTGGAGTACCCGACCTACAAGTGCGAGCTATAATACAAGAAATTACCCGGTTATTTCAACCTTAATTTGATTCCATCAACGAGCGATAGGACTAGAGGGAGGAAAATAGTCAGCGAGCAAACACCCCTCCAAATCTGAGAAGGGAGAGAGAACAATTTTGGCAACATGACAATGATCTATTCGAGCCAAGTGATGCGGAGAGTGATCAAGCCTCTCGACAAAGCAAACGAAGAAGGGGCCAACGTAACCAAGGACGAGAGAGGTTCGATGATGATTTAAAAAGATCAAACTGTCCATCCCTCCATTCTAAGGCTGTTCGAATCCCGAGGCTTATCTTGAGTGGGAGAAAAAGATCGAGCTAGTGTTCGAGTTCCACAACTATTCTGAGTCGAAGAAATTGAAGTTAGCCACTATCGAGTTCTCCGAATATGCGACAATTTGGTGGGATCATCTTACAACGAGCCGAAGGCGAAACGGTGAGCGACCTATCCAAACATGGGCCGAGATGAAAGTTGTTATGCGACGACGTTTCATTCCTTCCTATTATCACCGAGAGTTGTACCAAAAACTTCAAAATCTCATGCAAGGAACAAGAAGCATGGAAGATTACTTCAAGGAAATGGAAGTGGCTATGGTCCGTGCGGACGTGCAAGAGCCACCATGGTGTGATTTTTGGCTGGATTGAATCGATACATAGCCAATGTCATTGAGCTGCAACATTATGTCGAGATCGTCGATATGGTTCATATGGCGATCAAAGTTGAAAAACATCTCAAGAAAAAAGGAGCCGTCCATAATTATCCCACCCTAAGCTCACCTAGGTGGAATCAAGGCTCGAGCAAGAACATGTTTATGAATCCAACGAAGGAACCCGCGAACCACTTGAAGTCCAATAAGTCCGTGGCCGAACCAAGTAAAGGCAAGGCCCCGAAAACGTACAATCGCGATATCAAGATATTAAATGCTTTAAGTGCCAAGGCGACAGCACATTGCAAGTCAATGTCCAAATCGTAACAAGATGATTGTGCTACCCTGTAACACCCCAAACCCGGTCAAAACGCTATGACCGAATCTGGTATGTCACAGGGAAGAAAACAAACTTGAAAACAAGTTGCCGTCTCTAATTTAAGGAAAACTTTTGATGTTATGAGAAACTGAGTTGATTTAAAAGTATTACTAAAACTGTTTTGAATTTAGCTTTAAAAAGATTCTCGATACTTTGTTAACCTTACAAGTTTGCTTATCTATCTAAAGGTGAAGTTTTAGAAAAACCCGATAATTTGTGTGAATTTAGAAAACATTCAGTTAATAAGTTATTTAGGCACGCCATTTTATTTAAATCATACAAATTTCTATGAAAATAAAACAGATAAATAAACTCCAAAACAAAATTTAATGGCCTTATTACAACCCAAAACCAAATTTTAAAGTAAGTAAAACTGAAATAAAAGTTTAAAACAAAACCCAAAAGAAAATGCACATGGCCACCTCGAGTCTGCCCCAGCTCCGAACCCGCGCTCTAAGAGTTACCTACAAAATTAAACATCGGGGTGAGTCGTAGAGACTTAGTGTGTAAACCCCCATCCAAAAAAAATAGCACTGCTTGTTCACAATTTCATAAGTCAACATGCAAGTCATGCAATCCCAAAACCTAACCATCCGTACTCCAGTATCTACCCCGTGTGGTCAAAACCACTGGTGGTCAAAACCACTGGTGACCGTAGTCACAAATAATATGATGGGGCCAACCCATCTTGTGGTCAAAACCACTGATGAAGATCTCGTATATCAATATGTGGGGCCAACCCACTGTGGTACCAAACCACTGGGACAAGTCATAAGATTAACAACATGTGGTACCAAACCACTGGTGGTCAAAACCACTGAGACTAGTCACGATAATCATATAGAAAGCGGGGCCAACCCACTGTGTTGCCAAAACCACTGATGACAGTCTGAATCATCCTTCCCCCTCCTCTCATCATACCCATTAATGTACATACTTTTCAAGGCATAAATATCATGCTTAGCAATTAGAGATCACATGGCATGGCATATACAAATTTTAACAGGCATTTGACGTTAGTCAAATAGAGTGGACTTACCTGGAGTCCTTGCTTTTTACCCATAAGGGTAACATACCATTTCAATAGTTATTTCGGCATTTAGTAATTTCATGATATAACATATTAACAAATGAAGTGTGTAAGAGTTACACACCTGATTACTCGTAATATGACACTATCTATGTCGGTACTGTCGTCAATCAACACTACCGCGATTTGACTACTACGCTGCTCACGTGTTCGCCCACACCCAGGTGGCCAATCACGAACCGCCGACACTTCCCTCTTTTTGAACTTAGGAACTGGGGTCTTAGATCCAACCCATCCCAATGATTGGTTAGTCTTCGAGTCCATAACACCTTAGTCACTAACTCAGATTAATGCAGTAAAATCAATTGTAAAGAACTAAATCCCGAAATTAGATCCCTTACCTAATCGATAAATCCTGAAAATTTAAATCTAAACCACGAGTCGAGCAACTCTCGGGAATCCAAATGCTTGCGTCACACCCTCCCTATAATCGACCAAACATAACATTATTAACAAATAGCCATTCAGCTTTGGCCAAGAAATCCCGAAAGAGATAACGCAAATACAAGGGAACGTCCCCCTCTTACCTTAACTCCATAAATTCGGCCAACAGCTAGCAAGATTCAGCAACACTAGAGTAGAAGAGAACCCGAAAGGAACAGAGAGGAGAAGATAGTTTTGGCCCAAATGTGATGAAGAGAGGAGGTAGTTTCGGCTCTTTAAGAAAAATAAAAGAGAGTGACCAGGATATTCGGCTATCATAGAATGTAGATGAAGAGGGAAAGAATGATAAATACTAGATGCGGCTAGAACCAAAATGAGAGAAGAGAAGGAAGATTTAAGTATTTCGGCACAAGAGAACCTAGGAGAAAAAAAGAAATTGGAAAAGGAGTGGAATGATGCTTTCGGCTTAGGTTCAAAATAAAGAAAAGAAAGTAGAATAGATTTGGTTACGGCTTGTTGAGAGGAGAAGAAAAGAAGAAGAATGGCAAAGAACCAATAGGGGTTTCGGCAATTGCAAAAGGTGAGAAAAAGAGGAGAGAAATTGCTTAGGAGAGATTTCGGTTTGTATTTGAGAGAAAAGAGAAAAATGCCAAAAAGTGGTATGAATATCTTGGTTTTGACAAAAAGAAAATGAACAAAAAATACTCCCTCCTAAGTCTACTAATCAAATTCGGCACACCCCCTAACCACTCTCCAAAACCGAAAGCACACACCCACACCACTCTAATTTTGACCACACACCCCAACTCCCTTCAAAACTCTATGCCGTCCCCTTCTGCCTCTTTGAATTCCTCTCTTCCACTCATTCAAACAATTTGAATGAGTCAACTTCCACCATTTCCTCCCTTCCACCCATTTGAAATTGTTAACCCTTTCAAACCTCATCCATCAGAGTCCCACCTGAGTGTAACTCCCCCTTGTCCTGGCATCAAAAAGAGATGCACAAAGGGGATTCTTGAGCTCGAACCAAGCTCTCCCACCTGCATGAGGCGGCCCTCCCCCTAGTGCTTAAGTGGTGCCTCCCTTGTCACTTTACCAAGGCATCTCTTGCGACACACTCCTCCACCGAATACTCTTAACACCTAACACCAATAGCTCCCCCCTCTAAAGCCCAAAATGCAAATTTTTGCTATGACTCTGGCCTATCCCTAGCTCGAGCCTAGACCCTAAAATAGCCCAAACTAACATACCTACCATACAATACACATGTAACCACATGAAATGCAAAGGCCTCAGTTTAAGGATGTTACAGTTCTACCCCCCTTAAAAATAATTTCGGCCTCGAAATTACCTGATCAAAAGAGTTGAGGGTATTGCTGCCGCATCGCATCTTTCGGTTCCCACGTGGCTTCTTCCCTTCCGTGATTCTGGCATAACACCTTCACTAAAGGAACTGACTTCCTACGCAAAACTTTGACATCCCAATCTAGAATCTGCACTGGTTCTTCCTCAAATGACAAATCTGGACTCACCTCTATCTCCTCTACTGGCACAACATGTGATGGATCTAATCGATAGCGCCTGAGCATGGAAACATGAAACACGTCATGGATCTGACTCAATTCCATCTGGCAATTCGAGCTGATAAGCTACTGGTCCCACATGCCTTAACACCTTATACGGCCTGATAAACCTAAGGCTCAGCTTGCCCTTCCGACCAAATCTCAGTACTTTCTTCCATGGCGACACCTTAAGAAAGACCCTGTCCCCCACTGCAAACTCTATATCTCTTTGCTTAAGATCTGCATAAGACTTCTGCATGTCCAAAGCCTCCTTCAGATGAGCCCGAATCAGCTTAACCTTTTCCTCTGTTTCAGCCACTAACTCTGGACCCAACAGTCGATGCTCACCCAACTATGTCCAACACGTAGGGGTACGACACTTCCGTCTATACAGTGCTTCATACAGTGCCATCTGGATACTTGCCTGGTAACTATTGTTGTACGCGAATTCCGCCAACGGTAGATATTCCTCCTAACTACCCCTGAAGTCCAAGACACAACCCCTCAGCATATCTTCTAAAATTTGGATTACTCTTTCTGATTGTCCATCTGACTGCGGATGGAATGCCGTACTGAAACCTAGCCTTGTACCCAATGCCCGGTGCAATGCTTTCCAGAATCTTGATGTGAATCGAGGATCCCTATCCGAGATAATCGATACTAGCACCCCATGCAATCTCACTATCTTCGCAACATACAACTTAGCCAACTTTTGGAGTGAGTAATCCACTCGAACCGGTATGAGATGAGCTGATTTTGTCAGACGATCTACAATTGCCCATATTGAATCTTTCTTGCTAGGCGTAAGGGGTAGCCCAGTGGCGAAATTCATCGTAATCCTTTCCCATTTCCACTGCGGAATCTTCACCTGTTGCAATAGACCCGAAGGTAACTGATGTTCAGTTTTGACTTGCTGACACGTCAGGCACCTACTCATGAATTTCATTACTTCTCTTTAGACCCAGCCACCACCGGAACTGTTCTCACAAATCCTGATACATCTTGCTACCTCCCGGATGCATAGCATATGGGCTGCTATGAGCTTCCTACAGAATTCTCTGCCTTAACTCAACGTCTTTCGGCGTACAAACTTTCCCCTGGAAACACAACACCCCCTCGCTATTCAAACTATAACCTTCCAATCCATCACTCTGCACTTGTAACTTCCTAGCACCTAGAACCTCATCTTTTAGCTGTTCCTCCTTAACCTGACCAACCCATGACAGCTTCATCTGCAACTCCGCTAATAGACTCCTGTCATCAAATAGACTAAGATGAGTGAACATTGCTCTCAAATCCACTACCACTTTGCGACTCAACACGTCAGCCACTACGTTAGCCTTACCCAGATGGTATTCAATCGAACAATCATAGTCTTTCAACAACTCGATCCACCTACGTTTCCTCAAATTCAACTCTTTCTGTGTCAACAGATACTTCAAACTCTTGTGGTCCGTGTAGACTATTGATTTCTCTCCATATAAATAATGCCTTCATATTTTCAGAGCGAAAACCACTACAACCAATTCCAGATCATGTGTCGGATAATTCACTTCGTGAGGCCTCAACTGTCGAGACGCATATGTCACCACCTTACCCCCTTGCATCAGCACACATCCAAGCCCAGTATGCGACGTATCATAGTAAATTGTGAACTCCTTCCCTACTTCAGGCTGAATCAACACTGGAGGTTCTGTCAAAATTCTTTTTAACTTATCAAAACTTTCCTGCTGCTCATCTGACCACACAAATAGAACCACTTTTCTCAGCAATTTGGTCAATGGCACTGCAATCAAGGAAAACCCTTCCACAAATCTTCTGTGATATCTTGCCAAACCCAGAAAACTCTGAATCTCTGCTACAGACTTAGGTGGTTTCCAGTCCAATACCGCCTCAATCTTCCGAAATCAGCTGATACCACGTGACCCAAGAAAGTTACATCCTTTAGCCAAAACTCGCATTTACCAAACTTTGCAAATAATTGTTTCTCTCTTAGAATCTACAAAACAACATGTAGATGCGAATCATGCTCCTCATCAGATTTCGAGTACACCAAAATGTCGTCTATGAATACCATAACGAAGCGATCCAAATACGGCTGAAACACCCGATTCATCATGTCTATGAATGCTGCCGGCGCATTGGTCAACCCAAATGGCATTGCCAAAAACTCGTAGTGCCCATAACGAGTGCAAAACGTAGTTTTGTGAATATCGGCCTCCTTTACCTTAAGCTGGTGATACCCCGACCTTAAATCAATCTTAGAGAAGACTGATACACCCTTAAGTTGATCGAATAGATCGTCTATCCTCGGCAACGGGTACTTGTTCTTGATCGTCAGCTTATTTAGTTGTCGATAATCTATACACATCCGCATCGTACCATCTTTCTTCTTAACAAATAACACAGACGCTTCCCAAGGTGATACACTCGGCCGGATGAAACCTCGATCCAGCAACTCTTGAATCTGTACTTTTAACTCTACCATCTCCTTCGGTGCCATCCTATATGGGGCAATAGACACTGGTGCGGTTCCCGGTAACAAGTCTATTCCAAATTCAACCTCACGATCTGGAGGCAGACCTAGAAGCTCTTCTGGAAATACATCAGCAAATTCCTTCACCGTTCGGACATCCCCTACAGCTACTTCCTTGGCCTCCAATGTACAAACATGGACCATGAACGCCTTACAACCCTTCCTCACCATTTTCTCGGCCTTCAGAGCGGATACAACATTGGATAGATAATCTCTTCTATCACCTATCATCACCACCTCTTCATCCTCAACTAATCTCAATACTATACGCTTAGCTACACAGTCCAAACTCGCTTGATACTTCACTAACCAATCCATCCCCAAGATCAAATCGAACTCTCCGAATGGCAGTTCCATCAAATCAGCTAAAAACACTACCCCTTGAAGTTCTAGGGGTACATCCTTATAAAGTTTGTTTACTTCTACAGAGTGACCTAGAGGGCTAATTATAGTCATCTCCCTAAAAGAAATATCAAAGGCTAAGTTCATAGTTCCCACAATACTACTGGTAACATAAGAATGCGTTGAACCAACATCAATAAAAGTAATATAAGGCAGTCCAAAAATCAAGAACGTACCGGTTATAATGTCCGGTGCGTCGCCCTCCTCTCGATGCGTTGCTGCATAGACCAACCCCGGCTATCTTGCATCAGTATTCCCAGCACCTCTACCCGATGCTCGCGACCTGCTTGAACCATTACCTCCCCGACGGATCGCGACCCCTCTGTGGTTGCTAGCCACCCCTTCCAAATTGTGTACGCCCCTGACCCTCAGACTGGACCTGAACTACTTTTTGAGGACAATCCCTTGCCTGATGCCTCATAAATCCACACTCGAAGCACCCTCTGTTCTCGGTCCAACACTGTCCCATATGAGACTTTCCACATCGAGCACACCGTGGCGGCCATTGAGTAGTAGTAGCAGGCTTGGAACCCTAATTCTGCCCACCATATCTAGCCCTTTTTTTGTGAATTCCCGGCAGACCCTGATGACCTAGAACTCCTCTTGGTCTAATTCCTGTCCTGATTCCGTCTCACTAACTAATTCACTTCCTCGATAATCTTGGCCTTCTCCACTAAGACCACAAATTCTCTCTCACGCTGTGGTGCAATCACCATCCGCAGCTCATCTCTCAACCCGTCCTCAAACCTGACACACCGCTCGTGCTCCGTAGCCACAATACACCGAGCATAGTGACTTAATCGGAGAAACTCTGCCTCATATTCTGATATTGTCTTGTTCCCCTAGACCAATTTTAAAAATGCCTTTACTGTGCATCAATGTAGCTAGCCCCAACGTACTTTCTCTGATAAGCTGACTTAAAGAAATCCCAAGTGAGATCATCAGCTGTTGCACTATCCCGGATCATGAGCCACCACTGATAAGAATCATCCCGTAAAAGAGACACTATCCCCTTCAGCTTTCCTCAGCCGTAAAGTCCAAGTCATCCATAATACGTTCTGTCGCCTCTAGCCAATACTTAGCTGTATTGGGAGCCACCCCAGACACACCCCTGAATACCTCGACTCCATTAGCCCGGAGTCGTTCGGACACAGATTTTTGAACTCCTGATCCTCCACCTGTTCTGGCTACTCTCTCCAAAACCCATAGCATTTCCCGTGACACCGCGTCGTCCCCTCCTGTCTGATCCTTAAACTCCGCACCCACAGCTGGCGACGGCAGTACCTCATTCTCTAACCCATGGCCAGACCCTGCTGGTTCTAACACGGTCATCCTACCTCTACCACGTATGCGTGTATTACGTCCATAACCTCGAGCGCTCATGACTACTGTTCACGATTTAATCTGATGTAAAAATTTTATGCGTTAGACTTATTCCACTGTTATTACGGTAAATTTTATGAACAGTTTATCATGGGGATTGTTTTCACAAGTTCACACAGTCCTACAAGTTTCAGTCTCTAAAGTAGTTCCCTATTACTATTAGTCATAGCACAAGCACCACAATCATATAAACAGTAGTTAAGGGGTACTTACCTGTGCGGATCGGTGCCGGAGACTCAGTGCCATGCTTTCCCAAGTCATGCATTTCCCATCAAAATCATTTCGTAACCTATCATTGAAAATATTTTAGACCTCGGGCCCACAGTCGAGCTTTTGAACTTAGCTCTGATACCACAATTGTAACACCCCCAACCCAGTCAAAACGCTACGACCGAATCCGGTATGTCACAGGGAAGAAAATGATTTTGAAAATAAGTTGCCATCTCTAATTTAAGGAAAACTTTTGATGTTATGAGAAACCGAGTTGATTTAAAAGTATTACTAAAACTGTTTTGAATTTAGCTTTAAAAAGATTCTCGATACTTTGTTAATCTTACAAGTTTGCTTATCTATCTGAAGGTGAAATTTTAGAAAAACCCGATAATTTGTGTGAATTTAGAAAACATTCAGTTAATAAGTTATTTAGGCACGCCATTTTATTTAAATCATACAAATTTATATGAAAATAAAACAGATAAATAAACTCCAAAATAAAATTTAATGGCCTTATTACAACCCAAAACCAAATTTTAAAGTAAGTAAAATCGAAATAGAAGTTTAAAACAAAACCAAAAAGAAAATGCACATGGCCACCTCAAGTCTGCCCCGGCTCCGAACCCGCGTTCTAAGAGTTACTTGCAAAATTAAACATCGGGGTGTAAACCCCCATCCAAAAAAAAAATAGCACTGCTCGTTCACGATTTCATAAGTCAACATGCAAGTCATGCAATCCCAAAACCTAACCATCCATACTCCAGTATCTACCCCGTGTGGTCAAAACCACTGGTGGTCAAAACCATTGGTGACCGTAGTTCACGAATAATATAGGTGTGGTCAAAACCACTGGTGACTGTAGTCACAAATAATATGATAGGGCCAACCCATCTTGTGGTCAAAACCACTGATGACGATCCTGTATATCAATATGTAGGGCCAACCCACTGTGGTACCAAACCACTAGGACAAGTCACAAGATTAACAACATGTGGTACCAAACCACTGGTGGTCAAAACCACTGAGACTAATCACGATAACCATATAGAAAGCGGGGCCAACCCACTATGTGGTCAAAACCACTGGTGACAGTTTGAATCATGCTTCCTCCTCCTCTCATCATACCCATTAATGTACATACTTTTCAAGGCATAAATGTCATGCTTAGCAAATAGAGATCACATGGCATGGCATATATAGATTTTAACAGGCATTTGACGTTAGCCAAACAGAGTGGACTTACATGGAGTCCTTGCTTTTTACCCACAAGGGTAACATACCATTTCAACAGTTATTTCAGCATTTAGTAATTTCATGATATAACATATTAACAAATGAAGTGTGTAAGAGTTACACACCTGATTACTCGCAATATGACACTATCTATGTCGGTACTGTCGTCAATCGACACTACCGCGATTTGACTACTACGCTACTCAGGTGTTCGCCCACACCCATGTGGCCAATCGCGAACCACCGACACTGCCCTCTTTTTGAACTTAGGAACTGAGGTCTCCGATCCAACCCCTCCCAATGATTGGTTAGCCTTCGAGTCCATAACACCTTAGTCACTAACTCAGATTAAAGCAGTAAAACAAATCGTAAAGAACTAAATCCCAAAATTAGATCCCTTATCTAATCGATAAACCCCAAAGATTTAAATCTAAACCACGAGTCGAGCAACTCCCGGGAATCCAAATTCTTGCATCACACCCTCCCTATAATTGACCAAACATAACATTATTAACAAATAGCCATTCGACTTTGGCCAAGAAATCCCGAAAGAGATAACGCAAATACAAGGGAACGTCCCCCCTCTTACCTTAACTCCAGAAATTCAGCCAACACCTAGCAAGATTCGGCAACACTTGAGTAGAAGAGAACCCGAAAGGAACAGAGAAGACAAGATAGTTTTGGCCCAAATGTGATGATGAGAGAAGGTAGTTTCGGCTCTTTGAGAAAAATAAAAGAGAGTGACCAGGATATTCAACTATCATAGGATGTAGATGAAGAGGGAAAGAATGATGAATACTAGATGCGGCTAGAACCAAAATGAGAGAAGAGAAGGAAGATTTAGGTATTTCGGCACATGAGAACCTAGGAGAAGAAAAGAAATTGGAAGATGAGTGGAATGATGCTTTCGGCTTAGGTTCAAAATGAAGAAAAGAAAGTAGAATAGATTTGGTTACGGCTTGTTGAGAGGAGAAGAAAAGAAGAAGAAGGGAAAAGAACCAATAGGGGTTTCGATAATTGCAAAAAGTGAAAAAAGAGGAGAGAAATTGCTTAGGAGATATTTCGATTTGTATTTGAGAGAAAAGAGAAAAATGCCAAAAAGTGGTATGAATATCTTGGTTTTGACAAAAAGAAAATGAACAAAAAATGCTCCCTCCTAAGTCTACTAATCAAATTTGGCATATCCCTAACCACTCTCCAAAACCGAAAGCACACACCCATACCACTCAAATTTTGGCCACACAGCCCAACTCCCTTCAAAACTCTATGCCATCCCCCTTCTTCCTCCTTGAATTCCTCTCTTCCACTCATTCAAACAATTTGAATGAGTCAACTTCCACCATTTCCTCCCTTCCACCCATTTGAAATTGTTGACCCTTTCAAACCTCATCCATCAGAGTCCCACCTGAGTGCAACTCCCCCTTGTCTTGGCGTCAAAAAGAGATGCACAAAGGGGATTCTTGCAGCTCGAACCAAGCTTTCCCACCTGCATGAGGCTTCCCTCCCCTAGTGCTTAAATGGCCCTCTCTTGCCACTTTACCAAGGCATCTCTTGCGACACACTCCTTCACCAAATACTTTTAACACCTATCACCAATAGCTCCCCCCTTCTAAAGCCCAAAATGCAAATTTTTGCTATGACTCTGGCCTATCCCTAGCTCGAGCCTAGACCCTAAAATAGCCCAAACTAACATACCTACCATACAATACACATGTAACCACACGAAATGCAAAGGCCCCGATTTAAGGATGTTACATACCCGATGGTGAGATAGAGTCGGAGGATGAAATTAATGAAAACAAAGACGAAGGTGAGCATCGATCCGAGAATGATGAAAAATTTGAGCTTGCGATTGAAGACGAAATGCTTGTGGTCAAACAAAGTTGCAATGCACAAAGTTCGGTAAGTGAGCCACAACGCAAAAATCTTTTTCATTCTCGATGCTATGTTTTGGGAAAGGTATGCAACGTTGTAATCGACGGTGGGAGTTGCACGAATGTGGCAAGTACACTCATGATAGAGAAGTTATCCTTGCCAACGCTTCAGCATTCGAGACCTTACATATTACAATGGCTCAACGAGGCATCAAGCTCACGGTGACCAAACAAGCCAAGATTCCATTTTCAAATGGCAATTACCATGATGAAGTCGTGTGCGACGTTGTGCCCATGCATACGGGCCATCTCTTGTTAGGAAGGCCGTGGTAGTTTGACCATCAAGTCAAACACGGTGGTTTTTTGAATCAATATTCATTCAAGTTCAACGGCAAGAACATCGTGTTGGCACCGTTATCACCACAACAAGTCATGGAAGACCAACACCGCATAAGGCAATCCATGGAGAATTCGAAACACAAGCTTGTAAACTTAAAAGAAAAGATAGAGTCGAGTGACAATAATTTGAGAGTTGAAGAAAATAAACGTGAAGAAAAAAGAAAAGAAAAAGAGAAAAACAAACGTGAAAAAACAAGTGAAAGAAAAAGAGAGAAAAAGAATAGTGTTTTGCTTAACCATTATCTATTTTCTTCTTCTTCTTTTCAGGTTGTTGGTCTTAAGGAGTTACGATTGAAATATCTTCCTAAGGAAAGAAGGTTTGTCATGCGAGAAGAACCTGGTTTGACTTCTGAAAACTCAATACTGAACTTTTCTAACTTTAAGGAAATTGGTAAAGATGATGAATTTGGAGTTCAAGTGAACAACTATTGGCCATCATTAATTTATCATTCTGATCGTTTTTGCCGAATCGAACTTGTTTTGCCCAATTACTTGAGTAAGTTTTTGCTCAGTCTTGATTGTTTGACATTTGAGTGTTTGAAGACTTGTGACCGAGAAAAATTGAAAATGTGTGATAATTTGAGTCATGGTCCAAAAATCTTTGAAGTAATTCCTATGGTTCGATTTAAGGAACACTTAGCGAATTGATTTGGAAGGGTAAGTTTTCCATCCAACTTCACCGTTGTGATTTCCAAACCCCATTTTGTTGCGACAAAGGTCAATCTAACAATCCCTTGTTGCCTTAATAAAATTCTGTACTTTGATGATATTCAATTGTTTCCAAGTATTATGTTGACCTTTTTTTTTGAAATATGAAAATGAATCTCATTTGTTCGATCAAATTGTTTAATTTGCGAGGGAATGCTCCCGATAGAACCAGCGACTCGACTTACGGACAAGTCACTTTGAAGAGGGGGATGATGTAACCCAACTCGGGGCACCCAACGAATCGCAATTCAAGGATTGTACAATGATTGAAGGATTAAAGGCCCAAGTTCGGATCAAAGGATGCAAGCTGCTATGAAAGCTGCTATGCACTTTGGTGCATGTCATACTTAGCCCGGAGTATCTCTTTCGAGCTCATTCCAGCTCATTGAGCTACTTAGTTAAGTTTTTAATGTTTAAATAAATTGAACTCTTAATTTATTTAATTTTACTAAAGTAAGTTAATATGTCGTAAAGCTTTAATTAGTGCTGAAATTATGATGTCTAAACTCAATTTAATTTGTCCTAATTTTTACAGCAAGTTTTAATGAGTTTTTAGTTTCAGCCGAATATTGAATGTGTCCTAGATAGGTTGTTTTAAATTTGTCTAAATAGTAATTAAGAGTCCATTAAAATGTCTAGCTATTGTTTTAATTATTGTTCAGTAGATTTGAGCTTAATCAATTTTAGTTCATGGTCTTAATAGGTGTAACCGAACCTACGAGGAGTAATTAAGGAATATTCATGCACCTAGGTGCAATGTATTTGGCACGTACATGGATTGGATGGTACAATGTTTGAGGCTGCTGCTTGTTGGTGTTTCAAATCCATTATTCAGCTGGCAAGGGTCATCAAATTAAAGGAATGATGCTTGGCCGATTGTATCCCAATGCACCATCAATAAGCATTCACACTTGCTGCTATGTCAAGGAACCATTCGGCTGCCATGTTCACATGACAAGGGCTGTTCAAACTCTTTGTTCACACCTCCAAAGGTTGCTCATGTACTCCCATTAATGCCCAATGCCTTTCAGCCAAGAGTTGCCAATTTATTAGCTCATTTACTCCAAGGGCCGAACCTAGTTGCTACATGTATCTACAAGTGCTTCAAAGTTTATTCCTTCTTCTAGAATGCCGACCAATAGGTTGCCCATCAGCTGAATTTAGTCCAATCAAATTAATGTTTTATTTCTAGAACAATCTAGCTTATTCATGGCCAAATTTATTAGTTGCTAAGTAGTGAATGTGTCCATTTGGCAAGCTAGATAGATGGAGTATAAATACTTGTCATTTTCATTTTGAAAAAAAAAAACTTTAGGCAAATTTTTATATGAACTTTGTTCAAAGAGTGAGATTACTCCTCTTCTTATTCGTACGAGTTTTGGTTGACTTATTAAGCTAGCTTGTGGTGTCTCCCAATTTTGTTTTGAACTTATCACCAAACCTTGGTGTGGCGTTCACCTATCCGACATTTCCATCTTTCCACCTTAAGCCATTTAGAACTGGGGTGACACTCAATACAGTGTTGAATCGATTCTCGGATTAAGTTCTATTTTCCATCACCATCAAATACTTCTCGTTGTTTGGCCTTAAACCGAAACTACTATTATCCATCTTCCTTCCATCCAACTAAACTGAACATCAAACATTTATCTTTCTTTATCTAACTTAAAATTGAACCTTCTTTATTCAACTTTTAAACCAAAACTCCAACCTACCTTTATACGTCTACTCCAACTTACATCACACAGTTTCAAACCTTAACATAGCTTTCGCAAATTCTTCTTTCGTTCGCCTATCTTTTCGAGTTTTCAAACCTCTCCTCATAGACGATGGGGCATTCAAGTGAATGTCTCGACTAACCCCGGGCGTCTCACATCATTTGGTATCAGAGCTTGCAAAACGAGGGCTGAGATGAAAACTATTATGTGATGACATTTCATTCCTTCCTATTATCACCGGGAGTTGTACCAAAAGATCCAAAATCTCACGAGGAACAAGAAGCATGGAAGATTACTTCAAGGAAATGGAAGTGGCTATGATCCGTGCGGACGTACAAGGGGACCGCGAGGCCACCATGGCGTGATTTTTGGCTGGATTGAATCGAGACATAACCAATGTCGTTGAGCTGCAACATTATGTCGAGATCATCAAAATGGTTCATATGGCGATCAAAGTTGAAAAAAAAAAACTTAAGAAAAAAGGAGCTGTCCTTAGTTATCCAACCTCAAGCTCACCTAGGTGGAATCAAGGCTCGAGCAAGAATGTGTCTGTGAATCCAACGAAGGAACCTGCGATTCCCTTGAAGTCCAATAAGTCCATAGCTGAACCAAGTAAAGGTAAGGCCCCCAAAAATGTACAATCATGATCCCGAGATATTAAATACTTTAAGTGCCAAGGCTGAGGGCACATTGCAAGTCAATGTTTGAATCGTAACACAATGATCGTGCTACCTAATGGAGAGGTAGAGTCGGAGGATGAAATTGATGAAAACAAAGACGAAGATGAGCATCCATCTGAGAATGATAAAGAAGTTGAGTTTGCGGTTAAAGGCGAAATGCTTGTGGTCACACAAAGTCTGAATGCGCAAAGTTTGGTAAGTGAGCCGCAATGCACAAATCTTTTTCATACTCGATTCCATGTTTTAGGAAAGGTATGCTGCGTTGTAATCGATGGTGGGAGTTGCATGAATGTGGCAAGTACACTCATGATAGAGAAGTTATCTTTGCCAACGCTTAAGCATCCGAGACCCTACAAATTGCAATGGCTCAACGAAGGCATCGAGCTCAAGGTGACCAAACAAGCTAAAATTCCATTTTCAATGGGCAATCACCATGATAAAGTCGTGTGTGACGTCATGCCCATGCATGCGGGCCACCTTTTGTTAGGAAGGCCGTGGCAGTTTGACCGTCAAGTCAAACACGATGGTTTTGTGAATCAATATTCATTCAAGTTCAACGGCAAGAACATCGTGTTGGCACTGTTATCACCACAACAAGTCTTGGAAGTTCAACACCGCCTAAGGCAATCCATGTAGAATTCGAAAGACAAGATTGTAAACTCAAAAGAAAAGATAGAGTCGAGTGAGAACAATTTGAGAGTTGAAGAAAATAAAAGTGAAGAAAAAGAGAAAAGAAAAAGAGAAAAACAAACGTGAAAAAACAAGTGAAAGAAAAAGAGAGAAAAAGAAGAGTGTTTTTCTTAACCATTATCTATTTTCTTCTTCTTCTTTTTAGGTTGTTGGTCTTAAGGAGCTACGATTGAAATATCTTCCTAAGGAAAAAAGGTTCGTCATGCAAGAAGAACCCAGTTTGACTTCTGAAAACTCACTACTGAACTTTTCTAACTTTAAGGAAATTGGTAAAGATGATGAATTTGGAGTACAAGTGAACAACTGTTGGCCATCGTTAATTTATCATTTTGATCGTTTTGGCCGAATCGAACTTGTCTTTCCCAATTACTTGAGTAAGTCTTTGCTAAGTCCTGATTGTTTGACATTTGATTGTTTGAAGACTTGTGACCGAGAAAAATTAAAAATGTGTAATAAATTGAGTCGAGGTCTAAAGATCTTGGATGTAATTCCTATGGTTTGATCTAAGGAACACTTGGCGAATCGATTTGGAAAAGTAAGTTTTCCATCCAACTTCACCGTTGTGATTTCCAAACCCCATTTCATTACGACAAAGTTCAGTCTAACAATCCCTTGTTGCGTTAATAAAATTCTGTACTTTGATGATATTCGATTGTTTCCAAGTATTATGTTGACCTTTTTTGAAATATAAAAACGTATCAAACTTGTTCGATCAAATTATTTTATTTGCGAGGGAATGCTTCCAATAGAACCAGCGAATTGACTTGAGGACAAGTCGCTTTGAAGAGGGAGGATGATGTCACCCAACCCGAGGCACCCAACGAATCGCAATTCAGGGATTGTAAGACTACCGAAGGATTAAAGGCCCATGTTCGGATCAAGGGATGCAAGCTGCTATGGAAACTGCTATGCACTTCGGTGCATGTCATACTTAGCCCGGAGTAGCTCTTTCGAGCTCATTCCAGCTCATTGAGCTGCTTACTTATGTTTTTAATATTTAAATAAATTGAACTCTTAATTTATTTAATTTTACTACAACAAGTTAAAGCGTCTTAAAGCTTTAATTAGTGTCAAAATTATGATGTCTAAACTTAATTTAATTTGTCTTAATTTTTACAGCCATTTCTAATGAGTTTTTAGTTTCAGTCGAATATTGAATGTGCCCTAGATCGGTTGTTTTTAAATTTATCTAAATAGTAATTAAGAGTCCATTAAAACGTCTAGCTATTGTTTTAATTATTGTTCAGCTGATTTGAGCTTAATCAATTTCAGTTCATGGTCTTAATAGGCAGCCGAACCTACAAGGAGTAATTAAGGAAGACTCATGCACCTAGGTGCAATGTATTTGGCACATACATGGATCGGTTGGTACAATGTTTGAGGCTGCTGCTTGTTGGTGTTTCAAAGCCATTATTCGGCTAGCAAGGGACATCAAATTAACGGAATGATGCTTGGCAGATTTTATCCCAATGCACCATCAATAGGCGTTCACACTTGCTGCTATGTCAAGGAACCATTCAGCTGCCATGTTCACATGACAAGGGCTGTTCAAACTCTTTGTTCACACCTCCAAAGGCTGCTCATGTACTCCCATTAATTCCCAACACCTTTCAGCCAAGAGTTGCCAATTTATTAGTCCATTTACTCCATGGGCCGAACCTAGCTGTTGCATGTATATACAAGTGCTTCAATGTTCATTCATTCTTCTAGAATGCCGACCAATAGGCTACCCATCAGCTAAATTTAGTCCCATCAAATTAATGTTTTATTTCTAGAACAATCTAGCTTATTCATGGCCAAATTTCTTAGCTGCTAAGTAGTGAATGTGTCCATTCGGCTGGCTAGCTAGCTAGATGGAGTATAAATACTTGTCATTTTCATTTTGTAAAAAACTTTTGGCAAATTTTTATATGAACTTTGTTCAAAGAGTGAGATTACTCCTCTTTTTATTCGTACGAGTTTTGGTTGACTTATCAAGCTAGCTTGTGGCATCTCCCAATTTCGTTTTGAACTTATCACCAAACCTTGGTGTGGCGTTCACCTATCCGACATTTCCATTTCCACCTTAAGCCATTTAGAACCGGGGTGACACTCAATATAGTGTTGAATCGATTCTCTGATTAAGTTCTATTTTCCATCACCATCAACTACTTCTCTTTGTTTGGCCTTAAATCGAAACTACAATTATCCATCTTCCTTTCATCCGACTAAACTGGGCATCAAACATTTATCTTTCTTCATCTAACCTAAAATCGAACCTTCTTTATCCGACTTCTAAACCAAAACTCCTACCTATCTTTATACCTCTACTCCAACTTACATCTACATAGTTTCAAACCTTAACATAGCTTCCACAAATTCTTCTTTCATTCACCTATCTTTTCAAGTTTTCAAACCTCTCCTCGTAGACGATCGGGCATTCAGGTGAACGTCTCGACTAACCCCGGGTGTCTCACATCATTTGGTATCAGAGCTTGCAAAACGAGAAGCTTCGACGATGAATGAGAAGCCGAAATTAGTTTGTAAGTTGAAAAAAATAAAAAAATTTGAAGTTAAAAAAAAAATTCAAAGTTGTAATGTTGTATTTGAAATACTAAAAAAGAAAAAAAAGAAAGAAATATGAAAATATATAAAAAAAGTGAAGGTTTGCAAAGTTCTTATTTTGCTTCTCATTCTTCTACCCTGATCTTCCAAATCCTTTTTACCATCATTTGGTACTTACAAATCACCCCAATGCCACACATACCCCCATTTTCCTTTTTCTTTGTTTTTTAGCCTACCCGATTCACCCAAACATTAACCTTTGTAACCACTTTGAAATCGACCCTCAAGCTGCAATAAGTTTTCTAGAAACGAAGTATGAATTTTTGAGAGCGAGTCGAGTGGTAAAAGGCACGAGTGCTTGCATTTGAGAAAAAGACATATTTCGAGTGAAAACACGAGTCTGAGTGATTTTTCTTTGTGAGAGAACTTGTGAGAATTTCTGGTAAGGTTTCTTAGCCTTCTTTAGTTATCATGTCAAGGAGTCCGGAACGACGAATGGCAAGCAGAGGTACATCTAATGCTGCCGGTGGTGGAGGAGGTCATCAACCACAAAGAAATGTTCTTGGAGGTGGAGTACCCGACCTACAAGTGCAAGCTATAATTCGAGAAATTACCCGGTTGTTTCAACCTCAATTTGATTCCATCAATGAGCGATTGGACCAAAGGGAGGAAAATAGTCAACAAGCAAACACCCCTCAAAATCTGGGAAGGGAGCGAGAACAACTGTGGCAACATGACAATGATCTATACGAGCCAAGTGATGTGGAGAGTGATCAAGCCTCCCGACAAAGAGAACGAAGAAGGGGCCAATGTAACCGAGGCCGAGAGAGGTTCGATGATGATCTAAAAAGCATCAAACTGTCCATCCCTCCATTCTAAGGCCGTTTGAATCTTGAGTTTTATCTTGAGTGGGAGAAAAAGATTGAGCTAGTGTTCGAGTGCCACAACTATTCTGAGTCGAAGAAAGTAAAGTTAGCCGCTATCGAGTTCTCTGACTATGCGATGATTTGGTGGGATCAGCTTAAAACTAGTGGAAGGCAAAACAGTGAATGACCTATCCAAACGTGGGCCGAGATGAAAGCTGTTATGCGACGACGTTTCATTCCTTCCTATTATCACCGGAGTTGTACCAAAAATCTAAAATCTCACGCAAGGAACAAGAAGCGTGGAAGATTACTTCAAGGAAATGGAAGTGGCTATGATCCGTGCAGACGTGCTAGAGGACCGCGAGGCCACCATGGTGTGATTTTTGGCTGGATTGAATCGAGACATAGCCAATGTTGTTGAGCTGTAACATTATGTCAAGATCGTCGATATGGTTCATATGGTGATCAAAGTTGAAAAACAACTCAAGAAATAATGAGCCGTCCATAGTTATCAACCTCGAGCTCACCTAGGTGGAATCAAGGCTCGAGCAAGAATGTGCCTGTGAATCCAACGAAGAAACCCGTGATTCCCTTGAAGTCTAATAAGTCCGTGGCTAAACCAAGTAAAGGCAAGGCCCCTAAAAATGTACAATCACGATCCTGAGATATTAGATGCTTTAAGTGCCAAGGCCGAGGGCACTTTACAAGTCAATGTCTGAATCGTAACACGATGATCGTGCTACCCAATGGCGAGATAGAGTCGGAGTATGAAATTGAAATAAACAAAGACGAAGGTGAGCATCCATCCGAAAATGATGAAGAAGTTGAGTTTGCGGTTAAAGGCGAATGCTTGTGCTCAAACGAAGTCTCAATGCGCAAAGTTCGGTAAGTGAGCCACAACGCAAAAATATTTTTCATACTCGATGCCATGTTTTGAGAAAGGTATGCAGCGTTGTAATCGACGGTGGGAGTTGCACGAATGTGGCAAGTACACTCATGATAGAGAAGTTATGCTTGCCAACGCTTAAGCATCCGAGACCCTACAAATTGCAATGGCTCAACGAAGGCGTTGAGCTCATGGTGACCAAACAAGCCAAGATTCCATTTTCAATTGGCAATTACCATGATGAAGTCGTGTGTGATGTCATGCCCATTAATGCAGGCCACCTTTTGTTAGGAAGGCCATGGCAGTTTGACCGTCGAGTCAAACACGATGGTTTTTCGAATTAATATTAATTCAAGTTCAATGGCAAGAATATCATGTTGGCACCGTTATCACTGCAACAAGTCATGGAAGACCAACACCGCCTAAGGCAATCCATGTAGAATTTGAAAGACAAGCTTTTAGACTCAAAAGAAAATATAGAGTCGAGTGAGAATAATTTAAGAGTTGAAGAAAATAAAAGTGAAGAAAAAAGAAAAGAAAAACTGAAAAAAAAACGTGAAAAAACAAGTGAAAAAAAAGAGAGAAAAATGAATAGTGTTTTGCTTAACCATTGTAACACCCCAAACCCAGTCCAAACACTACAACCAAATCTAGCGTGCCACGGAGAAGAAAACATTTGGAAAACCGATTTGTCGACTTTATTTTCGAAAGAAAACCAACGTGAGATTTTAGAGAAAATGAAGTTGAATCTTGTGACATCTAAAACACATTAGAACTTGTTTTAGAATTGCTTAATTGCCTAATTGTTACCTCATAACTATTACTTAGTCATCACTTTAGAAAACATGTGTTTTATTAGGTTTCGAAAACAACCACTTCATAACGTTTGAATATGCTTAAAACAAATTAAAGAACCAACTAAATAAAACCCAAAAATTAAACTTGAGCGGCCTTATTACAGTATTGAAAACCAAAATTAAATAAAACAACCAAGTCTGAATGGAAAACTACGTAATAAACCAAATGCTAAGCATGGCCACCTTGAGTCCACTCCGGCTCCATATCCACGATCTAAGGATTATCTGCAAAATATAATGGAAGGGGTGAGTCACCTAGACTCAGTGTGTAAGTCCCCATCCCAAATGGAAATATGCTCTTAGACAAATTCAGATACAAATATGCATGTCATGCAACCCATCAACCTAGGCATCCATCCATATCTCCCAAAACTACCCGTTGTGGTACCAAACCACTGGTGGTGCCAAACCACTGGTAACCGAAGTTACAAGGATATTATATGTGGTACCAAACCACTGGTAACCAAAGTTACGAAAATAGCGTATGTGGTACCAAACCACTGGTGGTGCCAAACCATCGAGACTTAGTCACAATTTATTTATAATATGTGGGCCAACCCATCGTGTGATACCAAATCACTAGTGACAGTCTGATAGATCATACTTCCCCCTCATCTCATCACCCACAACACATATATATGCCAACAATATCAATATGATCATGCTTAACATACAAGATTTATGAATACAAAATAACATGCTTTCATAGATCTCAATTACCACTAGAAATAATAACAACTTACCTAAGATCCTCGCTTTTACTAACAGGGTATTTAGTAACCATTGCCGTCATTCCGCTTTTAACAACACATAACATATAACATATTTAGCATAGAAAGTGTGTAAGAGTTACACCCTAGTTTTCGATACTAACGCTTTTATCGCTTCTACGCCATCACACTCGACACTACCACTATCTACTACAATCTATTTCGATGTCTACCACACTCCAAAGGCCAATCTCGCACTCCGTCTTGATCGTCTCTTGTATTTGACGTTGGGTCTCTGATCCAACTTCCTTTGCTTGACTGTTATTCGAGTCCATAACAATCCCTTAATCACTAAACCATTTAAACGATGAGATATAATTACTCAAATAATTATAACGCTTAAAATAAACTCTTACCTGATTAATCGAATCCCGAATGTCCTTGAGAAAACACCACTACCAACCTACCTACATTCGGCCACTCCCCAAATATTAAACGAATCGAAAATCACAACCATCCCAACCTATATGTCATTCGGCTAAATGGAAAGAATCAAGAAAGGCCTTTCGGTCAAACCTACCACCACCTACCTTCGGCTTTTCCACCAAATCGGCACTTCTAACTATAGATAGGCAGGATTCAGCTTCTAAGGACAGAGAGGGGAAATCGACAGAGCCTAAGTACAAGTGATACGGATTAGAAACTCGATAGAAATAGAGAAATCACAGAGGAAAGAAATCCCAAAACTCACCAGATTACAGAGGAGTATTTGGCTTACGGTGCACCTTCGGAAACAGAGATCCCACTTGATGATTCGACTTAAAGAGAAAGAAAATGTGCACAAGGAGTATTCAGTTTTCAAAGGGTTTTCGAGAAGAGGAGAAACAATTAGGGAGTTTCGGTTTTGGGAAGAACTAAAGAAAATGGAAGAAAAGAATCCGGCTTCAGAGAAAAGATGAGAAAAACAAATGAAAAGAGATGATAGCGGCTACCAATTTGGCTACACATGCACACACCTCGAGTTGTAGTTTGACCAACTCTCCCCATATCTGATAGCCCTTATCCCTATCTCCTCCATCTACTATCACATCCCTATCTCACCCTTTGAAGAGCCCACAATAGAACCAACTCTTCCCTCTTAACTATCATCTTTTAATTACACAAAATAAAAGAATTTAAGGCTCCTAAATTAAAACCAATGTGCCGTCCACCCCCTTCCCTTTTTAGTGCTAAAATTGACCCATCCATTTGGGCTTCAAGTGGCCACACATGGCCCAATAATCCCCCTAAGTGGCGCCACCTTAATGCCCACTCAAAGCACTCCAGATTTTTGGGCCACGAGCCCAACTTGCTACCAAACATAACTATTTAGATTTAATTACTACTAACACTATTTTTAAACAATCTATCCCCGATTTTAAAGCCCAAATCTGAGCCCAATTCACACCTTAAAGCCTTAAACTACTAATTTAGCCATGCAACATACCAAATGCACAGACCCATAAAATCAGGATAATACAGTTCTACCCCCTTAAAATAAATTTCGGCCTCGAAATTTACTTGGTCAAAAGAGTTGAGGGTATTGTCGACGATAATATCCTTGGCTCCCATGTCGCTTCCTCGATCCATGGTTACGCCATAATACCTTTACCAAAGGAACGATTTTCACGTAAAACCCTAACATCCCGATCCAGGATGCGTACAGGTTCCTCCTCAAAAGACAAGTCTAGGCTTACCTCAATCTCCTTCACTGGCACAACATGCTACGGATCCGAGCGATAGCGTCTAAGCATAGAAATATGGAACACGTCGTGGATTTGACTCAACTCTGGTGGCAACTCGAGCTGATAAGCCACTGGTCCTACTCGCTTTAACACCCGATAAGGCCTAATAAATCTAGGGCTCAACTTGCCTTTCCTATCGAATCTCAGAAACTTCTTCCACGGTGACACCTTCAAGAAAACCTTGTCACCTTCCGTAAACTCTATATCCTTTCATTTAAGATCGGTGTAAGACTTTTGCCTGTCCGCCGCTTCTTTCAACTGAGCTTGAATCACTTTTACCTTATCTTCTGTCTCAGCAACCAACTCCGGATCCAACAACTGCCGCTCCCCCAACTCCGTCCAACATGTAGGGGTACGACACTTCTGACCATACAGTGCTTCGTATGGTGCCATCTGAATAATTGCCTAATAACTATTGTTATACGTAAATTTCGCCAATGATAAGAATTCTTCCAACTGCCTTTGAAATCCAAGACATAACCCCTTAGCATGTCCTCCAAAACTTGAATCACCCTCTCCGATTGTCCATCTGACTGGGGATGGAACACTGTAATGAAATCCAATCTTGTGCCTAGTACCTGGTGCAAAGCCTTCGAGAACCTTGACGTAAATCTAGGGTCTCTGTCAGAAATAATTGACACTGGCACCCCGTGCAGCCTCACAATCTCCGCTACATATAGTCTTGCTAACTTCTGAAGAGAATAATCCATACGCACAAGTACGAAATGAGTAGACTTTTTCAGACGGTCCACAATCACCCAAATTGAATCCTTTTTGGTAGGCATAAGAGGTAGCCCACTCACAAAATCCATGGTAATCCTCTCCCACTTCCATTGTGGAATCTTAATCGGTTGCAACAGACTTGACGACAACTGATGTTCACTTTGACTTGCTAACAAGTCAGACACTTACCCACAAATTCCATTACCTCCCGCTTAAGGCTCGGCCACCAGAACTGCTCCTGCAAATCTCGGTACATCTTACTACCTCCCGAATGCATAGTATATGGACTGCTATGTGCCTCCTGCAAGATCTTTTGCCTTAACTCCACATCCTTAGGCATACACACTTTCCCCAAAAACATAACACTCCATCACTGCTCAGACTATACCCCTCCAATCCGTCATTCTGCACTTGTAACCTTCGTGCGCTCAAAATTTCATCCACCAATTATTTTTCATTAACCTCATTAATCCATGTTGGCTTCACTAGAAATCCCGCTAATAGGCTTCCCTCATCATACAGACTAAGGTGAGCAAACATGGCTCTTAACTCTGCCACTACCTTACGACTCAAGGCGTCTGCTACTACATTAGCCTTTCCCAGGTGATACTCAATCGAGCAGTCATAGTCCTTGAACAGCTCAATCAACCTTCTCTGCCTCAAATTTAACTCTTTCTGTGTAAGAAGGTACTTTAAACTCTTGTGGTTCGTATACATGACAGAATTTTCTCCATACAAGTAATGTCGCCAAATCTTTAGGGCAAAAACCGCTGCAGCCAATTCCAGATCATGCGTCGGGTAGTTTACTTCGTGAGGTCTTAACTGCTGAGAAGCATACGCTACTACTTTTCCCTCTTGCATCAGCACACATCCCAATTCTGTATGGGACGCGTCACAATAAATCGTAAACTCCTTCCAGGCTTCCGGTTGAATCAATACTGGAGCTTCCGTCAAAATCCTTTTTAGCTTCTCAAAACTTCTCTGCTGCTTATCCGTCCACACAAATGAGACCCCTTTCCTCAGCAACTTGGTCAATGGTGCTGCAATCAGAGAAAACCCTTCTACAAACCTTCACTAATACCCTGCTAAACCTAGAAAACTCTAAATCTCCGCTAAAGACTTCGGTGGTTTTCAATCCAAAATTGCCTCAATCTTCCGAGGGTCCACTCTAATCCCCTCTGCTGACACCACATGACCCAAGAAGGTAACTTTCTTCAACCAGAACTCGCACTTACTAAACTTGGCGTATAACTGCTTCTTCCTAAGAATCTGAAACACCACTCGTAAATGCGCGTCATACTCCTCCTCCGATTTTGAGTACACCAAAATATCATCTATAAATACTACGACAAATCGATCTAAATACGGCTGAAACACCCGATTCATCATATCCATAAACGCTACTGGTGCATTCGTCAACTCGAACGGCATTGCTAGAAATTCATAGTGCTCGTATCGAGTACGAAATGCCGTCTTATGGATATCCGCCTCCATTACCTTAAGTTGGTGAAACCCCGACCTTGAATCTATCTTGAAAAAGACCGATGCTCCCTTAAGCTGGTAAAATAAGTCATCTATCCTAGGCAATGGATACTTGTTCTTAATCGTCAATTTATTCAACTGACGGTAATCTATACACATTCGCATCGACCCGTCCTTTTTCTTCACAAAAAGCACAGGCGCTCCCCAAAGTGAAACACTTGGCCGGATAAAACCCCTATCCAGCAACTCCTGAATCTGTGCTTTCAACTCCACCAATTCTTTTGGCGCCATCCTATACGGAGTAATAGACACTAGCACTATTCCCGGTAAAAGGTCTATACTGAGATCTACTTCCTGATCCAGGGGCAAACCCGAAAGCTCCTTTGAAAAGACATCAACAAACTCATTCACTATTCAAACACTTCCTATAGCCGGTTCCTTTCCTTCCAAAGCACAAACATAAACTACAAACGCCTCACATCCTTTCCTTACCATCTTCTCCGCTTTCAGCGCGGACACCACATTAGATAGGTAATTCCTTCTCTCACCTATCATTACCACCTCTACACCCTTGACTATTTTCAGCACCATGTGTTTAGCCGCACAGTCTAATTCTGCCTGGTACTTAACTAACCAATCCATTCCTAAGATTAAATCGAACTCTCCAAAGGGTAGTTCCACCAAATCTGCTTGAAACACGACCCCTTGAAGTTCTAGGGGTACATCCCTATATAGTTTGTCTACCACCATAGAGTGTCTTAGAGGGCTAACTACTGTCATCTTCCTAGCAAATATCTCATAGGCTAAGTTCAGAGTTCCTACCACACTACTAGCAACATACGAGTGTGTCAAACCAATATCAATTAAAGCAATACAAGGCAGCCTAGAAATTATAAACGTACCGGTTATGACGTCCGGTGCATCACCCTCCTCTCGACGTTTTACTGCATAGACCAACCCAGGCTGTCTAGCATTAGTACCTCCAGCACCTCGGCCAGGTGCTCCACAGCCCCTTCCGTTACCATTTCCACCCCTACCTGCACCTCGACCCCTCTGTGGTTGCTGGCCATCTCTCCTAAATTGACCATGTCCTTGACCCTCAGCTTGAGTCCTGGCTAACTTCCGCGGACAGTCCCTTACCCAATGCTCCAATTACCCGCACTCAAAACATCCTCTATTACCAGCCCAACATTCACTCGAATGAGACTTCCCACATCGAGCACACTGGGGTGGCCACTGAGTTGTATCAATAGGCCTCGCAGCTTAATCCGCCCACCAAATCTTGTTTTTTTGAGCACTTCCTCTAGACCCTGATGGCCCAAAACTCCTTTTATCCTTGCCCCTATCCTGATTCTGTTTCTCGGTCCGCTTCACCTCCTCAGCTATTTTGGCCTTTTCCATGAGAACGGTAAATTCCCTTTCACGCTGAGGTGCAATCAACACCCGCAGCTCATTTCTCAGCCCATCCTCAAACCTAACACAGTGCTCATGTTTTGTAGCCACCATACCCCGAACATACCTACTCAACCTTAAAAATTCAACCTCGTACTCGGGTACCGACTTATTCCCTTGTACCAAATTTAGGAACGCCCTACGTTGTGCATCAGTATAGCTAGTCCCCACATACTTCCTTTGATAGATGCCCTAAATTAATCCCAGGTGATATCACCTGCCACTGCACCATCCCTAACCGTGAGCCACCACTGGTACGACTCATCCCGGAGAAGAGATACTATCCCCTTCAACTTCTCCTTAACCGAGAAGTCTAAGTCATCCATTCTTTGCTCTGTTGCCTCCAACCAATACTCAGCAGTATTAGGAGCTACACCAGACACCCCCCTAAACACCTCCGCTCTGTTGCTCGGAGTCACTCAGCCACTGATTTTTGGGCTCCTACACCCGTGCCTACCCCAGTGACTCTCTAAAACCCGCAATCGCTCGAGATATCGTGATCGTTACCAATCGTCTCGATCCTCGAAACTCGGTTTTTCGTCAGATGGATCGGCATCATATTTTCGCACCCATGGCGGACCTGTCGGCTCGATAGGGCTATCCTACCCCTACCACGACCACGCAGTGGACGTCCACGACATCGTGTACTCATTCTTCTCGTTCGATTTATCTGATTAAGAATTTTATGAATTATTAACTCTGTTCACTGTTTATCCACGAACAATTTTATGAAAAAATAGTCTTTAAAGTGATTCTTTCGAATTCAAACCTATCTAAAGTTTTAGTTTCAAGCTTATCTCCTAATTCTAAGTACATTTATCACACAAACAACATCCACAGACCACATTCCATGATCAGGGGTATTTTTTTGTCATTTCACTACCCAGGGGTATTTTCGTAATTTTAACCTATAAGGGTATTTTCGTAATTTTCCAAAATGTAGTTTCTAGTGATTTTTTCTAAAATAAGGGTGTTTTGGTAATTTTACAAAGTAGGGGTATTTTGGTAATTTTGCAACTCGGGGGTGTTTCGGTAATTTTGAGTTAGGGGTAATTTGGTAATTTTACAAACCAATGGTACTTTGGTCATTTTCCAAATCTAAGGTAGTTTTCACAAATCCAGGGGTAATTTGGTAGTTTCAAAGCTAAGGTTCTTACAAAACAGTGTGGCTGGTCCCTTTCGGGTTTTAATTATTGGATTTAGCCTGTGAACGAGTCCTCATGGTTAGGGTGAATAGTCACTACGCACCAGGTAGGGTTTGAGCGAAGAGGAGGTGAGTCACTAGGATTGCTTAAATACCAAGCTCTCCCTGAATCCAATCTTAGACATGTGCATGGCGGTTACCACACCGTAACTCGACGACTTACTCACAGGTTTGTTTGATTGGACTTAAATCTTATGTTATTTTAAAAGTTGTATAAACTAGCCCTAGGGTCTATCAATACTAACATGCTTAACTACGTCTAAAGCCCAAAAGCCTAACATATAAATATCACATCAAAAGTTAGGGTACTTACCCGGGTGGATCGGCGTCGGAGACTCAGGTACCATGCTTTTCGAAAAATAACCATTTTACCAACTCTTAAAACATACTTTGGGCCCTAAGCCCTGGCGAGCTTTTGAACCGGATCTCGATGCAAAATGTAACACCCCAAACCCGATCCAAACACTACAACTGAATCTGGCATGCCACGGAGAAGAAAACATTTGGAAAATCGATTGTCGACTTTATTTTCGAAAGAAAACCAACGTGAGATTTTAGAGAAAACAAAGTTGAATCTTGTGACATCTAAAACGCGTTAGAACTTATTTTAGAATTGCTTAATTGCCTAATTGTTGCCTCATAACTATTACTTAGTCATCACTTTAGAAAACAGGTGTTTTATTAGGTTTCGAAAACAACCACTTCATAACGTTTGAATATGCTTAAAACAAATTAAAGAACCAACTAAATAAAACCCAAAAATTAAACTTGAGCGGCCTTATTACAGTATTGAAAACCAAAATTAAATAAAACAACCAAGTCTGAATGGAAAACTGCAAAATAAACCAAATGCTGAGCATGGCCACCTCGAGTCCACTCTAGGCTCCATATCCACGATCTAAGGATTATCTGCAAAATATAATGGAAGGGGTGAGTCACCTAGACTCAGTGTGTAAGTCCCCATCCCAAATGGAAATACGCTCTTACACAAATTTAGATACAAATATGCATGTCATGCAACCCATCAACCTAGGTATCCATCCATATCTCCCAAAACCACCCCTTGTGGTACCAAACCACTGGTGGTGCCAAACCACTCGTAACCGAAGTTACAAAGATATTATATGTGGTACCAAACCACCGTAACCAAGAAGTTCTGAAAATAGCATATGTGGTACCAAACCTTTGGTGGTGCCAAACCACCGAGACTTAGTCACAATTTATTTATAATATGCGGGGCCAACCCACTGTGTGATACCAAATCACTGGTGACAGCCTGATAGATCATACTTCCCCCTCCTCTCATCACCCATAACACATATATATGCCAAAAATATCAGTATGATCATGCTTAACATACAAGATTTATGAATACAAAATAACATGCTTTCATAGATCTCAATTACCGCGAGAAACAATAACAACTTACCCGGCATCCTCGCTTTTACTCACAGGGGAATTTAGTAACCATTGCCATCATTCCGGCTTTTAACAACAAATAACATATAACATATTTAGCATAGAAAGTGTGTAAGAGTTACACACCTGGTTTTCGTACTAACGCTTTTACTGCTTCTACCCTACTGTCACTCAACACTACCACTATCGGCATACGATCTACTTTCGATGTCGGCCCACACTCCAAAGGCCAATCTCGCACTCTCGATACTGATCGTCGTATTTCGGCGTTGGGTCTACAGATTCAACTTCCTTTGCTTGACTGTTATTCGAGTCCATAACAATCCCTTAATCATTAAACCATTTAAACGATGAGATCTAATTACTCAAACAATTGTAACGCTTAAAACGAACACTTACCTGATTAATCGAATCCCGAATGTCCTTGAGAAAACACCACTACCAACCTACCTACATTCGGCCATTCCCCAAATATTAAACGAATCAAAAATCACAACCATCCCAACCTATATGTCATTCGGCTAAATGGAAAGAATCAAGAAAGGCCTTTCGGTCAAACCTACCACCACCTACCTTCAGCTTTTCCACCAAATCAGCACTTTTGACTATAGATAGGCAGGATTCGGCTTCTATAGACAGAGAGGGGAAATCGACAGAGCCTAAGTACAAGTAATTCGGATTAGAAACTCGATAGAAATAGAGAAATCACAGAGGAAAGAAATCCCAAAACTCACCAGATTACAGAGGAGTATTTGGCTTACGGTGCACCTTCGGGAAACAGAGATCCCACCTGATGATTCGACTTAAAGAGAAAGAAAATGTGCACAAGGAGTATTCAGTTTTCAAAGGGTTTTCAAGAAGAGGAGAAACAATTAGGGAGTTTTGGTTTGGGAAGAACTAAAGAAAATGGAAGAAAAGAATTCGGCTTCAGAGAAAAGATGAGAAAAATAAATGAAAAGAGATGATAACTGGCTACCAATTTTGGTTACACATGCACACACCTCATAGTTGTAGTTTCGGCCAACTCTCCTCCCTATCCTGATCGCCCTTATCCCCTATCTCTTTCATCTACTATCACATCCCTATCTCACCCTTTGAAGAGCCCACAATAGAACCAACTCTTCCCTCTTAACTATCATCTTTTAATTACACAAAATAAAAGAATTTAAGGCTCCTAAATTAAAACCAAAGTGCCATCCACCCCCTTCCCTTCTTAGTGCCAAAATTGACCCATCCATTTGGGCTTCAAGTGGCCACACATGGCCCAATAATCCCCCTAAGTGGTGCCACCTTAATGCCCACTCAAAGCACTCTAGATTTTTGGGCCACGAGCCCAGCTTGCTTCCAAACATAACTATTTAGATTTAATTACTACTAACACTATTTTTAAACAATCTATCCCTGATTTTAAAGCCCAAATCCGAGCCCAATTCACACCTTAAAGCCTTAACCTTCTAATTTAGCCATGCAACATACCAAATGCACAGTCCCACAAAATCAGGATATTACAACCATTATCTATTTTCTTCTTCTTCTTTTCAAGTTGTTGGTCTTAAGGAGCTACGATTGAAATATCTTCATAAAGAAAGAAAGTTCGTCATGCGAGAAGAACCCGATTTGACTACTAAAAATTCAATATTGAACTTTTCCAAACTTTAAGAAAATTGGTAAAGATGATGAATTTGGAGTACAAGTGAACAACTATTGGCCATCGTTAATTTATCATTTTGATCATTTTAGCCGAATCGAACTTGTTTTTCCCAATTACTTGAGTAAGTCTTTGCTAAGTCCTGATTGTTTGACATTTTATTATTTGAAGACTTGTGACCGAGTAAAATTGAAAATGTGTGATAATTTGAGTCGATGTCCAAGGATCTTTGATGTAATTCCTATGGTTTGATCTAAGGAACACTTGGCGAATCGATTTGGAAAAGTAAGTTTTCCATCCAAATTCACCGTAGTGATTTTCGAACCCCATTTCATTGCGACAGAGGTCAGTCTAACAATCCTTTGTTGCATTAATAAAATTCTGTACTTTGATGATATTCGATTGTTTCCAAGTATTATGTTGACCTTTTTTTGAAATATGAAAACGAATCTCACTTGTTTGATCAAATTATTTTATTTGCCAAGGAATGGTCCCAATTGAACTAGCGATTTGACTTGAGGACAAGTCGCTTTGAAGTGGGGGAATGATGTTGTAACACCCCAAACTCGGCCTAGAAGTTAGGCCCGAATCTGGCGTGTCACATTGAGATGTTTTTTTCAAAAATTGTGTTTTCATTGAAAACCCCTCTTGATATTTAAAAAACTAAAGTCTCAGTTTGTGATTGTTATTAACCGACATTTATTAAGAAGTCATTACCTTCAAAACCTTATTCTTTGCTGAAGGTTAATTTAAAACAACTGACTTATAAAACGTGATATTTACAACTTGGTTGCGAAAACGTAGTGTTTTGAAAATAGATATTGTTTTGGAAAATCGCGATTCAATGTTGAGCAGATTTAAAACATAATAAACTAAAAATCCCAAACTATACCAGAATTTAATAGAGGCCTTATTACAACCCAATAAAAAATGATTTAATAAAGTAAAGTAGAATACTAAAATCCAAAATCGCTTTCATAATGTGGCCACCTCGAGTCCTCCAATACGTCGAATCGCCTCGAGGTTAGCGGAAAAATTAAAAAGTGGGGGTGAGTTTGCAAAAACTCAGTGTGTACAACCCTCATCAGTAAAAACATGCATCACAATAATCCGGGCCGAAGCCCATTACAATAACGGTGGCAATTAGGCCTTAGCCAAAATAGCCTCGGTTGGGCCTTAACCCATATCATATGTCACATATCATAAATATCTGGGTTTAAGCCCATCTCAATATTAAAATCCATATATGCAATGCACTAATGCCCATACCAACCCTGCACCCCGTCTCCTGTCCAACCGTGCACTCCTGTAGGGATTTTATCGACCCACCCATCCGCACACTCCTTTTGTAGCACCGGTTACGGCACTAACTTATCGGTCTTGACATGGTCATTCGATGGCTAAAAAGTTTGGTGGATCCACGGTCATCAGCGACCATGTGATCCTAATAGCAATTCCTCCAGATTAATAAACCCATCCCCATGCAGCATAATAACACATGAATGCATCATACGATAATAGACATACCATAATAACCATATAACATGTAGGGGCATTTTCATCATTTTGCATTTCAGGGGCATATCGGTCATTTTACCCATCGAGGGTATTTCGATAATTTTACAAACTAGGGGTATTTTGGTAATTTTACAAACCAGGGGTATTTCGGTAATTTAAAAAATTAAGGGTATTTTGGTAATTTTAAAAATAAAGGATATTTTGATAATTTTGCAAACCAAGGGTATTTCAATAATTTTACAAATCAGGGTATTTCAGTAATTTAGAAAACTAGGGGTATTTCGATAATTTCACAAACCAGGGGTATTTTAGTAATTTTGTAAACCAGGGGTATTTTGGTAATTTCGCAAACCAGGGGTATTTCGGTAATTTTATAAACCAAGGGTATTTTGATAATTTTACAAATCGAGGGCATTTCGGTAATTTTATAACAAATTAGGGGTATTTTGATAATTTTGCAAATCGAGGGTATTTCGGTAATTTCATATACTAAGGGTATTTCGATAATTTTGCAAGTTGATGGCATTTTGGTAATTTCATAAACTGAGGTTATTTTGGTAATTTTGCAAATCGAGGGCATTTCGGTAATTTCATAAACTAGGGGTATATCAGTAATTTACCCATCGAGGGTACTTTGGTAATTTCGCATTTAACAGCCTTTCCAAAGGACTGTTGCTGCCCCGAGCGACTCAGATAACCTAAATAGTCATAACGGTATACATGGGCCCGATGCCCCTTATTCGACCCATATGGGCCCATATGCTCGTGTGGCCCACTTAGCCCAAATCTAGCCACAAATACGAGATTCCCATAGTCCAGTTCACTATCTACTACACAATCATACAATTTATTCATATGGGCCAACGGGCCCATTGGGCCCACTTGGCCCTTTTCGGCCCATCGTGGCCCAAACAGCCTAAACACACAAGAACACTCAAGTTGGCCTCAACTATCGCATCGAAGCTCCCACACGTGCGCTGGCACGCTCGTGTGGCTACCATCGCCGTGTGACTGACATTTCGGTATTTGCTGCTCTACAGTTAGTGTAGAGAGAATAGACACCTGATAGGAGTCTGAAGCTAATCCGCGCTCCGAATGCTCCTACGCCCAAACGCCCACCAAGGTATGCTTCCTCTCCTCATAAACAGCTCCATTTATAGTCAGCTTCTCATCTTCCCTCTTGCTATCTTTCCGATGTGGGAACCCGCCATCAGCAGAGTTTAAATCCAACTCAAACTCTGGCTGTCCAATCCGCAAAATAGATACTCCCCTGCTTGTCATGAGATTCGAACCCAGGCTCCCTTGGACCCTTAATGACGTCTTGCCACTAGACCACTCACTTTATTGCGTCTAACATCATGCGCAACTAAATATAAATCTATGGGCCAAAATCCAAGTTCACTTAAAAAAAAATCAAAATGAAATGCCTGCGCCAAGGCTTAAACCTTGGACCCCTTTGCTTCCTTGTGGCGTCACCTCCTTGTCTCTTACGTGGAGTCACTTTAGCCAGCACACCACAAGCTCTTTTTTGTCATTTTTTCTCCACATTTTACTCTTAAAGCTTACTTACTAACTCTCAGGGTTTTATTCACCTAAAACCAAAATTTTCCTAAAGCCCAAGTTTTATCTCTGGACTTCATAGAAGCCCCTAACCTTCCAAAATCACCTTCCTAACAGGTCCAACATGAAATAATGCCATTCTCATAATCCCAAAAATTCTAAAATGCTCCCATGGCCAATGCCCAATGGGACCAATCCTACTAGGCCTAAATTTCGGGTGTTACAGATGTAACCCAACCCGGGGCACCCTACGAATCGCAATTCAAGGATTGTATGACGATCGAAGGATTAAAGGCCCATGTTTGGATCAAGGGATGCAAGCTAGTGTGGAAGCTGTTATGCACTTCGATGCATGTAATACTTAGCCCGGAGTAGCTCTTTCGAGCTCATTGAGCTGCTTACTTAAGTTTTTAATGTTTAAATAAATTGAACTCTTAATTTATTTAATTTTACTACAGCAAGTTAATGTGTCTTAAAGCTTTAATTAGTGCCGAAATTATGATGTCTAAACTCAATTTAATTTGTCTAAATTTTTTACAGCAAGTTTTCATGAGTTTTTAGTTTCAGCCGAATATTGAATGTGTCCTAGATAGGTTGTTTTTAAATTTGCCTAAATAGTAATTAAGAGTCCATTAAAATGTCTAGCTATTGTTTTAATTATTGTTCAGCTGATTTGAGCTTAATCAATTTTGGTTCATGGTCTTAATAGGTGCAGCCAAACCTACAATGAGTAATTAAGGAAGATTCATGCACCTAGGTGCAATGTATTTGGCACATACATGGATCGGCTGGTACAATGTTTGAGGTTGCTGCTTGTTGGTGTTTCAAAGCCATTATTCGGCCAGCAAGGGACATCAAATTAAAGGAATGATGCTTGGCCGATTGTATCCCAATGCACCATCAATAGGCGTTCACACTTGCTACTATGTCAAGGAACCATTTGGCTGCAATGTTCACATGACAAGGGCTGTTCAAACTCTTTGTTCACACCTCCAAAGGCTGCTCATGTACTCCCATTAATGCCCAACACCTTTTAGCCAAGATCTGCCAATTTATTAGTCCATTTACTCCAAGGGTCGAACCTAGCTACTGCATGTATTTGCAAGTACCTCAAAGTTCATTCCTTCTTCTAGAATGCCGACCAATAAGCTGCCCATCAGCTGAATTTAGTCCCATCAAATTAATGTTTTTTTTCTAGAATAATCTAGCTTATTCATAGCTGAATTTCTTATTTGCTAAGTAGTGAATGTGTCCATTCGGCTAGCTAGCTAAATGGAGTACAAATACTTGTCATTTTCATTTTGTAAAAAAACTTTTGGCAAATTTTTATATGAACTTTGTTCAAAGAGTGAGATTACTCCTTTTCTTATTCGTACGAGTTTTGGTTGACTTATCAAGCTAGCTTATGGCATCTCCCAATTTTGATTTGAACTTATCACCAAACCTTGGTGTGGTGTTCACTTATCCGACATTTCCATCTTTCCACCTTAAGTCGTTTAGAATCGGGGAGACACTCAATATAATGTTGAATCGATTCTCGAATTAAGTTCTATTTTCCATCACAATCAACTACTTCTCTTTATTTGGCCTTTAAAAGAAACTACTATTATCCATCTATTATCCATCTTCCTTCCATCCGACTAAACCGAACATCAAACATTTATCTTTCTTTATCTAACCTAAAACCAAACCTTTTTTTATCTGACTTCTAAACCAAAACTACTACCTATCTTTATACCTCTACTCCAACTTACATCCACATAGTTTCAAACCTGAACATAGCTTCCGTAAATTCTTCTTTCATTCACCTATCTTTTCGAGTTTTCAAACCTCTTCTCGTAGACGATCAGGAATTCAAGTGAACGTCTCGACTAACCCCGAGCATCTCACATCAGACCATATCCTCAAGAACATGAATCACTCTATTAGGTTGGCCGTCAGTTTGAGGATGGAATGCAGTACTAAAATTCAACCTTGTATCTAAGGCATCCTACAACTTCTTACAAAATCTTGAAGTATATCTAGGATCTCTATCTGAGATAATAGATATAGGCACTCCATGTAATCTCACCACTTCAACAATATACAGCTCAGCCAGCTTATCAAGCAAATAATCTACTTGCACCAGTATAAAGTGAGCCGACTTCGTCAGTCTATCAATAATAACCCGCACAGCATCTTTCTTTTTTGGAGTCATAGGCAACCCCATTACAAAATCCATGGTGATCCGATCCCAGTTCCACTCAGGAACCATCATCGGCTGAAGTAATCTTGAAGGTACTTGGTGCTCAGCTTTCACTTGTTGACATACCAAACATTTTTTCATGAACTCAGAGATGCCCTTTTTCATACCTAGCCACCAATAAAACTTCTTCAGATCATTGTACATTTTCGTGCTACTGGGATGTACTGACAAGTGACCATTATGTGCTTCATGAAAAATTTTCGAATCAACTCATCATCTTTAGGTACACAAATCCAGTTGCAAAACATCAAAAACCATCTGAACTCACCCAAAAATTAGAATCATTTCCCAACTCGCACTGAGCTCTTTTACCTTGTAGCTCGCGATCATTCTCTTGAGCTTCACATATCTACTGAATAAATAACGGTTTAGCCCTTATCTTGGCCAATATAACTCCATCATCAAACAATGCTAAGTTAGTACTCATAGCTTTCAAAGCATACAAAGAGTTTCTACTCAAGGCGTCCGCAACTACATTTGTTTTCCTCGGATGGTAATAAATTACTAGTTCATAATCCTTCAATAATTTGAGCCACCGTCGTTGTTGCAAATACAAGTCCTTTTGACCCATCAAGTACTTCAAACTCTTATGATCCGTGAAGATTCGACACTTCTCACCATATAAATAATGGTGCAAAATCTTCAAAGTGAAAACGATTGTAGCCAACTCTAAATCATGAGTCGAATAATTTTTCTCATGCGGTTTTAGCTATCTCGAGGCATAAGTTACTACCTTACCCTTTTGCATCAAAACACAGTCGAGTCCATTAAATGATGCATTACTATATACTAAAAAATCCTTGCCCGACTTAGGTTGTACTAAAACTGACGCCTCAGTCAACAATGTTTTCAATCTCTCGAAGCTCTATTGGCATTTTTCAGTCCATTCATACTTAATATCCTTCTGCAGTAGTTTCGTCATCGGGGTAGCAATCATGGAAAACCCCTTTACGAACCGTCGGTAGTACACTACTAAACCCAAAAAGCTTCTAACTTCCGACACATTTCTTGATGGCTTCCACTCCACAATAGCCGAGATCTTACTCGAGTCAACTCTAATACCGTCACCTGACACAATGTGCCCAAGGAATCTGACCTCTCGGAGCCAAAACTAACTCTTGCTAAATTTAGCATACAACTACTTATCTCTTAAAGTCTGCAAGAAAATTCTTCAATGCTCTGCATGTTCACTCTCATCCCGATAATAGACTAATATGTCATCAATAAAAAATGACTACAAATTTGTCCAAGTACGGTCGAAAGATGTGATTCATCAAATACATGAAAATCGCAGGGGCATTCGTTAGACCAAATGGCATGACAAGAAACTCATAATGGCCATACCTTATCTGAAATGCAGTTTTCGGCACATCTTGCTCCTTAACTCTCAACTGATAATAACCAGACCTTAGGTCTATCTTGGAGAACACCGTAGCTCTCTTTAGTTGGTCAAACAAGTCATCTATCCTTGGCAAAGGATTCTTATTCTTCATTGTTACCTTGTTGAGCTGTTTGTAGTCTATACACAATCTCATCGACCCATCCTTCTTTTTCACAAAAAGTACCGGAGCACCCCACGGGGAATAGCTTGATCTTACAAAACCCTTATCTATTAACTCTTGCAACTGAACCTTTAGTTCTTTCAACTCCAATGGTGCCATCCTATACGGGGCAACCGGAATAGGTGCCATTCCTGAAATTAACTCAATTCCAAACTCGAACTCTCTAACTAGAGGCAATCCAGGTAACTCCTCTGGGAACACATCTAGATATTTGCATACCACCGGCACTGATTCGATCTTTACCTCTGACTCTTGAGTATTCAGAATAAAAGCAAGATAAGACTGGTATCCTTTCCTGAAATACTTCTTGGCTATCATAGTTGAGATTATCACTGGCAGATTATCCGATCTACCTGATTCAACTCGAATGACATCCCTATTTTCACATTTCAATTCGATAAAATTGCCACCATAGTTCACCAAAACATTATGGGCAGTCAACCAATCCATGCCAAGAATCAAATCAAATTTATTCAATGGAAACAACATAAGGTTCACCGGAAAATAATGACCTCTAGCTGTCAAAGGACAATTCCTACACACCTTGTCAATTAGCACATGTTTGCCTAACGGGTTTGACACTTTTACTAAAAATTCTGTAGACTCAACAATCATGCTCATCCTAGATGCCAATTTCATGCAAATGTATGAATAGGTAGATCCCGAATCAATCAAAGCAATAATAGAGGTGTCACAAAGAGAAAGAGTACCTGTTATCACATCTTGAGATGATGCCTCCTCGCGAGCGCGAATGGCATAGGTCCTTGCAGGTGCTTGACCCTCTGGTCTCACAACAGAATCTCGAGACACACCTCTATTGCTAGTACCACCTGCTGGGTTCTTTTGTGATCTACTCCTCAAAGGTACATTGCTTGATCTCACTTCTTACTTTCCTTCCTTCTCCTCTCTCTCTGGACAATTCCAGATAAAATGGTCGGGTGAACCGCACTTGTAACAATTCTGGTTGTTTCCCCAACACTCCCCAGTGTGCTGCCTACCACAATTTAGACACTCCAGTTTGGACATCGGGTTGCCCACATTTACCATCAAAGTGGCTTGAACTCTCGAGCCCGAGTATTTGTTACCCCAATCTCGATGTGAATGTCCAAATGACACTGTCGTCTGGGGGATCATTTCCTTAGACCACTTCGATTGAGCTTGGTATGGTTTACTTATTGCCCTATTTCTCGTATCTTGGGCCTCACTCATGGCTTTCTTTTTTTCCTCATTCAGTTCTTTGGCCTTGCATGCCTGGTCAACCAACACCACAAACTCTTTTAATTCCAAAATCCCAACTAGCAGTCCAATATCCTCATTCAGTCCATCTTCAAACCTCTTGCACAAGATAGCTTTTGTAGACACACACTCTTGTGCATACTTGCTAAGCCTAACAAACTCACGCTCATATTCTGCCACAGTCATTTTCCCTTGTTTCAATTTAAGGAATTCTTTCCTTTTCTGGTTCACAAATCGTTGGCTTATATACTTCTTTTGGAACTCTTCCAAAAAGAAGTCCCACGTCACTATCTCCCTTGGAACCACCGACGTCAATTTTTCCACCAATGGTATGGCGAGTCCCTCAGCAAGGACACGGTGCATTTTAAGCTCTCCTAGGTGTGTAGGAGAGTTCATCAAACACTCCCATCGAGTTCTCAAGCCAGAACTCTGCCCTCTCAAGGTCATCGTTTATATTGGATCTTAATTCTTTGGCCCCTTGCTTCTGAATCTTATCTATCTAAGGCTTGGTCATCCTCACTACATCTATACCTTGAGGAGCCACAGGAACTGGCTGGGGTATAGGAGGGGGTGGAGGAGGTTGAGCATTAGGGTTCGTTTGCACATACTCTATGTACCAGTTACTCATCATTTGGAGAAAGGCTTTCCGGGCCTCTTCTCCTTAACCCCTAGTCTCGGGTCCACTCTTTACAAGTGCGGTCCCTTGCGTGGGAGCCAGCATGTTACTAGCTGTGTCATCAGCAGCGTTTGATCGGGATCAATTTACTATATAAAAACAAAGTTTAGAATTGTCAGAAGCCACCACACTATCAATATACACTTATGGCATGTATAGCTAAACTCTAACTCACGATACGGTAGTACGAGAACTGACTAAACCATAGCTCTAATACCACTAAATGTAACACCCCTTACCTGTATTCTATGCCAGAACCAGGTACGAGGCATTACCGCATTTAACTCATATGGTCATACAATTTTGGGTTATCAAATTTCATTACAAATTAAAACTTTTTCATTCACATCTCTAATGTACTTATAATGGGCCTACAAGGCCCTAAACATACTTTTAAAAAGTTTTAGAAATAAATCAGAAACTTTTATGCACTTAAGAAAATTTTACCTGAACAACGGCTATACGCCCGTGTGGTATTTCGCACGCCCTTGCTTTGCACCTGAGGTCGAAACTGACTTGCATCGCACGATCAGCCACACGCCTGTGTGCTGTACCCATGGTCGACACTGACTTATTTAACACGGCCTGTCACACGCCTGTGTGCTTCAACCGTATGGTGATTTAAATTCCAAATTCAAGGTGCAGACTTCACACGGCCTGGGCAAATGCCCATGTCTGTGGCCATGCCTCACACACGGCTGAGACACATGGTCGTGTCTCTGCCTGTGTGTTTACTACTGAGCTTACTGACTTGCAATTCTATCATGGAAGGGGACACATGGCCTACTCACACACCCATGCAATTGACCGTGTGTCACACATAGCCTAGACACACGCCCATTTGCCTACTCGTGTGGACAAGAACGAGGCTATTTGCCAAGCTCTTTCATCATCCTAACACACTCAAACATAATTCACCCTCCACCAATAATTCAACCATGCATTGTCATAACCAAACAAACCATTCGTATACTCTACACAATCATGAATAACCTCTTCTTATCATTAATTGATAGTGAAGAGCCATTTACTATGGCAATATACAAAAGATTTCATCTATAAGGAGCCAACACATTTGGCCATAATAACAAAATAATATACCTAATCTAGCCCCTATACCTGCCATTACCATACTCAAAATGTTAGTTCTAAATATACCGAGATGAGCTGATAGTATAGGTGATCTTCCAATTATCTTCGTATCCCAACCCGGTTCTTTAACACTATGAAATAAGGGAAAAGAAAGGGAGTAAGCTTAAAGCTTAGTTAATACACAGTAACTTCACCAACTGTGCTTACTTAATCATTCGACTTTATACTTTGATCAATCTTTGTTATTCTCTTGCTTATGTTGCACACTTAGTGCCAATTTGTAAACCTGACATACTTGTCATCATACACTTAGTGCCATTAGGTTAAACCGAGTTTATATTGGTATCGCACACACAGTGTCGATTCAATGAGCCAAAACTTCTATCAACTCGCACACAGTGTGCCAATCATTTCTATCGTGTTTCTAATTTCACACACTTAGTGCTTTCTAATTCGATTCAGCACATAGCATTTCTAAGCTCATAGTTATATAGATATTTATTCAATTCACATTACATATAACACAATTTAACAACTTGTACTAAATTCAAACTTACCCGGATGTCAAAATACTGAAACGGTCGATTAATTGAGCACTTTATCTTTGCCTCGACCTCGATCCGAACCTCTCCTTTCTTGTTCTATACAAATTAAAATTCAATCACCAATTCATTCATTTTAGTCCAAACACACATATTTAGGGCATTTTACATAATAGCCCTTATATTTTCACATTTTGACACTTTAGTCCCTAACTCATCAAATCACCAAATACACATAATTTCATTTCAACCATTCCTAGATGAATTCTCTCTATATTCATACAAGTCCACACATCTCATTTATTTCACATTTTAGTCCCTCAATTTATCATTTTAACAATTTAGCCTTAATTAGCTAAATTTACCAAAAATTCAAGAACAAAATATGTTCATTAAACACATATCTTCTATTTAACACCAACATTCATCACAAAGCTCACATGTTCTTCCATGGAACATCTCAAAAACATCATTGATTCTTTTAATTATAACATGGGCTTGATAGTAAACTAAGCAACAATCTCAAAAACATAAAAATCATCAAAAACCAAAGTCAAAACATACCTTAATCAAGCAATTCCCTAGCCAAAAATCACAAAGTCTCAAACCCTCCTCTTCTTTTCTTATTTTTGGTGGATGAACACTAAGTTAAAGGCTTATTTTAAGCTTTGTTTTATTATAAACATGTTATTCTACCATTTACTAAAATATCCTTTCAATTAATATAAGAAACATATATAATAAGGGCATATTTGACCTTTATCCATCCACTAACTTAGAAATGGCTTAATTACCCCATAAGGCCATCCTATTGTAAAGACAATAACAATCAAGCACTTAACAATTAGCACACAATATTTTATACTTTATGCGATTAAATCCTTTTTTCATAATTTAGCACAAAGTCGATAAAATTTCTACACAGAATTTTCACACAGGTTATATCACATATAATTCACACCAAGAATAATATAAAAATTTTATTCTGACCTCAGATTTGGGGTCTCGAAACTACTATTCTGACTAGGGTCTGAATCGAGCTGTTACGACTCTCCCTCCCTTAGGGGTTTTCCCAAAATATTACCAACAAATAGGTGTGGATACTGCTCTCTCATAATGTTCTCAGGCTCCCACGTAGCCTCTTCTATTCAGTGCTTGTGCCATAACACTTTCACTAAGGAAATTCTTTTGTTTCTAAACTCTTTAGTCTTTCATGCCAGAATTCGAATCGGTTCTTCATTGTACAAAAAATCTAGCTAAATTTCAACCTCGGTAGGAGCAATCACATGAGACGGATCAGATCTATACCGTCGAAGCATTGACACATGAAACACATTATGAATCTTTTCTAACTTAGGTGGTAACATCAATCTATAAGCAATTGGCCCTATTCATTCAATGATCTTATATGGCCCGATGAATCTCGGGCTCAACTTACCTTTTCGACCAAATCGAAGTATTTTCTTCCACGGAGACACTTTCAGAAACACTTTATCACCAATCTCAAATTCGATTTCTTTCTGTTTCAAGTCCGCATACGACTTCTGATGATCTGAGGCCACTTTCAAACTGTCTTGAATTACTTTCACTTTCTGCTCAGTTTCTTTAATAAAATCAACCCCGTGAATTTTATTCTCACTCAGTTCAGTCCAATACAATGGAGTTCGACATTTTCTACCGTAAAGAGCCTTATATGGTGCCATTTTAATACTAGATTGAAAACTGTTGTTATATGCAAATTCAATCAATGGCAAATGTTTTTCCCACGAATTCTCAAACTCAAGTACACAACACCTCAACATATCTTCAAGAATTTAAATGATCTGTTCGGATTGACAATCCGTTTGCGGATGAAATGCAATACTAAAATGTAGTTTCATGCCTAAAGCCTCTTGCAGTTTCTTCCAAAAATGCAAAGTAAATCTCAGATCTCTGTCAAACACTATAGATAGTGGCACCCTGTGTAATCTCACAATCTCAGCAATGTACAATTTAGCCAATCTCTCGAGTGAATTATCTGTTCTCACCGGAATAAAATAAGCTAATTTCGTCAATCTATCAACTATCACCCATACTGCATCTTTCTTTCTCGGACCCAACACAAAGTCCATCGTAATCTCTCCTATTTCCACTCAAGAATCATAATCGGCTGTAACAAACCAAACGGAACCTGATGTTCAGCTTTAACTTGCTGAAAAATTAAACATTTTGACACAAAGTTAGAGATGTCCCGTTTCATACCATGCCACAAATAAAACTGTTTCAAATCATTATACATTTTCGTACTTCCCAGGTGAACAGTAAAACGACTATCGTGAGATTCATTCAAAATCATCTTAATCAACCCTGAATTTCTCGGGATGCAAATTCGATCTCTAAATCTCAGACAATCATCACTATCAACCCAAAATTATGAATTAACATTACTGAATTAGTTTAGCCAACATTTTAACATCATCTTTCTGAACATCACAAATTTGATGTACAAACATTGGTTTTACTTTCAACTCAGCTAGAATCACACTATCATTGCACAGATCTATCTGAGTACTCATAGCTCGCAAGGCATATATGATTTTTGACTCAAGGCATCAGCTACAACATTAGTTTTACCTGGATGGTAATCTATCACAAGCTCTTAATCTTTCAACAATTCTAACCATATTCTCTGTCACAAATTCAAGTCTTTCTGAATCATCAAGTATTTCAAACTTTTATGATCTGTAAAGATATGACATTTCTCACCAAATAAATAATGACGCCTAATTTTCAATGCGAACACAATCGCGGCCAATTCAAGGTCGTGCGTCGAGTAGTTCTTTTCATGCAACTTTAGTTGTCTCGAAGCATAAGCAATGACTTTGCCTTCTTGCATCAGCACACAGCCCAAGCAATTTAACGATGCATCACTATAAACTATAAATTCTTTGCCCGATTCATGCTGAACTAACACTGGCGCTTCTGTCAACAATACTTTCAACTGATCGAAACTCTCTCGACACTTTTTTGACCACTCAAATTTAACATCTTTCTATAGCAACTTCATCAACGGAGTAGCAATCATTGAGAAGCCTTTCACAAACCGTCTATAATATCCCGCTAGTCCTAGAAAACTACGAATTTCAGACATATTTCTCGGAGGCTTCCATTCTAAAATAGTAGAGATTTTACTTGAATCAACTTGAATTCCCGCAGCTGACACAATATGCTCCATAAATCCAACATCATGCAACCAAAACTCACATTTTCTAAACTTAGCATATAATTGTTTCTCACATAGAGTCTGTAGCACAATTCTCAAATGTTCGCATGCTGCGTCTCATCACATGAATAAATCAAAATATCATCAATGAACACCACAACAAATCGATCCAAATACAATCTAAATATCCGATCAATCAGATCCATAAACACTATAGAAGCATTCGTTAGTCTGAAAGGCATCACTAAGAATTCATAATGTTTGTACCTTGTTCTGAAAGTAGTTTTCGACAGATCAAATTCTTTAAATCTCAACTGATAGTAGCCCGATCTCAATTCTATCTTAGAGAACACTGTAGCTCCTCTCAGCTGATCAAACAAATCATCAATACTAGGCAACAAATATTTGTTCTTTATCATCACTTTATTCAATTATCGGTAATCAATGCACATTTTCATAGTACCATCTTTCTTTTTCACGAACAACACAGGAGCACCCCAGGGAGAAAAACTCGGTCGTGCAAATTCTCTATCAGTCAACTCTTGCAACTGAGGTTTCAACTCTTTCAATTCAGTCGGTGCCATTCTATACAGAGCTATTGAGATAGAAGTAGTTCCCGGTACTAACTCAATACCAAATTTAACTTCTCGAATTAGAGGTAATCCCGGTAACTCTTCAGGAAACACATCTAGAAACTCACAAACCACGGGTATATATTCAACTTTCTTTTTTGACACTTTTATATCAATCATATATGCCAAATAGGCTTCAAAACCCTTTCTCACATAATTCATAGCTTTCATTGCAGATACAAAGTCGGTAACCCTTTCATATCTCTGGATTCAATTCGAAATATTTCACCATTCTACTTTTCAATTCAATACTATTTCTTTTACAATTCACAATAGCATTATGCAAAGTGAGCCAATCCATACCCAAGATTATATCGAACTCATTGAATGGAAGCAACATCAAATTGATCGAAAAAAATAAATCACGAAACATCAATGGACAATTCTTGCACACTTTATCCACCAAGATACACTTTCCTAAGGGGTTCGATACTCTAATCACAAATTCAGTAGACTCAATAGGTAGAGTCTTATTTAATACTAAATTTATACACACATAGGAATGGGTTGATCCAAAATATATTAATGCAATCACATTAGTATCGAATAAAGTAAAAGTACCAGTAATGACGTTTGGAGATGACGCTTCCTCTCGTGCTCGTATAGCGTTAGCTCGGGCAGGTGCTCTCGCCTCTGATTTCACAGTTGTATTAGTGGTCCCTCTTTGACTTCCACTAACATTCCTGACGTTTTTGGTTGATCTACCCCTAGTCGTCACATTGCTCGATCTCACATTCTGAACATTTTCTTCCTCAGTCATCTTTGGGCAGTCTCTAATAAAGTGAACTTGTGATCCACATTTATAGCAAACTCTATTGTTGTACTTGCCCCAGCATTCTCCCACATGTCGTCTTCATCACTGTCTACGCTCAGATTTGTTACTTTTGGCACTATTAACACTTGATTCGATTGGGGCTTGAATTCTCGATCCGACACTTAGTCTTACACCATCTTTACTCGAATGTCCATATGAAGTATTTGATCAGTTACTTGCATCTCTAAATCTCTTTGTCGAAGGTTGAGAAAACTTACTCATAAATATTTTTCTTTCATCACGAGCTTCAGAGTCAGCTTTCTTCTTTTCTTTACTGAACTCCTCAACTTTGCATGCTATTTCCACTAACACAACAAATTCATTTATATCAAGTATCCCAACCAACAACTTGATGCCCCCATTCAACCCTTCTATGAAGCGTTTACACATAGTAGCTTCGGTCGAAACACATTCTCGTGCATACTGACTTAATCTCACAAATTCTCGCTCGTACTCAGTAATTGATAAGCGGCCCTGTTTCAGCTCTAGAAACTCTTTATGTTTCTGATCAATAAAGTGTTTGCTGATATACTTCTTTCTGAACTCACCTTGAAAGAAATCCCAGGTAATTCTATCTCTTGAAACCACAGATATCAAGGTTTTCCACCACTTATACGTAGTATCTCTCAATAATGAAACAACACATTTTATACATTCATCAGAAGTCAACGACATCTCATCGAATACGTGAATTGTATTTTTGAGCCAAAACTCAGCTCTCTCAACGTCATCATCGATGTGGCCCTAAACTTTTCAGTCGTGTACTTTTGAATCTTATCCACCGGAGGTTTATTCAGTCAAATCGGATCTATCACTTATGGTACAACAGGTACTTGTAGGGGTGGAGGTTGTGGAGCAGCCAGATTTGTTCAAACGAACTCTGAAAACCACTCACTCATCATACGAAAGAAGGCTTACTTAGCCTCTCCTCCCTCACTACTTTCATTTAGCTTAGATGTGGCCGGCGCTGTCCTTTGAGCGGGAGTAGGTGTGTTACTCTCTACATCGTCAACAACTACTCGATCGGGATCCATTACTATATGAAAACATATTTTCATATGTTAGAATTTATCACACTATCGTAATTTCATATATGGCATGTATAGCTAGACTCATACACGCTACGTTAGTCCGATAATCGACTAAATCGTAGCTCTGATACCAATAAAATGTAACACCCCTAACATGAGACCATCGTTAGATAGGGTTAAGAGGCATTACTGAAGCAACCACAATAACATATATCCATTCCACAACACATAGTCTATCATACATGCTCAAATATAAACATACGGTCCCTTATCTAGATCTATGAGACCTTAATCAAATGTTAGAAAGTGGTCGGGACTAAACCGAATACTTTTGAAAGTCTTCAAAATTTCAAGCATTATTCAATACTGATGAGGTCACACGCCCGTGCAACCAGACCGTGTACCTCCCACGGTTACTAGATACTCCCATGTGTCCAGGCTGTGTCAAACAGGGTATGTATACTGAATTCTTCACACGGCCATCAAGCACTCCCATGTAATATGGCTCTGTGCTCCTAATCTAGCTATTGAGTTTATCCCACGGTCAATAGGCACGCCCGTGTACCATAACCGTGTATGCATAACAGGCCATTTGCAAGGCCAATATGCCACCCACACTAGGGTCATACATACAAGCTTAAAAGCATTGCCAATTCATACTAGTAAACTCATTCAAACATGCCATTTCATGCATTATTCACCCACCAACTATACCATCTACTTACATGCCCATTATCATCACAACTAAGTTCACTCAAAATGACAATTATACATCTCAAAACATATATACAAAACATCATGTAATTCATATCATAACTTTCTTCAAACACATCTTATCATCATCCACACCATCATGAAATATACCATTTTCCATAACTCAATCATAAGTTCAACATCATTCAACTTCCAAGCCAACTCACATGGCAAGGATTAAGCATTTCAAGACATATCTTACCTACTAGCCTATACATGCCATAATTCAACTATATACATCTTTCCAAAGTACCAAAATAGATTACCGATAGTGTGATTGAGATGCCAATGATCCTCGGATCCGAGCTAACTTTACTGACACTTCAAAGTAGAGAAACAAATCACACAGTAAGCTTTCAAAGCTTAGTAAGTTCGAATTTATATACAATTAACTCAATGAACCAATTCAATATACACATTTAGCCATTACATAGATAATTTAACAATGGTACACAAGTTCACCTTTATCCAATTCTCATATAGCATTCCATTTATTTACTTTCAATTTCATCTACCACATAGGTATCATACATACCTTTGCCAACACATAGTAACTTCACCAACCATGCTTACTTAATCATTCGACTTTATACTTTGATCAATCTTTGTTATTCTCTTGCTTATGTCGCACACTTAGTGCCAATTTGTAAACTTGACATACTTGTCATCGCACACTTAGTGCCATTACGTTAAACCGAGTTTATATCGGGATCTCACACACAGTGTCAATTGAATGAGCCAAAACTTCTAACTCACACACACAGTGCCAATCATTTCTATCGTGTTTCTAATTTAGCACACTTAGTGCTTTCTAATTCGATTCAGCATATAGCATTTCTAAGCTCATAGTTATATATATATTTATTCAATTCACATTACATATGACACAATTTAACAACTTGTACTAAATCCAAACTTACCTCGGATGTCAAAATACCGAAATGGTCGATTAATCGAGCACTTTATCTTTGCCTCGATCTCGATCTGAACCTCTCTTTTCTTGGTATATACACATTAAAATTCAATCCATTCAATCACCAATTCATTCATTTTAGTCCAAACACACATATTTAGTGCATTTTACATAATAGCCTTCATATTTTCACATTTCAGCACTTTAGTCCCTAATTCATCAAATCACCAAATGCACATAATTTCATTTCACCCATTCCTAGCCGAATTCTCTCTATATTCATACAAGCCCAGACATCTCATTTATTGCACATTTTAGTCCCTCAATTTATCATTTTCATAATTTAGCCTTAATTAGCTAAATTCACCAAAAATTCATGAACAAAACATGTTCATCAAACACATATCTTCCATTTAACACCAACATTCATCACAAAGCTCACATGTTCTTCCATGGCACTTCTCACAAAAATCATCAATTCTTTTAATTATAACACGGGCTTGATAGTAAATTAAGCAACAATCTCAAAAACATATAAATCATCAAAAACCAAAGTCAAAACATACCTTAATCAAGGAATTCCCTAGCTGAAAATAACAAAGCCTCAAACCCTCATCTTCTTTTCCTATTTTCGGTGGATGAGCATTAAGTTAAAGGCTTATTTTAAGCTTTGTTTTATTATAAACATGTTATTCTACCATTTCATAAAAAATCCTTTCAATTAATATAAGAAACATATATATAATAAGGGCATATTTGACCTTTATCCACCCACTAACTTAGAAATGGCTTAATTGCCTCATAAGGCCATCCTATTATAAATACAGCAACAATCAAGCACTTAATAATTAGCACACAACATTTTACACTTTATGCGATTAAATCCTTTTTCATAATTCAGCACACAGTCGATAAAATTTCCACACAGAATTTTCATACAGGCTATATCACATATAATTCACACCAAGTATAATATAAAAATTTTATTCAAACCTCGGATTTATGGTCTCAAAACCATTATTCTGACTAGAGTCTGAACCGAGCTGTTACACGAACAGTCGGTAGTACCCTGCTAAACCCAAAAAGCTTCTAACTTCCTACACATTTCTTGGCGGCTTCTACTCCACAATAGCTGAGATCTTACTCGGGTCAACTCTAATGCCGTCACCCAACACAATGTGCCCTAAGAATCTGACCTCTTAGAGCCAAAACTCACTCTTGCTAAATTTAGCATACAACTACTTATCTCTTAAAGTCTGCAAGACAATGCTTAGATGCTCTGCATGTTCACTCTCATCCCAAGAATAGACTAATATGTTGTCTATAAAAATGGCTACAAATTTGTCCAAGTACGATCGGAAGATACGATTTATCAAATCCATGAAAATCGCAAGGGCATTCGTTAGACCAAATGGCATGACAAGAAACTCATAATGGCCATACCTCATCCGAAATGCATATTTCGACACATCTTACTCTTTAACTCTCAACTAATAATAACCAGACCTTAGGTCTATCTTGGAGAACACCTAGCTCCCTTTAATTGGTCAAACAAGTCATCTATCCTTGGCAAAGGATACTTATTCTTTATTGTTACCTTGTTGAGCTATCTTTAGTCTATACACAATCTCATTGACCCATCCTTCTTTTTCACAAAAAGTACCGGAGCACCCCACGGGGAATAGCTCGGTCTTGTAAAACCCTTATCCATTAACTCTTGTAATTGAACCTTCAGTTCATTCAACTCTAATGGTGCCATCTTATATGGGGCAACCGAAATAAGTGCCATTCCCAGAATTAACTCAATTCCAAACTCGACCTCTCTAACTAGAGGCAATCCAGGTAACTCCTCCGGGATCACATCTGGATATTCACATACCACCGGCACTGATTTGATCTTTACATATGACTCTTGAGTATTCAGCACAAAAGCAAGATAAGACTCATATCCTTTCCTCAAATACTTCTCGGCTACCATAATTGAAATTATCACTGGCAGATTATCCTTCTACCTGATTCAACCCGAATGATATCTCTATTTTCAAATTTCAATTCGATAAACTTACCACCACAGTTCACTAAAACATTATGGGCAGTCAACCAATCCATGCCAAGAATCAAATCAAATTCATTAAACGGCAACAACATAAGGTTCACCAGAAAATAATGACCTCTTGCTGTCAAAGGACAATTTTACACACCTTGTCAACTAGCACATTTTGCCTAACGAGTTTGACACTTTTACTACAAATTTCGTAGACCCAACAATCATGCTCATACTAGATGCCAATTTCATGCTAATGTATGAATGGAAAGATCCGAAATCAATCAAAGCAATAACAGAGGTGTCATGAAGAGAAAAAGTACCCGTTATCACATCTGGAGATGATGCCTCCTCGCAAGCGCGAATGGCATAGGTCCTTGTAGGTGCTCGACCCTCCGGTCTCACAGTAGAATCTCGAGGCCACCTCTACTACTAGGTCCACCTCCTGGGTTCTTTTGGGATCTACCCCTCAAAGTACATTGCTTAATCTCACTTCTTGCTTTCCTTCCTTCTCCTCCCTCTTTGGACAATTTGAATAAAATGGTCGGGTGAACCGCACTTGTAACAATTTTGGTTGTTTCCATAACACTCCCCAGTGTGCTGCCTGCCAAAATTTGGACACTCCAATTTTGACTTCGGGTTGCCCACACTTGCCATTGAAATGGCTTGAACTCTAGATCCCGAGAATATTTTACCCCGATCTCAATGTGAATGTCCAACTGATGCTGTCGTCCGGGGGTTCATTTTCTTAGTCCTCTTCGATTGAGCTTGGTATGATTTACTCATTGGCCCTTTTCTCGTATCTCGAGCCTCACTCATGGCTTTCCTATTTTTCTTATTCAGTTCTTTGGCCTTACATGCTCGGTCAACCAACACAACAAACTCTTTTAATTCCAAAATCCCAACTAGTAGTCTAATATCCTCATTCAGCCCATCTTCAAACCTCTTGTACAAGATAGCTTCTGGTGACACACACTCTTGTGCATACTTGCTGAGCCTAACAAACTCACGCTCATATGCTGCCACAGTCGTTTGTCCTTGTTTCAATTCAAGGAATTCTTTCCTTTTTTGGTCCACAAATTGTTGGCTTATATATTTCTTTCGAAAATCTTCCAAAAATAAGTCCCACGTCACTCTCTCCCTTGGAACCATCGACGTCAACGTTTTCCACCAATGGTATGCCGAGTCCCTCAGCAAGGACACATCACATTTTAAGCTCTCCTCAGGTGTGCAGGAGAGTTCATCAAACACTCTCATCGAGTTCTCAAGCCAGACCTCTGCCCTCTCAGGGTCAGCGTCTATATTGGCTCTGAATTCTTCGACCCCTTGCTTCTAAATCTTATCTATCGGAGGCTTGGTCATCTTCACTACATCTATACCTTGAGGAGCCATAGGAACTAGCTGGGGTATAGGAGGCAGTGGAGGAGGTTGAGCATTAGGGCTCACTTGCACATACTCTGTATACCAGTTACTCATCATTTGGAGAAAGGATTCTCGGGCCTCTTCTCCTTGACCCTTAGTCTCGGGTCCACTCTCTACAGGTGCGGCCCTTGCGTGGCAGCCGGCGCATTACTAGCTGTGTCATCTGTAGCCGCTTGATTGGGATCCATTTACTATATAAAAACAAAGTTTAGAATTGTCAGAAGCCACCACACTATCAATATACGCTTATGGCATGTATAGCTAAACTCTAACTCACTCTATGGTAGTCTGAGAAGTGACTAAACCATAGCTCTGATACCACTAAATGCAACACCCCTTACCCGTATTCTATGCCAGAATCGGGTACTAGGCATTACCGCACTTAACTCACATGGTCATACAATTTTGGGTTATCAAATTTCATTTTAAATTAAAACATTTTCATTCACATCTCTAACGTACTTATAATGGGCCTACAAGGCCCAAAACATACTTCCGAAAAGTTTAGGGAATAAATCAAAAAATTTTACGCACTTAAGTAAATTTTAGATGAATAGGAGCCACACGTCCGTGTGGTATTTCACATGCCCTTGCTTTGCACCTGTGGTCGACACTAACTTGCATCACACGGTCAGCCACATGCCCCGTGTGCTGTACCCGTTGTCGACACTGACTTATTTCACACAGCCAGTCACATGCACGTGTGCTTCAACCTTGTGGTGATTTAAATTCCAAATTCAAGGTGCAAACTTTACATGTGGGCACACGCCCACGCCCATGCCCGTGGCCGCGCTTCCTACACCACTGCAGGTTCCGCCTGCGTGTGTTTACTATCGAGCCATCGACTTGCAATTCTATCATGCAAGCGGACACACAGCCTACTCACACACCCATGCAATTGACCATGTGTCACACACGGCCTAGACACATACCCGTGTGCCTACCCGTGTGGACAAGAACAAGGATATTTGCCAAGCTCTTTCATCACCCTAACTCACTCAAACATAATTCATCCTTCACCAACAATTCAACCATGCATTTTCATAACCAAACAAACCATTCATATACTCTACACAATCATGAATAACCTCTACTTATCATTGATTAATAGTAAAGAGCCATTTACTATGGCAATATACAAAAGATTTCATCTATAAGGAGCCAAAAATTTAGCCATATTAACAAAATAATATACCTAGTCTAGCCCCTATACATGCCATTACCACACTCAAAATGTTAGTTCTAAATGTACCGAGATGAGCTGATAGTATAGATGGTCTACCAATTATCTTCATATCCCGACCCGATTCTTTAACGCTATAAAACAAGGGAAAAGAAAGGGAGTAAACTTAAATCTTAATAAGTTTACATGTAAATAATAAACATCATACTATACACTAATCAATAAATAGCATTTCACAATTCAAGATCATGCTTACTCATTCATCTCTTACCACATTTCAACCATATCACAACATAATGCTCACATTCATTAACATATATTCCTGCACTTATTACCACAAGATCACATGATACAACACATAACAATTTCACAATAAATCATTCATAGGAATGCCAAACACTCGGTGGTTTCGCACTTAGCCCACCATTAATCTTTAACAGGGTGATATCGCACATAGCCCACCAATAAGAATATTTACGGTGGTACCCACCAAATGATAATATAAATGATGGTATTGCATACAACCTATCGTAAATAAGTAACAAGGTGGTGTCGCACAAATCCCACCAACAAAAATAATTAAGGTGGTATCGCACCCAGCCCACCATTAATTTCTACGGGTAATATTTCACACTTACATATCTAATTGAACGTTCATATGGAAATTATTCATTATCTACCAAAATTAATCCATATGAATCATATAAGTTCTTAATCATACAATGCACCAATAAGTAACAACATGTGTATTTAAAATGCATTGTTTACACCTAAACTTACCTCGGTGCAAAACGCGCTAATTAACAGTCTATTCCGTAACCTTGCCTTTTCCTCGGTCAAGGTTGATTCCATGCTCTTCTTGGTCTATAACAAAAAAATTTAGTCATTCAATCATTTTCTAATCATAATACATCAAAATCTCTACTTAGGCAAAAATGACTGTTTTCCCCTTATACTATGGAAAAATTACGATTTTACCCCTAGGCTCATAAATAATTTTTCATCATATTTTCTCATTAAACAAGCCTAGTTGAACATTTATTACTCTTACAACTACTCACAATTCCAACCATTTCATGCATTTATTACCAAATTACAACATTCACATTTTAGTCCCATTTAGGTGTTTTCACGTCAACACCCTTCACAAAAGTTGTTTCATCTCCCTAACATCCATTTTCTTCCATAAAAACTCAGCTAACAACATAAATGATCTCATGGAAAATCTCTAAACTTTCAACCATTTAACAAATTAGTCCCCTTATTAGCTAGCTTGAGCTTTAGGGATTCCAAAAGTACAAAAATCATTAAATAAAACCACCAAAATCACTTACTTGCAAGAGATTTGTTTTGATGAAAATTTGGACTCCAAGAACCCTTATTTCCTCTAAATTTATGGTGGTAGAAGAAGAAGGAATAGTGAAATATGATATCTCATCTTTTTATCTTATTTTATTCATTATTTCATCACTTGATTCCACCAAATTTGACCAAAATTTAATCTCCTTGTCTCCCTAGGCTCTATGGCTGGCCATAACATATCTAATGGCCTAATTTCACTTTAAGAACCTCCAATTTGATATTCTTTGGCTATTAGACACCTCTACCACTTATAATGGAACTTTCGCACTTTATGTGATTTAGTCCTTTTTTACAATTAAACGTACAATTGCTAAAATTAAAGCCCCAAAATTTTCATATAGCCATATATTAATACCATAACACATAAAATAATATTAAAATAATTTTCCTCAACCTCAAATTAGTGGTCCCATGACCACTGCTCCGACTAGCCCCAAAATTGGGCTATTACAACTGTCCCCTCCGTTAGAGATTTTCGTCCCCGAAAATCTTACCGATAAAAAGATTTGGATATTGTTCCCTCATGGATTCTTCCGGTTCCCACGTAGCTTCTTCCACACCATGTTTTTTCCATAACACTTTTACTAAAGTTATGCTCTTATTCCTCAACTGTTTAACCTCCCAAGCTAATATCTTAATCGGCTTTTCTTCATAAGTCATGCCCGATCGTATCTCAACTTCTGTTAGAGGGATCACATGTGAAGGATCGAAATGATATAGCCGCAACATTGATACATGGAACACGTTGGGTATTTTCTCCAACTCTACCGGCATGGCCAATGGTATGCCACTGGGCCAATCCTTTTGGTAATCTCAAGTGGCCCTGTGAATCATGGATTCAATTTTCCCTTTCTACCAAATCTCAATATTTTCTTTCACCTGGATGCTTTCAGAAATAATTTATCGCCCACTTGAAACTCGATTTCTTTTTTTAAATTCGAGTATGATTTCTTTCGGTCCGAAACGGCCTTTAGACTATTACAGATTATTTTCACTTTCTCCTCGGGCTTTTTAACTAGATTAACCCCATGAATTTGCTTCTCACTAAGCTCGGTCTAGTACAAGGGAGTTCAACACTTGCAACCGTATAAAGCCTCATACGGTGCCATCCGTATACTCGACTGATAACTGTTGTTGTAAGCAAACTCAGCCAAAGGTAGATATCTTTCCCAACTACCTCCCAACTCCAACACACAGCGTTAGAGCATATCCTCAAGAACTTGAACCACTCTTTCAGATTGGCCGTCAGTTTGAGGATGGAATGCAGTACTAAAATTCAACCTTGTACCCAAGGCTTCCTACAACTTCTTCTGAAATCTCAAAGTAAATCTAGGATCTCTATCCAAGATAATAGATATAGGAACTCTATGTAATCTCACAACTTCAGCAATATACAGCTCAGCCAGCTTATCAAGTGAATAATCTACTCGTACCGGTATACAGTAAGTTGACTTTGTCAGTCTATCAATAATAACCCACACAACATCTTTCTTTTTCAGCGTCATAGGCATCCCGTTTCAAAATCCATGGTGATCCGATCCCACTTCCACTCGGGAACCATCATCGGCTGAAGTAATCCTGAAGGTACTTGGTGCTCGACTTTCACTTGTTGACATACCAAACATTTTGTCACGAACTCAATGATGTCCCTTTTCATACCCGATCACCAGTAAAACTTCTTCAGATCATTGTATATTTTTGTGCTACCAGGATATACTGACAGGTGACCACGTGTGCTTCATGCAAAATTTTCTGAATCAACTCATAATCTTTAGGTACACAAATCTAGTCACGAAACATCAAATAACCATCTGAACTAACCCGAAAATCAAAATCATCTCCCAACTCGCATTGAGTTCTTTTAGCTTGTAGCTCGCTATCATTCTCTTGAGCTTCACATATCTGCTGTATAAATAACGATTTAGCCTTCATCTCGGCCAATATAACTCTATCATCAGACAATGCTAAGTTAGTACTCATAGCTCTCAAAGCATACAAAGATTTTTTACTCAAGGCATCCACAACTACATTCGCTTTCCCCGGGTGGTAATCAATTACTAGTTCATAATCCTTCAATAATTCGAGCCACCGTCGTTGTCGCAAATTCAAGTCCTTTTGACCCATCAAGTACTTCAAACTTCTTATGATCTGTGAAGATTCGACACTTCTCGCCATATAAACAATGGTGTCAAATCTCCAAAGCGAAAATGATTGTAGCCAACTCTAAATCATGAGTCGAATAATTCTTCTCATGTGGTTTTAGCTGTCTCGAGGCGTAAGCTATTACCTTACCCTCTTGCATCAACACATAGTTGAGTCCATTAAATGATGCCTCACTATATACTAAAAACTCTTTGCCCGACTCAGGTTGTACTAAAACTAGTGCCTCAGTCAATAATGTTTTCAATCTCTCGAAGCTCTGTTGGCATTTCTCAGCCCATTCATACTTAATATCCTTCTGCAGCAGTTTTGTCATCGAGGTAGCAATCATGGAAAACCCCTTTATGAACCATCAGTAGTACCCTGCTAAACCCAAAAAGCTTCTAATTTCTGACACATTTCTTAGTGGCTTCCACTCACAATAGTCGAGATCTTACTGGGGTCAACTCTAATACCATCACCCGACACAATGTGCCCTAAGAATCGACCTCTCGGAGCCAAAAACCCGCTCTTGCTAAATTTAGCATACAATTGCTTACCTATTAAAGTTTGCAAGACAATTCTTAGATGATCCACATGTTCACTCTCATCTTGAGAATAAACTAATATGTCGTCAATAAAAATGACTACAAATTTGTCCAAGTACGGCCAGAAGATACGATTCATCAAATCCATGAAAATCGCAGGGGCATTCGTTAGACCAAATGGCAAGACAAGAAACTCATAATGGCCATACCTCATCCGAAATGTAATTTTCGGCACATCTTACTCCTTAACTCTCAACTGATAATAACCAGACCTTAGGTCTATCTTGGAAAACACCGTAGCTCCCTTTAGTTGGTCAAACAAGTCATCTATCCTTGGCAAAGGATACTTATTCTTCATTGTTTGAGCTGTCTGTAGTCTATACACAATCTCATCGACCCATCCTTCTTTTTCATAAAAAGTATCGGAGCACCCCACGGGGACTATTGCAACTGAACCTTCAGTTCTTTCAAATCTAATGGTGCCATCCTATACGGGGCAATTCAGATAATTCCTCTAAGAACACATTTGGATATTCGCATACCACCGGCACTGATTCAATCTTTACCTTTGACTCTTGAGTATTCAGCTCAAAAGTAAGATAAGACTCGTATCTTTTCCTCAAATACTTCTTGACTACCATAGTTGAAATTAGCACTGGCAGATTATCTGATCTACCTGATTCAACCCGAATGACATCCCAATTTTCACCTTTCAATTCGATAAACTTGCCACCATAGTTCACAAAAACATTATGGGCAGTCAACCGATCTATGCCAAGAATCAAATCAAATTCATTAAACAATAACAACATAAGGTTCTCTGGAAAACAATGACCTCTAGCTGTCAAAGGACAATTCCTACAAACTTTGTCAACTAGCATATGTTTGCCTAACGGGTTTGGCACTTTTACTACAAATTTTGTAGACTCAACAATCATGCTCATACTAGATTTCAATTTCATGCAAATGCATGAATGAGTAGATTTCAGATCAATCCAAGCAATAACAAAGGTGTCATGAAGAGAAAAAGTACTCGTTATCACATCTGGAGATGATGCCTCCTCACGAACGTGAATGGCATAGGTCCTTGCAGGTGCTCGACCCTCCAGTCTCACTTCTTACGTTCCTACCCCTCCTAGGTTCTTTTGTGATCTACCCCTCAAAGTTACACTGCTTGATCTCACTTCTTGCTTTCCTTCCTTCTCCTCTCTCTCTGGATAATTCCAGATAAAATGGTCGGGTGAACTGCACTTGTAACAATTTCGGTTGTTTCCACAGTACTCCCTAGTGTACTGCCTACCACAATTTGGACACTTCGATTTAGACTTCGTGTTGCCCACACTTGCCATCGAAGTGGCTTGAACTCTCGAGCCCGAGTATGTGTTACCCCGATCTCGATGTGAATGTCCAACTGACGCTATCGTCCGGGGGTTCATTTCTTATACCTCTTCAATTGAGCTTGGTATAATTTACTCATTGGCCTTTTTCTCGCATCTCAGGCCTCAGCCATGGCTTTCCTCTTTTCCTTATTTAGTTCTTTGGCCTTACATGCCCGTAACCAACACCACAAACTCTTTTAATTTCAAAATCCCAAATAGCAGTCTAATATCCTCATTCAGCCCACCTTCAAACCTCTTGCACAAGATAGCTTCTGTAGACACACACTCTTGTGCATACTTGCTGAGCCTAACAAACTCACGCTCATATTCTGTCACAATCATTTTGTCTTGTTTCAATTCGAGGAATTCTTTCCTTTTTTGGTCCATAAATTTTTGGCTTATATACTTCTTTCGGAAGTCTTCCAAAAAAAAAGTCCCACATCACTCTCTCCCTAGGAACCAATGATGTGAATGTTTTCCACCAATGGTATGTCGAGTCCCTCAACAAGGACACGGTATATTTTAAGCTCTCCTTAAATGTGCAGGAGAGTTCATCAAACACTCTTATCGAGTTCTCAAGCCAGAACTCTTCCCTCTCAGGGTCATCGTCTATTTGGCTCTGAATTATTCGGCCCCTTGCTTCCAAATCTTATCTATCGGAGGCTTGGTCATCCTCACTACATCTATAACTTGAGGAGCCACAGGGACTGGCTATGGTATAGGAGGGGGTGGAGGAGGTTGAGCATTAGGGTTCGTTCGCACATACTCCGTGTACCAGTTATTCATTATTTGGTGAAAGGCTCCCCAAGCCTCTTCTCCTTGACCCCTAGTCTTGGGTCCACTCTCTACAAGTGCGATTCTTTGCACGGGAGCCGGCGTGTTACTGCATCATCAGCAGCCATTTGATCGGGATCCATTTTGTTACATCCTAAATTGAGGGTCCTTGCATTTAATGTGTTTTTGTGTGTATGCTATGCTCAATGTGTTAGTTTAGAGGTGTTTAGGGGTCTAGGGAAGGCTCGGGGTTGAGCTGAAGCCTTGGCCAAAATTCTCGTTTTGGGCACCTTAGTGGAGAGCTAGCTGAGATAGGACTTGAGGGATATTGTTTGTGTTTGGTTGACACAAGAATTTAAATGGTAGAAAGGCAAGGAGGCACCACTTAAAGTTCAGGTAGGTGACACCACAATGGAGCAAAGAGGGAGCAGGTTCAAGTCGCATGGTGCTCACTTTGGAATTCTTTTTGGTGTTAAAGGGATCAGAGGTAGAGTTCAGCTAGGATACTTCAAGAGGGGAGAGTTGATAGAGTCAAATAATTCAAATGTGTGACTGAGAGAAGAAAGAGGAGTTTGAATCATTCAAACCATCTTTGCTTGAGTGATCAGAAGTGAATTAAGGAGAAAAGTAAGGGATTAGCATGTGGGGAAGGTAGTGCCCAGATTTTGAATGCTTGGGGAAGTGTAGGAAATCGATTCTAGCTTGTTTAGGGTGTTCTCAAGAGGGAATTTTAGTTTTGGGTTGTAGGTGCCAAATTTTTGGAGGTGTTTAGTAGCCAAGTTTGAAAGTTCTTTTCCCTTTTGACATTTGGTGTTATTCTTTTTGACAACTTTTGAAGCTTTTCTTTGTTTAGCCAAAACTCTTACCATCCTCTCTACTTCTCATTTCTTTCTTCTCATTTGCATCACCTAAAGCCAAAACCTCATTCTTCTTTTCTTTTTCTTGACCGAATCCTCCATTACTTCCATTCGTCTCTTTGATTTCATCTTGCTTTAGCCGAATCTCTTAAGCCTCTCTTCTTGTCCTTCATTTGTCGAAACATATCCTTGGCCGTTTTATGGGTTTTTTTTCCAAGTCGAAGCATCCAATGTTCTTATTCCTTTTATATTTTTTATTGGCCGGATCTTTCTTGAGTGCTCATCTTCTTCTTTCGTTCTTTGTTTAGTGGATTTCCGTCATTCTGTTCCACAACTTTGTCAATCGAATTCTCTTTGATCGTGGTAGGTATTCCCTTTTCGTTTCAATTCTCTTTTCTCTCCTTTTGGATGCCGAAGGCATTAATCTTGTCTTATGATTCTTAACAGATTGAAGGAGGGGCCTTATTTTTGCATTCTTACGGCATCTGGTCTGTGATTGAAGGGTGTTAAGGACATTTGGTTCTAGTTAACTTAGGTATTCAATCAGTGCTTAATCCAAGCCTTATAGTCTTCGAGACTTGTGGATCTAGGTAAGGGATCTTTACTTTTGAGCGTATATTCTTTATCGTTCTCTGTTTCAATGCTTTAATCTAGTCTATTGACCAAGATCTTTTTCATGGATTCAAACGCTAGCCAAGCAAAAGGAGGGGTTGGACCCATAGTCCCAGCCCTTAAGTTCAAGAAACGCAGTGTCTGCTGTTCGAGATTGGCCCCCAGGTTGTGGGTCGGCTTCTGAGCAGAGTAGTAGGCAAATAGCAGTAGTTCCTGCTAGCGATAGTGTCAACATAGAAAGCGTCATATTGCGTGTTATCAGGTGTGTAAACTTCACACACTTCTTATTTATTTAATTATTTGTACTATTCACTATTTGGGCTGAAAAGCCAGAATGATTGAGAAGCAGTCGTAATACCCTTATGGGTAAAGGTGGGAATACTAGGTATGTGACTCTATTAATCTTTTCATGGGTGTGAGATAATTGATGTAATCTGTTACGGTAAAGATAACATGTGCATTCATATGATGGTATGTTCTACATGGGTTGGGAAATGATGTGAAAGGGGAAGTGTTTGAGACTCTCAAGGTGGTTATTACCACGGTGGGCTAGCCCCACGGATATATTATAATCTTTGATAATGGTGACCATGTCTCGGTGGCTTGGTGCCACGGTGGTTTAATACCATGGTTATATATATCTTGGTGACTCGTCCTAGTGGTCGTTACCTCAGTGGGTTGGCCCCATGTATATTCATCAGGGATTGTCACGGTGGTTGTTACCACAGTGGGTTGGCCCCATGTATATTATTAGTGACTTTGTCACGGTAATCTTGTATCACGGTGGTCTAGAACCACGAGTGTCCTAATGCCACGTATGAGGTGTGTAGTGGATGGAGGGTTGATTGTAGAAATCCCCATGGTGTGATGGGCTGGTACGGGTGGTGTGTAGAGGATGGAAAAGAACTAGGCTAGATTGGGACACATATTGCATTCACGATTGTGTTTGATATTCTGAGTGGGCTGAGGCCAACATACGATTTTGGGCTTGAAGCCGTATGTGTGACATAAGGGGATGTACACTCTGAGTCTTGGTGACTCACCCCTCTGCTAAATCTTGTAGGTAATCAGTAGATCATGGATCAAAGAGTCGAGGTGAACTCGTAGAGGACATAAAGTTTTCTTTTTCATAAAGTCATTTATTTTCTAGTATTTACTTAATTCAGGTTTTTATTATGTAATAAGGCCTTTCAAATATTTTTATTTTGGGTTTTATATTATGATTTAAATTTTATTATGACCTTGATATAAGTTTCAAACTTGATAATTAAGTTGAGTTTTTTCCAAACCCTAAATAATATAAGTAAACATTTTTCTCTTAAATGCCACCAGAAATACCAAAGTATCGTTAAACTATGTTCGGGAATTTTTCTTAAACTACAAATCACTATTTTCAAAACATCACCCTAGATCAAATTTTCAAACTTACGATATCTTCAATATACAAGACCCTTTTTTTCCTTTTACAACCTTTTCCCTTGTGACATACCAGATCTGGTCGTAGCGTTTAGACCGGATTTGGGGTGTTACAGTTTTGGTATCAGAGCCTGGTTGTAAAACTCAGGCTATGAAGTGGGTTCAATAATATTTTATAAAGTTGATATAAATGATTTTTGGAGGAAATGTTTTGATTAGAATATGGCACCCGAGTCTACTGGCACCCAATCCAAGTAGGTAAATGTTCTACTTATTTGATGATGTATGTATGAAATGATTGTGAGCATGAATGAATATGTTTGCAAGCTTTAGCAGATCAAAACTTTAGAGGCTGAAACCTCTAGGTTGAGATATGTTTCTCGAAAACTACTCTCTAAAACTATTTCTTATAAAATTGCTCGGTATTAGACTGAAAAGAAATATTAACTCATAAAACTCTTAATCAGATTAAGTCGCAAGAATAGTCATGAGTACTAAGGGGCATGGACGTATTATGTGTGGCCATGGTAGAGGCCAGAGTGCTGGGTCAGAACCTTTGGAATCGGGTCATGGGTCAAAAAATGATGTACCAGTACCTCCATCTTGGGAAACAAATTTTTAGGATCAGATAGTCGGAGACGATGCTATGTCTCAGGCGATGTTACGTGTGTTGGTGAGAGTTGCTGGAGCGCGCATGGGATCAGGGGCTCAAAAATTCATGTCAGAATGACTTCAGGCCAATGGATCGAAAATGTTTAGGTGAGTATCAGGCGTAGCTCCTAATGCAGCTGAGTATTGGCTAGAGGCAATGGAGCGTAAAATGGATGATTTGGACTTCACGGAAGAGGAAAAGTTAAGAGGAGTGGTGTCTTTTCTTCAGGACGAGGCGTATCAGTGGTGGCTCACGGTCAGAGATGGAATAGTGGCTGACCGCATTACTTGGGATTTATTCAATGCGGCATTCCAGGGGAAGTACATTGGATCGAGTTATGTGGATGCGCAGCGTAGGGCTTTTCTGAATCTGGTTCAGGGTAATAAATTAGTTGCTGAGTATGAGGCAGAATTCTTATGACTTAGTCGTTATGCCCAGGGTATGGTGGCCACAGACCATGAGCGTTGTGTTTGATTTGAGGATGGTCTGATAGATGATTTGTGAGTGCTGATAGCTCCATAACGAGAAAGGGAGTTCGCTGTTCTTGTGGAAAAGGCTAAGATAGCCGAGGAAGTAAAGCGGTTGAAAAGTAAAATTAGGATAGGGATAAAGGTAAAAATAAGAGGAATATTGGAGCGTCGGGATCAGCTGGGCATTTTCAGAAAAGACCTAGGATGGATGGGCCGAGTTGTGTGGCGAGACCTGTTGATGAGAGTGGGGCTTAGAAGTGTGCTAGATGTGGTAGATTCCATACAGGTGATTGTTTTTGAGGGGATGTTTTAGGTGTGGATCTACTGATTATCGAGTAAAAGATTGTCCATAAGAGTCGGGTAGAGTGCGACCAGCAGGTCAGGGTTATGTTCAGCCAGGTAGAGGTGGTCAGCAATCACAGAGAGGCCGTGGTCCTACCAGGGGAGGAGGTAATTCTGGCTGAGGGTGTGGAACACCAGGCAGAGGTGCTGAGAGTGCAGATACAAGACAATCTAGGTTGGTTTATGCAGTCAGACACCAGAGGAGGGTGATGCATCGGACGTCCAAACCGGTACGTTTCTTATTTATGGGTTGCCTTATACCGTATTAATTGATATTGGGTCGACACATTCATATATTGCTAGTATGGTATCTGGAACTCTAAGCATAGACTCTGAGATTGCTTCTAGGGAGATGACTGTACTTAGCCCTTTAGGACAATCAGTCGTAGTGGATAAACTCTTCAAGGAAATGCCTTTAGAAGTCCAAGGGGTAATGTTTCCGGCTGATCTGATGGAACTACCGTTCGGGGAGTTTGACTTAATCTTAGGTATAGACTGGTTAGTAAAGTATCTAGCAAATTTGTATTGTGCTGCTAGGCGCATGGTGATCAGGAATCCTGAAGATGAGAAAGTAGTGGTAATAGGAAAATGGAGGAACTATTTGTCTAACGTAGTGTCTGTATTAAAGGCTGAAAGAATGATGAGAAAAGGATGTGAGGCATTCATAGCCTTGGTTTGTGATTTGGAGGTCAAAGATTTATCTGTGGGGAATGTTAGAATAGTAAGGAATTTCCTGATGTTTTCCCAGAAGAGCTTCCAGGACTACCTTCGGATCGCGAGGTGGAATTCGAAATTGATCTTCTTCTGGGGACAGCGCCTATTTCTATCACTCCATATAGGATGGTGCCAAAGGAGTTGAAGAAGTTAAAAGCTCAGATTCAAGAACTACTAGATCGAGGTTTTATCCGACCGAGTGTATCACCATGGGGAGCGCCAGTGCTGTTTGTTAAGAAGAAAGACGAATCAATGCGTATGTGCATTGACTACCGGTAGCTGAATAAGTTGACTATCAAGAATAAATACCCGTTGCCGAGGATTGACGACCTGTTCGATTAGCTCAAGGAAGCCTCAATCTTTTCGAAGATAGATTTAAGATCAGGATATCATCAGCTTAAAGTCAAGGAGGCGGATATTCATAAGACGGTGTTTTGTACTCGTTATGGTCACTACGAATTCCTGGTAATTCCATTCGAGTTGAGCAATGCAACAGCAGCATTTATGGACATAATGAACCGGGTTTTCCAACCTTATCTGGTTTGATTCCGTGTGAATTTTGGCTAAGAGAAGTTATTGTTGCGGAAATGGGTTCTGTTTGTTTGGTCTGATAGACAACAAGAGAGTTTTGAGAGGCTGAAAAAGATTTTGATGGAGGCTCTAATCTTGATACAGCATAAGGCTAGGAAGGAGTTTGTGGTTTATTGTGATGCGTCGTACACAGGCTTGGGATGTGTGCTGATGCAGGATAGAAAAGTGGTAGCATAAGCATCACGGCAGTTGAGACCGCATGAGTTGAATTATCCCATGCATGATTTGGAATTGGCGGTAGTAGTGTTTGCACTAAAGAGTTGGAGGCATTATCTGTATGGGGAAAAGTTCGTTATTTATACGGATCACAAGAGCCTAAAATATCTCCTTACCCAGAAAGAGTTAAATTTTAGGCAGCGAAGGTGGATCGAGTTGTTAAAAGATTATGACTGTTCAATCGAATACCATCCGGGTAAAGCTAATGTGGTGGCAGATGCATTAAGTCGTAGGGTGATTTCTGACTTGAGAGCAATGTTTGCTCATCTCAGCTTATACGATGATGGAAGTCTATTAGCTGAACTTCAAGTGAAGCTTTCTTGGGTTAGTCAGATTAAAGAGAAGCAGTGGGCTGATGAGTTGTTAAAGTCAAAGTTTCAGTTGGGATCTGATAATAAGATAGCTGATTTCAGTGTGAATAATGATGGGGTATTATGTTTTCGAGGAAAAATTTACATGCCAAAGGATTTTGAGTTGAGGCGTAGGATTTTGGAGGAAGCGCATAGCAGCCCATATGCTATGCATCCTAGAGGAAGTAAGATGTATCGGGATCTACGAGAACAGTATTGGTGGCCGGGTCTGAAGCGAGAAGTAACCAAATTTATGAGTAAGTGCTTGACGTGTCAACATGTAAAAGCAGAACATCAGTTGCCATTGGGATTGTTACAACCGTAAAGATTCCGCAGTGGAAGTGGGAAAGGATCACGATGGACTTTGTTACTAGACTACCTCTTATGCCTACTAAGAAGGATTCGATATGGGTAATTGTTTATCGATTGACGAAGTCTGCTCATTTCATACCAGTACGTGTCGATTATTCTCTACAGAAATTGGCTAAGTTGTATATAGCAGAGATTGTGAGGTTGCATGGAGTACCAGTGTCTATCATCTCAGACAGAGACCCTAGGTTTACGTCGAGATTTTTGGAAGGCATTGCATCAAGCGTTGGGTACAAAGTTAGATTTCAGTACAACGTTTCATCCACAGTCTAACAGACAATCGGAGAGAGAAATTCAGATCTTGGAGGATATGTTGAAGTGCTGTGTCATAGACTTCAAAGGTAGTTGGGAAGAATTTCTACCGTTGGTGGAATTCACGTACAACAATAGCTACCAATCTAGTATTCAAATGGCATCGTATGAAGCATTGTATAGTCAGAAGTGTCGCACTCCTACTTGTTGGACAGAGTTGGGTGAGCGTCAGTTGTTGGGTCCAGAATTGGTTTCTGAAACAAAAGATAAAGTTAAGTTAATTCGGACTCGATTGAAGGAAGCTTCGGACTGACAGAAGTCCTATGCTGATCTGAAGCGTAAGGACATAGAATTTGCAGTTGGTGATCGAGTTTTCTTAAAAGTGTCACCGTGGAAGAAAATTCTAAGGTTTGGACGGAAGGGTACGTTAAGCCCTAGATTCATCAGGCCTTATCGTGTATTGAAACGTGTGGGACAAGTAGCCTATCAGCTCGAGCTACCTTCAGAGTTAAGTCAGATTCATGATGTGTTTCACGTTTTGATGTTAACACACTACCGTTTGGATCCATCTCATGTTGTGCCAGTAGAAGAAATCAAAGTAAGCCCTGATCTATCTTTTGAAGAAGAGCTAGTGCAAATCTTGGATCATGATGTCAAGGTGTTGCGAAGGAAGACTATTCCATTGGTTAAGATTTTATGGCGAAACCACAGTTCTGAGGAAGCTACGTGGGAGCCAGAGGAAGCGATGTGACAGCAATACCCTCATCTCTTTTGATCAGGTAATTTCGAGGCTGAAATTTCTTTAAGGGGGTAGAACTGTAACATCTTGAATTGAGGGTCCTTGCATTTAATGTGTTTTTGTGTGTATGCTATGCTCAATGTGTTAGTTTAGGGTGTTTAGAAGTCCAGGGAAGGCTCGGGGTTGAGCTGAAGCCTTGGCCAAAATTCTCTTTTTGGGCACCTTAGTGTAGAGCTAGCTGAGATAGGACTTAAGGGATATTGTTTGTGTTTGGTTGACACAAGAATTTAAGGGGTAAAGAGGCAAGGAGGCGCCACTTAAGGTTCAGGTAGGTGACGCCACAAGGGAGCAGAGAGGGAGCAGGTTCAAGTCACATGGTGCTCACTTTGGAATTCTTTTTGGCGTCAAAGGGAGCAGAGGTAGAGTTCAGCTAGGATACTTCAAGAGGGGAGAGTTGATAGAGTCAAATAATTTAAATGTGTGGCTGAGAGAAGAAAGAGGAGTTTGAATCATTCAAACCATCTTTGAATGAGTGATCAGGAGTGAATTAAGGAGAAAAGTAAGGGATTAGCCTGTGGGGAATGTAGTGGCTGGATTTTGAATGCTTGGAGGGGAGTGTAGGAAATTGGTTCTAGCTTGTTTAGGGTGTGCCGAATTTCATTTATGGTCATAGGCATTTTAGTTCTTAAGAGGGCATTTTCAGTTTTGGGTTGTAGGTGACGAATTTTTGGAGGTGTTTAGTAGCCAAGTTTGAAAGTTCTTTTCCCTTTCGGCATTTGGTGTTCTTCTTTTTGACAACTTTTGAACCTTTTCTTTGTTTAGCTGAAACTCCTACCATCCTCTCTACTTCTCATTTCTTTCTTCTCATTTGCATCACCTAAAGCCAAAACATCATTCTTCTTTTCTTCTTCTTCACCGAATCCTCCATTACTTCCATTAGTCTCTTTGATTTCATCTTGCTTTAGCCGAATCTCTTAAGCCTCTCTTCTTGTCTTTCATTTATCAAACATATCCCTCACCTTCTCACGGGTTTTCTTATTCAAAGCCGAAGCATCCATTGTTCTTATTCCTTCTATATTTCTTCTTGGCCGAATCTTCCTTGAGTGCTCATCTTCTTCTTTCGTTCTTTGTCTAGTGGATTGCCGTCACTTTGTTCCACAACTTTGTCAATCGGGTTCTCTTTGATCGTGGTAGGTATTCCCTTTTCGTTTCAATTCTCTTTTCTCTCCTTTTGGATGCCGAAGGCATTAAACTTGTCTTATGATTCTTAACTGATTGAAGGAGGGGCCTTGTCTTTGCATTCTTACTGCATCTGGTCTACGATTGAAGGGTGTTAAAGGACATTCGGCTCTAGCCGACTTAGGTATTCAATCAGTGCTTAATCCAAGCCTTATAGTCTTGGGACTTCTCGATCTAGGTAAGGGATCTTTGCTTTTGAGCGTATATTCTTTATCATTCTCTACTTCAATGCTTTAATCTGGTCTATTGACCAAGATCTTTTTCATGGATTCAAATGCTAGCCAAGCAAAGGGAGGGGTTAGACCCGTAGTCCCAGCCCCTAAGTTCAAGAAGTGCGCAGTGTCTAGTGTTTGAGATTGGCCACCAGGTTGTGGGCCGACTTATGAGTAAAGTAGTAGGCAAATAGCAGTAGTTCCTGTTAGCGATAGTGTCAACATAGAAAGCGTCATATTGCGTGTTATCAGGTGTGTAAACTTTACACACTTCTTATTTATTTAATTGTTTGTACTATTCACTGTTTGGGCTGAAAAGCTGGAATGATTGAGAAGCAGTTGTAATACCCTTATGGGTAAAGGTGGGAATACCAGGTATGTGACTCTATTAATCTTTTCATGGGTGTGAGATAATTGATGTAATCTGTTTCGGTAAAGATAACATGTGCATTCATATGATGGTATGTTCTGCATGGGTTGGGAAATGATGTGAAAGGGGAAGTGTTTGAGACTCTCAAGGTGGTTATTACCACGGTGGGCTAGCCCCACGGATATATTATAATCTTTGATAATGGTGACCATGTCTCGGTGGCTTGGTGCCACGGTGGTTTAATACCACGGTTATATATATGATTGGTGACTCGCCCCAGTGATCGTTACTACAGTGGGTTGGCCCCACGTATATTCATTAGGGATTGTCACGGTGGTTGTTACCACGATGGGTTGGCCCCACACATATTATTAGTGACTTTGTCACGGTGATCTTGTATCACGGTGGTCTAGAACCACGAGTGGCCTAATGCCACGTATGAGGTGTGTAGCAAATTGAGGGTTGATTGTAGAAATCCCTACGGTGTGATGGGTTGGTACGGGTGGTGTGTAGAGGATGCAAAAAACTAGGCTGGATTGGGACACATATTTCATTCACGATTGTGTTTGATATTCTGAGTGGGCTGAGGCCAACATACGATTATGGGCTTGAAGCCGTATGTGTGACATAAGGGGATTTACACACTGAGTCTTGGTGACTCACCCCTCTGCTAAATCTTATAGGTAATCAGTAGATCATGGATCAAGGAGTCGAGGCAGACTCGTGGAGGCCATAAAGTGTTCTTTTCGTAAAGTCGTTTATTTTCTAGTATTTACTTAATTCGGGTTTTTATTATGTAATAAGGCCTTTCTAATATTTTTCTTTCGGGTTTTATATTATGATTTAAATTTTGTTATGACCTTGATATAAGCTTCAAACTTGATAATTAAGTTGAGTTTTTTTCAAACCCTAAATAATATAAGCAACCGTTTTTCTCTTAAATGCCACAAGAAATACCAAAGTATCGTTAAACTAAGTTCGGGAATTTTTCTTAAACTACAAATCACTGTTTTCAAAACATCACCCTAGATCAAATTTTCAAACTTATGATATCTTCAATATACAAGACCCTTTTTCCTTTTACAACCTTTTCCCTTGTGACATACTAGATCTGGTCGAAGCGTTTAGACCAAATTTGGGGTGTTACACATTTACTATATAAAAACAGAGTTTAGAATTGTCAGAAGCCACCACACTATGAATATAAGCTTATGGCATGTATAGCTAGACTCTAACTCACGCTACGATAGTTTGAGAATTGACTAATTGATAGCTCTGATACCACTAAATGTAAAACCTTTTACTTGTATTCTACGCCGGAACCAGGTACGAAGCACTACCGCACTTATCTCACATGGTCAAACAATTTTGGGTTATCAAATTTCATTCCAAATTAAAAACTTTTCATTCATATCTCTAACGTACTTATAATGGGCCTACGAGGCCCTAAACATACTTTTGACAAGTTTTGGGAATAAATCGAAAACTTTTACGCACTTAAGAAAACTTTACTTGAACAGGGGTCACACGCCCGTGTGAAATGGGACACACCCATGTGGTATTTCACACGCCTGTGCTTTGCACCCATAGTCGACATTGACTTGCATCACACGGTCAGCCACACGCCCCTGTGCTGTACCCATGGTCGACACTGACTTATTTCACACGGCCTGGGCATATGCCCATGTCCGTGGCCGTGCCTCCCATACGGCCGTGTCTTTTCCCGTGTGTTCATTACTAAGCTTACTGACTTGCAATTCTATCATGGAAGGGGACACACGATCTACTCACACACCCATGCAATTGACCGTATGTTACACACGACCTAGACACACTCCTATGTGCCTACTCGTGTAGACAAGAACAAGGCATTTGCCAAGCTCTTTCATCACCCTAACTCACTCAAACATAATTCACCCTCCACCAACAAGTCAACCATGCATTTTCATAACCAAACAAACCATTCATATACTCTACACAATCATGAATAACCTTTTCTTATCATCGATTGATAGTAAAGAGCCATTTACTATGGCAATATACAAAAGATTTCATCTATAAGGAGCCAACACATTTTGCCATAACAACAAAATAATATACCTAGTCTAGCCCCTATATATGCCATTACCATACTAAAAATGTTAGTTCTAAATATACCGAGATGAGCTGATAGTATAGGTGGTTTTCCAATTATCTTCGTATCCCGACCCGGTTCTTTAACACTATAAAATAATGGAAAAGAAAGGGAGTAAGCTTAAAGCTTAGTAAGTTTCCATGTAAACAATAAACATCATACTATATACTAATCAATAAATAGCATTTCACAATTCAAGATCATACTTACTCATTCATCTCTTACCACATTTCAACCATATCAAAACATAATGCTCACATTCATTAACATATATTCCTGCACTTATTACCACAAGATCACATGATACAACACAACAATTTCACAATAAATCAATCATAGCAATGCCAAACACTCGGTGGTATCACACATAGCCCACCAATAAGAATATTTACAATGGATCGCACATAGCCCACCATTAAGAATATTTACGGTGGTATCGCACATAGCCCACCAAATGATAATATAAACGATGGTATCACACACAACCCATCATAAATAAGTAATAAGTTGGTGTCACACATAGCCAACCAACAAAAATAATTAAGGTGGTATCGCACCCAGCACACCATTAATTTCTACGGGTAATATTTCACACTTACATATCTAATTCAACGTTCATACGAAAATTATTCATTATCTACCAAAATTAATCCACCTGAATCATATAAGTTCTCAATAATTCAATGCACCAATAAGTAACAACATGTTTATTCAAAATGCATTGTTTACACGTAAACTTACCTCAGTGCAAAACGCGCTAATCAACTGTCTATTCCGTAACCTTGCCTTTTCCTCAATCAAGGTAGATTCCACGTTCTTCTTGGTCTATAACAAAAAAATTCACTCATTCAATCATTTTCTAATCATAATACACCATAATCTCTACATGGGCAAAAATGACCGTTTTGCCCTTGTACTATGGAAAAATTATGATTTTACCTCTAGGCTCGTAAATCATTTTTCATCACATTTTATCATTAAAAAAGCCTAGTTGAACATTTATTACTCTTAAAACTACTCATAATTCCAACCATTTCATGCATTTATTACCAAATTACAACGTTCAACATTTTAGTCCCATTTAGGTGTTTTCATGTCAACACCCTTCACAAAAGTTGTTTCTCATCTCACTAACATTCATTTTCTTTCATAAAAACTCATGTAACAGCATAAATTCTCTCATGGAAAATCCCTAAAATTTCAACCATTTAACAAATTAGTCCCTTTATTAGCTAGCTCAAGCTTTGGGGATTTCAAAAGTACAAAAATCACCAAATAAAACCAACAAAATCACTTACTTGCAAGAGATTTATTTTGATAAAAATTTGGACTCCAAGAACCCTTATTTCCTCTAAATTTTTGGTGGTAGAAGAAGAAGGAATAGTAAAAGATGATATCTCATCTTTTTATCTTATTTTATTCATTATTTCATCACCTAATTCCACCAAATTTGACCAAAATTTAATCTCATTGTCTCCCTAGGATCTATGGACGGCCATCACATATCTACTAGCCTAATTTCACTTTAAGGACCTCCAATTTGATATTCTTTGGCTATTAGACACCTCTACCACTTCTAATGGAACTTTTGCACTTTGTGCGATTTAGTCATTTTTCACAATTAAACGTACAATTGCTAAAATTAAAGCACCAAAATTTTCATATAGCCATATATTAATACCATAACACATAAAATAATATTAAAATAATTTTCCTCAACCTCAGATTTGTGATCCTGAGACCACTGTTCGACTAGCCCCAAAATCGGGCTATTACTGTCATTCCACTATAGTATCGTGACTAAGCTCTCCCTAATTACGTACTATTACAAAAGCTACTCAATTAGTGATCATCCAATGACCTTGCCATAAGTGTGTTACCTTCATAAGATATCTTTAATCTATTTAGGATAAATTCATTTTCCCAATATGATCTTATTTTATCTTATGGTAACCAATATATTTTCCTTTATGAAAAGTTAATTACTATCATATAGTAATTAAGTCATTTAACACAAAGATAAATGACTCGTCAACGTTTACTTTTTATCTATCATGTAATACCAATGAGAGGATATCATTTACCGATGTCTTGGGCTATAAATTCACTATTGTGAATGATGATACATACTGCATAAGTCGTCTACCTAACACACTAACTTTCTATTCCTTATCTAATCGCCCTTTATATGTTTCTCAAAACTTGTAGCTAGTAGAGTCTTGGTAAAGAAATCCATAGGGTTTCCCTTAGATGCGATCTTTAACTACATCCACTATTCCATCAATCACTACCGTTTCCCTTCTGATACTTTCTATCAGAATTTTTTGTCCTCATGTGGTTTCTTTGTTGTTTAGTCATATTTGTACTATTATAGTGCCACAGCTTTTTTCCATACCTCAAATGGAACCTCCATTGTGAAGTTAGTCGTACAACCTTACTTGACACTTATTCACACTATAGACTTGTCGCTCAGGACAAAGACATTGCCCAATGTCGATTTTGTTGAATCTGAATGCATTTGGAAGTTTGAATTGGTATAGTCAATAGGAGTAAGATCTCCTCCAAAATGCACAAGCATATAATCCCTCATTCTCCATAAATACTTGAGTATATGCATAACTGTTTGCAAGTGTCTTGGACTAGGATTCAAATGATATTGACTCACCAAATCTATTGTGAAATAGATATCTGGACGTGTGCGTAACATGACATACATGAGAATTCATACTGCAAAAGCATAAGGAACCTTTCTCATGTTTTCTCTTTCTTCCTTGTCCTAGACAGTTCTCCATAGAAAAATGAAATCTTGAAACAAAAGGTTGAGCTCCTTTCTTTGAATCGACCATTATACATTGTCTATGTATTAAGCTTGTGATAATGCTACAACTTTGTTCTTTTGATCCCTTAGGATTTGAATACCTAGAACAAAATTAGTATATCCCAAATGCTTTATACTAAACTGTTGAGTTAACCATAGTTTAACTAATGACAACGTCCCTACACCATTTCCAATTAGTAGAAAGTCATCAACATATAGAAAGAGAAAGACCACCTTTTCATCCCAAATACGTTAAGAAATGCAAGGTTCATCTACATTTTGCTCAAAGCCAATAGTTTTGATCACTTAATCAAATTTTTTATTCCATGAGCGGGATGATTGCTTAAGTCCATTTATAGATCTAAGTAGTTTGCAAACATTATGATTATTTTCTTTAGTTATATATTTGAGGAGTTGCATCATAAAAATGCTTTCTTCAAGATAGTCATTCAAGAATGCTGCCTTAACATCCATTTGCTAGATTTTGTAATCGAGCGTTGCCATATTGGAAAACAATATGCTAATTGACTTAAGCATGAAAACCGAAGAGAAGGTTTCTTTATAATCGGTACCTTCTTTTTTAGTATAAATTTTTGCTACAAGTTTGTCCTTGTAAGTTTCATCTTTTCCATTATTATTTCATTTCTTCTTATAGATCCACTTACACCCTATGAGTTTTATCCCTTCCGATAAGCATACAAGCTCCCACATTGAGTTGGATTGCATAGAATCCATCTAAGCTTTCATAGTTATTTCCTAGAGTTTGGAATCAACACTCTGCATCGCTTTATCGAATGTTTGTGGGTCATCATCTTCCTGTTCGATAGGCTCAATGTTTAAAACACTTTCGTCAAGTAGGAAGAACTCAGGCCTACAACAGATCTTCCTACTGTGACGAAGCTCCCATACTGCTGATTGTTTGCATGTATACTATTAGGAGTTAGTTTTGGAATTGTTACTATAGGGCTTTGTGTATTTTCTGAAAGTTTCTCAAGTACCTTTTTACTTTGAGGTTTAAATTTTTTCATGTAACTTTCTTGAAAGAAGTTAGAATGATTCAACATAATAACTATGTTCTATTTCAAGTTATAAAACAAACCACCCTTTGTTCCTTTAGGATATCCCACAAACATGCATATTTTTATCCAATACGTGGGCTGAGCATTTTTATCCAACTTCTTTGCATTTTTATCCAATACATGGGTTGAGCATTCCCAAAGCTTTAAATGCTTAAGGCTTGGCTTCCTGTCGTGCCACAATTTGCATGGAGCTTTAAGTGTGACCTTATTTGGTACATCATTTAGAATGTTGTATGCCATTTGTAAAGCATACCCCAAAAAGAGACTGGCAGTTGTGAATAACTTAACATCGATCAAACCATGTCTAACAAAGTTCGATTTTTCTCTCTGTAGTGCTATATTTTTACGGAGTTCCTGACATGGTTAATAGGGATAATATCTCATTCTCTATGAGATACCATAACAACTTATCTAATAAATATTCCTTATCTTGATCAAATCAAATTGTCTTTATGGGTAAACCTAGTTGTTTCTCCACTTTTGCACGAAAGTCTTTGAATTTATCTAAGGTTTCACTTTTACGGTGCATTAGGTACATAGACCCATATATGGAATAATCATCTATAAAAGTTGTGTAATAATCGTAATTGCCTCTTGGACTGTTTCACGACCTTCATTCCTTTTGCATTAGTAGATCACATAGTCATATTACCTTCCAAGAAAGATTAACATTGTGAGAGATCAACTTCCTTAAGCAAACTTAAAGTGTCATCTTTCACAAGTCTAGTGATTCTTTCTTGGTTAATATGACAAAGTCTCAAATGTCAAAGGTACGCATCATTATAGTTAGAAGTTTTAAGTCTTTTATTCGCTAATTTAGTTTCAAGTAGTGTGTACATCTTTGTTTTGATAAAACAAAGATTATTAGACATCCATCCAATAGAGATAAATGTACAGTTTCTAAATAATGCAATACTATTATTAAAAGTCACAGTTATGCTATCTTTAAATAAACATGCAATATAAATTAAGTTTCTTTTGGAACTTGGTACATAGAAAATGAATTTCAAAAATTCTTTTTAGAATTATCAAAATGAAGATGTACAACTTTCACTACTTCAGCTGCCACACATGTCCCATTTCTGGTCTACAACGATAGAATTTTATCTCTAAGGTCTTTCATTTACTTGAACCCCTATAAAGAAACACACACATGGTTAGTGGCTCTAGAATCAATGACCTAGTCATCCATTGAATCTTCCACTAAGCATATTTCCATCATAAAGATTTTTATTTCTTTGCCCTTAGTAGCTAGGTAATCTTTCCACTCTTTGCAATTGGCCTTGAAGTGTATTTTCTTGTTGTAAATGAAACACTTAGACTTAGATAGGTCTTTTGGCTTCTTGGATATCTTCATTTCGACTTTAGGTGAGCCAGAGGACTTTGCCTTGTTTCTTTCCCTTTAGAGAAAAAAGAAATCGCCAAGTTTGCTTCTACTTTTCAGATCGGTTGACCACCATTCAACATCAAGTCATAGGATTGTAACTCTTCATGAGTTGTGTAAGCGTCAGATTCTTGTTCCTAAGATTATATGCGACTTTAAAACCTGCAAAGTACTTGGAAATGCTTTTGAAAACCATCTATATTTGCATGTTCTAGTCCAGATTGGGCTCATTATTTGTGGCTTTGGCAAAGTAACCTATAAGAGTGGTCATATGGTCTTTAACCAGAGTATCGAGTTTTTGCTGGGCATTCATCAAACTAGTTATAGCCGACTATCGAGCAAGGTAGCTTGGCCTCCAAACATGTCCTCTAGTGTGTCTAGAATTGCTTTGGCTATCTTACAACTCTTTAGTTGCTTTTAAAGGGACTTGGTCACGCTTTTCGGCATGTAACAATGAGCAAAGTCATTAAACTCCCTTAGCATTTTCTAGCCTTGACTTGAATGGCCAATTGGCATTTATTGTAAAAAATTGTTTTGATTTTCTTATAGTTTTTGACAATCATGAGGTTTATTTTCCATTTCTTATAGTTATTTTTGCTCAGTTTATTTTCAATAAGTATGTTTAGTATGGGAGTAGAAGTTATTTTTTGAACTGAAAAAAAATCGATTTATTAATATCTTTGTATTAAGAAAATAATTAAACCTTTTACAACAAATGATATGCATTGAAATTATGCATGCGTTTTATACTAAACCTTGAAAAATTTGTAAGTAGTTGCAATGATAATTCGTACACCCATTGAATTAGGTCACCTTGTGGAAATCTTAATCAACTAGTAAGAACATGAATTTTCATTTAAATAATATGTGAACGTAATTATTTAGGTATTCACACGTACTAATAATCACTTCATGTTTTGTCATCATTCTAACTTAAGCATTACTTCTTGGGAAGTTACTTAACTATAATGGTCTTGAGGGTAGAACCATCAACTCAAAAATCTATCATTCCATGTATCACAAATGAGTCATCTTGTGACATTCTTAATGAGTAACATGTATGCCTAGTTGTCTTTTATAAAAAAAAAGAAAAAACTTCTTCAATGAATTATACATGATAATACCTACCTCAGGGTCGACAAATTACCATATGCTATCACAAGATAGGTATCTCTTTCAAGGAAATATCTTCAGTGAAATCCACATGACAACGCCTACCTTAGGGTCGAAAAATTGTCATTCCATCACTAGAGACCATTGATAGAGGCTGTAGGTCTTGTTTAGGGACTTTCTCCCACCCAATCTTTTAAAAAACATGCAATATTTTTATTTCCCACTTCAATCATGAATGATTAAAATGTCATGTGATATTTTTTTCCTAAAATATATGACATGCTTATCATACATATGCATGAGCATACTTATCAGTCAATTCGAATATTATCATGCTATCACATAAAAGCATAAAATTAAATGATTTTGACCAGCCAAAGTTTCCATGATTCTATCTTAGAAAAATATATAACAAAAAAATTACATTTATTACCCCAAAGCATTCTTTGGGTATTTTTGGTGAAAGTCAAATATATTGGTTTTGGGTTTTTCAAAACCCAAAACTTTGAAAAAAAAACACCAAGGGATCTACTGTTGAACCAATCCAACCATCACGAGGCTCCGAGATTTGTTGAATAATTTGGTTACTTAAAAATCTTAAGTCTGTTTCCGACTCATGTGAATTTTTCTAAAAAAATAAAATAAAACATATGTGGAGATGATAATCAACGATCCAATTACATATCCCAAAAATTTAGTAAAACCTAAATTTAGAACCAATCTAAATTCTAGGATTCACAATTTACCGTCAAGAGAAGATTAAATCAAAATAATTCTTTTTTAAAGTAAATTTCTATTTCTACCAGAGGGCAATATGAATGGTATATTAACCGCACTAAACGGGTTATACGATATCTCTAGTGTGGAACTAGGCCAACATTTCTATTGGATTTCCAAGTCCATGCCCATGTACTTATTTCTTCTTGGGTTGTAATTGCTATATTATTAGGTTTTGTCGTTATCGCTATTCGGAATCCACAAACCATTCCAACCATGGGTCAAAATTTCTTCGAATATGTTCTTGAATTCATGCGAGACGTAAGCAAAGCTCATATTGGAGAAGAATAGGGATTTTCGTCCTCAAAAATCTTACCAGTAAAAAGATCTGGGTATTGCTTCCTCATAGTTTCCTCTGGCTCCTAGGTACCCTCTCCTATACCGTGTCTTTGCCAAAGAACTTTTACCAAAGCTACCTTTTTATTTCTTAACTCCTTTGTTTCCTGAGCTAAGATTTTGATTGGTTCCTCACCATATGTCATATCAGGTTGAATCTCTACCTCTGTAGGAGAGATAAGATGTGAAGGGTCAGATCGATACCGTCGTAGCATAGACACATGAAAAACATTATGAATCCAATCAAGCTCTGGTGGTAATGCTAACCGATATGCGACCGATCCAATTCTTTATGTAACAGACCGAATCTGACCCTAATCGGAACGGTGGTTTCGGGACCACGAATCCGAACCTGAGAAATATTTAAATATTATATTTAGTGCTTATTATATGTGAATTTATGTGTGTGAAAGTTTTGTAGAAAAATTTTACCGTTTGAGTATCGAATTTGATTAAAAGGACTTAATCGCGTAATGCGTAAAAGTTGCATGCCAAAGTGAAAAGTGCTTATATGTGGATGGCTTTTTAATATGGAGTATTAAAAGTGAAATTAACCCATTTTATGAGTTAGTGGTTGGCAAAAGTCTAGTATAACCTTAAGTATTATATGGTTATTATTTTAGTATAAAGGATATTTTGGTAAACCAAGTTATTTTAATATATATGTTAATTAAAACATAAAAAAAAATAAAATGGCCATTATCATCTTTTTAGTTCTTCCTTGACCGAATGTTGAAGAAAGAAGAAAGCTTTAGGTGCTTTTGATTTTCGGCAATTCTAGGCTTAAATTCAAGGTGAGTTTTAGTCGGTTTTGTTAATTTCTACGTTTTGAGATCGTTGCTTGAACCGTAAATCACCCATGTTGTAATTTTTGAATCTAAGTATGCTTGATGTTCGCCATTGTTGTGTTCATGTGGTTTTGTTATTTGATGATTTTAGATGATAGTTAGGTTAAAAATTAGTATGTTATGTGTTGGAAGTTTTGATGAAATTGAGTTTTAGGGCTAAATTGTAAAAATAAATTTTTAGAGGGCCTATTTGCAAAATAAATGAAATGTGAGGACTTGTAAGGTCCCTAGGAACATTCGCCCTTGCATAGTTTTGGCTAATTTGGTGTATTTTGTGTGTTATGCAAATAGGACTAAATTGCAAAGTTGTGAAATTCTAGGGTAAAATAGTAATTTGCCCATTTATGTGCTTAAGGACTAAATTGAGATGAATTGTGGTTGAATGAGCTAAACTTTAATGTGTTTTAGATCAAGAGCAAGAAAAACGAATTAGACCTGGGAAAGTCGAAGGTTCTCGAATAGCCGATTCGCATACGGACTATCGACAACCGAGGTAAGTCCTTTAGCTAAAGAATGTTAATGACTTAATTATGATTATAAACAATGGTATGAATTGCTGAATTTTGTACCTATTTTCATTATGGCGAATGTATGGTGGGATAGTTGGTTGATGATTGAAGTTGGTTATGTGAAATAAATTGTTGGATTGCATAATGATATAGTAAATTTTATTGGTTTAATGTGAATGAGCTCAATTGAGTTAAACATAAGTATATATTAGTTGTGAAGAGTGTGTGTAGAATGTTTGGTTATATTGATTTAATTAGGGCTACGTGCCTAGCGGTGCTTAATGCTGACATATTTGCTACGTGACATATTAAGATGGCTACGTGTGCTAGCGGTGCTTAATGCCTGTGACATATTCTAAGCTTCGTGCCTTAAGCTCAAGCTGCAAAGTCAGGTGATAAATTCGGGCTTCGTGCCTAGCAGTGCCTTGTGCCGGTGTTTGATTTCGGGCTTTAGTGCCTAGCGTGCTTTATGCTGGTGATGTGTTATAAATGGAGAAATCATGAATCATACAAGGAGAAATGTATTTAAACTCATGAACTAAAAGCAGTGTATGTTTAAGCCTTCTATATTTACCAAAGGTAAGGTAAATGGTATAGTATTATTTAAATTAAGTGTGTTATGATATGGTTGATGATTCGATAGGAATTTTGATATAAGCTTTTGAGCTTACTATTGTTGAGTATGAACATTATAATGGAATTTGAGCTTATATGTGATATTTTGGAGAACCGATATTAAGTGAAAATGTTAAGAGTGAAAGAGTTAAGATGTGTTTGCATAAATATTCAAATAGATATATATGATTAACGTAAATGTTGTACTCACTTGATTTGGAATATGCGAATATATGTGATATATTTTGGTGTTTTAGTGAATTATGTGATTATGGTTATAAAGTGCAAATACTTGAGTTAAGGAATTGATAGCATTCGCCATGTTCAAATTTACATGTTAAAATGTTTTTGAGCTTGGGACTTACTAAGCTAGTAAGCTTATTTGTGTGAAATGTTCTCCTCGATTTTACAGATTTTGTTTACGCTACGGGCTCGAGTAGGATCGTCAAGCAAGTCGACCAGACTATCGATCGCTATTTTGGTATTTTAAAAGCTTAAACTACAAACCTATGGCATGTATAGGCTGATTTTTATATGTTTGGTTTTGGAAAATTGTATATAGACAGCCATGTGAGTATGGCTTAATTATAATGTCAAAGTTTGTGTGTATGTGGCCATAACCTAGATTTATTTTGAAAGCATGTTTTTGGCATATATTTTGGGATGTTTGGTTATATAGGTTCGGTTGCTAAATGATAAGAGTGAATATGTTTCATGACCATTTTTGTTGTGAAACAGTTTTTAGTTACAGCAGTGATGTGATTTTGAAAAATCACCAAAAATAGGAGAAACTGAATTAGAAAGTGAATATGACATAGAATTAAATTTTATTATGTCTATTTTGATATGAAAGAAACAAGTTAGGCAAAGGAATTATATATAATGAGATATTTAAGTTTTAGTGAGACTTGTCTTGAATGAATTCGTGAGTCCCTGTTCTGTTTTGGATAAATTGTCAAAATTGTAAAAAATCATTAAGAAGCATGGTTTATATGTGTAGAACCCTTAATGAGTCTATTTTTCATTGGTATAAACAAGAACATTATAGGAAATTTGTGCAATGAGATAACTGTATGTTTGTAGAGACAGGTCAGAATTGTCAAGCAGTGTAATAAGGGTAAGTTTGATGAATAAACTGTACTAATTGGCCACATGAAAAATTCTGGAAAAATTATGGTGAAAAGTTATATGAGTCTAGTTTCAAGGAAAATTTACGGATCTAAATTTTGAGTTTTGTAACTCGAGTTATGGTCGATTTGGTCAGTATGATGTAGTTGGACAGCTTTAAATTTTCATGCCCCGAGATAATAGTCAAGTCTAGTAATGCCATGTACTCGATTAAGCAAGGGTTTGTGTATGGGGTGTTACATTTTATTGGTATCAGAGCTATGGTTTAGTCGATTCTAGGACTGCTGTAGTACGTAAGAGTCTAGCTATACATGCCATAGAATTTTATATGTGATAGTGTGGTGACTTCTGACAATTTCAATTGTATTTTATATAGTAAATGGATTCCGATCCCAATAGAGCCAGAATGATGATGTGGAGAGTGTTGCGCCTGGTCTCGCACATGGATCAGCACCATTAGACTCTCAACCAGTTATGGGTAACCAAGAGGAGAGGCTAAACAAGCCTTCTACCAAATGATGAATGAATGGTTTACCCAATTTGTTCAAAATAATCCCACCAGTACAACAACCTCCACCCCTGAATAATCCAACTCGGTTCCTTCAAGACTTCGATGATAGATCCGATGAGATCTAGTAGACCTCAGTTGATAAAATCGAAAGTTTAAATAAGAATTGTGGCCAATGATGATGATGATGTTGAACGAGCTGAAATGTGGCTTGATAATACTATTCGGTACTTGATGAGTTATCTTGTACTCGGAGGAATGCTTGAAGTGTGCCATATCTTTACTTGGGACACTGCGTATCACCGGTGGAATACACTAGTATCGTGGTCCCGAAAGAAAAAGTGACGGGATTTCTTCCGAATGAATTTCGAAGAAATATATCACCAAAGGTTCATCGACCGTAAACGAAAAGAATTTCTTGAACTGAAAGGGCGAATGACCGTGATGTAATATGAATGGAAATTTGTCGCTCGGCAGATATGCTAGAGAGTGTGTTTCACCGAGGCTATTATGTGCAAAAGGTTTGAAGACGGTGCGAATGAAGATATAAAGTTGTTTGTTGGCATCCTTGAAATTCAAGAGTTTGTGACATTAGTTGAGCGAGCTTGCAAAGTCAAGAGCTCGGAAAGAGAGAGAGAAGGGCCGAGATGAAGCTAGAGACACTCGAAAGAGATCGTCGGGTAAGAATTTTCATTCTACATCTAAGAAGTTTAGAGATGACTTGATCGACACAAAGCTACTTGATTCATCTAGACGTGATCGACCTCCGTGGATTCCCGAGCTACCTCGATGACGGTGTTGGTAACTCTCACGGAATTGAGTTGAATGTAAACATTGTGGAAAATGGCATCCTGGGAGTTGTAGAGTTCGTGATGTGTCTTGTTTTAAATGTGGATCCTCGACCATTTTATTCGAGAGTGCCCGATGTTAATCGAGTCTAATACAAAGACCGAACTCTAGACCAAGTAGTGCATCAAGATGCAGGCGGACCACCCGCACATTCGGCAATGTAGGTGGTAGTCGAGAGGGACAAAGAACACAACAGATCGATCGAGGCTAGAGCTCCAGCAAGAGCTTATGTTACTCGAGCTAGAGAGGATGCCGCTTCTCCGGATGTCACATCGGTACTTTCACCCTTTATGATACTACCGTGATTGCATTGATTGATCTGGTTCGACCCATTCATATGTATGTGAAACTCGGTATTCAAGAAGATTCTTCCATTGAGTCTCTCGAGTTTGTGATTCGGTATCCAACACTTTGGGTAGATGTGTGTTTGTTAATAAAGTGTGTAAAAGTTGCCCATTGATGATTCGGGATTTTGTTTCCCATTGATTTAATGTTGTTGCCTTTTGATGAGTTTGATATAATTTCGAATGGATCGTTAACTTCGCATGATGCAATGGTGAATTGCAAAAGAAAGCTTATCGATTTGAGACACCGAATGGTGAGATCATTAGAATCGAATCCAATGATTCGTGGGTTTCCTCAGATTATATCATCGATGTTAGCTCAAAAGTATGTGAGAAAAGGGTGTGAAGCTTATTTGGCTTATGTCTTTGGATAATAAAGTGTCTCGAGAAATGATTGAATCTGCATCTGATTGTATGTGAATACTCGGATGTGTTTCAAGAACTGCCGGGTTTACCCCTATACGAGAGATTGAGTTTGGCATTGAATTAGCTCCGGAACGACTCCGATCTCAATAGCTCCATATCGGATGGCACCCTCGAGCTAAAAGAGTGAAAGCACAGTTGCAAGAGTTAACAGATAGGGCTTTGCACGACCAAGTTTCTCTCCTTGGGGTGCACCAGTTCTTTTGTGAGAAAGAAAGATGGAAGATGCGAATGTGTATTGATTACCAAGCAACTAAATAAGGTGACTATAAAGAACAAGTACCGTTACCTCGGATTGATGATTTGTTTGATTAGTTGAAAGGGCTTCAGATTTTCAAGATAGATTTGAGATCGGGTTATTATCGATTATGAGTCGAGAAAGCAGATGTGCCAAAGACGCATTTGGACGAGGTACGGACATTTTGAGTTTTGGTAATGCCTTTTGGGCTTACTAATGCACTCATTGTTTTTATGGATTTGATGAATCGGGTTTTAGACGGTTTTAGATCGATTTGTGGTGGTGTTTATTGATGACATATTGATCTACTCCAAAGATGAAATTGAACACGCTGAACATTTGAGGTTAGTGCTACAAACTTTGCGAGATCATCAGCTGTATGCGAAGTTTAGTAAGTGTGAGTTCTGGATGAAAGAGGTCAGCTTTTTGGGACATGTGGTTTCAGCATCAGGCATTCGAGTTGATCCGAACAAAATCTCGACTATACTTGATTGGAAGCCACCGAAAAATGTTTCCGAGATTCGAAGTTTTCTGGGACTTGCGGGTTACTATCGACGATTTGTAAAAGATTTTTCTATGATAGCTACCCCGTTAACAAAGTTACTGCAGAAAGATGTCCGGTTTGAATGGTCAGAAAAATGTCAGAAAAGTTTTGATCAGTTGAAAGCCCTTTTGACAGAAGCTCCAGTATTAGTTCAGCCTGAATCGGGTAAAGAATTTGTTGTGTACTCTGATGCTTCTTTAAATGGTTTGGGCTGCGTTTTGATGCAGGAAGGCAAAGTTGTAGCCTACGCTTCAAGACAATTGAAGCCGCATGAAAGAAATTACCCTACGCATGATTTAGAGCTTGCAGCCATTGTGTTCACACTGAAGATTTGGCGTCATTACTTATTTGGCGAGAAATGTCATGTTTACTCAGATCATAAAAGTCTGAAGTATCTAATGACTCAGAAAGACCTAAATTTGAGACAACGCAGGTGGCTAGAATTGTTGAAAGACTATGAATTGGTGATTGACTATCACCCGGGAAAAGCTAATGTTGTTGCGGATGCATTAAGTAGGAAATCATTATTTGCTCTTCGTGCATTGAATGCACAGATGGCTATGTCTAGTGATGGTTCGATCATAGCTGAGTTACGAGCAAGACCGATGTTTATCCAACAAATTTGTGATGCATGAAAGTTGACAAGAATATGATTGCTAAACGAATTGATGTGAAAAGGTGCAGAGTCGATTTTCAGATTGATGCAAATGACTGCTTGAATTTTAAAAGCCGAATGTGTGTTCCAAAGAACTCGATTTGATGAGATGATTTTGAGTGAGGCTCATAATGGCCGACTATCGATACATCCGGTAGCACGAAAATGTATAACAACTTGAAGCAGTTCTATTGGTGGCTCGGTATGAAACGAGATATATCGAATTTGTTTCAAAGTGCCTAATTTGTCAACAAGTAAAAACCGAGCATCAAGTGCCTTCTGGGTTGCTTCAGCCGATCATGATACCTGAGTGGAAATGGGATAAAATTACAATGGATTTTGTATCCGGTCTTCCTATGACACCAAGTAAGAAAGATGCCGTATGGGTGATAGTTGATAGACTGACTAAATCAGCTCATTTTGTGCCGGTTCGTACAGATTTTTCACTCGATAAACTTGCTGAATTGTATGTATCGCAAATTGTAAGATTGCATGGTGTACCGAGCTCCATTGTGTCAGACAGAGACCCGAGATTTACATCGCGATTTTGGAAGAAGTTGCAAGATGCTTTAGGTACTAAACTACATTTTAGTACAGCCTTTCATCCGCAGACAGACGGTCAGTCTGAGCGAACTATTCAAATACTTGAGGACATGTTGAGATGTTGCGTTCTCGAGTTTGAAGGTACGTGGGAACGATACCTACCTTTGATTGAATTTGCTTATAATAATAGCTTTCAATCAAGTATCAAAATGGCACCTTATGAAGCCTTATACGGTGAAAATGTCGAACACCACTATCCGGGGTGAACTCGGTGAAAATAAGATACACGGGGTTGATTTGATTAAAGAGACTGAACAGAAAGTGGCCATAATCAGAGATAATTTGAAAGCTGCGTCAGATCGACAAAAGTCCTATGCGGATTTGAAACGTAAAGATATTGAATTCCAGATCGGAGATCGAGTCTTTTTAAAGGTTTCACCATGGAAGAAAGTGCTCCGTTTTGGCCGGAAAGGCAAGTTGAGCCCGAGGTTCATTGGACCGTATGAAATCATTGAACGTGTTGGGCCTGTTGCTTATAAATTGAAGCTACCCTCTGAATTAGAAAAGATACACGATGTATTTCATGTTTCTATGCTCCGTAGATACAGATCAGATCCGTCACATGTGATTGCTCCGTCTGAGATTGAGATACGGTCTGATATGACGTATGAGGAAAAGCCGATCCGTATTCTAGCTCGGAAATGAAAGAGCTAAGAAACAAAAGATTTCCTTAGTGAAGGTGTTATGGAATCGACATGGAGTTGAAGAGGCAACGTGGGACCCCGAGGATTCAATGAGGCAACAATATCCGACATTGTTTAACGGTAAATTTTGGGGACGAAAATCCTTAAGGGGAGAGTTGTAATGCATCGAATCGACCCTAATCGAACGGTGGTTTGGGACCACGAATCCGAACCCAGAAATATTTAAATATTATATTTAATGCTTATTATATGTGAATTTATGTGTGAAAATTTTGTAGAAAAATTTTATCGTTTGAGTATCGAATTTGATTAAAAGGACTTAATCGCGTAATGCGTAAAAGTTGCATGCCAAAGTGAAAAGTGCTTATATGTGGATGGCTTTTTAATATGGAGTATTAAAAGTGAAATTAACCCATTTTATGAGTTAGTGGGTGGCAAAAGTCTAGTATAACCTTAAGTATTATATGGTTATTATTTTAGTATAAAGGTTATTTTGGTAAACCAAGTTATTTTAATATATATGTTAATTAAAACATAAAAAAATAAAATAAAATGGCCATTATCATCTTTTTAGTTCTTCCTTGACCGAATGTTGGAGAAAGAAGAAAGCTTTAGGTTCTTTTGATTTTCGGCAATTCTAGGCTTAAATTCAAGGTGAGTTTTTAGTCGGTTTTTGTTAATTTCTACGTTTTTGAGATCGTTGCTTGAACCGTAATCACCCATGTTGTAATTTTGAATCTAAGTATGCTTGATGTTCGCCATTGTTGTGTTCATGTGGTTTTGTTATTTGATGATTTTAGATGATAGTTAGGTTAAAAATTAGTATGTTATGTGTTGGAAGTTTTGATGAAATTGAGTTTTAGGGCTAAATTGTAAAAATAAATTTTAGAGGGCCTGTTTGCAAAATAAATGAAATGTGAGGACTTGTAAGGTCCCTAGGAACATTCGCCCTTGCATAGTTTTGGCTAATTTGGTGTATTTTGTGTGTTATGCAAATAGGACTAAATTGCAAAGTTGTGAAATTCTAGGGGTAAAATAGTAATTTGCCCATTTATGTGCTTAAGGACTAAATTGAGATGAATTGTGGTTGAATGAGCTAAACTTTAATGTGTTTTAGATCAAGAGCAAAGAAAAACGGAATTAGACCGGGGAAAGTCGAAGGTTCTCGAATAGCCGATTCGCACGGACTATCGACAACCGAGGTAAGTCCTTTAGCTAAAGAATGTTAATGACTTAATTATGATTATAAACAATGGTATGAATTGCTGAATTTTTGTACCTATTTTCATTATGGCCGAATGTATGGTGGGATAGTTGGTTGATGATTGAAGTTGGTTATGTGAAATAAATTGTTGGATTGCATAATGATATAGTAAATTTTATTGGTTTAATGTGAATGAGCTCAATTGAGTTAAACATAAGTATATATTAGTTGTGAAGAGTGTGTGTAGAATGTTTGGTTATATTGATTTAATTCAGGCTACGTGCCTAGCAGGCTTAATGCCGGTGACATATTAAGGCCACGTGCCTAGCGGTGCCTAATGTCGGTGACATATTTCACGTGCCTAGCGTGCTTAATCTGGTGACATATTCTCATCGTGCTTAATGCCGGTGACATATTCGGGCTTCGTGCCTAGCAGGCTTAATGCCGGTGACATATTCGGCTTCGTGCCTAGCAAGCTCAATCGCCGGTGATAAATTCGGGCTTCGTGCCTAGCAGGCCTTGTGCCGGTGTTTGATTTCGGGCTTTAGTGCCTAGCGTGCTTTATGCGTGATGTGTTTGAAATGGAGAAATCATGAATCATACAAGGAGAAATGTATTTAAACTCATGAACTAAAAGTACAGGTATGTTTAAGCCTTCTATATTTACCAAAGGTAAGGTAAATGGTATAGTATTATTTAAATTAAGTGTGTTATGATATGGTTGATGATTCGATAGGAATTTTGATATAAGCTTTTGAGCTTACTATTGTTGAGTATGAACATTATAATGGAATTTGAGCTTATATGTGATATTTTGGAGAACCGATATTAAGTGAAAATGTTAAGAGTGAAAGAGTTAAGATGTGTTTGCATAAATATTCAAATAGGTATATATGATTAACGTAAATGTTGTACTCACTTGATTTGGAATATGCGAATATATGTGATATATTTTGGTGTTTTAGTGAATTATGTGATTATGGTTATAAAGTGCAAATACTTGAGTTAAGGAATTGATAGCATTCGCCATGTTCAAATTTACATGTTAAAATGTTTTTGAGCTTGGGACTTACTAAGCTAGTAAGCTTATTTGTGTGAAATGTTCTCCTCGGTTTTACTGATTTTGTTTACGCTTACTGGCTCGAGTAGGATCATCAAGCAAGTCGACCACACTATCGATCGCTATTTTGGTATTTTAAAAGCTTAAACTACAAACCTATGGCATGTATAGGCTGGTTTTATATGTTTGGTTTTGGAAAATTGTATATAGACAGCCATGTGAGTATGGCTTAATTATAATGTCAAAGTTTGTGTGTATGTGGCCATAACCTAGATTTATTTTGAAAGCATGTTTTTGGCATCTATTTTGGGATGTTTGGTTATATAGGTTCGGTTTCTAAATGATAAGAGTGAATATGTTTCATGACCATTTTTGTTGTGAAACAGTTTTTAGTTACAGCAGTGATGTGATTTTGAAAAATCACCAAAATAGGAGAAATTGAATTAGAAAGTGAATAAGACATAGAATTAAATTTTATTATGTCTATTTTGATATGAAAGAAACAAGTTAGGCAAAGGAATTATATATAATGAGATATTTAAGTTTTAGTGAGACTTGTCTTGAATGAATTCGTGAGTCCCTATTCTGTTTTGGATAAATTGTCAAAATTGTACAAAAATCATTAAGAAGCATGGTTTATATGTGTAGAACCCTTAATGAGTCTATTTTTCATTGGTATAAACAAGAACATTATAGGAAATTTGTGCAATGAGATAACTGTATGTTTGAAGAGACAGGTCAGAATTGTCAAGCAGTATAATAAGGGTAAGTTTGATGAATAAACTGTACTAATTGGCCACATGAAAAATTCTGGAAAAATTATGGTGAAAAGTTATATGAGTCTAGTTGCAAGGAAAATTTACGGATATAAATTTTGAGTTTTGTAACTCGAGTTATGGTCGATTTGGTCAGTATGACGTAGTTGGACAGCTTTAAATTTTCATGCCCCGAGATAATAGTCAAGTCTAGTAATGCCATGTACTCGATTCCGGCAAGGGTTTCGGGTATGGGGTGTTACACTTTATATAGCTTCATATGGTTCAATGAACCGTGGACTCAATTTCCCTTTACGACCAAACCGGAGTACTTTCTTCCAAGGCAACACTTTCAAGGATACTTTATCACCAACATGAAATTCTATCTCTTTTCTTTTCAAATCAGCATAAGACTTTTGTCGATCAAAGGCTACTTTCAAACTGTCTCTAATTACCTTCATTTTTCCTCGGTCTCTCGGACCAAGTCAACTCCGTGCAACTTTTTCTCACTGAGTTCAGTCCAATATAATGGAGTTCTACATTTGCGCCCATACAAGGCTTCATATGGTTCCATTTTAATACTTGACTAATAACTGTTATTATAAGCAAATTCAACTAAAGGCAAATACCTTTCCCAGTTACCTTCAAACTCAAGTACACAACACTGAAGCTTATCTTCCATGATCTGTATTGCCCGTTTAGATTGTCCATCTGTCTGGGGGTAAAATGCAGTACTAAAGTGCAATTGAGTACCCAGATCTTCTTGCAACTTGCTCCAGAATCGAGACGTAAACTGAGGATCTCTATCTAAAACGATGGAGACAGGAACTCTATGCAATTTAACAATTTCAGAAACATATAACTCAGCCAGTCTATCCAAAGAATAATCCGTACGTACTGGAATAAAGTGGGTAGACTTGTCAACCGATCAACGATTACCCAAATGGCATCTTTCTTATTTGGAGACAGGGATAATCCCGTTACAAAGTCCATGGTAATTCTTTCCCATTTCCATTCTAGCATCGTAACTAGCTGTAAAAGTCCAGAAGGCAACTGATGTTCAGCTTTTACTTGCTGACATATCAAACATTTAGCTACAAACTCAGAAATATCTCGTTTCATTCCCAGCCACCAGTACATCTTTTTCAGATCATTATACATTTTATTTCTCCTTGGATGAATATACATGTTACCATTATGAGATTTATTCAAAATATTCTATACTATTTCAGAACCTTTCGGTACACATACTCTGCCTCTAAATAAAAAAACACCTATCAGTCCCGATCTGAAATTCTGAGTCAGGATTCGATTCACTTTGTACGCGTCTTTCTTGCAACTTGCTATCATTTTTCTAGGCTTCAAAAATTTGCTGTAAAAACATTGGTCTAGCTTTTAAGTCAGCCAGGATTGAACCATCATCAGACAACAACAATCGATTATTCATTACTGTCAAAGAATACAGAGATTTTCTACTCAAAGTATCTACCACTACATTGGCCTTTCCCGGATGGTAGTCAATAACAAGATCATAAGCTTTCAATAACTCAAACCATCTGTGCTATCTCAAATTCAAATCTTTCTATGACATCAAATATTTAGACTTTTATGATTAGTGAATACGTGACACTTTTCACCAAATAAGTAATGCCGCTAGATTTTCAATGCAAACACTATGGTCGCCAATTCAAGATCATATGTTGGGTAGTTCTTTTCGTGTGTCTTTAGCTGTCGTGAAGCATAGGCTACTACTTTACCATCTTGCATCAGTACAAAGCCTAAGCCATTCAATGACACATCACTGTAAACTGTAAATTACTTACCCGATTTAGGCTGGACTAACACAGGTGCTTTTGTCAATAAAGCCTTTAATCTGTCGAAACTCTGCTGACATTTATCAGTCCACTCAAACTTTACATCTTTTGTAGTAAATGAGTCATTGGAGAAGATATCATTGAGAAAGTTTTTACAAATCTCCGATAGTAACCAACTAGTCCCAAAAACTTCAAACTTCAGACACATTCTTCGGTGGCTTCCAATTAACAATGGCTAAAATTTTATTCGGGTCTACTCTAACACCTTCAACAGATACTATATGCCCAAGAAAACTAACTTCCCATAGCCAAAATTCACATTTACTGAACTTGGCATACAATTGTTTCTCTCTCAGGGTTTGCAACAATATTCTCAAATGCTCACTATGTTCATTTTCATCTCAAGAGTAAACCAAAATATCATCTATAAACATCACCACAAACTTGTCCAAATACAGACAGAAAATTATGTTCATCAAATCCATAAACACTGCAGGTGCAATTGTCAAGCCAAATGGCATCACAAGAAACTCATAGTGTCCATACCTGGTCCTGAAATCTATCTTAGGCACATCAGACTCTTTTACCCATAATTGATAATAACCAGAACAAGGATCAATCTTCAAAAATACAGTGGCACATTTCAACTGGTCAAATAAGTCATCAATACGAGGCAATGGATACTTGTTCTTTATTGTGACTTTGTTGAGCTGTCTATAGTCAATACACAGCCTCAACGATCCATCCTTCTTCTTTACAAATAGGACTGACACACCCTAAAGTGAGAAACTAGGTCGAGCAAAGCCTCTGTCAATCAACTCCTGTAACTATACTTTCAGCTCTTTCAATTCTAAAGGAACCATTCTGTAAGGTGCTATAAATCATTCCTAGAAGGAGATCTATAGAGAATTTCACTTCTCTATTCGGTGGTAAACCAGGTAATTTTTCTGGGAATACATCAGGAAATTCACATACAACTAGTACTAATTGAATCTTTGACTCAAGCACTTTAGAATCCAACACATATGCAAGGTAAGCATCATAACCCTTTCAGACGTATTTCTGTGCCGTTATTGCTGAAATTACATTAGGTAATCCATCTAGTTTATCGATTCAACATGAAGCAACTCACCATTCTCACATTTCAACACAATATATTTCTATTTACAATTCACCACTGCATCATATCGAGTTAACCAGTCCATTCCCAAGATCACATCAAATTCATTAAATGGCAATAACATCAAGTTAGCCAGAAAGAAAATACCTTTTACCATCAACGGACAATTTTTACAAACTTTATCCACCATAACACACTAGCCTAAGGTGTTTGAAACTTTAGCCACAATTTTAGTGAATTCAACAGGTAAATTTTTAATAGTCACTAAGTTCGTGCATATCTATGAATGTGTGGAATCAAGATCAATCAATGTACTAATATCAGTATCAAGTAGAGAAAATGTACCAGTAATGACGTCTGGTGCAGAGGCATCTTCTCTAGCATGAATGGAATATTTTCTTGCAAGTACTCGTTCCTCAGATCTAACTGTTGTATCCTTAGTAGTACCTCAACTACCACCAACATTGCTAGGCTGACGAGATGGTTTGTCTCTCGCAACAAGATTACTCGGCTTTGGAGCTGGCTCTATCTCTTTTTCAACTCTTTCAAGACAATCATTGAGAAAATGCTCAAGTGAACCACATCCAAAACAAGCTCCACTTCTGGACCGACATTCCCCATGATGGAATTTGTTACAATGTTTACATTTCAATTTGGGATTACCAACACTGTAACACCCCAAACCCAGCCTAGACGTTACGACCGGATCTGACATGTCACATGGAAAGGTTGTTAAAAAATCTACGCGTTCGTTAAAAATATCAAGTTTTGTTGCTTGCGAAAAATCCAATTTGTTTTATTGTTCTCTTTGCAAAAACATTTTCGTTGCTATTTCTGATGATCTTGTTTATAATTAATCCAACTCAATGAGTTTCAAAAACATGACATTTAAATTATTGTAGACATGCAATATTTTGAAAAGAGTTATCAACGTTAAGAAAATCCAGAGTTTTATCCATTATAGTTTGTAAACCGTGTATTAACATTATAGAAAAATCGTTATTAATGTTTTAGAAAATCCCAAATTGAGCATTCAAAATTAATAAGCAATAACCAAATTAAAAGCTAAAACAAAATACCAAAGGCCTTATTACAAAATAAAACCCAAATTTAAATAAAATCTATAGTACCGCAAAATGAAATTTATTAAGCTACGATATATGGCCACCACAGAGTTCACCTCGGCTCCAAATCTGCAAAGCTAGGAATTACCTGCAAAATTAAGCAGAGGGGTGAGTTACAAGAACTCAGTGTGTAATCCCCTATAAGAACGATAACTGGGCCTAAGCCCACAGAAGCACATTGAGCCTTAGCTCTCATAGTAATGAAATTGGCCGAAGCCCATACGAGTCGAACTGGGCCGTCATGCTAACAGTCATGCTACACTCCGCTCCATATGTCCAACCTCAACACACTTTGGGGATTTCTACAATCAACCCTCCATGCTAAACTCCTCATTGGCAGTCATGCTAACAGTCATGCTGCTCAAAGCTGATATAATGTGACAGAGTCACCAATATATGTGGCACTAAGCCATCGAAACAATGTGCCAGAGCCACCGATATATGTGGCACCAAGCCATCGAAACAATATGGTAGAGCCACCGATATACTTCCCCGATCATCAATATCCCAACCCCATGCAATATGTCGTGTATGTCATGCTCAATCATTACACGTGTATGAAAAATGGTCATGCTTAGTAACAATCATTTAAACATGTAATAAAAGCATATCAGTCATACAACAACAGCCAAATCAGTCATATCATAGCACAAACCAATCACTTACCTACAAGGGCAAATCAATCATTTTACCCTGTAAGGGTATTCCGGTAATCCTACCCTTCAAGGGTAGTTCAGTAATTCTACTCCTAACTAATTCCCGCATGCAGTGTATATCAAACATAATCAATCATACAATTAACACATAAAGCGCTAGTACTACCACGAGGGTACCACGGTTATTTTGTCGTTTAGGGGTAAAATAGTAATTTCACAAATCGAGGGTATTTCAGTAATTTTACAAATCGATGGTATTTTGGTAATTTCACAAACTGAGGGTATTTTGGCAATTTTGCAAATTGAGGGTACTTCAGTAATTTTGTAAATCAGGGGTATTTCAGTAATTTCGAAAACCAAGGTATTTTAGTAATTTCGTAAACCAGGGGTATTTCGATAATTTCAAAAACCAGGGGTATTTTCGTAATTTCATAAACTAGGGGTATTTCGGTAATTTCGTAAACAAAGGCATTCTAAACAGAGATAACAATACGAATGGGCCTAAGGCCCATTCTCGACCCAAGTGGGCCCACACACTCATGTGGCCCATTTAGCCCAAACCTAGCCACATATATGAGATTCACATAATCTAGTTCACTATCTACTACTCAATCATACAATTTACTCATATGGGCCCCCGGGCCCATTGGGCCCACTTGGCCCCTTTCGGGCCATTGTGGCCCAACAGCCCACACCCACAAGAATACTCATGGTGGCCTCGAATATCACGTCGAAGCTTCCACATGTGCGCTCGCACGCCCGTGTGGCTACCATCGTCGTGTGACTGGCATTTCGGCATTTGCCGCTCTACAACTAGAGTAGAGAGAATACACACATGATATGAGTCTGAAGCTACTAATCCACGCTCCGAATGCTCCTAGGCCCAACGCCCACCAAAGTATGTTCCTTTTCCTCCTAGATTGCTCTATATATAGCTAACTTCTCACCTTCCTTCTTTCTATCTTTCCAATGTGGGATCCATCCATCAATAGAGTTTAAATCCAACTCAAACTCTTCTCGTCCAATCCGCAAAATAAATACTCCCTTGCTTTTCATGAGATTCGAACCTTGGCTCCTTTGCACCCTTAATGACGCCTTACCACTAGACCAGTCACTTTCTTGTGTCTAAAATCATGCGCAACTAAATATAACCCTATGGCAAAATTCTAGAGTTCATTTAAAAAGAAAACCAAAATGCAAGAGCTAAGACTTGAACCTTGGACCTCCTTCCTTCCTTGTGGCGTAACCCCCTTGTCTCTTATGTGGTGCCACTTTGCCACTACACCACAAGCTCTTTTTGTGTCATTTTCTCTACATTTTATTCTTAAAGCCAACCTACTAACTCCAAGGTTTTATTCACCTAAAACCAAAATTTTTCCTAAGCCCATGTTTGATCCCGGGACTTCATAGAAGCCCCCTAACCTTCCAAGATCACCCACCTAATAGGTCTAACTTGCACTTAAGCAGTTGTCTTGTTCTCAAAAATTTTAAACACTCCTACGCCTAAGGCCCATTGTGCCCAATTCTAGTAGGCCTAATTTTGGGATGTTTCAAACACTACCCACACTGGTCACAAACAGAGATGAAGACCTTGAGTTAGAATGTTGAGAGCCCCGCTCTCTTCCAGAATACCTCGTAGAGGTAGTAACATGATCATAATACCTTTTTAATTTCTTAGAAGTAAATGACTGTGACTTACGCATAGTTCTTTTTCCTGAAACCCGAGCCTCTCTTTCAACTTGTTTCTTTTCCTTACTCAGTTCCTCAGCTTTTTGGGCTCGATCGACTAACACTGCTAATTCCCTTATTTCAAGAATTCCAATCAATAACTTGGTATCTTCATTTAGGCCCTCTTCAAAAATTTTGCACATCTCAGCCTCAGACTGGACCCATTCTCGGGTATGTTTACTTAGCCGAACAAATTCTCATTCATATTCAGACAGTGTCATATTCCCTTGTTTGAGCTCTAGAAATTCTTTCTTTTTCTGATCAATAAACCTCTGGCTCACATACTTCTTCCTGAATTCAGCTTGGAAGAATTCCCAAGTGATACTCTTCCTCAGTACTACTGGAGTTATGGTGTTCCACCAATGATAAGCTATATCCTTTAGCAAACAGACTGTAACAACCTAAAATTTAGAATTTTATGTTTTGAAGTATATCATGCTTTAGGCTAGTTAAAAATGTTAATTGTGTATGTTTAGGGGTCCAATTAAGGCTTGAGGTTGAGTTGGGCCTTAGTATAATTTTCTTGTGTTTAAGAACTTTAAGGAGAGAAGGTAAATGGCATCAAGACTTAAGGAAATAAGTATGTAATTTTGCTAATACAAAGTGGAGCATGGATAAGGTGGTTGTGGCGTGAAATGATAGAGGGGAGAGCTTCGGTTCGAATCCTACCTAGTGCACTTATTTTGGATTAATTTTTTTTGGTGCTATAAGGTAAGTGTCAGCCATGGCATTATTAAAGGAAAGGAAGACTTTTCAAATCATGAAAAGAAGACTAAGAAAATAAGGTAAGGAGGAAAATAAGGAAAAAGAAAGGAAAGAAGTAAAGGAAAGGAGTAAGAAGGGGGATATGTTGGCCGAATATTTGGAAGGTACTTGGGATAGAATTTTGGTCAGCATTCATCCTTTTGGCAAAAGTGATAAACGGTTTTGTTGGGAGAAGGGAGGAGCCGAATTTTCCTAGTCATTTCGCTAGTTTTGGTGCAAGAGAGGCTTATTTTCTTTTTAGCATACTGGGTTTTCTCTTCTCAATTCTTTTCCTTTTTTTTGGCCGAATTTCTCATTGCATTTTGTTCTTTTTTCCCTTGTTGTGCCGTAACCCTTAATCCATCCTTGTTCATTCTTCTTTGGTTGCCGAAATAGTCACATCTTTTGGTTCATTTCTCTTTTGGTGATTGGTCGAAACCTCTAAACACCTCTTATCCATCTTCTCTTTTCTTTTGATTATTTCTTCAACCTTTCTTTCACTTCTTAAATAAACATTACATTGTGACCAAATTTTCTTTATTCATTTCTTTCCATAGCCGAATCGATTAACATCCTACCTCCTCTCTATTTCTTTTTCTTTCATGTTGGGCACTATGTTCTTGATCGAATCAGTTAGTAATCCTCTTCTTTTCAATTTCTTTTCTTCATACCAAATGTGTGCCCTTGTCATGGGATGGTTTTTCTTAACCGAAAACATCACTTTCTTCTACTCTCTCAAAACATGATCATTTTACCTTTTGTAGTGTTCTAGTGAGTGGCCGGATATCACATTCTTGTCGATTCCTCTCTAGTCCTAAGTCCAATCAGTGAAAGTGGGATCTACTATTGTCAAGGGATTAAATTGCTCATTCTTATTCACTCGTTGATCTTTCAGAAATAGTGGTAAGCCAAATTCTATCCCTCAACAACTACTTTCTCTCATAGTAATATTTTGCTAACCGAGACTTTTAAGATGGAGGCAAGTGGTAGTGATTTGAAAGATAAAGCGATAGGAGATCACAAAAGGAGTGGATTTGCAATTCCTACTCCTAAATTCAAACATAGGGCGGTATCGGCGGTTTAGGATTTTCCATCGGGTTGTGGACCATCATCCGTCAAAAATAGACAAATCGTGGTCGTTCACGATACTAAGGGTAAGCGTTTCAATAGATCGCTTGATTTAGATTTAGATTAATAAAATCTTGTTTGTTGGATTAATAAAGTGTAATGGTGACTTAGGTGCCGACGATCGAGAAGGATTATTCCTTACTGTAATCAGGTGTGTAATCTCACACCAAAATCCTGTAGATTCATGATTAGATATCACGTTGGAAAATAGATCGTTATTATGTATATGGCTAAAAATCATAATATGGCACAAATCGAGAAGTTTGCTTAAATTACATTATTACTATAGATTTGTCATAATCGGAATTAAAATTGTTAGATTTATCGAAATGCCCCTATGGGCCGATTCATTAAAAGTATTCAATAGATTAATGGTTGTCATTTATATGTGGATATTTTATGTCATTATGTATGTTGCATTTCTACATATTGCATGGGATGGGAAAATTGAATGAAGAGAAGTGTAGCCCGGTGGCATTGCCACAATTCGTTTATTATCGTGCTTAGCTATGATTTTGGTGGCTTGAGCACAAAAAATTATAAAAGGCAGCTTGACTACAAATTGGAGAGAATGGCGGAGTGGGTTGACTTGATCCCCACAGGAGAGATTGGCTGGTTGGGGGAGAGATTGGATAGATGGGATGGGTTGCATTCATTTCATTTATTAATTACCTTGTAAATGGGTGAAACACCCCAAACCCGGCCCACAAGCCCTGACCGGATCTAGCATGCTTCTAGGAAAAACCATTCGAATCTTATTTGAAACTTTGCTAAAAATTATTTTTCGTGATTTTGAAAACAGTTGATTTGGGTTGGGCTTGATTTTTAAAACCCGTGTTGATTAGGTGTTATAACATTTAATATTTATACATAAGAAAAATGGACATTAACCTTGAATTAATAATAATCGTGAAATTCTTAAAGAATTAAAAGTGCATGCATAAATAGCTCAAAACAAGGCCTTATTACATCAAATCAAAAACCCAAATTAAATCCAAAATACTTAAAAAGATAAAGTCCAAAATAAAACAAAATAGACTCGAAGCTGAGCATGGCCACCCTTGATCTCCTGCCAACCCAGTCCATCACAGAGTGTCACCTGAAAAATAATCCCACAAGGGGTGAGTCAAACAGACTCAATGTGTACAACCAACACAAGTCTCAATTAATTCAGGCATGTCAAATCATACATGATAAACATATATAAATCATGATGCAAACCCGATCCCAAGCCTAGATAACCATCCGCTACACATCACCCGTACCAACCATCACACCGTGGGGACTACTAAGTCAACCCTCCATCCGCTACACACCATCGAAGGCAGTCGCTGCAATCGACGTGCTCATCGCCCTTATAATTTCGTGGCATAGCCACCAGATAGTAATTCTTGACCTAAGTCACCACATTCAGATTACATGACATAAGTCACCACATTCAAATTACGTGACATAAGTCACCATATTCAGATATTGGGGTATAAAACCACCAATTCACTTCCCCTTTACATATCACCCATATGCCCCATGTCATACAAAACATGCAAATATTATGCCTTATGCTTTATTCACATTCTTATAGTTGCACTTATGTGCCATAACAGATATTTATCACAATATACTCATAGTAGGAGTAGGAAAACGTACCTGAGTACTTCGTACCATTACATGGTACCTTAGCCATAATCATACACTTTTATATTAACACATATAGTAAATTAAAGTCGTAAATCTATCAAGATTTAGTGCGGGGTACACACCTGATATACTTAGTGGGTTCACTCAAATCCCGAAAATCCAATCTAATGCTTTAGGTTCTAGTTCCTTGTTGCCGATTTGATTATTAATCAAATCCCAAAAATCTGTGATCTTCCTACCCTCCAATCGGCCAATGCTAAATTACTTAACTTGGTTAGTTCCAGCTTTTGAACAAATAAGGAATAGATCATAAAACACCAAATATGGCCTTGGCCGATTGTACATAAGTGCTTACCTTTTCGATTTGAAATCTCGAAATCCTTGTATACCACTGTCGACTGCCCCTATATATCCATAGTTAGATTCGGCTAACATAGTAACCAATATGGCCGAATATGCACCTTCACTTACCTTGTGATTCCAAATCCCAGAAATAGTCACGTAACCAAGGAGATGTCGAAATCCTACAGAGTACATGTTAGGTCCAATTCTAACATTAAATCTCAATAGATGGCACTTGGCCGATTATTATACATGCCTTACTTTGGATGTTGAATCCCGAATAATCCTCCTTATAGTCGACTACTATGGAAATCCCGAAAACCTTCCTCAAAGTTTCGACCAAAGACATAAAGGGATTAGTTCCTAGATTTCGACAAGCCTAAAAGAAAAAAGAATAGAAATCGAATTTGATCTTGCCCTTAGTCACCAAGTCGGCAGCACCTTTGCCTGACACCACAGAGATTCGGCTTTGATGAACACTTAGAGGGTTTCGGCTTCAACAAAGGAAAGAAAAGAAAAAGTGTGGAGCCTTAGGAAGAATCAGCTATGAGGAGAATTTGAGAGAGATTTCGGCTAGACCAAAAGAAGAGAGAATTGAGGGATTTGATTCTATAGAGAGAAAAGAGAAAACAAAAGAAGGCTGAAATATTTTTATGAAATTCGGCTACTCCCCTCTCTAATTTGGCCGAAAATCACTCTTAGGAAGAGTCCCCCATTCGGCCACTACATCCTTCCCTATCACCATCCTCATTTTTCTCCTCTTTTCTCTATTTATCACTTTATTTAAATTAATAAAAATCATCCAACATAAATCTCTTATCTTAGCTGAATTTTAGAGAGGATTAAACTCATCCCTTAAGTTCCTTAGTGTCGTCCATCTCCTTTGCTCCTTGCAGTAAATAAAAATAAAATTCCCCCTTTTGCTTCCATTGTGATTCGAACCTAGGCCTCTCCTCTTTTCCTTGTGGCGTCACTTACTAAGGCCCTAAGTGGAGCCTTGCAGCCACTTTACCAAACCCAATTTCATGTCACAATTCCTCTACTATTTCTTTTAAGGCCTTATCAGACTACCTCCCTCTTTTAGATTTAAAATCTAATAATTTCTAAAGCATTTAACTATACACTAAGGTTCACAAAAATTCATAATGCACATCCACAACACACATAAGCATGCTATTTCATATAATTAAGCAAAAATGCATAAGCCATAATCGGGATATTACAGTTCTACCCCCTTAAAATAATTTCGACCTCAAAATTTCCTGGCTAGAATAGGTGGGGGTACTGCTGTCGCATTGCTTCTTCTAGCTTCCAAGAAGCTTCCTTCGATCCATGGTTAGACCACAACACCTTGACCAAAGGGACCGACTTCCTCCGAAGCACCTTCACATCTCGTTCCAGAATCTGAACTGGCTCTTCCTCATAAGGCAGATCTGGTCTCAGCTCCACCTCTTCAACCGAAACTACATGAGATGGATCCGATCGGTATCGACGTAGCATGGAAACATGAAATACGTCGTGCATCTACTTCAATTTCGGAGGTAACTCCAACTGGTATGCCACCTGTCCAATTCACTTCAATACCTGATAAGGTCCTATGAACCTTGGACTTAGCTTCCCTTTGCGGCCAAATCTCATCACCTTCTTCCAAGGCGAAACTTTAAGGAACACTTGATCTCCCACATTGAATTCTATTTCTTTCCATTTGAGATCTGCGTATGACTTCTGCCTGTCAGATGCCTCCTTCAATCGTGCCCAAATTATCTTAACCTTCTCTTCGGATTCTGCCACAATTTCTGGGCCTAAAATCTGACGTTCCCCTAATTCTGTCCAACACATAGGAGTGCGACACTTTCGTCCATACAGTGATTCGTACGGTGCCATTTTAATACTAGCCTGATAGCTGTTGTTGTACGCAAATTCTGCTAAAGGCAAATATTCTTCCCAACTTCCTCTGAAGTCTATCACACAGCCTCTTAGCACATCCTCCAACACTTGTATTACTCGCTCAGATTGACCGTCTGACTGTGGATGAAAAGCCGTACTGAAATCCAATCTAGTGCCTAAAGCTTGATGTAGAGCTTTCCAAAATCGAGACATGAACCTCGGATCCCTATCCTAGATAATCGACATCGGCACTCCGTGCAACCTTACAATTTACGCTACATACAACCTTGCTAACTTTTAGAGCGAATAGTCAACCTGCACTGGAATAAAATGCGCGGACTTTGTCAGCCGATCCACTATCACCCATACCGAGTCCTTCTTAGTAGCCGTAAGGGGAAGCCCACTAACGAAGTCCATGGTAATTCTCTCCCACTTCCACTGCGGAATCTGTATTGGCTGAAGCAACCCTGACGGAACTTGGTGTTCAGCCTTAACTTGTTGACACGTCAAACACTTGCCAACATATTCGGTAACTTCCTGCTTAAGACCAGGCCACCAAAACTGTTCCCTTAGATCTCTGTACAATTTACTACCTCCGGGATGCATGGCATAAGGGCTACTATACGATTCCCGAAGAATTCTTTGCCTTAACTCCTCATTTTTCGGCATACAGACCTTACCCTTGAAGCACAATACTCCCTCGTTATTAACACTATAACCCTCTAACTCTCCATTCTTCGCTTGTCGCAACTTAACACTTAGATCTTCATCCATTAACTGACTTTCATTTACCTCATTCAACCATGTCGGATTAACTTGCAATTCTGCCAGCAGACTTCCATCGTCATAAAGGCTCAAATGTGTGAACATAGCTCTCAGATCCGACACTACTTTCCGACTTAAGGCATCTGCCACTACATTCGCCTTGCCCGGGTGATATTCTATGGAACAATTATAGTCCTTCAATAATTCCACCCACCTTCGTTGTCTCAGGTTCAACTCTTTCTGAGTCAACAGATACTTCAAGCTTTTGTGGTTCGTGTAGATCACTGACCTTTCTCCGTAGAGATAGTGCCTCCATACTTTAAGAGCAAAGACCACCGCCACTAATTCCAAGTCATGTACGGGTAGTTAACCTCGTGTGGCCTTAGTTGTCGAGACGCGTAAGCAACTACCTTCCCGTCTTGCATAAGGACACCTCCCAATCCTGTATGGGAAGCATCACAGTACACTACAAAATCCTTCCCTGCCTCAGGCTGAATCAAAACTGGAGCTTCGATCAAGACTCTCTTAAGCTTCTCAAAGCTTCCCTGTTGCTTATCGGTCCATATGAAAGGCACTTCCTTTCTCAATAACTTTGTCAGAGGTGCAGCTATCGACGAGAACCCTTCCACAAACCTTCGGTAATAGCCTGCAATCCTAAGAAACTCTAAACTTTCGCCACAGACTTAGGGGGTTTCCAATCCAAAACTGCCTCAATCTTCCGAGGATCCACCCTTATTCCTTTGGCAGATACCACATGTCCTAAAAATGTAACCTCCTTAAGCCAAAATTCACACTTGTTGAATTTGGCGTAGAGTTTCTTTTCCCTCAACACTTGTAACACAACTCGAAGGTGCTCATCGTGTTCTTCCTCAGACTTCGAATACACCAAGATATCGTCTATGAACACAACAACAAACCAGTCCAGATATGGTTGAAAAAACCCGATTCATCATGTCCATAAACGCGACTGGGGCATTTGTCAATTCGAACGGCATTAACAAGAACTCATAATGCCCGTACCTTGTGCGGAAAGCCGTCTTATGGATATTAGCCTCCTTCACCTTAAGCTGATGATATCCAAACCTTAGATCTATCTTTGAGAATACTGCGCCCCCTTAAGCTGGTCAAACAAGTCATCTATTCTTGGCAACGGATACTTGTTCTTGATGGTTAGCTTATTCAACTGATGATAATCTATGCACATGCACATAGTTCCGTCCTTCTTCTTCACAAACAAGACCGGTGCTCCCTATGGAGATACACTGGGTCGAATAAACCCACGGTCTAGTAATTCTTGGATCTGAGCCTTGAGCTCAACCAACTCCTTTGGTGCCATTCTATATGGGGCGATTGACACAGGAGCTGTACCCGGTAGCAAGTCAATTCTGAACTCCACTTCCCTATCCGGGGGTATTCTAGGTAACTCTTCCGAAAAACATCCATAAACTCCCTTATAGTTCTAACTTCACTAACTCCCCCTTCGTTCATATCCAAAGCACTAACGAGAGCCAGAAATGCCTTACACCCCTTCTGAACCATCTTATCCACTTTTAGAGCTGAAACTACATTAGACAGGTAGTTCCTTCTTTCTCCTATCAAGATTACCACCTCATCCTCCGAGGTCTTTAACTCCATTCGCTTGGCTGCACAATCCAATACAGCCTGATGCTCCACTAGCCAGTCCATACCAAGTATACGATCAAATTTCCCGAAGGGTAATTCCATTAAGTCGATAAGAAATACCACTCCTTGAAGCTCCAAAGGCACACTCCGAAATATCTTGTTCACTACTACGGTTTGACCTAGTGGGCTTACTACAGTCATCTCCCTACTAGATAGTTCAGAGGCTATTCCTAGAGTTTCAACTACTCTACATGCAACATAAGAATGGGTCGAGCCCACATCAATCAGAGCAACATAAGGCTTGCCAGATATAAGAAACATACCGATTATGACGTTCGATGTGTCTCCATCCTCCCTCCGATGAACCGCATAAACCAAACCCGACTGCCTGGCCTCCGTGTTACCAACACCTCGGCTCGATGTTCCCCGTCCTCTACCAGTACCGTTTCCTCTACCATTCGAACCATGGCCCCACTGAGGCTACTGTCTACCCCTTCCAGCCTAGTTAAGACCTTGACTTACTGGTCGTCCCCCTTCGGTTCTCATAGGACAATCCTTAATCATGTGGTCCTTGGACCCACACTTGAAGCATCCTCCCGTCTTCTTCCAACACTCTCCTAAATGCTTCTTCCCATATTTGGCACAAGTACGACATCGCCTCCAAGAGTAGCGACTTGTCGACCTCATGCCCATCAACTTTAGGCCTCTTTGCTCATTTCTAGAAGACCACGAAGATCCAAAGCCTCTCTTCTGCCTATTTCGATCGGTGTTCTGCCTTACCAAATCATTGATACCTTCGGCTACCTTAGCCTTCCCCACTAACACAGCAAACTCCCACTCTTGTTGTGGAGCTATCAACAGTCTCAAGTCATCCCTCAGCCTGTCCTCAAACTGAACACACCGCTCATGCTCAGTTGACACTATGCCTCGAGCATAATGGTTCAAATTTTAGAATTCAACAGACTCGCCACGGACTTGTTCCCTTGAACTAGCCCCAAAAATGCCTTCCTCTGTGCATCGATGTAATGATTACCAACATACTTCTTCTGCTATGCCGCCTTAGCATAATCCCAAGTGAGTTCCTCAGCTGTAGCACCATCTCGAACCGTGAGCCACCATTGATATGACTCATCTCGGAGAAGAGACACTAACCCTTTCAGTTTTTCCTCAGCAGTTAAATCGAGCTCATCCATAATCTGTTCAGTCGCTTCCAACCAAAGCGGTACTGGGTGCCACACCAGATACACCACGGAACACCTCAGCTCTATTGGCTCGGAGTCGCTCAGGTACCGACTTCCGAGCTCCCATGCCTCCACCTGCTCCAGCCACCCTTTCCAAGACCCACAGCATCGCCTGTGACACTGCGTCATCCCCCGTCTGATCCTGATATTCCACATCAGCGGATGGCGGTGGTGGTGGCATTTCATTTTTAGATCCGTGACCCGATCTAACGGGCTCCGACACAGTCATTCGGCCTCTACCACGGCCTCACACATTACGACCACGTCCCCTTGAATTCATACTTCCAATTTGCGTTTATCTGATTAAAGAATTTTATAGATTAGTTTTGTTCCACTGATTTATCACGAAATGTCTTATGTTTAATAATTTTAAGAAGTAGTTCTTTCGATTTCATACACATACAGTCCCAATTCAGTCATTCAATCACATTTATGAACTTGCGTTCATTACAAAGAAATGTTGTAGTTGTCGTTGTTTGTTGTTTTCCACCACCTAGGGGTATTTCCGTAATTTTATCCTATAGGGGTATTTTGGTAATTTTCCAAATTAGGGCATTTGAAAATTTTGCAAAGTAGAAATTTTGGCATTTTTATAAAATTGAAATGCTTGGTAAGAAAATTTCAAGGGTAAAATGGTAATTTTATACACTAAGGGTATTTTTGTAATTTTACGAGCCAAGGGCATTTCGATAATTTTTTGCAAAATATGGTTTCTGGTGGCTTTTCAAAACAAGGGTATTTTTAAAGATTTCTAATTTGAGGGTACTTCGGTAATTTTCCTCACTGAGGGTATTTTGGTTATTTGTACAGGTTAGGGGTAATTTGGTCATTTTGCAAATCAGGGGTAATTTTGTAAATTTTCCAAATCGGGGTATCTTATTATTTGTAAAAAAATAGGGTTTTTGGATATTTGTAAGGTAAGAGAAATCTTGATAAAAACTGTGGGTAGTTTGGAAATTTTATGAACCAAGGGCATTTTAGTAATAATTTTTTTCCAACCAGGGGTATTTAGGTCATTTTAGTAAATCGAGAATATTTTGGAAAATTTTCAGAATGGTTTTCCCTACACATCAAAGGGATAATTTGATGGTTTTTAAAACTAGGGTTTTTATAAAAATATGGCTAGTCCCTTTCGGGTTTTAGTTATTGGATTTAGCCTGTGGCTGAGTCCTCTTGGTTAGGGTGAACCATTACTACGCACCAGGTAGGATTCGAGTGGAGAGGAGGTGAGTCACTAGGACTGCTTAAATACTAACCTCCCATCGAAACCAATCCTAGACATGCGCACGATGGTTGCCACACCCTAACTCAGCGACTTAGACACAAGTTTGTTTGATTGGGCATTAAAGTTTTATGTAATTCTCTTGTTGGGGTAAACTAGTCCTAGGGTTTAATTCCTAGCCCACTAATCTATGTCCCTTTATATTCCCACATACAAATCACAGAGAAGTTAGGAGTACTTACCTGGTGGACTTCAGGCCGGAGACTCAGGTGCCATGCTCGAAAACCTGCTTATTTCTTAGGAAAAAATCCACTTTCATAAGACAGAAAATGTTTTGGGCCCTAATAGCCCTCAAGGCTGAGTTTTGAACCGGGCTCTGATACCAAACTGAAACACCCCAAACTCGGCCCATAAGCCCTAACCGAATCTGGCATGCTTCTAGGAAAAACCATTCGAATCTTATTTCAAACTTTTCTAAAAATTATTTTCTGTGATTTTGAAAACAGTTGATTTGGGTTGGGCTTGAGTTTTAAAACCCATGTTGATTAGGTTAATATTTATACTTAAGAAAAATGGACATTAACCTTGAATTAATAATAATCGTGACATACTTAAAGAATTAAAAATGCATGCATAAACAGCTCAAACCAAGGCCTTATTACATTAAACCAAAAACCCAAATTAAATCCAAAATACTTAAAAAGAGAAAGTCCAAAATAAAATAAAATAGACTCGAAGTTGAGCATGGCCACTCTTGAGCTCCTGCCAACCCGGTCCATCACTGAGTGTCACCTGAAAAATAATCCCACAAGGGGTGAGTCAAACAGACTCAATGTGTACAACCAACACAAGTCTCAATTAATTTAGGCATGTCAAATCATACATGATAAACATATATAAATCATGATGCAAACCCGAACCCAAGCCTAGATAACCATCCGCTACACATCACCCATACCAACCATCACACCGTGGGGACTACTAAGTCAACCCTCCATCCGCTACACACTATCGAAGGCAATCGCTGCAGTCGACGTGCTCATCACCCTTATAATTTAGTGGCATAGCCACCAGATAGTAATTCGTGACCTAAGTCACCACATTCAGATTACGTGACATAAGTCACCACATTCAAATTACGTGACATAAGTCACCACATTCAGATATTGGGGTATAAAACCACCAATTCACTTCCCCTTTACATATCACTCATATGCCCCATGTCATACAAAACATGCAAATATTATCCCTTATGCTTTATTCACATTCTTATAGTTGCACTTATGTGCCATAGCAGATATTTATCACAATATACTCATAGTAGGAGTAGGAAAACGTACCTGAGTACTTCGTACCATTACATGGTACCTTAGCCATAATCTTACACTTTTATATTAACACATATAGTAAATTAAAGCCATAAATCTATCAAGATTTAGTGCTTGGTATACACCTGATATACTTAGTGGGTTCACTCAAATCCCGAAAATCTGATCTAATGCTTTAGGTTCTAGTTCCTTGTTGCCGATTTGATTATTAATCAAATCCCAAAAATCTGTGATCTTCCTACCCTCCAATCGGCCAATGCTAAATCACTTAACTTGGTTAGTTCCGGCTTTTGAACAATTAAGGAATAGATCTTAAAACACCAAATATGGCCTTGGCCGATTGTACATAAGTGCTTACCTTGCGATTTGAAATCCCGAAATCCTTGTATACCACTATCGACTGCCCCTAAATATCCATAGTTAGATTTGGCTAACATAGTAACCAAAATGGCCGAATATGCACCTTCACTTACCTTGTGATTCCAAATCCCGAAAATAGTCACGTAACCAAGGAGATGTCAAAATCCTACAGAGTACATGTTAGGTCCAATTCTAACATTAAATCTCAATAGATGGCCCTTGGCCGATTGTTATACATGCCTTACTTTGGATGTTGAATCCCAAATAATCCTCCTTATAGTCGACTACTATGGAAATCCCGAAAACCTTCCTCAAAGTTTCGGCCAAAGACATAAAGGGATTAGTTCCTAGATTTCGACAAGCCTAAAAGAAAAAAGAATAGAAATCGAATTTGATCTTACCTTTAGTCACCAAGTCGACAAAGACCTTTGCTCGACACCACAGAGATTCGGCTTTGATGAACACTTAGAAGGTTTCGGCTTCAACAAAGGAAAGAAAATAAAAAGTGTGGAGCCTTAGGAAGAATCGGCTATGAGGAGACTTTGAGAGAGATTTCGGCAAGACCAAAAGAAGAGAGAATTGAGGGATTTGATTCTATGAAGAGAAAAGAGAAAATGAAAGAAGGCTGAAATCTTTTTATGAAATTCGCTACTCCCTATCTAATTTGGCGAAAATCACCCTTAAAAATAGTCCCCATTCTACCACTACATCCTTCCCTATCACCATCCTCATTTTCTCCTCTTTCTCTATTTATCACTTTATTTAAATTAATAAAATCATCGAACATAAATCTCTTATCTTAGCTGAATTTTAGAGAGGATTAAACTCATCCCTTGAGTTCCTTAGTGTTATCCATCTCCTTTGCTCCTTGCGACAAATAAAATAAAATTCCCCTTTGCTTCCCTTGTGATTCAACCTAGGCCCTCCTCTTTTCCTTGTGGCCACTTACTAAGGCCCTAAGTGGTGCCTTGCACCACTTTACCAAGCCCAATTTCATGTCACAATTCCTCTACTATTTCTTTTAAGGCCTTATCAGACTACCTCCCTCTTTTAGATTTAAAATCTAATAATTTCTAAAGCATTTAACTATACACTAAGGTTCACAAAAATTCATAATGCACATCCACAACACACATAAGCATGCTATTTCATATAATTAAGCAAAAATGCAAAGCCATAATCCGGGATATTACAATGGGCTTAGGTCCAAGATATTGTTAAACGAGTCCAAGCCCAGTGAATGACGGTAAGAGGATTATGCACTGAGTTCTTGTAACTCACTCCATCTTAATCCTTACAGGTAATGCTCAGTTACGAGGACTTGGGCCCATGGATGACTCGGTAGAGGCCATACTTTGGAAATAATATTATCAGACATTAGTAAACTTCTTTTCTGTCTATTTCATTACTTTTACTATTTTGGGTTTTTAAAAGTTGTAATAAGGCCTCTGGGATATTTTTATTTTTGCTTTATGTTTAGTTGTATTTACTATTTTGCTTGAAATGTTTTAAATAGGGATTTTCTAAAATCATAAATAACGGTTTTCTAAAATCAGTTAACAAACGGTTTTCATAACAAATATGTACAAATAATTTAACTTGGATTTCCAACAAATTATCAACATTGTTTTCAAAAGTCACGGATTTAAGGTTCATTAGTTCGATTTTTGGTTTATCAGTGAAACCTCTCGTGAATAGAAGTTTTTTATCGAGTATTTACAACCAAACTTGTTTTCTTAACTATAATTAAATAACACCTATTTTAGTACAAATTACAAGTTCTTAATATGTTTTTCTTATTGTGACATGTCAGATCTGGTCGTAACGCATGGGTCGGGTATAGGGTGTTACATTTTATGGTATCAGAGCCCAGTTGTAAAGCTCGACGTGGTTTGAGTTCAAAAGTGTTTTTTTTAAAGTTGTTTGAAATTGAATTTATAAATACATGTTGTAGAGAAAGTATGGCACCATAGTATCCGGCACCAAGTCAATAAGTTTTTTATTCACGTTTTAAGATTATTGTGATATGATTGTAATGAGAAAACTTTACATGATAGAAATACTCTAAAACTTTTAGCTTTAGGAGCTGAAACTATAGAGTTTGAGATTATAGGATACGTCTTGCGAAAATAACTTTACTTCCTATATTTCATAAAACATTGCTTAATAAAACATTGAATAGCATACTGATTCATAAGACCCGTAATTAGATTAAATCGATTTAGCAAACATGAGTGCTAGAGGACATGGACGCGGTAGACGTGCCCGTGGTAGAGGCCGAGGTGCTAGAGTTGTATCTGAGGCATCGAGACATATGCCAAAAATGGATGCACATGCATCACCAGTGACTGAAGCTAGGTCACATGATCGTATGAGAGAGGACGACGCTCTATCCCAAGTGATGTTGCCAGTTCTGGAAAGGGTTAAGAACTGGGTCGACAGCTCATGGGTCGATATCAGAATGACTTATATCGAATGGGGCTGAAGTTTTTAGGGGAATATCAGGTGTAGCCCTAAGTGTAGTGGAGTACTGGCTTAAGACGGTGGAGCGGATTATGGACGACCTGGACTGCACCACTGAGCAAGAATTGAAGGGGGTTGTGTCGTTGCTGAGAGACGAGGCGTATCAGTGATGGCTCACTGTTCGGAAAAGGCACTCAGGCTGATCGTATTACCTGGGATTTCTTAAGACCGCATTCTAGGGAAAATATGTCGGGGCTAGCTATGTGGATGCCCGAAGGAAGGAATTCCTAAATCTGATTTAAGAAGGTAAATCTGTGGCAGCATACAAGGTAGAATTTCTGCATCTAAGTTGATATGCCCAGGGAATTGTGCTGACTGATTATGAACGATGTGTGCATTTTGAAGATGGATTGCATGATGAGTTACGGGTACTGACTGCCCCACAGAAGGAGAGGAATTTTACCACACTTGTGGAAAAAGCTAAGAGAGCTGAGGAGGTTAAGCACTCAAAATGGCAAAATCGAGACAAGGATAGGGGCAGGAACAAGAGAGACTCTAGGTACTTAGGTCCTACTAGAGATTTTTAAAAAAGGCCCAAGAATGAGGGACTAGTACGAGCCAATGCTCCAGCTGCTACCAATCAGTTACGACCTTGTGCGGATTGTGGGAGACCTCACTCGGGTGAATGTTGAAAGAGAACTGGTGGTTGTTTTAGATGTGGTTCCAAGGACTATCGATTTAGGGATTGCCCTCGAGAGCACCTTTCGAGATCTGAGTAGTTAGTGTGATTTGCGTGACTAAGCTGAAAGCGCCAAAGCTGCCGTAGAGGCCGTGGGCTAGGTCGAGGTAGTAATGGTGTAGGATGAGGTCAAGCTGCACCGGGTAGAGGTACTGGTAATAGGGATAACACGGAGGTGAGACAGCCAGGATTGGTCTATGCGGTCAAACGTCGAGAGGATGGTGATGCACCGGACGATATAATCGGTACGTTCTTCATATCTGATGTACCATTTACCATTTTAATAGACATTGGATCCACCCATTCGTATGCTACTTGTGTTGTGTCTGGAACTCTGAACATTAGATCTCAGATTACTGCTAGAGAAACAACTGTAATTAGCCCTTTAGGTCAGTCGGTGGCAGTAAATAAGTTATTTAGGGATGTGCCCTTAGAAATTCAAGGGGAAGTATTTCTGGCAGATTTGATGGAACTGCCATTTGGTGATTTCGATCTTATTTTGGGCATGGACTGGCTGGTTAAACACCGTGCAAACTTGGATTGCGCTGCGAAGTAGATGGTACTAAGAACTTCAAAGGATAAGGAAATGAAGATGATAGGTGAAAGAAGAAATTATCTATCTAATGTGGTATCTGCATTAAAGGCAGAAAAGTTGGTACGAAAGGGTTGTGGAGCGTTCATAGCCTTTATTAGTGCTTTGGATGCCATAGAGTTGTCGATAGAGAGTGTTAGAATGGTGAAAGAGTTTTCTGACATCTTTCCAGATGAGCTTCCAAGATTACCTCTAGATCGAGAGGTGGAGTTTGGCATTGAGCTGTTTCCAGGAACGGCTCTGGTGTCCATTGTTCCTTACAGAATGGCACCGAAGGAACTCGTGGAACTTAAAGCTCAGATTCAGGAGTTGTTGGATCGCAAATTTATTCGACCAAGTGTGTCATCGTGGGGAGCACCTATTTTATTCGTTAAAAAAAAGGACGAGTCGATGCGTATGTGTATCGATTATAGACAATTGAATAAATTGACAATCAAAAACAAGTACCCGTTACTGAGGATCGATGATCTGTTCGATCAGCTGTGAGGAGCTTCAGTTTTCTCGAAGATAGACTTGAGATCGGGGTATCACTAGTTAAAAGTCAAGGAGGCGAATATCCATAAGACTGTGTTCTGAACTCGTTGTGGGCATTACGAGTTCTTAGTGATGCCGTTCAGGTTGACAAATGCACCAGCTATATTTATGGACATGATGAATCGAGTTTTCCAACCCTATCTAGATCAGTTTGTGGTGGTGTTCATAGATGACATCTTTGTGTATTCAAAGACAGATGAGGAGCATGATTTGCATCTACGGGCTGTATTGCAGATATTAAGGGAGAAGCAACTGTATGCCAAATTTAGTAAGTGTGAATTTTGGCTAAAGGAGGTGACCTTTTTGGGACATGTTATGTCTACCGAGGGAATTAGATTTGATCCCCGAAAGGTTGAGGCAGTATTAGACTGGAAGCCACCGAAGTCAGTGGCAGAAATCTAAAGTTTTCTAGGTTTGGCTGGGTATTATAGGTGATTCATTGAGGGGTTTTCGTTGATTGTTGTTCCACTAACTAAGCTGTTGCATAAGGGAGTACCTTTTGTGTGGTCAAATAAATAGCAAAAGAGCTTTAAGAAATTGAAGAAGATTCTGACAGAATCGCCAGTATTGATTCAGCCTGAGGCTGGTAAGGAGTTTATTATTTATTATGATGCGTCACACACGGGATTGGGATGTGTGTTGATGCAAGGGGGAAAAGTAGTGGCTTATGCATCTTGTCAATTAAGGCCATATGAGATTAACTATCCTACTCATGATTTGGAGTTAGTTGCAGTGGTGTTTGCTCTGAATATTTGGAGACACTATCTGTATGGGGAGAAATCAATTATCTATACGGATCATAAAAGTCTGAAGTACCTCCTTACCTAGAAGGACTTGAACTTATGACAGCGGAGGTGGATATAACTATTGAAAGTTACGACTACTCAATCGAGTATCATCTAGGAAAAGCTAACGTAGTGGCGGATGCGTTAAGTCGTAAGGTGATATCGGATTTGAGAGTAATGTTAGCTCATCTCAGCCTTTATGAAGATGGTAGTCTGCGAGCTAAACTTCAAGTGAAGCCTGCGTGGGTAAGTCAGATTAAGGAAAAGCAGTTGTTTGATGAAAGGTTGGGTTCTCGACTTCAACAAGTGGAAAGTGGTGAGATAGGGGATTTTGGATTGAATAGTGATGGTGTATTGTGTTTCTGCGGAAGAGTTTGTATGCCCAGGAATTCAAAATTGAGACAAATGATTCTGCGTGAGGCGCATAGTAGCCCATACGCTATGCACCCCGGAAGCAATAAAATATATCGAGACCTCCGTGAGCAGTATTCGTGGCCAGGTTGAAAAGGGAAATTATCGACTTTGTGGGCAAGTGCTTGACGTGTCAGCAGGTGAAGGCAGAGCATCAACTGCCTTCAGGGTTGCTTCAACCGGTAAAAATTCCATTATGGAAATGGGAAATAATAATGATGGACTTTGTTAGTGGGCTACCTTTAACGCCTACTAAGAAAGATTCAGTATGGGTTATAGTGGATTGGTTAACGAAGACTGCTTATTTCCTACCTGTTCATATAGATTATTCGTTACAGAAGTTGGCTAAGTTGTATATAGTAGAAGTTGTGAGGTTGCATATAGTACCAGTGTCGATTATCTCGGGCAGGGATCCTAGGTTTACATCACTATTCTGGAAGGCTTTACATGAAGCTTTGGGAACAAGGTTAAATTTCAGCACGACGTTTCATCCGCAGACTGATGGCCAGTCGGAAAGAGTAATTCAGATTCTAGAAGACATGTTAAGAGGCTGTGTGATTGACTTCAGGGGTAGTTGGGAAGATTTTTTACTATTGGCAGAGTTTGCATACAATAACATCTATCAATCTAGCATCCAGATGGCACCCTAAGAGGCGTTGTATGGTCGTAGGTGTCGTACTCCTACTTGTTGGACTGAGCTGGGGAAGTGACAGTTATTGGGTCTTGAGTTAATCTCGGAGACGGAGGAAAAAGTTAAGGTAATTTGGGCTCGGTTAAAAGAAGCTTTCGATAGATAAAAATCGTACGTAGATCTGAAGCGTAGGGATATAGAGTTTGCGGTGGGAGATCAGATCTTTTTGAAAGTCTTACCTTGGAAAAAGATCTTAAGATTTGGACGAAAAGGCAAGCTGAGCCCTAGGTTCATCGGACCATATCGTGTACTGAAGCATGTTGGGCCAGTGGCTTATCAGCTAGAATTACCTCGGAGTTAAGTCAGATACATAGTGTATTTCATGTCTCGATGTTAAGGCGTTATTGCTCGGATCCATCTCATGTCATACCAGTGGAGGAAGCTGAGATAAGACCTGACTTGTCTTTTGATGAGGAGTCAATACAGATTTTAGATCGTGATATTAAGGTGCTAAGAAGGAAGTCAGTTCCATTAGTCAAAGTTTTATGGTGTAATCACGGGACAAAGGAAGCTACATAGGAGCCAGAGGACACAATTCAGCAACAATATCCTCATCTCTTCTAATCAGGTAAATTTCAAGGCTGAAATTTCTTTAAGGGGGAAGAATTGTAAGATCCTGAAATTTAGAATTTTATGTTTTGAAGTATATCATGCTTTAGGTTAGCTAAAAATGTTAATTGTGTATGTTTAGGGGTCCTATTAAGGCTTGGGGTTGAGTTGGGCCTTAGTATAATTTTTTGTGTTTAAGCACTTTAAGGAGAAAAGGTAAGTGGCATCAAGACTTAAGGAAATAAGTATGTAATTTTGCTAATACAAAGTGGAGCATGGGTAAGGTGGTTGTGGTGTGAAATGACAGAGAGGAGAGCTTGGGTTCGAATCCCACCTAGTGCACTTATTTTGGATTAATTTTTTTTTGGTGCTATAAGGTAAGTGTCAGTCATGGCATTATTAAAGGAAAGGAAGACTTTTCAAATCATGGAAAGATGACTAAGAAAATAAGGTAAGGAGGAAAACAAGGAAAAAGAAAGGAAAGGAGTAAAGGAAAGGAGTAAGAAGGGGGATATATTGGCTGAATATTTGGAAGGTACTTGGGATAGAATTTTGGTTAACATTCATCCTTTTGGCAAAAGTGATACACGATTTTGTTGGGAGAAGGGAGGAGCCGAATTTTCCTAGTCATTTTACTAGTTTTGGTGCAAGAGAGTCTTATTTTCTTTTTAGCATATTGGTGTTTTCTCTTCCCAATTCTTTTCTTTTGTTTTGGCCGAATTTCTCATTACATTTTGCTCATTTTTCCCTTGTTGTGCCGTAACCCTTAATCCATCCTTGTTCATTCTTCTTTGGTTGCCGAAATAGTCACATCTTTTGGTTCATTTCTATTTTGGTGATTGGCCGAAACCTCTAAACACCTCTTGTCCATCTTCTCTTTTCTTTTGATTATTTCTTCAACCTTTCTTTCACTTCTTAAATCAACATTACATTGTGATCGAATTTTCTTTATTCATTTCTCTCCATAGCCGAACCTATTGGCATCCTACTTCCTCTCTATTTCATTTTATTTTGTGTTGGGCACTATCTTCTTGATCGAATCGGTAAGTAATCCTCTTATTTTCAATTTATTTTCTTTATTCCGAATGTGTGCCCTTGTCATGGGATGGTTTTTCTTAACCGAAAACATCACTTTCTTCTACTCTATCAAAACATGATCATTTTCCTTTCGTAGTGTTCTAGTGAATGGCCGGATATCACATTCTTGCCGATTCCTCTCTAGTCTTAAGTCTAATCGGTGAAAGTGGGATCTAATATTGTGAAGGGATTAAATCACCCATTCTTATTCACTCGTTGATCCTTTAAAAATAGTGGTAAGCCGAATTCTATCCTTCGACAACTACTTTCTCTCATAGTAATATTTTACTAACCGAGACTTTTACGATGGAGGCAAGTGGTAGTGATTTGAAAGGAAAAGCGATAGGAGATCACAAAAGGAGTGGATTTGTGATTGCTACTCCTAAATTCAAACGTAGGGCGATATCGGTGGTTCAGGATTTTCCACCGGGTTGTGGACCATCAACCAGAGAAAATAGACAAATCGTGGTCATTCACGATACTAAGGGTAAGCGTTTCAATAGATCGTTTGATTTAGATTTAGATTAATAAAATCTCGTTTGTTGGATTAATTGAGTGTAATGGTGATTTAGGTGCCGACAATCAACAAGGATTAATCCTTACTGTAATCAGGTGTGTAATCTCACACCGAAATCCCGTAGATTCATGATTAGATATAACGTTGGAAAATAGATCGTTATTATTTATATGGCTAAAAATTGTAATATGGTTCAAATCGAGAAGTTTGCTTAAGTTACATTATTACTATAGACTTGTCATAATCGGTATTAAAATTGTTAGATTTACCAAAATGCCCTAATGGGCCGATTCATTAAAAGTATTCAATAGATTAATGGTTGTCATTTATATATGGATATTTTATGTTATTATGTATGTTGCATTTCTACATATTGCATGGGATGGGAAAATTGTATGAAGAGAAGTGTAGCCCGGTGGCATTGCTAGAATTCGTTTATTATCGTGCTTAACTATGATTTCGATGGCTTGACCACAAAAATATTATAAAAGGCAGCTTGACTACAAATTAGAGAGAATGGCTGGGTGGGTTGACTTGATCCCCACAGGAGAGATTGGCTGGTCGGGGGAGAGATTGGCTGGATGGGATGGGTTGTATTCATTTCATTTATTAATTACCTTGTAAATGGGCTTAGGCCCAAGATGTTGTTAAACGGGTTCAGGCCCAGTGAATGGCAGTAAAGGGATTATGCACTGAGTTCTTGTAACTCACTCTATCTTCTTAATCCTTACAGGTAATGCTCAGTGACGAGGACTTGGGCCCATGGATGACTCGGTGGAGGCCATACTTTGGAAATAATATTATCAAACATTAGTAAACTTCTTTTCCGTTTATTTTGTTACTTTTACTATTTTGGGTTTTTAAAAGTTGTAATAAGGCCTATAGGATATTTTTATTTTTGCTTTATGTTTAGTTGTATTTACTATTTTGCTTGAAATGTTTTAAATGGGGATTTTCTAAAATCATAAATAACGGTTTTCTAAAATCGGTTAACAAATGGTTTTCATAACAAATATGTACAAATAATTTAACTTGGATTTTCCTACGAATTATCAACGCTGTTTTCAAAAGCCACGGATTTAAGGTTCACTAGTTCGATTTTCAGTTTATCAATGAAACCTCTCGTGAATAGAAGTATTTTATCGAGTATTTGCAACCAAACTTGTTTTCTTAACTATAATTAAATAACACCTATTTTAGTACAAATTACAAGTTCTTAATATGTTTTTCTTCATGTGACATGTCAGATCTGATCGTAACGCATGGGCCTGGTATGGGGTGTTACAGAGATTGCACATTTCAGACATTCAGAAGGAGTACAAGATAATTCAACAAAAACCCGGATAGTATTTTCTAGCCAAAACTCAGCCCTTTCTGGATCATCATCTGCGGCAGCTCTAAATTCTTCCGCCCCATGTTTCTAGATTTTATCTATCGGAGGTTTGCCGATTCTAACAGGTTCGGCACCTTGTGGTACCCCAGGAATCAGTTGGGGAGCAAGTGGGGGAGGTTGTTGTACAACAGGGTTTGTTCTCAGGTACTCTGTAAACCATTCATTCATCATTTGAAAGAAGGCTTGTTTTGCCTCTTCACATCGGCCCTCAGACGCAGGCCTTTCACTACCAGACGCGGACACAACTCTTTGTACTGCAGCTGAAGCATTGCTCTCAGCTTCCTCAAATTTAGCTCTAGCTCGATTGGATGACATTATTATATGAAAAACACATTTAAAATGATCAGGAATCATCACCCTATCATAATTTATATATAATGGCATGTATAGCTAAACTCGTGTTTGCTACGTCAAATTCGAGAATCGGCTAAATCGTAGCTCTGATACCACTAAATGTAACACCCCTAACCCGTACCTGTCACCAAAACAGGGTTTCGAAGCATTACCAAAACATTCAAAACATTTTTCAGATAATTCATACAATTACTATAACACTCCTAACCCTAAATCTTCGACGAAATAGGGTTACGGAGCATTAACAGACATATCAGATAATTAACGAATAATTTATAAATAAATTAACATACATAGTATAATTTAACCATTAAATCCCTATAATGGACCCTCAAGGCCCAAAACACCTATTAGAAGTGGAACGGGACTTGTTCGAGTACTCTGGAAATTTTTTGTAAATATTTTTTTTAACTCAATATAACCCCTTTATAATATCTAACCTTCCCTGCAATTTTAAACCGCAACCAATTTACAGTTAATATGGAAACCAACATATTTTCACATTCAAACATACTTAAATCATGCCTAAAACATTAACTTATCAAATTGGTCAACAACATTCATGATACTATATAAAAGTTAACTAATAAACTTCATTTATCTCATTTCAACTATAATAGTCCAGTTTAGACCCTAGTCGGAGTAGTGATTTTGAGACCACAAATCTGAGTTAGAAAAATATTTTAATATTATTTTCTGTGCTTACAATATGTGATTGAGCATGTGTAAAAGTTTTGTGACTTAATTTGTTCGTTTGTGTGCTTAATTAGAGGAAAGGACTAAATTGCGTAAAAGGCAAAAGTGACATTCTATATGTTAATGTGCTTAATTGAGTTGGCTTTTAAATGTAGTGGCCTTGTGAGGTAATTAAACCATTGGCATGTTCATGGACATTTATGACCAACCATTATGTGTTATTTTAAATTATTATTAATGGTTAAAATTGTAAATTGTAAAATATGTTAAGATAAATAAAACAAATGAATGATGATAGCGGATTGTTCACCCATCCACCACCAAATATAGAAAAGAAAAGAACGGTTTATAGCTTTGTGACATTCGGCCCTTGTTCATCTTGATTGAGGTATGTTTTTTTACCTTTTTTTTTATAATTTCTACGTTTTTGGAATCGTTGCTTCGAATACTTCAAAACCCATGCCTTAATTTTGTAAATTGATGGAGATTTTGAGATATTCCATTAATGATTTTGTAAGCTTTGTGATAGTTGAAGATGAAATATGAAATATATATGTTAGATTAACATGTTTTGTCTTTGGATTTTTGGTGAATTTGAGTAATTTGGATTAAATTGAGAAAATAATATTTTGAGGGACTAAAATATGAAATAAATGAAATATATGGACTTGTATGAAGCTTGTGAAAATTTGGCTAAGCATGGATAATATGAAATTTTGTGTATTTTGTGATTTTGTGAAATAAGGACTTAAATGTGAAAATGTGAAAATGTGAGGGCTAATTTGTAAATTGCCATAAATGTGTGTTCTTGGATTGAATTGAATGAATTGGTGAATAAATGAGTTAAATTTGAATATGTATAGATCAAGAACCGAATAAAACAGATTTAGACCGAGGAAAGTAGAAAGTGATTGAGTAGCTGATTTTGTCTGTTTATATCCGAATCCGAGGTAAGTCTATATACAAATAAATGTATTTGAATTGATTTACTTATGTTCGTATGAAATTAAATTGTGATGATTGTCTACGGAAAATATATATACATGAAGTCTGAGAAAATATCGACAATGTGCCAAAATCCGAAAAGTCCCGTACGAACCTAGGAATAGATAGGATTTCATATGTCATGACATATGTTTTCGATATGTTATATCGTGTAAGACCACGTCTGGGACATTGGCATCGATATGAGATTTACATGTAAGACTATGTCTGGGACATTGGCATCATATTTGATTCATGTAAGACCCTGTTTGAGATAGTGGCATCAATATTTGGTTACATGTAAGACCACGTCTGGGACGTTGGAATTGTACGATTATTCCGAGAATTCCAATTATCCTATTTGATTTCAAATGGTTCAACGGGCAAATCTGAGAAATGAAAGAATGTGTGAAATGTATAACCATTTCAGGTACGTTTGAGGCCTATGCTTTGATAAAGCATAAAAGGTAAGTATTTGTGAATTTGCAATAGAGAATATGTGCATTGATTCAATGGGACAAAATGTGATATATGTATGATTGTGTTATGAGCAAAAGAGATACTTTGAGATATGAATTGTGGGCAAGCAGTGGCTAAATAAATGAGCCAAAGAAGAGTTATGAATTTACAATTGAGTAACATTAATGATCTTATATTTGATATGATTATGTGTACTATATGTTAAGTTTATTTGTATATGGCTTACTAAGCTTTTGAAAGCTTACACTGTGTGTGTTTGCTTTGTTTTATAGATCGTCAAAGCTACGAAAGGCTCAGGGAGTATCGAGGATCATCACCACACTATCAAACTCTATTTTGGTACCTTTTGAATGTGTACATAGTTAAGTATGGCATGTATAGTCTAGTTGAAATGGTTGATGTTTGAGAAGTGTATATAGCCATGTGATATGGCTAGATAATTGAATGTGATGTGAATGAGTAGTCATGTTATATGATGCATAGTTTGGAATGGTTTGATAGCTAATGAGATGATCAAATTGATAATATGTTTTATGATGCAAAGCTAGTTTATTATTCAAAATAGATTATCATAATGAAATGGAAAGTTTGTGATGGATTATACTTGGAAATACTTGTGATTAGATTGAGCTAAATGGTACATAAGATGTTGTGTTTGAAATGTTCTTGAATGGGTAGAAAAGATGGTCAATTTGGTGTGCTTTAGGCTGCCATAAGTGTTTGGAATGATGCTTGTATATGCTTGTAGGGTTAACCCAAAGTGTGGGTGGCATTTTGGCCTTGAAAATGGCCTATAATTGCCTACACGGTTGAGCACACGGGCATGTGGCTCGACTGTGTCCTTCATGGTTGTGTTTCAAAACAAGTCAGACTTGACCACGGGCTAGACACACGGGTGTGTGACTAGCCAAGTGGTGCAAGTCAAGAGCAACCACAGGCAAGGCACACGGCCATGTCCATAGCCGTGTGGACAAGTTAGTATGTATGCCCTGTTTTGACACTGCTTAGACACACGGGCGTGTCTGAGACCGTGTGAGGTACACGGCCTGACCACACGGGCGTGTGACCTCTATAGCTTTGAAAAATTTTTAAATTTCCAAAAATTTCGTATGTGTTCGGTTTAGTCCCAGCCCCTTTCTAAAGCATGTATAAGGTCTCGTAGACCTAAATAAAGGACACTTTGATTACATAATGATTAGTTACAATGTGAAATGTTTGTAAAATTTCTGATTAGTTCGGTAATGCCTTTAACCCTGACCGGCGATGGTTACGGGTTAGGGGTGTTACATTAACTTTTGTACCAAACATACCATTTTATAACTTAACATTTCATTTATCATTCAAACATTAGAGACCAATTGTTTACAACCAAAACTCACAAGACTCTTAAATAAGACCTACGTACATGCCACATTTACCAAGAGAAAAATACATCACCAAAGTTGTATGAAGTCGATTGATCCAGTTCTTGGTAGGACCTTTGACTTCTCTTGACCTACGACGAAACAACTGCAGTAATCGAGTATGTCTATACTCAGTGGTACTACCATAATTCAAATTATATAATATTAATAAAATATAACATCAACTTGTAATATAGAAAATCATAAGAAAAATTTTAAAATCAATTTAATATTTCATTTATAATAGTCTATCAACAGATATCATATATCAACAATTTGCATTTTTGATCAATTCATGAACCTTAAGTTCATGCTTTCAAATCTCATATCTCATTCTCACTTCACATTTCGATTCATAATTTCACTATCTCATTTCTTCCATCAACTCATTCAAATCAAGATTTATTCATTTTCTTATTTCATTAAATTACCCTATTAACAACACTCGAACTTTGACGGATATACGGATTCCAACCAAACACACCAGAATAAATAATCCTCCCAAACACATTAGAATAAATAATCCTCCCAAACACACTAGAAAGACATTAAATGCCTCTTCGGATAATTCGAAGAAATAAAGTAACATCAGTATCTCCTAGGCCAAGCCGAAAATTCCTTTGAGCTCTTCCAAATCCTATGGCATACCAATTATATCTGACTCAGCCCGACTAGTAAATAGGGTATTCAAATCATTTCTCAATTCAATCTCATTTCAATTCAAAACACACCTTTCAATTTAATCACAATTCAATTTAATACATTTTCCACTTTCTAATCAAAAAACAATTTAAATACTCAAACACATTCATCCTTTATCTCAATTTCATTTGTAACACCCCAAACCCGGTCAACACACCACGACCGAATTTGGTATGCTACAGGGAAAATGTATTTGAGAGGTTTAGGTTTCCGGTTAAAAATCTGATGAAAACTCTTTTGTATGTTTTGTTCTTGTAGAAAACTTGAGCATGATTGCTTTAAAACCAATGGCGCTTTTTGTAAACCCGAGAATTTTGAAAACTTATTTGAACCCACAAGTAAATCAAGTTTACATCATTTAGAAATCCGAGTAATCCCTTTTAGTTGATTAAAATCATCTTGTATTTAGTGTGGAAAAGTTTCAAGTTTGGAAAACATTTGAGTTAAATTTATTTTAAATTACAGCGTGATACCCGATGGTAAAGTTTTAAAACATGTCGCTTCGTGGTTTTGAAAATCTATTCTTTCCAAGTTTTATACAATGTTAACCCAATAATTTGTTAAGGCATATTTGAAATTAAATTTAAGCATAAAGATAACCAAAGTAAAATTTTAAAAAGGCCTTTTACAAACCCAACAAATCCAAAATGAAAAATAAATAAAGCAAAGTACCAAGTTTAAAATCAGTGCAAATCTGACTTTTATTCATGGCATGGGCACCTCGAGTCCACGCCGGCTCCGTGTCTGCGACCTAAGTGTCACCTGAAATGATGAGGGAGAAGGTGAGTCGCAAGACTCAGTGCATAAATCCCCCTCCCGGTATATGCAACATACAAACACACATCATAACAAAGCAATACAATTAATGCACCCGATCCTAACCATCCTTAACACCTTTTCTACCCCGTGTGGTACCAAACCACTGGTGGTGCCAAACCACTAGTGACCCAAAGTCACGATATCCATCAATGTGGTGCCAAACCACTGGTGACCCAAAGTCACGAATAATCAATCTGTGGGGCCAACCCACGTGCGATACCAAATCACTGGCGACAATCCCGTATCTCAACAGTGGGGCCAACCCACGGTGGTGTTAAACCACAGGGACGAGTCGCTATGAGGTGCCAAACATCTGGTGTCCCAAAGACACAAGTGTGATACCAAATCACTGGTAACCGCAGTCACGAATCATATGATGGGGCCAACCCATTGTGTGATACCAAATCACTAGCGTCAATCCCGTAAAATCAACTGTGGGGCCAACCCACCGTGGTGCTAAGCCATGGGATGAGACGCGGAGGTGCTAAACCTCCGTGACCCAAAGTCACAATAATCAATCGTGGTACCAAACCCTTGGAGGTGCCAAACCTCCGTGTCCCAAAGACACGGATATCATATTCCCTCCACTCATATCATCCAATAACATATAATACTAATGCAAATCGTGCAAATCATGCAATCATGCTCACATGCTCAATATGGCATCTCATAATACACACACCATAAATCATGATATCATATATCACTACAGATCTCGTAATGAAACGGACTTACCCGAATCCGTATCCATACCTCATTGGGTATTATATCACCAACCATCTTTGTTTCACTTTACACAATCAAAGTTATTAACATATTTCTCAAGAAAAGGTGTGTTAGTTTACACACTGTTAAAACGCACGCTTAATCCCAAAGAACCGGTTTAAATCCCTCTATTATCTTGCTCCTAAAATCGACCAAACACGAGATTAGCACTTAAACCATTTGGCCAAAACTGATAACTCAAGAGGGCTAACATTAAACCTTTACCTTGCAAATGGTTTGGTTTCCTACCAAACCCGAACCAACAATGGTTCTTCCTTAAGCAAACGGCACACCCTAAAATGTAAACAGTTAGTCCTTTGGATACTTGATTAAATGAAACTAACGATTAGTCTAAGAACCAAGATCTCACCATCACTTACCAATCAATCAACTTAAGATAAATGCCTCATTTGACTGCTTAGGAATCCCGAATACCCTATAAAGAAATCGGTTACCAAAACAAAAGGTTAACTCCCTTCAACAAATGTCAAAATCGGCCCTTAATCAAACCCAAAATCGATAAAGAATAAGAGAGGGAAGAAATAGCCCTTCGGCTACACCACATACCTTCTTCTAAACCCGATTTGAAACCACTAGGAGAGATCCACACCACACTTAGATTCGGCCAAAGTGCAAAACTAAAGAGAGAAGGGGAAGTTTTGGCAACACAAGGGAGAGATTCGGCCAACACCTAAACAAGAAGGAAAAAGGCTTCGGCCAAGGTGTTTAACACACTTATGTACGTCTTTGAGTGGGAAGAAAAGGGAGAATAGAGGTGAGAAGAAATAGAAGCTACGGCAATGGGGTTTGAGAGAAGAAAAAGGAGGTTTGAAGGAACAAATTGAGAGGGTTTTGGCTTAGGAGAAATGGGAAGAAACAAATGATGATAATCGGCTAAGGAGTTTTGGAAAAGAAAGAAAATAAAAGATGAATAGAGGGAAGGTGCTTTCGGTTTGAATGAAAAAGAAATGGAGGAAGGTATTTTGGAAAATGGATTTTCGGCTAAGAAGGCAATGTGAATTTGGCACAAATGCTTCAAGAGAAAGGGAATGAGCGTATGAGAAGAAGGGGGATACTAGTTTCGATTTACATAAAATGAAAATAAGAAGAAAATATGGCAAAGAGCATTCGGCCACAAACACAAAATGTAGAAACCACAAGTGTAAAATTCGGTAAGTAGAGTTGCTTGAGGTTTCGGTTTCAAGAAGCAAAAATGGAAGAGTTTTTCGGCTTAGGCTATTGACAAAAAGAAAAAGGGCGTTGTCTTGCAAAACTTTGATCGAAAAAAAAAACACCAAAATGCCAAGTAAAATTTGGCACTCTCCCACTACACCTACCAACCGGCCACTCCCCCAAAATCTCCCCAAGATTCGGCCACAACTCCCCCAAACATTCCAAGCCACCCATTCAAACTAGTTTGAACTAGTCTCCCTCCTAAATTCACTCTCCACCCACCATTTGAACATTTGACTTGGTCCAAGGCAGAGTTTGAACTGCCTACAACTTCTCCCCTCCATGCCGTCAAAATAGAAACCAAAATGTGAGCATCCTGCAGCTTGAACATAGGACCTCTCCCCCCTGCAAGTGACGCCAATCCAAGCTCTTAGTGGCGCCTATCCTGCCACTCCACCAGCTCCTTTCTTGTGCTAACATTTACCAAATAATATTTATTAACCCCAGTTTCTTCAGCTCCTCTCACCTAAGCCTAAAAATTGAAATTTTTCTTACCACTCTGGCTTACACTTAGCTTACAACTAAGCCCCAAAAACATCAAAACAACAACATAGCACACCATGCACATGCAAACAAAGCCACAATAAAATAGCCCCTAACCCAGGATATTACAGTTCTACCCCCCTTAAAAATAATTTTGGCCTCGAAATTACCTGGTCAAAAGAGTTGCGGGTATTGCTGTCTCATCACATCCTCGGGTTCCCACGTAGCTTCTTCCACGCCATGATTCCGCCATAGTACCTTAACCAAAGGCACAGACTTCTTACGCAGAACCTTCACATCCCGATCTAGAATCTGTACAGGTTCTTCCTTTATGGTCAAATCTGGGTTTACCTCGATCTCTTCCACTGCCACCACGTGCGATGGATCTGAACGATATCGCCTAAGTATCAAAACGTGGAATACGTCGTGAATCGACTTAGCTCACCGGCAACTCAAGTCGGTAAGCTCTGGTCCCACTCGCCTCAAGACCTTATACGCCCAATAAACCTCGGACTTAGCTTGCCTTTTCTTAGAACCTCAACACTTTCTTCCATGGTGAGACCTTCAGAGAACTTGATCTCCCACAAGAAATTCTATATCTCTCCGCTTAAGATCAAGATAAGACTTACGTCGGTCCAAGCTTCCTTCAATCGAGCTTGAATCAACTTAACCTTGTCTTGGTCTCAAAGAACCAACTCGTCCCAACAACCGACGCTCACCCAACTCCGTCCAACAAGTAGGTGAGCGACACTTCCTACCATACAACGCCTCATATGGTGCCATCTTGATGCTTGCTTGGTAACTATTGTTGTAGGCGAACTCAGCTAATGGCAGAAACTCCTCCCAACTACCTCTGAAGTCCAGGACACAACCTCGTAACATATCCTCTAAGATCTGAATAACCCTTTCTGACTGCCCGTCAGACTGCGGGTGAAAAGCCGTGCTGAAATCCAACCGTGTACCCAGAGCCTGATGCAACGCTTTCCAGAACCTCGACGTAAATCTGGGATCCCTATCCGAGATGATCGACATCGCACCCGTGTAGCCTCACTATCTCTCGACACACACATAACCTCTCAAGTGAGTAATCAACCTCACCGAATGAAGTGAGTGATTTAGTCGACGATCCACAATTACCCAAACTAAATCCTTCTCGCTTGGCGTAAGAGGTAATCCACTGACGAAATCCATAGTTATCCTTTCCCACTTCCATTGAGGAATCTTCACCGGTCAAGCAACCTCGACAAAGAATCGATGCTCAACCTTGACCACCGACATGTCGACACTTTCCTACAAACTCTATCACTTCTCTCTTCGCACTGCCACCAAAGCTGCTCTTTTAGATCCCGATACATCTTACCGCCTCCAGGATGCATAGCGTAGGGATCTGCTATGTGTCTCAAGAATCTTCTGCCTTAACTCAATATCCCTCGGCATCTGTGCTCTCCCCGAAAACACAAAGACTCCATCACTAGACAAATCAGAACCTCCAAACCACCATTCTGCACTTGTGACCTCTGCAGGCACCCAAAACCTCATCCATTAACTGTTTCTCTCTGATCTGCTCAACCCAAGTAGGCTTAACCTATAGCTCTGCCAGAATACTTTCGTCGTCGTACAAACTCAAATGGGCAAACATCGCTCTTAAGTCTGCAACAACCTTACGGCTCAATGCGTCTGCCACGACATTAGCCCTGCCCGGATGATACTCAATCTAATAGTCGTAGTCTTTTAGCAACTCAATCCATCTGTGCTGCCTCAGATTCAAATCTTTCTGAGTCAAAAAGTACTTCAGACTCTTGTGATCTGTGTAGACTATCGATCTCTCTCTGTACAAGTAATGCCTCTAAATCTTCATAGCGAAGACTACAGCCGCTAACTCCAGATCGTGCGTCGGATAATTGACCTCATGTGGCCTCAGCTGCCGAGACGCGTAAGTCACAACCTTCCTTCCTCGCATCAAGACACAACCCAAACTCAGTATGTGATGCATCGCAATATATCTTGTGAATTCCTTTCGCCTCAAAGTTGAATTAGAACCGAGCTTCATCAAAAACTTCTTCAACTTGTCGAAGCTCTCCTGCTGCTTCTCAGTCCAAATGAACGGAACCCCTTTTCTTAACAATTTGGTCATCGGTGCTGCGATCAACGAAAATCCCTCTACAAATCTTCGGTAGTATCCTGCCAAGCCCAAAAAACTCCGAATCTCAGCTACTTACTTAGCCAGCTTCCAATCCAAAACTGCCTTAATCTTTCGAGAATCCACTCTAATCCCCTCAGCCGATACTACATGACCCAAGAACGTCACCTCTCTAAGCCAGAACTCGCATTTGCTAAACTTAGCATAAAGCTGCTTCTCCCTCAAAATCTGCAATACCACCCGCAAATGCGCATCATGTTCCCCTTCTGTCCTTGAATATACCAGGATGTCATCTATGAAAACCACGACGAGCTGATCCAAATACTGCTAGAACACTCTATTCATCATATCCATGAATGCTGCTGGCGCGTTAGTCAACCCAAATGGTATTATTAAGAACTCATAGTGCCCATACCGAGTTCGAAACGCCATCTTGCAGATATCTTCCTCCTTCACCTTTAACTGGTGGTACCCAGACCTTAAATCGATCTTCGAGAATACTGATGCACCCTTCAGCTGATCAAACAAGTCATCTATCCGGGGCAGCGGATACTTGTTTTTGATCGTCAGCTTATTCAATTGGCGGTAGTCTATACACATCCACATAGTACCGTCTTTCTTCTTAACAAAGAGTATCGGCGCTCCCCAAGGTGAAACACTTGGCTTGATAAAACCTCGGTCCAATAACTCCCGGATCTCGAGCCTTAAGCTCCACTAACTCCTTTGGCGCCATCCTATACGGAGTAATAGACATTGGCGCGAGCTCCGTAATAAATCTATCCGAACTCTACCTCACGATCCGTGGCAAACCCGAAGCTCCTCAGAAACACATCAACAAATTCCCTAAGCGTCAGAACCTTCTCTACAAGCAGACTCTTTAGCCTCCAAGGCATACACTGAACCACATATGCTTCACAAACCTTTTCGACCATCTTCTCGACTTTCGAAAGAGATACCATATTGGATAAGTAGTCCTCCTATTACCTATCATAACCACTTCATCACCCTCCGACGTCTTTAGAACCATGCGCTTAGTCACAAGAATCCAAACTTCGCTGGTACTTAACCAACCGTCTATCCCAAGAATCGATCGAACTCTCTAAACTAGCTCCATCGATCGACCACAAACATACCCCTTGGAGTTCTAGAGGTACATCTCTATACAGCTTAACTACAACTACAGAGTGACCTAGAGGACTAATTATGGTCATCTGCCTAGAAGATATCTCAGAGTCTAAATCCATTGTCTTCACTATGCTACTTGCAACGTATGAATGCGTTGAACCCACATCAATCAAAGCAGTAAATGGAGAACCAAAGATTAAGAATGTACCGGTTATGACGTCCGGTGCATCGCCCTCCTCTCGGCGCCTCGCTGCATACACTAGCCCAGGCTGTCTAGCCTCAGAACAACCCGCACCTCTGCCCGGTGCTCCATGGCCCGACCAGAACCATTACCTCCTCTGCCATTACCACAGCCCCTCTACGGTGGCGGTCCATTATTCTTGAACTGAGTACGACCCTGACCCTCAGACTGAATCCTAGCCAACTTATGCTGACAGTCCCTCACACGGTGATCCAGATAGCCACACTCAAAACACCCTTTTCCACCGGTCCAGCATCCTCCCCAATAAGATTTCCCACAACGGTTACACTGTGGCGGTCCCTGATTAACAGCAACAAACCTACCAGACTGATTCGGCCCACTCTGTCTAGCCCTTTTCTGAGGATTACCTGACGACCCAGAAGATCCAAAACTCCTCTTATGCCTGTTTCTATCCAAGTTCTGCCTCACGGACTCTTTAACACCCTCGACTACCTTAGCCTTTTCAACCAGATAAAGAATTCACGCCTCACTGGGAGCAATCAGCAACTTTAATTCATCTCGCAGGCCGTCCTCGAAACGAACACACCTCTCGTGTTCAATAGCCACAATGCCCCTAGCATACCGACTCAGCCTTAAGAACTCAGCCTCGTACTCTGACACAAACTTACTCCCCTGAACCAACCTCAAAAATGCTTTTCGCTGCGCGTCGATGTAGTTGGCTCTAATGTACTTTTTCTGATAAGCAGCCTTGAAATAATCCCAAGTAAGATCTTCTGCTGCAACACTGTCCCGAACCTTAAGCCACCACTGGTATGACTCATCTCGAAGAAGTGATACTATCCCCTTTAATTTCTCTTCAGCAGTCAGATCTAGATCGTCCATGATCCGCTCTGTCGCCTCCAGCCAATATTTAGCCGTACTAGGAGCAACACCAGAAACACCTCGAAAAACCTCAGCCTCATTTGCTCGAAGTCATTCAGGCACAGATTTTCGAGCTCCTGCGCCTCCACCTACTCCCACTACCCTTTCCAGAACTCACAGCATCGCCTGTGACACTGCGTCATCCCCAGTCTGTTCTTGAAACTCACCACCTCCAGCTGGTGGAGGTACCGGTGTCTCATTCTCTGATCCCTGACCAGATCCTACGGGTTCAGAAACTGTCATCCTACCTCAACCACATCCACGACCACGTCCACCTTTAGCGCTCATGACTAAGATCTCTACTTGTCTGATTTAAAGAATTTTATGCATCAGTAATTATTCCACTGTTTAAAAGCAAAGTCTTATGGATATTAAAGAAGCTTTGTTTTCGCAAGTCCACAGAGTCCTATCGGTTTGGGTTTTAAAGTAATCCACTATTGCTAGTCATCCACTCACATCAACATCAAAATCACAAGCAATAGTAAGGGTACTTTACAGGCGATTGGTGCGGAGTCTCGGTGCCATGCCTTTCAAACCATATTCTTTAAAACCAAAACACTTAAAATCCGAATTTAAAACATTTTGGGCCTCAGGCCCACAGCTGAGCCTTTGAACTTGGCTCGATACCACAATTGTAACACCTCAAACCGGCCAACACACCACTAAGAAACTGTATGCTGTGGAAAATCTATTTGAGAGGTTTAGGTTTAGGTTAAAAATCGATGAAAACTCTTTTGTATGTTTTGTTCTTGTAGAAAACTTGAGCATGATTGCTTTAAAACCAATGGCGCTTTTTGAAAACCCGAGAATTTTGAAAACTTATTTGAACCCACAAGTAAATCAAGTTTACATCATTTAGAAATCCGAGTAATCCCTTTAGTTGATTAAAATCATCTTGTACTTGGTGTGGAAAAGTTTCAAGTTTGGAAAACATTTGAGTTGCATTTATTTTAAATTACAGCGTGATACCCGATGGTAAAGTTTTAAAACATGTTGCTTCGTGGTTTTGAAAATCTATTCTTTCCAAGTTTTAGACAATGTTAACCCAATAATTTGTTAAGGCATATTTGAAATTAAATTTAAGCATAAAGATAACCAAAGTAAAATTTTAAAAAGGCCTTTTACAAACCCAACAAATCCAAAATGAAAAATAAATAAAGCAAAGTACCAAGTTTAAAATCAGTGCAAATCTGACTTTTATTCATGGCATGGGCACCTCGAGTCCACGCCGACTCCGTGTCCACGACCTAAGTGTCACCTGAAATGATGAGGGAGAAGGTGAGTCGCAAGACTCAGGCATAAATCCCCTCCCAGATATGCAACATACAAACACACATCATAACAAAGCAATACAATTAATGCACCCGATCCTAACCATCCTTAACACCTTTTCTACCCGTGTGGTACCAAACCACTTTGGTGGTGCCAAACCACCGGTGACCCAAAGTCACGCTATCCATCAATGTGGTGCCAAACCACTTTGGTGACCCAAAGTCACGAATAATCAATCTGTGGGGCCAACCCACGTGTGATACCAAATCACTGGCGACAATCCCGTATCTCAACAGTGGGGCCAACCCACGGTGGTGTTAAACCACAGGGACGAGTCGCTATCAGGTGCCAAACCTCTGGTGTCCCAAAGACACAAGTGTGATACCAAATCACTGGTGACCGCAGTCACGAATCATATGATGGAGCCAACCCATCGTGTGATACCAAATCACTAGCGTCAAGCCCGTAAAATCAACTGTGGGGCCAACCCACTATGGTGCTAAGCCACTGGGACGAGACGCAGAGGTCCCAAACCTCTGGTGACCTAAAGTCACAATAATCAATCTGTGGTACCAAACCACTGGAGGTGCCAAACCTTTGGTGTCCCAAAGACACGGATATCATATTCCCCCTCCACTCATATCACCCAATAACATATCATACTAATGCAAATCGTGCAAATCATGCAATCATGCTCACATGCTCAATATGGCATCTCATAATACACACACCATAAATCATGATATCATATATCACTACAGATCTCGAATGAAACGGACTTACGAATCCGTATCCATACCTCATTGGGTATTATATCACCAACCATACTGTTTCACTTTACACAATCAGGTTATTAACATATTACTCAGTAAAAAGTGTGTTAGTTTACACACCTGTTAAAACGCAAGCTTAATCCCAAAGAACCCGTTTAAATCCCTCGATTATCTTGCTCCTAAAATCGACCAAACATGAGATTAGCACTTAAACCATTCGGCCAAAACTGATAACTCAAGAGGGCTAACATTAAACCTTTACCTTGCAAATGGTTTGGTTTCCTACCAAACCCGAACCAACAATGGTTCTTCCTTAAGCAAATGTAAACAGTTAGTCCTTTGGATACTTGATTAAATGAAACTAACGATTAGTCTATGAACCAAGATCTCACCATCACTTACCAATCAATCAACTTAAGATAAATGCCTCGTTTGACTGCTTCGGAATCCCGGATACCCTATGAAGAAATCGGTTACCAAAACAAAAGGTTAACTCCCTTCAACAAATGCCGAAATCGGCCCTTAATCAAACCCAAAATCGATAAAGAATAAGAGAGGGAAGAAATAGCCCTTCGGCTACACCACATACCTTCTTCTAAACCCGATTTGAAACCACTAGGAGAGATCCACACCACACTTAGATTCGGCCAAAGTGCAAAACTAAAGAGAGAAGGGGAAGTTTCGGCAACACAAGGGAGAGATTCGGCCAACACCTAAACAAGAAGGAAAAAGGATTCGGCCAAGGTGTTTAACACACTTATGTACGTCTTTGAGTGGGAAGAAAAGGGAGAATAGAGGTGAGAAGAAATAGAAGCTACGGCAATGGGGTTTGAGAGAAGAAAAAGGAGGTTTGAAGGAACAAATTGAGAGGGTTTCGGCTTAGGAGAAATGGGAAGAAACAAATGATGACAATCGACTAAGGAGTTTTGGAAAAGAAAGAAAATAAAAGATGAATAGAGGGAGGGTGCTTTCGGTTTGAATGAAAAAGAAATGAAGGAAGGTATTTTGGAAAATGGAGTTTCGCCTAAGAAGGCAATGTGAATTCGGCACAAATGCTTCAAGAGAAAGGGAATGAGCGTATGAGAAGAAGGGGGATACTAGTTTCGGTTTACATAAAATGAAAATAAGAAGAAAATATGGCAAAGAGCATTCGGCCACAAACACAAAATGTAGAAACCACAAGTGCAAAATTCAGCAAGTAAAGTTGCTTGAGGTTTCGATTTCAAGAAGCAAAAATGGAAGAGTTTTTCGGCTTAGGCTATTGACAAAAAGAAAAAGGACGTTGGCTTGCTAAACTTTGACCGAAAAAAAAAACACCAAAATGCCAAGTAAAATTCGGCACTCTCCCACTACACCTACCAACCGGCCACTCCCCCAAAATCTCCCCAAGATTCGGCCACAACTCCCCCAAACACTCCAAGCCACCCATTCAAACTAGTTTGAACTAGTCTCCCTCCTAAATTCACTCCCCACCCACCATTTGAACATTTGACTTGGTCCAAGGCAGAGTTTGAACTGCCTACAACTTCTCCCCTCCATGCCGTCAAAATAGAAACCAAAATGTGAGCATCCTGCAGCTTGAACACAGGACCTCTCCCCCCTGCAAGTGACGCCAATCCAAGCTCTTAGTGGCGCCTATCCTGCCACTCCACCAGCTCCTTTCTTGTGCTAACATTTACCAAATAATATTTATTTACCCCAGTTTCTTCAGCTCCTCTCACCTAAGCCTAAAAACTGAAATTTTTCCTACCACTCTGGCTTACACTTAGCTTACAACTAAGCCCCAAAAACATCAAAACAACAACATAGCACACCATGCACATGCAAACAAAGCCACAATAAAATAGCCCCTATCCCGGGATATTACATCATTCATGTCAATAGTAATACTTACCTCATAATTTACTTACCATACATAAGAATTTAAATATAACATTAACTAAAAGTTGTTTAAATTATAGTAATACAAACCCGAAATTCGCGATTACTCCTTGATTATATTCTCTTTTCCTTTCTGTGCCGATGCCTTGAGTTTTTAATTAGCTACGAAAAATTAAGATAATATTTCACTATTAATACATCACCAATTTATATTAAATAATTGAATTTCTATTCAGTTTCTATCTTAATTTCAATTTGATCCTAACTAAACTCATTTACTTTTTCTAACTCAATTCACACTTCATTTTTACTTAATCCCTTGCCATATTCAACTTGACTATCCAATGTTCACCTAAATTCAAATTTCTTTCAATTTAGTCCCTCTAACACAAAACTTATAGCTTCTTTTACAATTTAATCCCTCTATTAATTCTAACTAGAAATTCTATCAATTAAACCCCTAATTCATCATATTGTTCAACATGAATTATGTTCAAAAACCTAAGAACTTCCAAAACTTCAACTTAATTTCAACAAAACTATGTTCTAAAGCTTCTAAAACATCAAAATTAAATAAAAAGGACTTAATTGACTTACCAAATTAAACTCCAAGCTTTAAAACCTTAGTTTCTCATTTTTCGTTTCTTTCTTTCTTTTTCCTACTCTGTTTCGAATTACCTTCCATTTCTTTCTTCTTTCCTTCCTTATTTCATTTATTTCATTTATGTTTTATTTATTTATTAGTTTAATAATAATTATATAATGTTATAACAAATATCTATTTAATAAACAATATATGTATTACAAATGTACACTATCATCACCTTACACTTGTCTTGATTTAATTTAATTTATTTGTTTTATATAATTTAATATATTTATTGATAATGTATAAGTATATGCATTACACTTGTATAATTTAATCACCATACATTTATCTTTATTTTAATTTATTTCATAATATAATATCAACTTAATAATACTAAAAATATTAATATTAAAAATATATAATATAAAACCATAATAATGTAAAATGATAATAATACTTTAATATATTACTTATGAATAAAAATCTTTGATTTTTATGCATTTCTCACCTCATTCTTTGTTAATTGCTTAATTTCCATTTTAGTCCCTTTAATTTTCTTTCAATATATAATTAGACTTTTACCCTTTTTTACATTAGTCCTTTCTACTAATTACTTTTAATTAAGCTAAATTCATTTAATAAAAACCTAATTAGACACACCACTAGACTCATAAATTATAACACCCCTAACCCGTATCCATCGCCGGACTAAGGTTAAGAGGCATTACCAGACATATCGGAACATTTTTCAAACATACATTATGCATTAACACATCATCAACAATCACAATTACTTTGTCCTTTTAGAAGGTTTACGAGACCTTAAACATGCTTTAGAGAAGGTTCGGGACTAAACCGATCTCATACAAAAAATTTTGCGGAACTTAGAAAATTTTTCCTTTTGAAAATAGGGCACAAACCCATGTGGCTAGGCCGTGTACTGCACATGGTCGTGCCTTAGACCATACCTCCGCCCGTGTACAAAACTAAACTAAATCACACAGCCTTTCACACGCTCGTGTGTCTGACCCGTGTGCAACACTGATTTGAGTCACACGGCCTGTCACACGCCCGTGTGTCTGGCCCGTGTGCAATCCTGGTTAGCTCTGAATTGAGACAGCTGAAAGACACGATCGGGACACACGCCCGTGTGCTCAACCGTGTGGGCAACTATAGGCCATTTGCAAGGCCAAATTGCCACCCATTAGGGTCGTACCTACAAGCATCAAACAAGCATCATTTTATAACCGAAAGCAACCAAAACATATCAATTTCAATATACCAACCTCTCATCAATCATTCTAACCTTTGCATCACATAACATGGACTAGATTCATTAATATTCAATTTCATAAACAAGCCATATCACATGACTATGTATATTTATATTTCAAAACATAACCTTTGTTCTCTAGCCTATACATCAATATGTACATTTTCAAAAAATACCAAGATATAGTTTAATAGTGTGGTGATGATCCTCCACGATCCTCGAGCTTACAGTAGCTTCGATAATCTATAAAACAATGCAAACGCATACAAAGTAAGCTTTCAAAAGCTTAGTAAGCCATATACAAATAAACTTATCATATAAAACATTCATAAACCATTTCATTCACATAAACTATGGCATTACATAATAGTAAATTCATATTTCTCCTTTGGGTCAATTACTTCTAACCACTTGCTTAAAAACATTTCATGTTCCATATAGCTCATTTGATCATAGAACATTTATATATAACACATCTTATTTCAATGTTCTCATACATATTTCTCAAATCCACATTTTCATATATACTTACTTTTCATTCTTACACTTTGTATACATTTCAAACGTACCTGCATCTGATGCACATTTCACATAATCATTCATTTCTCAGAATGCCTATTGAACCGTTCGGAATCCATAAGGATACTAGGATATCTCTAAGAGCTCTACAATGCCAACGTCCCAAACGTGATCTTACATGTAATCAGTATCGATGCCACTATCCCAGACAAGGTCTTACACAAAATCATATACGATGCCAATGTCCCAGAAATGGTCTTACACGTAAATAAAAAATCAATGCCAATGTCCCAGACGTGGTCTTACACGATAACACAAATCGAAAACCTATGTCATGAAATATGTATCTTAACTACTCCTAAGGTTTATACAGGACTTTTCAGACATTGACGCATTTTCCAAACTTTTTTAGACTTCACGTATTCAGCTCAATTGGCCATATATCACAATTCATTCTCATATAATCAATAATAATTCAATTTAAACACATTTATTTGTATATCGACTTACCTCGTACAGATATGAATGGATGGAAACGACTACTCGACCTCTTTCGATTTCCCCCGATCTAATTCTATTTTCTTTGGTTCTTGATCTATACACATTAAAATTTAACTCTTTTATTCACCAAAACATCAAATTCAATCCATAAATATATATTTAGGGCATTTTACAAATTAGCCCTCATATTTTCACATTTTAACATTTAAGTCCCTATTTCATAAATTCACAAAATACACATAATTTCTTTGTACCCATGCTTAGCCGAATATGACTACACTTCATATAAGCCCATATATTTCATTTATTTCACATTTTAGTTCTTTAAAATATCATTTTCACAATTTAGCCCAAATTACTCAAATTCATCAAAAATCCAAAGACAAAACATATTAATCTAACATCAAGCTTTCGTATTTCACCATTTAACATCACAAAACTCACAAAATCATCAATGGCATAACTCAAAATCTTCATCAAATTTAGAAATTGAGACATGGGCTTAAGAGAACACGAAGCAACGATCACAAAAACATAAAAATCATTAAAAATGAATCAAATACACATACCTAATTGACCAAGATTTAGGCCAAATGCTTGAAAACTTATAAACACTTTTACTTTCTTCAATTTTCAGCAAACAAAGATGATAATGGCATATTTTCATGTTTGTTTTATTATTACTCATAATAATTCATCAATTACTAAAATATCCTTTAATAAAACATCAACATTTCATATAATGGATGACCATTTAAGTCAAAATCCACTAACTATGGTATAATCACATATTAATGACCACTCATTTAAGAAGCCATGTCAATTCAGCACTTCATCAAATAGAACACAACTTTCACATTTTCTACAATTTAGTCCTTTTGCAAACTAAGCACACAAATGATCAAATTAAATCAAGGAAATTCCACACATACCAATTCACATGTTGTAGACTCAAAAAATAATATCAAAATATTTTTTTTGACTCAGATTTATGGTCCTAAAACCATTATTCGGACTAGGGTATAAATTAGACTATTACATAAATATTTCTAGTAATTATTTATGAACTCAGTTTACTAAGACAGAGGCCCGATAATGCACTTTTTCGATGCCCGTGAATTTTACGTCATTACATTTCTCCCCCTTAATAAATTTCATCCTCGAACTTTACCTGGGAAGAGATGAGGATATTGCGCTCTCATTGTTTCTTCCGGTTCCCAAGTTGCTTACTCAGTACTGTGACTTCTCCATAACACTTTCACTAAAGGAACTCATTTGTTTCTCAAATCCTTCACTTCTCTAGCTAATATTTGCACTGGCTCTTCTTCATAAGACAGATCCAGTCGAATTTCGATGTCTTCAGTGGGAAGAATATGGAAAAAATCCGGTATGTATCTCCAAAGCATAGAAACATGAAAAACATTATGAATCTTTTGTAATTTTGGAGGCAAAGCTAGTCGATAAGCAACTGGTTCGATTATTTCTACTATTTCATACGGCCCGATATAACGAGGACTTAGTTTTCTTTTCGGCCAAATCTCAAAACTTTCTTCCAAGGCGATACTTTAAGGAATACCTTATCCCCAACAGAGTATTCAATGTCCCGTTGTTTCAAATCTGCGTAAGATTTCTATCTGTCAAAGGCGGCTTTCAGTTTATCTTTAATCTTTTTAACTGTTTCCTCTATCTCTTGAATCAACTCCAACCCAACTATTTTTCTTTCATTCAGTTCCGTCCAACATATAGGTGATCTACACCCTCTACCATATAAAGCCTCATATGGAGCCATTTGAATACTAGATTGGAAACTATTATTATAGACAAATTCAACTAGTGGCAAATAATGTTCCCAACCTGATTCAAAGTCAATAATACAATCCCGTAACATGTCTTCTAAAATTTGAATCACTCACTCAGACTGTCCATCTATTTGTGGATGAAATGCAATGCTGAAATTAAGTCGAGTACCCAGAGAATCATATAATTGCCTCCAAAAACTCGATGTAAATCGTGGTTCCCGGTATGAGATTATCGATGTAGGAATGCCATGTAATCTCACAATTTCCCAAATATAAATCTCAGCAAGCTTCTGTAAAGACCAATAAATTCTAACTACTATAAAATGAGCTGACTTTGTGAGTCAATCCACAATTACTCAAATGGCATTCTTTTTACTCGCTGATAGTGGCAATCCCGTAACAAAATCCTTAGTAATGCAATCCCATTTCCACTCGAAAATACTAATAGGTCAGAATAAACTCAGAGATAATCGATGTTCGCTTTACTCACTGATAAGTCAGACATTTGCCAACAAATTCAACTATATCTTTTTTCATCCCTGGACACCATTATAACTCCCGTAAATTTCGATACATCTTCGTTCCACCAGGGTGTAAAGAAAAAGTACCATCATGTGTTTCTTGGAGAATCAACTCTTTTAACTCAAAAGTAGTTGGAATACAAAGCCAATTTTGGAACTTCAAACAATCATGTTCATCAATACTAAAATTTTCTACCATACCATACCATTCCGTACCATCTCTTTTCTCTTCATCAACTTTCCATCTTCTAGCTGGGCTACTCTAATTTGGTTAAACATTATCGGCTTAACCCTTAATTCAGCTAACAAGCTTCCATCATCATTAATATTAAGTCGAGCTAACATTGCCCGTAATTCAATTGCTGCTTTTTTGCTCAATGCTTCTACTACTACATTTGCTTTTCCTAGATGGTAGTCTATTATACAATCATAATCTTTCAAAAGCTCAATCCACTGTCTTGTCTCAAATTCAACTCCTTTTGCGAAAAAAGATATTTAAGGCTCTTATGATCAGTATAACCGTAACATTTCTCACCATACAAGTAATGCCTCCAAATCTTAAATGTACAGATTACTGCAACTAAATCCAAATCATGTGTCGGGTAGTTGCACTCATGTGACTTTAACTGTCGAGATGCATAAGCTATGACATTTCCGTCTTACATCAATACAAAACCTAAATCGCTCAAGGAAGTATCAATATACACAACAAAATCCTTTCCCGATTCTGGTAAGGTTAAAACATGTGCCTCGGTTAACATCTGCTTCAACTCCCAAAACTCCTCTGCCACTAATCATCCCAGATAAAAGGAACATTCTTTTGTAACAGCTTTGTCATCGACAATTCTATTTTCAAAAATCCATTAACAAATCTCCTGTAGTATCCAGCTAACCCCAGGAAACTACGTACCTCGGATATATTCTTTGGTGCCTTGCATTGAACAATCACCTTAATCTTCTTCGGATAAACTCTAATCCCTTTAGTAGAAACCACATGTCCCAAAAACGCCACCTCTGACAACCAGAATTCACATTTACTCAGCTTTCCGTACAACTATTTTTCCCGTAGAATCTGTAGCACTATTCTGAGATGATGATCATGTTCTAATTGTCTTCGAATAAACCAATATGTCATCAATGAAGACCATAACAAACTGATTTAAATACGATTGGAAATGTAGTTCATCAGATCCATGAAAGTAGCTGGGGCATTAGTCAACCCGAACGGAATCACCAAAAATTCATAATGGCCATACCGAGTACGAAATACAGTCTTTGGCACATCACTTTCTTTTACTTTCAACTGATAATACCTGGATCTGAAATCAATCTTCAAAAATACCAAAGCTCCCTTTAACTAGTCAAACAAATCATCTATACGGGGCAATAGATACTGGTTCTTGATCGCTACTTTGTTCAACTACCGGTAATCGATACAAAGTTGCATTAAGCCATATTTTTTTAACAAACAATACCGGTGCACCCCATGGTGCTCAGTCTAATAAATCCACAATCTAACAAATCTTGTAACTGTATCTTCAATTCTTTCAATTCGATGGGCGACATTCGGTACGGAGGTATAGAGATTGGTGCTGTACCCGGATACACCTCATTAGCAAATTCAACTTCTCTGTCAAGTAGTAACCCCAGTAATTCTTTAGGAAATACATCCAGAAACTCACATACGGTTCTAATTTTGCTACATTGACTTCCAACTGAATCAGAATTAATAACATAAGCTAAGTATGCTGCACAACCCTGCTGAAGCAATTTATTAGCCTTTCTTGCTAAAATGATGGGTGTTTATCCACTAGTACGAATACCATTCACTTCAATTCTGTCTCCATATTCTGTTTGAATACTAAACCTTTTTTTATAACAATCTAAAACCACCCCGTATTCAGATAACCAATCCATACCCAATATTACATCAAAGTCACCGAAAGGCATAATTAACAGATCAACAGGAAACATTTTATCCTGTATTATCAATGGGCATATTCGGCACAGGCGGTCCACAGACACAGTTTGTCCCAAAGGGCTAGACACTTCTATTAATATTCTAGACATCTCAGATTTTAATTTCCCCGTCTCAACTAATTTTGAATTAATATATGAATGTGATGATCCCATGTCAATTAATGCATAAACAAGTTCAGAATACAATAAAAATATACTTGTAACAACATTGTGCGCATCACCTTCTTCCCGAGTCTGAACCACATACGCCCTGGTTGGTGCTCGATCCTCCAACTGTTGCGTAACTATATCACTACCCCTTCGTATGCCTCCACATCTGGATACAGAACCACCACTGCCTCGGCGATAGACATTGATCTCTGTGATGCTACAGGTGCAATATTTTCTCCTTTCAGGCAGTCTCTGATGAAATGATATGTGGACCCACATCAGAAGAATTGTCTGGTTATTTTCCAACATTCACCTAGATGCTTTTTCCTACAATGCTCGCAATCCGGGATATCAATGTCTCGTGAAGGCCCTCTTACACTGCCAGCAAAAACTGTAGTCTACTTTCCCCAGCTTTTATCACCTCGGTCCAATCTAAAACTCGGCCTCCAACCAATTCTGGTTTCTCTGGATCTTTTTGGCTGAGTATTAGAACTAGTCATTCCAGCTCGTTTCCCGATCGATCTAACTATTTATACTTTTTATCTAATCCCATAACTTGGTCTACCATTTTTACGCGTTCGACCAAATCTACAAATTCTGTGATTCGATGGGATACTAACTGTACTTTGATTTCATCTCTTAAACCCCGTAGAAACTATGTACAACTATCGGCCTCTGTCGGTATAAACTCTAAATCATATCAGCTGAGTCTAGAAAATTCTCGTCCATAGTCTACCACTGATAGATCACCTTGTTTCAACATAAAAAATCTTGCTTTTTGTCTTCTGTAACACCCCAAACCCGGCCCAAACACCACGACCCGATCTAGTATGTCACATAAGAAGATTTTTAAGAAACTTCACATTCGTCTGAAAATTTTGGAGTCTCTCTTTTGAAAACTTCAAGTTTGGCAGTTAATCTGAAACCTTAGTGTTCATTTTACAAAAATTATACTTAGCCCAAATCATGCCTTTAGGTGACATTTGAAAACAATTGATGTTGCATTAAGTTAACTTGAAATTGTTTGTTTAATATCATTTGTAAATTCATTGGTTGAGTTGTTGAGAAACTTTCATTTGCATTTTATAAAGAAAACGTCTTACCAAATTAGTTTATAATTAACGTGTCTAAAGTTTAAACCAAAAAAAAAAAACTATTAGTGGCCTTATTACATAACAAAATCCCCAAAATTAAAGTAAATTCAAAGAAAAGTAAAGTTTAACTTAATCATAACCGTGTATGGCCACCTCGAATTCCACTTCGGCCCAAATTCACTAAGCTAAGTATTACCTGCAAAAGTTTGAATAGAAGGGGTGAGTCATGAGGACTCAATGTACAATTAGCTCACGTAAACCATAACTGGGCCTAAGCCCCCATTATCCAAGCGACCGAAACTCAAGCACTATAGCATAGCAGATATTTAATATAACAAACCCAGCCCATCCCAATGATCCATCCTCTACACTCCGCTCCATATATCCAACATCAGTCACACCTGTGGGGATTTCTATAGTCAACCCTCCATCCGCTACACTCCTTTTTAGCAGTCATGCTAACAGTCATGCTGCTCAAAGCCGATAAGATGTGGCCTAGCCACTGAATCAAAGTGACCAAGTCATTGATATACATATATGGCACCGAGCCATCAAAATAGTGTGACAAAGTCACCGATATACACTGCCCCTTAACAACATCAACATCTTCCCAAACCCATGCAACATGCAATCATAGTGAAAATGGATGCAATATTTTATAACATACACAATATCATCAAAACATATATATATATATAATCCATGTTGGAGTGTTTAAGCGGCCTAGTTAGAAAATCTCTAACCTAGTATCCCGACTTTACCCCTCAAGGGTAACCCAATAGACACTACCAAAGTTTCGGCTTCTAAATAACGTATATACTTAGTGAATAACGATCAAACAAAGAAAGGTGTGAGAAATTACACACCTGATAACTTAGAGGATTAAGCACTCTTGATCAACGTTCCACTCACTATCGCAAACCACTGCGATCTATCTATTTAGATTTGAAATCGACCCATAACCCGGTGAAAATTCTCGAACGGCTGACACTGCACGTCGCTTGAACTTAGGGGCAGGAACTACGAGTCCAACCCCCTCCTTCACTTGACTGGCATTCGTATCCATGAAAGGATCTTGATCAGGAAACTAGGTTAAAGCAATGAAAAAGAAAGAGAGAATAGGTACCCCAAATCGAAAGAAGCTTCTTACCTTGATCAAAGGAAATCGAATGCTAGAAGGCTTGGCCTATGAAACTGAATGAGTCCCTATAACGCATCCAGTTAGAACTAATTTCCCAAAAACATAACAAAAGAAATGACCTTTCAGCCAAACCAAACAAGAAACACCCCTTTACTACCCATTCAGCAAACATCCATACTTACCAGAGACTTCCCCAAACGCAGGCTAAACGAAGAAGAGAAGATGATAGTGAGTCTCTCTACATTCGACCAATGCCCAAAGAAGTGAGTCAGAACCTTCGATTTACCAAACCAAAGAGAGAAGAGAAAAAGAATGAATAGAAAACAAAAGAGAAAGAAGGCTCCTTACCGAAGAACAAGAGTATGTCAATTGAAGAGGCTAGATTCGGCTACTGGCACAAAACAATGGAAAGGATCCCTTCACTTGACACAAAAAGGGATTCGGCTTCCACAAAATATGAATAAAGAAGAGAGAAGAGGAAGTAAAGATAGGGGACAAGGTTCGGCTATGGCACTTACTCCAAGGAGATAGGATTCCAAATGGCTATTAGGGAGGTTCGGCTATGAAGGGAAACCAATAACAAATGGAGGAAAAAGGAAGAAATAAAGCTCAAAAATCACTCTGATATTCGGCTATTACCAAAGAATGCAGGAAAAGAAATGAAGCTAAAAGGTTTGCGGTTTTTGGTAAAAAAAGAAATGTATCAAAGTGACTAAAATGCAAATAATGGTTTCGGTTCTATTCTATTTCCAAAGACACCTAAAAACTGCACACTCACACCCTTATGACCGAAATGCTCAACAAAAAAAATGCCTAAGAGCTCAAAAGGAGGTTCGACCTCTACCTAATCAAGCCAAAATCGCCCATGCACTCCCCCCACACTTCCCTCATTCGGCCAACCTCTCTCCCTCTCTCCACATCCCACTAATTCCTCTACCTTTCACTCTCCACTCCCCATTTCAAATGTGTTGATCGATTCTTACTCCACCAACACCTCTCCTCCTTCCATTTCAAATACGTTGACCCATTCCACCACTAACATGCAGAGTCTTGGCCGAATCCACCTCTTTTCCATCCTTAGCAAAATGAAACCCCCAAAAAATACAAGCTGTGAGATTCAAACCTGCTCCCTTCTCCTCCATGCTCCCATGAGGCATCATCCCCCCTTGCTTCCTAGGCGTCACTTACCACTCTTCCACACCCTTTTATTATGTCGTCAACTACACACAACTCTACAAGCTTCCCCCTAAAGTGCCCTAAAACAAAATTTTAACAAAGACCTCGGCTCGAACCCGAGCCTTCCTAAGACCCCCAAACACATCCAAATAGCAAGCAGAACAAGCCAAACACACAGAAACATGAAATGCAGAGCCCCTAACTTGGGATGTTACAGTTCTACCCCCTTTAAAGAAATTTTAGCCTCAAAATTTACTTGATCAAAAGAGGTGAGGGTATTGTTGTCGCATCGCATCTTCCAGCTCCCACGTGGCTTCCTCTCTTCCATGATTTCGCCATAAGACTTTAACCAATGGAACCGATTTCCTCCTCAATACCTTAACATCTCGATCTAAGATCTGCACTGGTTCCTCCTCAAAGGACAGGTCTGGTCTTACTTAAATCTCCTCTACCGATACAATGTGAGACGGATCAGAATGGTAACATCTCAATATCGAGATATGGAACACATCATGTATCTATCTCAATTTTGGGGGTAACTCAAGCATATATGCCACTGGTCCCACACGTTTCAATACCCGATAAGGCCCGATGAACCTGGGATTTAGCTTGCCCTTTCGTCCAAATCTCAAAACTTTTTTCCAATGTGAGACCTTTAGGAAGACTTGATCCCCCATCGAAAATTTTGTTTCCTTAGCTTTAGAACTACATATGACTTCTACCTATCGAAAGCTTCCTTCAACTGAGTCTGAATCAACCTAACCTTCTCCTCTGTCTCTGAGATCAACTCTGGACCCAACAACTGTCGTTCACCCAACTCCATCCAGTAGATAGGGGTTCGACATCTACGACCATATAGCACTTCGTAGTGTGCCATCTGAATGCCGGATTGGTAACTATTGTTGTATGCGAATTTTGCAACGATAGAAAATCCTTCCAACTACCCCTAAAGTCGATAACACAACCTCTCAACATGTCTTCCAAGATCTGAATTACCCTTTCAGACTGACCATCAGTCTGTGGATGAAATGCTGTGCTGAAATCCAATCTTGTACCCAGTGTCTGATGCAATGCCTTCCAAAATTGCAATGTAAACCTAGGGTCTCTGTCCGATATGATAGACACGGGTACCCCATACAGCCTCACAATCTCTACCACATATAGCTAAGCCAGCTTCTGCAATGTATAGTCGATACGAACAAGTATGAAATGGACAGACTTCGTCAACCGATCAACAATAACCCATACTGAATCTTTCTTAGTAGGCGTAAGAGGTAACCGACTAACAAAGTCCATCGTTATCCTCTCCCATTTCCACAGTGGAATCTTTATCGGCTGTAGTAATCCTGAAGGTAACTAATGTTCTGCTTTCACCTACTGACACGTCAAGCACTTACTCACAAACTCAGTAACTTCTCGCTTCAACCCCGGCCACCAAAACTGCTACGTAGATCCTGATACATCATGCTCCCACCAAGATGCATAGCGTATGGGCTACTATGCACCTCCCAAAGAATCATCTGTCTCAACTCAACATCCTTCGGCATGCAGAACCTTTCACGAAAGCACAATACCCCCTCACTGTTCAAACAATAGTCCTCTACCCCACCATTCTATACTTGCAGATGTCGAGCACTTAACACATCGTCCAATAACTACTTCTCTTTAATCTGGCTTACCCATGTCGGCTTCACTTGAAGTTCAGCTAGCAAACTCCCATCATCATACAAGATGGAGATGAGCAAACATTGCCCTTAAATTCGATATCACCTTACGACTCAATGAATCTACCACTATGTTAGATTTACTCGGGTGATACTCGATAGAGCAGTCATAATCCTTCAATAGCTCAATCCACCTCCACTTCCTAAAATTTAACTCCTTCTGAGTAAGGAGATATTTCAAACTCTTATGGTCGGTATAGATAATGGACTTCTCCCCATACAGGTAGTGTCTCCAGATCTTCAGAGCGAACACTACCCCAGCTAACTCCAGATCATGCATGGGATAGTTCATCTCATGCAGTCTTAACTGCCGAGATGCATACGCAACTACCTTCCCTTCTTACATCAACACACACCCTAGTCGTATGTGTGAAGCATCACAATAAACAATGAACTCCTTCCCCGCCTCAGGCTGAATCAATACCGGAGCCTCCGTTTTAGCTTCTCAAAGCTTTCCTACTGCTTGTCAGCCCAAACAAATGGTACCCCTTTCCGTAACAGCTTAGTTAAGGGTGCTGCAATCAAGGAAAATCCCTCTACAAATTTTCTGTAGTACCGGCTAACCCAAGATAACTTTGAATTTCTACTACAGACTTCGGCGGCTTTCAATCTAGAATAGCTTCGATTTTTCGGGGATCCACCCTAATCCCCTCCACAGAAACAACATGCCCCAAAAAGGTCACTTCCTTTAGGCAAAACTCACACTTGCTGAATTTGGCATACAGTTGCTTCTCCCTTAATACTTTCAGAACAACCCAAAGATGTGAATCATGCTCCTCTTCTATTCTTGAGTAGACCAAGATATCGTCAATGAACACCAAAACAAACCGGTCCAGATAGGGTTGAATACCTGGCTCATCATATCCATAAACGCAGTAGTTACATTCCTCAACCCGAACGACATCACTAAAAACTTATAGTGACCATAACGAGTTCAAAACGCAGTATTATGGATATCGCCTCCTTGACCTTAAGTTGATGATAACTTGACCTCAAGTTTATCTTCGAAAAGACTAAAGCCCCATTTAATCTGATCGAACAAATCGTCAATCCTCGGTAGTGAGTACTTGTTCTTAATCGTCAACTTATTCAACTGGCGGTAGCCAATGCATATATGTATCGACCCGTCCTTTTTCTTCATGAACAACACTGGTGTTTCCCACAGAGATACACTTGGTCAGATAATTCCACAATCCAACAACTCCTGGATCTGAGCTTTAAGTTCTACCAGCTCCTTCGGTGCAATCCTATATAGGGCGATGGACACCGGAGTCGTACCTGGAAGTAGTTCAATTCCAAATTCCACCTCACGATCTGGAGGCAACCCTAGAAGCTCTTCAGGAAAGATGTCCACAAATTCCTTCACTATTCTAACCCCCTTAAAAGTCACCTCCTTTGCATCCAAAGCACTAATAAAAGCTAGAAATGCCCTGCATCTTTTTCGTATCATTTTAACAGCCCTTAATGCAGAAACCACGTTAGCCAAATAATTTCTTCTTTCCCCTATCACAACCACCTCATTATCCTTTGGAGTTCTCAACACTATTCGCTTAGTCACGCAATCCAAATTAGCACGCTGTTTAACCAGCCAAGCCATGCCTAAGATAAGGTCAAACTCACCGAATGGTAATTCCATCAAGTCTGTCGAAAATACTACTCCTTGAATTTCTAAAGGCACCTCTCGAAACATCTTGTTCACTACTACGAATTGTCCTAAAGGGCTAACCACAGTTATTTCTCTAGCAACAATTTTAGATTCTATACTTAAAGTCTCAGATACAGTACAAGCAACATAAGAATTGGTCGATCCAATATCAATCAGAGTAAGAAATCGCTTATTAGCTATAAGAAACGTACCGGTTATGACGTCCGGTGCGTCGCCATCCTCTCGCTGTCGAGCTGCATAGACTAAACCCGACTATCTTGCATCTACATTACTGACACCCCTGCCCGATGCTCCATGACCCTGACCAAAACCATTACCCCTATGATCAGACCACGACCTCTCGACGGCTATTGTCCACCTCTTCCCAGATGAACATAACCTTGACTTACCAATCGTGCTCTAGCTAACTCTTGCAGACAATTCCTTATTAGATGATCCCTATTTCCACACTTGAAACATCCTCTATCTCTTCCCCAACACTCCCCCGAATGTGATTTCCCACACTGAGCACATAGTCGAGATTGATCAAAGTAATCGACATCGTAACTCGACCCGACCCATCAAACCTAGGCCTCTTCTGAAAATTCCCAAATGACACTGACAGCCCAAAACTCCTCTTATTTTTACCCTGATCCTTATCCCTATTTTGCCTCTCAGTTCGCTTTACCTCTTTGGCTATTTTTGCTTTTTCAACCAGGATGGCAAAATCCATTTCCCGCTGTGGGGCTATCAATACTCTCAACTCATCTCGCAGCCCATCTTCGAACCATACACAATGCTCATAATTGGTCGCAACTATCCCTCGGGCGTAACGGCTCAAGTGTAGAAATTTCGCTTCATACTCAGCCACAGATTTACCCCCTTATACTAGATTTAGAAATGCTTTCCTTTGGGCATCCACATAGCTTGCCCTATCATTTTTCCCTTGAAATGATGTCTTGAAGAAATCTCAGTTAACACGATCCGCTAGAGTACCCTCTATTACTGTGAGCCACCACTAATGTGCTTCATCCGGAGAAGAGACACCGCTCCTTTCAATTTCTCCTCTGTCGTGCAGTCTAGATCATCCATTATCCGCTCAACTGCCGCTAGCCAATATTTAGCTACATTTGGGGCCACACCAAAAATACCCCTAAACATTTCACCTTTTTTTACTCGAAGTCGCTCAGGAATAGACATTTGAGATGCTGCCCCAGTGCTGTTCCCAGCAACTCGCTCCAGAACCCGCAACATCACTTGGGACAAAGCATCATCTCCACCAGTTCGATCTTGAGACCCCCCTTCTGCCATGGGTGATGCTGGCGCTTCACCTTCAGGCTCGTGTCTTGCTTCTAAGAACTTAGCCTCAACACCCCGGCCTCTACCATAGCCATGTGTACCACGTCCACATCCTCTAGCACTCATGTCTATTGAATCGTCTTAATCTGACTACAAATTTTATGAATTAGCATCTCTTTCACTGTTTATTACCAGGTAATCTTATGAAAGTAGAGATTAGAAGTAGTTTTTCGCAAAACATGCATATACCTAAAGGTTTCAATCTCTAGAGTTGAGTTTCTAGCATTCATAGCACAATATAATTACTTCATACAAATCACTCAATTTAGTCAGAAAACTTACCGTGCGGAACTTGGTGCCGGAGACTCGGGTGCCATACTTTCAAAAGCATGTACATATATAATTTCTAAACCTTTTTTAGACCTATTTTGGAAAACATTTTCAACCCAAAACCCATAGCTGAGTTTTGCAACCTGGCTCTGATACCATAATTGTAACAACCCAAACCCGACCCAAACACCACGACCGGATCTGATATGTTATATAAGAAGATTTTTAAGAAACTTCATATTCGTCTGAAAATTTTGGAGTCTCTCTTTGAAAACTTCAAGTTCGGCAGTTAATCTGAAACCTCAGTGTTCATTTTACAAAAATTATACTTAGCCCAAATCATGCCACTAGGTGACGTTTGAAAACACTTGATGTTTCATTAAGTTAACTCGAAATTGTTTGTTTAATATCGTTTGTAAATTCGTCGGTTGAGTTGTTAAGAAACTTTCATTTGCATTTTATAAAGAAAACGTCTTACCAAATTAGTTTATAATTAACGTGTCTAAAGTTTAAACCAAAAAAAAAAAACCAAACTATTAGTGGCCTTATTACATAACAAAATCCCCAAAATTAAAGTAAATTCAAAGAAAAGTAAATTTTAACTTAATCATAACCGTGCATGGCCACCTCAAATTCCACTCCGGCCCAAATCAACTGAGCTAAGTATTACCTGCAAAAGTTTGAACAGAAGGGGTGAGTCATGAGGACTCAATGTGCAGTTACCTCACATAAACCATAACTAGGCCTAAGCCCCATTATCCAAGCGGCCGAAACTCGAGCACTATAGCATAGCAGATATTTAATATAACAAACCCAGCCCATCCTAATGATCCTTTCTCTACACTCGCCCATATATCCAACCTCAATCACACCTGGGGATTTCTACAATCAATCCTCCATCCGCTACACTCCTCTTTGATAGTCATGCTAATAGTCAAGCTGCTCAAAGCCGATAAGATGTGGCCTGGCCACTGAATCAAAGTGACCAAGTCACCGATATACATATATGGCACTGAGCCATCAGGATAGTGTGACAAAGTCACCGACATACATTGCCCCTTAACAACATCAACATCTTCCCAAACCCTTGAAACATGCAATCATAGTGAAAATGGATGCAATCTTTTATAACATACACAATATCATCAAAACATATATATATAATCCATGCTGAAGTGTTTAAGCGGCCTAGTTAGAAAATCTCTAATATGGTATCTCAATTTTACCCCTCAAGGGTAACTCAATAGACACTACCGAAGTTTCAGCTTCTAAATAATGCATATACTTAGTGAATAACGATCAAACAAAGGAAGGTGTTAGAAATTACACACCTGATAACGTAGAGGATTAAGCACTCTTGATCAACGTTCCCCTCACTATAGAAAACCACTGCGATCTGTCTATTCAGATTCAAAGTCGGCCCACAACCTAGTGGAAAATCCCGAACTGCTGACACTGCACGCCGTTTGAACTTAGGGGCAAGAACTACAAGTCTAACCCCCTCCTTCACTTAACTGGCATTCGTATCCATGAAAGGATCTTGATCTGGAAACTAGGTTAAAGAAATGAAAAAGAAAGAGAGAATAGGTACCCCAAATCGAAAGAAGCTTCTTACCTTAACCAACGGAAACTGAATGCTAGAAGGCTTGGCCTATGAAACTGAATGAGTCCCTCATCCAGTTAGAATCAATTCCCCAAAACATAACAAAAGAAACGGCCTTTCAGCAAAACCAAACAAGAAAGACCCCCTTACTACCCATTCAGCCAACATCCATACTTACTAGAGACTTCCCCAAATGTAGGCTAAACGAAGAAGAGAAGATGAGAGTGAGTCTCTCTACATTCTCCCAATGCCCAAAGAAGCGAGTCAGAACCTTCGATTTAACCAAACCAAAGAGAGAAGAGAAAAAGAACGAATAAAAAACAAAAGAGAAAGAAGACTCCTTACCGAAGAACAAGAGTATGTCGATTGAAGAGGCTATATTTGTCTACTGGCACAAAACAATGGAAAGAATGCCTTCACTTGATGCAAAAAGGGATTCAGCTTCCACAAAATATTAATAAAAAAGAGAGAAGAGGGAGTAAAGATAGGGGACAAGGTTCGACTATGGCACTTACTCCAAAGAGACAAGATTCCAAATGGCTATTAGGGAGGTTCAGCAATGAAGGGAAACTAATAGCAAATGGAGGAAAAAGGAAGAAAGAAAGCACAAAAATCACTATGATATTCGGCTATTACCAAGCCAAAAATGCACATGCACTCCCCCCACACTTCCCTCATTCACCAACCTCTCTCCCTCTCTCCACATCCCACCAATTCCTCCACCTTTCACTCTCCACTCCCCACTTCAAATATGTTGACCGATTCTTACTCCTCCAATACCTTTCCTCCTTCCATTTCAAATATGTTGACCCATTCCACCGCTAACATGCAGAGTCTAGGCTGAATCCATCTCTTCTCCATCCTTAGCAAAATGAAACCCCCAAAAATGCAAGCTGTGAGATTCGAACCTGCTCCCTTCTCTTCCATGCTCCCATGAGGCGTCATCCCCCTTACTTTCTAAGCGCCACTTACAACTCTTCCACACCCTTTTTTTTGTGTCATCAGCTACACACAAATATACATAAGACCTACTTCTACAAGCTTTCCCCTAAAGTGCCCTAAAACAAAAATTTAACCAAGACCCCAGCTCGAGCCCGAGCCTTCCTAAGACCCCCAAACACATCCAAATAGCAAGCAGAACAAGCCAAACACACAGAAACATGAAATGCAGAACCCCCTAACTTGGGATGTTACATCTTTAATATATAATTCCCCGATATATTTCTTCTAGAATTCTTTCTGAATCAGATCCCATGTTACCTGTTCTGTTGGAAGATGTCGAATTACAGATTCCCTCCACAAATAAGCTTCACCTTGTAGTATAGAAACAACACAAATAAGACATTCCCGGGGGGTACATTCTAGTTATTGCAGAACTCTTTTAGTTGATTCCATCCAATTCTCTATTGTGGATGGATCGACTCCTTTCAAACCCAAGAATTCAGTGGCACCATATTTTTTTAATTCTTTTATTAGGGCCCATCTCGGAATAGGTATGGATGTCGTAGTTGGAGTAGTTCTCGCTACTCTTTGTAAGGCATCAGCAATTGCTCTTAATAAATCAAAATCATTTCTATCTCTGACATTTCCCCTATCTACTCTAGGGGTTGATTTCTTATCGGGTTTATACTAGGTGTTACTAATTCAGTTTCATCTAATCCATATGATTCTTCATCTCTGGTATACATCTTTTGATCGATATCACCTATTCGTTCATCTGACATCTTTAATCAATAAAACAGAAATAAAAAATAGGTCAGCATCCAAATCCCGACTCAGTTTTGACTCAATAGTGGCATGCACCTCTAGACTCATTTTCGAGCTCGATTTAGCCCAAAAATCGACTAAATCTGGCTCTGACCAATAATTATAACACCTCTAACCCTAAATTGTTGCCAAAATAGGGTTACGAATCATTACCAGACATATCAGATAATTTACAAATAATTCATAATAAATTAACATACATATTATAATTTAATCATTAAATCCCTATAATGGACCCTCGAGGCCCAAAACACGTATTAGAAGTGGAACGAGACTTGTTTGAGTACTCCAAAAAATTTTCGTAAATTTGTTTTTGAACTCAATATAACTCCTTTATAAATATCTAACCTTCCCTGTAATTTCAAACCGCAGCCAATTTTCAGTTAATATGGAAACCAACACATTTTCACATTCAAACATACTTAAATCATGCCTAAAACATTGACTTATCAAATTGATCAACAACATTCATGATACTATATAAATGTTAACTAATAAACTTCATTTATCTCATTTCAACTTTAGTACCAAACATACCATTTTATAACTTAACCTTTCATTTATCATTCAAACATTAGACACCAATTCTTTACAACCAAAACTCATAAGACTCTTAAATAAGACCTAGGTACATGCCAAATTTACCAAAAGGAAAAAAATACATCACCAAAGTTGTGCTGAAGTTGGGATTGATCTAGATGCTAAACCGAGACCTTTTACTTCTACTGACATACGCACGGAAACAATCGTACGCTGAGTATGTCTATACTCAGTGGTATTACCATAATTCAAATTATATAACATTAATAAAATATAACATCAACTTGTAATATAGAAAATCATAAGAACAAATTTTACAATCAATTTAATATTTCATTTATAATAGTCTATCAACAGATATCATATATCAGCAATTTGCATTTTTTATCAATTCATGAACCTTATGTAACACCCCTAACCCGTAACCATCACCGGTCTAGGGATAAAGGCGTTACCGGACAAATCGGATCCTTTTACGAACATATCATAATATAATTCAACAAATCAAATTAAAGTGTCCCTTAAATTAGTCTACGAGACCTTAAACATAGGGTCGGGACTAAATTAAACATATATGGAAATTCTAAGAAATTTAAAAAATTTTCTAAGTTACAGAGGTCACACGACCGTGTGGGTAGGTCGTGTGCCTCCCACGGCCTTAGACACACCTGTGTGTCTAAGCTATGCCAAAACAGGGCATACATATTGACTTGTCCACACGGCTGTTGACACGCCCGTATGCCTCACCCGTGGTCGCTACTGACTTGCACCACACGGCCAGTCACACGCTTGTGTGTCCAGCCCATGGTCGAGTCTGACTTGTTTTGAAATGCAACCATGAGGGACACGGTTGAGCCACACGCCCGTGTGCTCAACCGTGTGGGAAATTATAGGCCATTTGCAATGCCAAAATGCCACCCACACTTTGGGTCATCTCTACAAGCACATACAAGTATCATACGAAACACAATTGGCAACCAAAAACACACCAAATGGTCATCATTTTTAACTTATTCAAGTAATCTTCAAACATACCAAATTATATGCCATTTAGCTCAAGTTAACCATAAACATTTCTAAGCATAAATCATCCATAACTTACCATTACAATATGACATCTTTGTATCCATAAACTTACCATTATTTTGACCATTTCATTTGCTATCAAGCCATACCAAAACTAAGCATCATAAGACATAACTATTCAAACATTTATCTAGCCATATCACATGACTATATATATATCTCAAACATAATTCAAAGTGACTAGCCTATACATGCCATACTCTAGTATATACACTTTCAAAAGGGTACCAAAATAGGATTGGATAGTGTGATGATGATCCTCGACGATCCCCGAGCCTTTCATAGCTTTAACGATCTATAAAACAAATCAAACACGCACAAAGTAAGCTTTCCAAAAGCTTAGTAAGCCATATATACAAATAAACTTAACATAAAATGCACATAATCATATTGATACAATGTCATTAATGTTTCTCATTTGCAAATTCATAACCTTTTCTTTGGCTCTTTTATTTAGCCATAGCTTACTCAAATTTCATAATTCAAAGTATCACTTTTGCTCATAGCACATTAAATCATATATCACATATTATCTCATCAAATCTATACACATCTTCACCTTAGCAAGTTCATATATTCACTTACCTTTCATACACATACTTCGTGTACCTTTCAAATGTACCTGACTCGTTTATACATTTTACGTAGTCTCTCATTTCTCGAATTTGCCCGTCAAACCATTCAAAATCAAATAGGACACTCAGAATGCTCAAAATAGTCATACAATGCCAACGTCCTAGACGTGGTCTTACATGTAACTAAATATCGACGCCACTGTCCCAAACACGGTCTTACATGAAATTAGATATGATGCCAATGTCCCAGACATGGTCTTACATATAAATCTCAAATCGATGCCAATGTCCCAGACGTGGTCTTACACGATATCTCATATCAGAAACCTATGTCATGATATATGTAATCATATCTATTCCTAGGTTTGTACGGGACTTCTCGGACACTGATTCATTGTAGATACTTCCTCGAATTTCGAGTACATAATGTCTCTAGCATATTCATCGCAATATAAATTTTATAGATGCATAAATAACTCAATTTAAATGCATTTATTTGTATATCGAGTTACCTCGGATTCGGATAAATAGAAACAAACGCTACTCAACTATTTTTTACTTTCCTCGATCTAAATTTGTTTTCTTCGGTTCATGATCTATACATATTCAAATTTAACCCATTTATTCACCAAATCATTCAATTCAATCCAAAAACACATATTTAGGGCAATTTACAAATTAGCCCTCAAATTTTCACATTTTGACATTTTAGTCCCTATTTCATAGCCGAATATTACCCATGCTCATACAATTCCACACATTTCATTTATTTCACATTTTAGTCCCTCAAAATATTATTTTCTCAATTAAGTCCAAATTACTCAAATTCATCAAAAATCCAAAGACAAACTATGTGAATCTATCACATATCTTTCATAATTCATCTCCAAACATCACAAAACTCATGTGTTCATCAATGGCATATTTCAAAATCATCATCAAATCATAAAATTAAAAGCATGGGTTTTGAAGAGCACAAAGCAACGATTACAAAAACGTAGAAATTATTAAAAACCAAAGCAAAACATACCTTAAATCAAGCTAAAAGAGTGCTGAAACCTAGCTTAGATGATGTAAGATGCCTGGGGTTAATCGAGACATTCACTTGAGTGCCCGATCGTCTACGAGGAGTAAAGAATGAATCAAAGAAGATAGGAATTTGGTTATGGTTGCAGAACTGATTAATAGGTGGTCTTTTGTATTTTGTTTGAACTAGGAATGGGGGTTTAGTATTATCAGGATTAAGTTGGAAGATGGAAGGAAACAGATAATGAGAAGGGTAGGTTCAGGTAGAATCGAAGAAAAGGTAGATGATGTTTGGAGGTGGTTCGGCTTGGTAGGATCAAGTAAGGATGGATGGATAAAGGATAGTACGTAATGGTTCGGTTTAGGAATGTATAAGTAAAGATAGAACGATGCTGATGGAGAATAGAAACTTAAACACGAGAATTGATTCAACACTATAAGGAGTGTCACCCCGGTTCTATACGGTTTAAGGTGGATGATGGAATTATCGAGAAGGGTTGAACGCCACACCGAGAAGTGATAAGTTAAAAATGAAATTTGGAGACACCACAAGCTCGCTTGATAAGTCAACCAAAACTTGTAGGAATAAGCAGATGAGTAATTCTCACTCTTTGAACAGAAGTTCATATATTCAAATTGGCAAAAGTTTTTTACAATGGAAAATGATTCGGTATTTATATCCTACAAAGAGGTAACTGAATGGAGATTCAAGTTTAATAACTAAACTAAATTAATCTAGAATGATCTTAAAAAAAATTCTAGAATTAAGTATTAATTGAGGGTGGCCGATTTCAGCTGATGGAAGTGCTTGGGACGGCTTTCTAGAAGAGTAATTGCATTTAGAGCTTTGGCAAGATGTATGGCTGAAGTCTAGGTTCGGCCAAGCCTTTAATAGGCTCCTTAATTGGTCATCTTTGGCTGAAAACTTAGTAGCATTAATTTGAGCACATGAGTAGCCAATTGAAGTGTGAACAAAGGGGTTTGAGCAGCATTTGTATTATCAACATGTCCAGCCGAATGGTCTTTAAAATGGCAGCTAGTGTGAATGCCCTTTATGGTGCATTGGGGAGGCAATCAGCCAAGCAACAAGGGATTTGATTGTCGGTACTTTTTGGTCGAATGGATCTTTGAAATGCCAAAAGGTAGAAGCCACAATGCAATGTCCCAACCGATCCATGTACCAGCCACATACATTGCACCTAGGTGCATGAATCTTCTTTAATGTCTCATGTAGGTTCGGCGCACCTTTATGCATAAATAAAACATATTAATTCATCTTAATTCAACTGAACAAAAATTAAGGACACACTAAGACACTTTAATTGGACACTTAATAATATTTAGACAAAATAAATACAAACTATCTAAGACTCAATCAATATTTGGCTGGAACTAAAAACACATTAAAACTTACTGTAAAAATTAAGACAAATTAAATTAAGTTTGGACAACTTAATTTCGACACTAATTAAACTTTCAAGACACATTAACTTGCTGTAGTAATTTAAACAAATTAAAGGTTCAATTTATTTTAAGCATTAAAATTAAATAAGCAGCTCAATGAGCTCGAATGAGCTCGAATGAGCTACTTTGGGCTAAGTATGACATGCACTGAAGTGCATAGTAGCTTCCACAGTAGCTTGCATCCCTTGAGGCAAACTCGGGCCTTTAATCCTTTGATCGTCATACAATCCCCGGATTGCAAATCATTAGTTGCCCCAGGTTGGGTTACATCATCCCCCCTCTTCAAAGCGATTCATCCTCGAATCGAGCCATTGATTCTCTCGAGCATAGTTCCTTTTATTTGGCTTTCCTCAGTCGAACAGGGTGGATGGTAATCGAGTCACCTGAAAAGAATAACCATGAGTTATCAAATAATACTCCGAACAAATTTGCAACCCAAGCGTATTCGTAACAAGACAAGAATGGTGTATATGGATGGACAGAATCAAATTATCATGCAAACGAAATAATGCCTTGTCAAAGGTTCAAAACAAAATTGAATAGGGATCAAGGCATGCATACGACTTAGATGGATTCCACAAGTCATTTTTTAGATCGCGAGTAATGAATTAAATGGTAGACATAATTGTCACAAGCAAGTAATTTAAAAGATTCACTCATATAGACATCATGACAATTATTAGAAACACGAATCTTTTTATCACCAATCAAAATAGATAGATCGTGTACAAATGAAACAAAATGGCTACCCTTATCATGATCTAAGTATCTTTCAAGAATCAATTCATCAACACAATGTTTGTCACCATCCGAGGAGACCAAAAATGTTTCAAAAGTTTCACGTGTCTTACCTTTAAAAGTACGGAAACAAAGATCGATTTTACCTTGTTCGGTGACAACAAATCTTCTCTCCTCGGGAATATAGTCTAGTCGTAGCTTCGTGGTTGAGTTAGCCTTATTTAAAAACCAAGTATCAAACAGATAGAAATTGTTCATACACAATCGTTGATGTTTGATTTTCCCACAGAATGAATCAAAACATATCCCTGGTTTAAAAACATGAGTTTGATTACTTACGCCAAAGTGTGGAAAAGGTTTCGTTAAATCATACATGTTAAATCTAAAGGATTTTTGCATACACAATAACGAACAATCAAAACTCTTTACAAACTTCAAATTAGATTGGCAAAAACCCGAGGATTTCAAATAGGGCAATAAATAAGTCACATAGTTACCACAATCAAACAAATTGAGATTTTTACATGAAAACACATTGCCACACAAAATTAAGTTTCGATTGAACACTACTTTACCTTTGAGTTGGTTAACATAAAGATTGAAGTTAGAAAAGCTCATCTCACCACCGTGTGAAACTTCAACAATATTCGAAGAAGGAAATTAACCATTCCTTGGCACGGAGTGATAAACCGTAAAAGTAACATATTTTAATCCCAGATTTAGCATACTTTTGGATGATTTATTCCCTGAATTGTGTAAAAAGGTGCTCTTAATCCTTTCTTTTCATGTTTTATACTTAGGAAAGCACCTAGGAACGAAAAGAATGAGAAACGGGCTCAAAACAAGCCAAATTGGGTCGAAGAAGAAATCGGCACGACCTGGGTCCAAGACCAAACGGCCGTGCCTTCCTAATTTACTCTAACACATCTTGGACCCTGAAACACACGGGCGTGTCTCTTCAGCAGACTCGACCACGGCCTGAAATCGATTCACACGGGCGTGTTCCATGGCCGTGCCCCTGTCGTGGCAAAGAGCAATTTCATTCAGAATAAGGTACTTAGAGGCAAAGAAACACATTCCAAAGCCTAATCAAACACTCTAGTAAGAATTCTACTCGGATTAGGATATTTAGGGGCCAAGTAAGGCACCTCAAAGCTTATATAAACACCTTAGGGGACAACTTAAGAGGAGAGTTCGGTAAAAGCCTTCTACTAGGGCTTTTCTCGCAGGCGGTTAGCTAGGCCAAGGAGCCGAGCCAGAAAGGTCAGGTTTGTGGGAATCACTCGAAGATAGCCAGTTGATCCATCTCAAAATCCAAAATTCTACTCAAGATGGCGGATTTCTCCTTCAATTCCTTTAGGGAGTTTTAGGGATTTCTTATGTTTTATTTTATCTTTTCTTCTAAGATGTTTTCTTTTATTGTTATTAACTAAGCCTTCAGATACCTGAAGGGGATGAAACCTAAGACGGATCTTATTATTATTTTCTAAACTATATGATAAATATTTGATTTGTTCTTAATTATGTGTGCTTAATTCTTGTATTAATATTTCCAGGATATTGATTCAAGTTGAATGTGCTTAGGTGGTGGAGCAAAAGTCCCTATCTAAGAGTAGATCTAGCATAATTATGTGGAGTTGATCGTGACCCTAGAGATAGGGTGACGAGATTTTACCGGATTAGGGTGAAACCCAATATGAGAGTCCATAGATCGAGTTAATGCGATTCTAGGGGTTTTAATTAGAAAGAGTTTTCAATTACTCAACCTAGGGTTAGACGTTATTCGCCTCGAGAGAGGGTTTAATATAAATTAGGGAATCCTACGGATCAAGTCAAGTGAATAAATCGTCTGGTTCAGAGTTAGATAACAAGTGAAGTCTAGGTGGATTCTTCCTAAGGGTATCGTCTTAACCAACTGAGTTTTCCCAACAGTATTTCCCCAATTCATTCTTTTTGTCTTTGTGTCTTTAGCTTAGTAGTTAGTTAATTTAGATTAAACAATCAATCACTTAATATTTAGGCTAAATAATAGAAAGAAGGTTAGTATTAGTATTTTTAGTTCCTTTGGGTTTGACAATCCGGTCTTGCCTAAGCTATACTACTGTTCGATAGGTGCACTTGCCTTAATTCGTTGTCAAAGTTAGTTTCCAGGTTCAATCATTCTCTTTATAAATTTTAAAACTCGACAAAACAACGATCAAGTTTTTGGAGTCGTTGTCGGGGAACTAAAATATTAAGAAAGCCCTGTTTTTATTACTTTAGCCATTTTTTTATTTTTTTCCGCAATTTATTTTTATTTTTATTTTTATTTTAGTTTTAACCTTGCTAATTTTCTTTCTTTCTTTTCCAACACAAGTACCTCTATTTTATGACTAGAAGGAACCCGAAAGGACCACTAGTATAGGATAGTGATATTGAAGCTACCGCTCACAAGAATCGCAGAGAAATTAGGCAAGCCCTAAATTACAGAGAAGAAGAACACAAGGTGGATCCAATCCTACTGAAGGGATGGACGAGAATAATCCACCACCACAAGATGTGGAAGAAAACAATGCTCCGCGTACTATGTATGATTATGCTAAACCTCATTTAACAGGAGCAAAATCGAGAATTGTTAGGCCTACTATAGCTACTAATAATTTTGAATTAATGCCAACACTATACAAATGATTCAACAATTTGTTCAATTTGATGGTTTGCAGGACGAAGACCGAAATACTCATATAGCTAATTTTTTAGAGTTCTGTGATACCTTCAAAATAAATGGCATTTCTGATGATTCTATACGTCTTCGGTTATTTCCCTTTTCATTAAGGAATAAAGCCAAGCAGTGGTTGAACTCGTTACCACGAGGGTCAATCACCACATGGGATCAAATGACCGAAAATTTTTTATTAAAATATTTCCCACCGGCCAAAACGGCCAAATTACGAAATGGTATCTCTTTGTTTGTGCAGATGGATTTAGAGACATTATACGACGCATGGGAGAGATACAAGGATCTCTTGAGAAAGTGTCTGCACCATGGTTTACCCTTATGGCTCCAAGTCCAAACTTTCTATAACGGTGTAAACCCCTCAATGAGCCAACTAATTGATTCAGCCGCCGGTGGAACCCTGAACAATAGAACTCCTGAAGCAGCCTATGAGTTTATTGAAGAGATGTCACTGACTAACTATCAGTAGTAGGTTACAACGACAAAACCAACAAAATCAGCCAGAGTTTTCAACCTCGACGTAGTAACCATGCTATCAACGTAGGTAGAGATGATGAATAAAAAGCTTGAAAGTTTGTGTTCTTCGCAGGTACATCTAGTAATGCAGTAGACGCAAGTGGAACTGTGGCGAATCCTGAGTACCCATCCTACCAACCGGGCACAAAAAGCGAACAGATGAACTATTTAGGTAATAATTTCAAATCTAATAATAATCCTTATAGTAACACTTATAATCCAGGTTAGAGGAACCACCCAAACTTTTCATGGGAAGGTCAAGGAAATCAAAGACAACAACCTCCTCAAAATTTCCAAAATCAGCCATATCCAAAAGAAAAGAAGCTGAACCTTGAAGAGATGCTGACAAAATTCATAGCAGCCACAGAAAACCGTTTCCAAGACACTGAGACAACAATTAAAAGCCAACAAACATTGATTGAAGGGATCAAGAACCAAGTTAGGGAACTTACTAAGTCAGTTGCGAAAATTACTAAGTCAGTTGGACAACTTGCAAAGTTAATTTTCGAACGACCGCAAGGGCGTCTACCAAGCAATACTGAGATTAACCCAAGTGAGCAAATCCAAGCCATAATAGCTCAAGAAAATGTAGGGCTAGATGAACCCAATTCAATACAAGAAAACGAGGTAGAAGAAGGTAAAATTGAGGTAACACAAGAAAAGCCAAAATCGGTAATCAAAGAGTACCAACCTCGCATACCTTATCCCGAAGCGATGAAGAGAGATGATATAGAGGAGTAGTTCGGTAATTTTTTTAAACTTTTAAAGAAATTACATATTAACTTACCGCTTCTTGAAGCTCTTTCACAGATGCCAAATTCAAGGAAATTTTTAAAACAACTCTTGACGAACAAGCGTAAGTTAGACGAGGAGCCACATGTGGAATTAAATGCAATGTGCTTAGCAATTCTACAAAATAGACTACCACGGAAGCTAAAAGATCCAGGGAATTTTGCAATTCCATGTTTAATTGGTAGACTAACAGTTGATAATACTTTGGCTGATTTAGAGGCAAGTATAAATGTCATGCCTTATAAAATGTTTAAGTAGCTAGGTCTAGGGAAACCCAAACAAACTAGGATGAGTATTCAATTAGCTGATAAAACTGTTAGAATTCCTAAGGGTATTATCGAAGTTGCTCTTGTAAAAATTGATAAATTTTTTTTCCTAGTAGATTTTGTTGTCTTAGACATGGATGAGGACAATTCGATTCCTTTAATCCTAGGAAGACCCTTTTTAGCAACTGCTAGGACTAAAATTGATGTTGGCACAAGAGAACTCATACTTCGTGTAGGTGACGAATCGATCAGTCTACAAGCTCTTGACTTGACTAAGACATCAATTGATGAAGGTGAGAAAGTAAATTCAGTTGATAACCAAGTTGTTCAACTTTCACCATAGGAAACACCACAAGGTTACAAACCTGAGCTGAATCATGGACCCCATGCCAACAAAGAAGAATTACTTGAGGAACGAAGCCTTAAGATTGATAAATTAGAAGAGTGGACGACACACTGTAAAAAGGAACTAAAACTACACAAAGAAAAACCAAAGGAACCCCCAAAAGAGCTCGTAGGAACAACAAACCACTTCAAAATAGGAGACCAGGTACTGTTAGATAAAGCAGATCCTCGCATCGTTACATCAGACCTGAACACGAACGAAGAAATCTCTCTTGAGGTACACAATATTTTCCCATACGGAATAGTCAAGGTAAACAATCCTATATTCGGCACTTTTAAGGTAAACGTTTCTCAACTTAAACTTTATCAAGAAAATAGAACTGATAGCATGAGGGAAGATATTCAAACTTTTAAACCACCCTAATTTTTACGAATACGAGGAAAGTCTAGCTTAAGACTTTAAACGAGCACTTCTCGGGAGGCAACCCGAGCACTACCCTATTTATTTACATATTTTTTTCATTTTAGTTTCTTTTCTTCTCTTCGTCTTAAACACCTAATTTTAAACTAACCAAAAGTGCAGATTTCGGACCACACGCCTTGCAGGTGGCAGTGGGCGTGGTGTGTGGAATCTGAATCTCTCAGACTAACAATGGCGTAAGAGGTACGAATCAAAAATAATCAAATCTTTGAGTCACGGACTCCAACCACCACCACATGGGCACCGACAAAATGCCACGGCTGTGCGATGCGACCATGAACGACACTGACTTATCACCAACGGGCATGGAAATCTAGACACATGGCCGTGCGAGGCGTCCATGTAAAACAACATGCCCACAGTCCATGGGCGTGGGAAAGTACCAGACTTGAAACTAATTTAAAGCCACCCCTCTTCCCTTCCTTCTCACCTACTCCCCATCTTCTACCTTCCTCCTTTTTCTCAAATTCCTCTCCTCTCCATAACAAGTATCTAAACTCAAGAGCCTACATATATCCATGTCAAAGAAGTGGAAAAAGCCAAGCATAATCTCCTAGCGGGAGATCGGCCTACATAAGTTCATGCCGGCCGCTTCATCCACTCTACAAGCCAAGGGTCTTTGAGACCATTTAACTTTTATTCTACTTTTCTCTTTTACTTCAATTTCCTTCTCTTTAACTCTCTTATGCTTAATTTAGTTTATTTTATTCTAGTTTCTTGGTTTTAGGTTCTTCAGGCTGTTGGAAATCACACCAAAACCATGACCACCGGCTCAACACAGCCTTAGGAATCACGCCCACCTCGCGAACCATCCAACGATAAGGACTCCTCAGTCCATTCATCTTTTATGTTAATTTTATCTTACTTTCTATTTTCTTTCCCTTTAGTTTTCTTTTCATTAAATACATAATTAGTTTATTTTAAATGTGTCTTAATAATTCTTGGCTAATCCATCACAAGTTTCCCAATTTCTTCATCTAGCACAGTAACTGTTGGCATCCACCACAGCACCACCGCCTCCTCCTCCAAATCAAGTCAGAAATAGTGATCCCAGAAAAAATTTAGGAAATGTCACTTCTCCCCTTCTCTTTTGATTTCAGTAACACATGATTATTTATCTATCTTTGTACATTGAGGGCAATGTACATCTTAAGTGTGGAGGGGTAAAAGTGCCTAACTTTTTGCATTATTCTCAAATCCCTGAATTATATCTAGTTCTTCAGTAATTTTCTCATATTACTAATTAGGATGAAATTTCTGATGATTTATGATTCTTATTGATATGTTTTTGAGTAAGTCATAGTTAATTGTGCATTGATGCTTTATACTTTAAGATATTAGAGAATCAAGCATGATAAGTCTATTTTTCAAAAATAAAAAAAAAATTCTAGGTTGTCTACCTGAATTTGAATATTACTTTGATGTTTGAAATTTACGAGGTTGACATAAAAAACACCCATAATTTTTGTGAGATTTTGAGCCTTACAGAGCATACCTTCTTTTTCGTGATCACTTTTTGGTTATGAGTGTGTCAACGTTAAGCTATTATTCTAGAACTTACCTCGATTATACATGTTAAGACCACATTTTTGATTTGATATACTGAGATGATAAAGGCACCTAGGTTTTAACCCACTCCCTCCACTAAAAAGCCTACCTTCACAATTAACCCTTAATGAACCCTTTGATACTAACAACCTTTTTTATTGATTCACCCACTAATATTAACCGAAAACCCCGCTCGTATTTGTTATCACCATTCCTTTGACTACCCTTCTATCGAGACTTGATTTGATAAGTTGCTCAATTATATTATTTCAGTTATAAAAGTTCTTTTTTATGTACTCTGTGATAGCGTTAAGTATATTCATTATTAGTTATGTAATTAAGTGAGCTTATATGTTTAATTTCAATATCTTGAAGAAGAAGCTCGTATTATTAGTATTTTCATGTGATGTAATTATTCAGATTGTTAGTTCAATTCTTTTTCTAAAGTTAGGTAATTTGTCAGGTCAATCTCAATTCTAACCTTTTAATTTAGCCTTTATCCACACCTTTAACCTAAGCCCCGTTACAACCCTGTTAAAGACCTTTTTGATTTGTGTATCATCTCATATTACAGTGGTGGAGATATGATTTTTAGGCAAGCCTATGGGATTAACTTTTCAGGTTCGACGTATGAGTGCTTATTCTTGAACCTTAAACACTTCGAGTGCTTTGAGTGAATCTCTAGTGAGGATGCCAATCCTTGTTAGTTTTGAATTAAAGGTAATTATTTAGATAATGGGAGACCCCTATGTTTTCGAGCTACAAAATGTATGACTTATATTGTTTGAATCTTTAGGACTCTTTGAGTTCAATTATCCATGTATAAATTATCTATGAATTATGATGAGACATTGTTGATGAGAATTATGAAATTGTGGAAAGTTCGTTTTAATTGTAGGTTGAGAATTTTGCTTGAGGACAAGCAAAAGCTTAAGTGTGGAAGTATTTCATAAATCGTAAAAGTAACATATTTTAATCCCACATTTAGCATACTTTTGGATGATTTATTCCCTGAATTGTGTAAAAAAGTGCTCTTAATCCTTTCTTTTCATGTTTTATACTCAGGAAAGCACCTAGGAACGAAAAGAACGAGAAACGGGCTCAAAACAAACCAAATTGGACCAAAGAAGAAATTGGTACGACCTGGTCCCAAGACCACACAGTTGTGCCTCCCTAATTTACTCTAACACAGCCTGGACCCCGAAACACACGGGCGTGTCTCTTCAGCAAACTCGACCACGGCCTGAAATCGATTCACACGGGCGTGTTCCATGGTCTTGTCCCTATCGTGGCAAAGAGCAATTTCATTCGGAATAGGGTACTTAGAGGCAAAGAAACACATTCCAGAGCCTATTCAAACACCCTAGTAGGAATTCTACTCGGAGTAGGATACTTAGGGGCCAAGTAAGGCATCTCAAAGCCTATATAAAAACCCTAAAGGGCAACTTAAGAGGAGAGTTCGGAGGAAGCCTTTTGCCAGGTGATAAACCGTAAAAGTAACATATTTTAACCCCATATTTAGGATGCTTTTGGATGATTTAGCCATTGATTTATGTAAAAAGGTGCTTTTAATCCTTTATTTTCATGTTTATACTCAAGAAAGCACCCGAGGATGAAAAGAATAAAAAACAGGCTTAAAATGGGCCAATTTGGGCCAAAGAGGAAATTGACACGGCCTAGACTTCAAGCCACACGGTCGTGTCTCGTCAAATTACTTCACACGGACATGTCATGATTTACACGGCCGTGCCTCAATCAATAGAATCAAAACACGGCCTGAAGTCGATTTACACGGGCGTGTACCATGGCTGTGCCCCTTTCATGGAAAAGAGGAATTTCACTCAGATTTGGATACTTTGAGGCAAAGAAACACATTCCAAAGCATATTCAAACACCGAGTAGGAAGTATACTTGAATTAGGACACTTAGAGGCCAACTAAAGCATTCTAAAAATCTATATAAACACCCTAACTGTATCCTGAAAAATGGGCGATTATCTAGGCCAAGGAGCCGAGCCAGATCTCAAGGAGCCGAAATTTTACTCAAGACGACGGATTTCTCCTTTAATTCCTTCAGTGGGTTTTAGGGATTTCTTATGTTTTGATTTATCTTTTCTCTTGAGATGTTTTCTTTATTCATTATGAACCAAACCCTTCAGATACCTGAAGGGGATGAAACCTAGATGAATCTTGTTATTGTTTTCTGAATTATATGATAAATACTTAGTTTGTTCTTAATTATGCATGCTTAGTCCAAATCTGATGTGCTTAGGTGGAGGAGGAATAGACCCTACTTAAGAGTAGATCTAGCATAATTAAGCAGAGTTGATCGCACGCCTAGAGATAGGGTGACGAGATTTTGCCGGATTAGGGTGAAACCTAATATGGGAGTCCATAGATCGAGTTAATGCGATTCTATAGGTTTATTATTTGAGAAAGAGATTTCTATTAATTAACCTAGGGTTAGACGTTATTCGCCTCCAGAGAGCGTTTAATATACATTAGGGAGTCTTACGGATCAAACTAAGTGAATAACTCGTATGGTTCAGTGTTAATTAACAAGTGAAGTCTAGGTGGATTCTTCCTGAGGGTATCGTCGTGATCAACTGAGTTTCCCTTCAAGTTATTTTCCAATTCATTTTTTTTGTCTTTGTATCTTTAGTTTAGTAGTCGTTAATTTAGATTAAAGCAACTTCACTTATTTTAGGCTAAATAATAAAAAGAAAGTTAGTATTAGTACTTTTAGTTCCTTTAGGTTCGACAATCTGGTCTTGCCTAAGCTATACTATTGTTCGATAGGTACACTTTCCTTTAATCGTTGTCAGAGTTAGTTTCCAGGTTTGATCATTCTCTTTACAAATTTTAAAACTCGACAAAACAACGATCAAGTTTTTGGCGCCGTTGCTGGGGAGCTAAATTATTAAGAAAGCTCTATTTTTATTACTTTAGCCATTATATTTATTTTTATTTCACAATTTACTTTATTTTATTGTTTTTTGCTAATTTTATTTCCTTCTTTTCCTAGAAGGTGCCTCTAGTTTATGACTAGAAGGAAACCGACAGGACCTCTAGTATACGAAAGTGATATTGAAGCTATCGCTCGTAGGAATCCCAGAGAAATTAGGCGAACCCTAAATTACACAGAAGAAGAGCGCAAAGATAGATCCAATCCTACTGAAGGGATGGATGAGAATAATCCACCACGAGATGTGGGAAAAATAATGGTCCTCGTACTATGTATGATTATGCTAAACCTCATTTAACAGGAGCTGAATCTTTTTATTGTTTGGCCTTCTATAGCTACTAATAATTTTGAATTAAAGCCTAACACAATACAAATGATTCAACAATTTGTTCAATTTGATGGTTTGCAGGACGAAGACCCGAATACTCATATAGCAAATTTTTTAGAGTTCTGTGATACATTCAAAATAAATGGCGTTTTTGATGATGTCATTCGTCTTCGATTATTTCCCTTTTCATTAAGGAATAAAGCCAAATAGTGGTTATACTCGTTACCATGAGGGTCAATCACTACATGGGACCAAATGACCGAAAAAATTTTATTAAAATATTTCCCACCAGCCAAAACGGCCAAATTACGGAATGATATCTCTTCCTTTGTGCAGTTGAATTTAGAAACATTATACTACGCATAGGAGAGATACAGGGATCTCTTGAGAAGGTGTCCACACCATGGTCTACCCTTGTGGTTATAAGCCCAAACTTTCTATAATGGTGTAAACCCCTCAACGAGGCAACTAATCGATTCACCATTGGTGGAACCACGAACAATGTAACTCACCAAGCGACCTACGAGTTCATTGAAGAGATGTTCTTGAATAACTATCGGTGGCAAGTTACAAGGACAAGCCGACAAAATCGGTGGAGTTTACAACCACGACGCAGTAACCATGCTATCAACACAGGTAGAGTTGATGAATAAAAAGCTTGATAGTTTGTGTTTTTCACAGGTACATCCAGTCATTCAGTGCAATGCAAGTGGAACTATGGCGAATCCTGAGTACCCACCCTACCAACCGGATGCAGAGAACGAATAGATGAACTATATATGTAATAATTTTAGATCCAATAATAATCCTTATAGTAATAACTACAATCCAGGTTGGAGGAACCACCCAAATTTTTCATGGGGAGGCCTAGTAAATCAAGGAAATCAAAGACAACAACCTCCTCAAAATTTGCAAAATCAGCCATATCCGCAAGAGAAGAAGCCAAACCACGAAGAGATGCTGACAAAATTCATGGAAAACACAGAAAATCGTTTCCAAGAAACTGAGAAAATGATTAAAAGCAACGACAACCGAATCAAGGAACTTACTAAGTCAGTCAAGGAAGCCACTAATGCAATTGAACGACTCGCAAAGCTAATGTCAGAACGACGCAAGGACGTCTACCAAGTAACACTGAGATTGACCTGAATGAGCAAATTCAAGCCATCTCAGCTCATGACAGTAAGAGGTTAGATGAACCCAATCCAATACAAGAAAACAAGGTAGACGAAGGTAAGGTAGAGGTAACACAAGAAAAGCCAAAATCGATAATCAATGAGTACCAACCTCGCATACCTTATCTCGAAGCGATGAAAAGAGACGTTTCAGAGAAACAGTTCTGTAAGTTTCTTAAACTCTTAAAGAAATTACATATTAACTTACCTCTTCTTGAAGCTCTCTTTTAGATGCCAAACTCGAGGAAATTTTTAAAATAGCTATTGACTAACAAATGCAAATTAGACGAAGAGCACCACGTGGAATTGAACGTAGCATGCTCAGCAATGTTACAGAATAGACTACCACGAAAGCTAAAAGATCCAGGGAGTTTTACAATTCCATGTTTAATTGGTAGTTTAGCTATTGATAATGCATTAGCTGATTTAGGGGCAAGCATAAATGTCATGCCTTATACATTATTTAAAAGACTAGGTCTAGGGAAGCCTAAACAAACTAGGATGAGTATACAATTAGCTGATAAAACTGTTAGAATTCCTAGAGGCATTATCGAAGATGTTCTTGTCAAAATAGATAAATTTATTTTCCTAGTAGATTATGTTGTCTTAGATATGGATGAGGATAATACAATCCCCTTAATTTTAGAAAGACCTTTTCTAACAACTGCCAAGACTAAAATTGATGTTGCCACAGGAGAACTCATACTTTGTGTAGGTGACGAATCAATCAGTCTTTAAGCTCTTGATTCGGCCAGGACAACAATCGATGAAGTTAAGAAAGACAATACAGATGATAATCAATTTGTTCAACCTTTATCGTAGGAAACACCACAAAGACACGACCCTGAGCTGACTCATAGATCCCAAATCGACAAAGTAGAATCAAACAAGGAACAAGACCTTAAGGTCAACAATTTAGAATAGCAGAGGACACAAGTCAAAGAAGAACTGAAACCGCACGAAGTAAAACCAGAGGAACTACCAGAAGAGCTCGTAGGAACATCAAACCACTACAAAATAGGAGACTAGGTACTGTTAGACAAAACAGATCTGCACATCATCACAACAGACTTGAAGGCAAAGGGAGAAACCCTTCTTAAGGTACACAATATCTTCCCACACGAAATAGTCGAGGTAAGCAACCCAACATTCAACACTTTTGAGGTAAACGCTTCTCGACTTCAACTTTATCAAGAAAATAGAACTTTAAGCAAGAGTGAAGATATTAAAACCTTTAACCCTCCCTAATTCAAGTACAAGAAAAGTCCAGCTTAAGACTATAAACGAGCGCTTTTCGAGAGGCAACCCGAGCACTAACCCTACTTCTTTTTTACATTTGTTTTCATTTTATTTTATTTTCTTTTTCTTTCTCTTTGTAAACTAGCCAAAAGTGCATATTTCTAGGACACACGACCTTACACACGACCGTGTCTGTGGTCGTGTGGACCATCGAAATCCCAGTACTAACATACCAGAGGCCATGCAAATCAAATCCCAACCACTTTTGACATCACGGATCCAACCACTCCCCCACAGGCACCGGTAAATTGGAACGGCCGTGCTCCATGACCGTGTGAAGCTACTGACTTACCAGACACGGGAAAAACATGCCCATGCTACCCAACCGTGCCAACACACTGCCTTTTTAGGAACGGGCGTGGCATCTGGAAAATGGGCGGGGGTGAACCAACACGCCTAGACACACGATCGTGTGATGCGGCCATATGATTCAACACACCTTCGGTGCACAGGTGTGGGAAAATGTTAGAAGCCAAAATTCTATTTAAACCCCACCCCCTCCCCTCTTCTTCCTCACCCTTCTTCCTCCTTTCTTTCTTCCTTCTTCTTATCATATTTCCTCTCTCTCATTTTCTTCTAACACTCCTATAACTCTTGAGACACCAAAGCCATGCCAAAGAAGAGTAAAAAGGCCAACCACAGTCTCCTCAAAGGAGACCGATTCACATGAGTTCATGTCGGCAGCTTCAGCTATTCGACAATCCAAGGGTTTTGAGACAATTTAGTTTTTATTTTTCTTTTCTCTTTTGCTTCAATTTCCTTATCTTTACTTCTCTTCTACTTAATTTAGTTTTTTTTTTTAGTTTCTTGGTTTTAGGTTCTAAAGGCTGCTTGGGAATCACGCACCACAGCCTTAGAGGTCACACCCACCTCGCTAACCATATAACAATAAGGACTCCTTAGTCCATTACTTTTTTCTTTTAATTTCAATTTTCTTTTTAGTATCCTTATCTTTATTTTCTTTGTCTTTAATTATAGTATTAGTAAATTATTAATGTTTCTTTAGATTTCTTGGCTATATCTTTACAGACTACCCAATTTCTTTATCTAGCACAAAGCTCATCGGTAGCCACCCACCAGGCCCATAGAAAATGCCACCACCGCCTACTCCAACCACCTTCTACCACGACCACCGCCAACTCCCAGAGTCATCCAAAATTTAGGAAGTGTTACTTCTCCCTTCTCTTTTGATTATATTATTACATAATTGTTCATCTATCTTTGTACATTAAGGACAATGTACATCCTAAGTGTGGGGGGTAAAAGTACCTAACTTTTTACATTATTCCAAAATCCTGAATTTTAGTCTTGTTCCTAAGTAATTTTCTCATATTATCAATTAGGGTGAAATTTCTAAAGATTTATGATTTTTATTGATTTGTTTTTGAGTAAGTCATTGATAATTGTGCATTGATGATTTATACTTGAAGAATAGTAGAGAATCAAGCATGATAAGTCTATTTTTCAAGAATAAAAAATTTTCTAGGTTGTTAAACTGAATTTGAATATTACCTTAAAGTTTGAAATTTACAGGATTGATGTCAAATACCCATAATTTTTGTGAGATTTGAACCTTATAGAGCATATATTCTTTTTCATGCTCACTTTATTGATTATGAGTGTGTCAACACTGAATTGTTATTCTAAAACTTGCCTTGATTATACATATCGAGACCACATTAAATGATTTGATATACTGAGATGATAAAGGCACCTAAGTTTTAACCCATTCACTCCATTAAAAAGCCTACCTACAAATTAACCCTTAGTGAACCCATTTGATCCTAACGACCCTTTTTATTGATTTACACTCTAAATTTTAACCCAAAACCCTTTGTATTTGTTATCATCATTCTTTTGACTACCCTTCTATCAAGAATTGATTTGATCAGTTGTCGATTTAGCTTATTTCAGTTGATAAAGTTTTCTTTATTATGTTTCTAGTTTGTTCTTAAAAAAATCGAAAAATCAAAGTATATTCAGTATTAGTGAGCTTGTACATTTAAATTTCAATTATCAAAGAAAAAGCTCGTATTTTATTAGTTTCAAAGTTTCAATTGATGTAATCATTTATTTTCAAGTTCATTATTTTAGTTAGGTAATTGGTTAAGTCAATCTTGATTCTAAACCTTCTAATTCAGCCTTTATCCACATCTTTAACCTAAGCCCCGTTACAACCCTGTCAAAGACCTTTTGATTAGTGTATCATCTCATATTAAAGTGGTGGAGATTTGATTTTCAGGCAAGCCTATGGGATTAACTTTTTAGGTTCGACTTATGAGTGCTTTATCTTGAACCTTAAACACTTTGAGTGCTTTGAGTGAATCTTTAGTGAGAATGTCAATCCTTGTCGGTTTTGAATTAATGGTAATTATTTAGATAAGGGGAGACGTCTATGTTTTTTTGCTACAAATTTATGACTTAGAATTGTTTGAACCTTTAAGAGTCTTTGAGTTAAATTATCCATGTATAAATTATCAGTGAATTATGATGAGGCATTGTTGATAGGAATTGTGAATTATGGAAAGTTTGTTTTAATTATTGAGAATTTTGCTTGAGGACAAGCAAAAGCTTAAGTGTGGGGGTATTTGATAAACCGTAAAAGTAACATATTTTAACCCTATATTTAGTATGCTTTTGGATGATTTAGCCATTGATTTATGTAAAAAGGTGCTTTTAATCCTTTCTTTGCATGTTTATACTCAGGAAAGCGCCCGAGGACAAAAAGAACAAGAAACGGGCTTAAAACGGGCCAATTTAGGCCAAAAAGAAATTGACACGGCCTAGACTTCAAGCCACACGGTCATGTCTCGTCAACTTACTTCACACAACCATGCCACAATTTACAGTCGTGCCTCAATCAATAGAATCGAAACACGGCCTGAAGTTAATTTATACGGGCGTGTACCATGGCTGTGCCCTTGTCATGGAAAAGAGGAATTTCACTCGGATTTGGATACTTTGAGGCAAAGAAACACATTCCAAAGCATATTCAAACACCGAGTAGGAAGTATACTTGAATTAGGACACTTAAAGGCCAGCTAAAGCATTCTAAAAATCTATATAAACACTCTAATTGTATCCTGAAAGGGGGGCAATTAGCTAGGCCAAGGAGCCGAGCCAGAAGGCCAGATTTGTGGGAATTACTCGAAGATAGCTAGTTGATCCATCTCAAGGAGCCTGAATTCTACTCAAGACGGCAAATTTCTCCTTCAATTCCTTTAGGGGGTTTTAGGGATATCTTATGTTTTGTTTTATCTTTTCTCTTGAGATGTTTTCTTTATTCATTATGAACTAAACCCTTCAGATACCTGAAGGGGATGAAACCTAGATGAATCTTGTTATTATTTTCTGAATTATATGATAAATACTTAGTTTGTTCTTAATTATGCATGCTTAATCCAAATCTGATGTGCTTAGGTGGAGGAGGAATAGACCCTGCTTAAGAGTAGATCTAGCATAATTAAGCGGTGTTGATCGCACGCCTAAAGATAGGGTGACGAGATTTTGCCGAATTAGGGTGAAACCTAATATGAGAGTCCATAGATTGATTTACTGCTATTTTAGGGGGTTATTATTTGAGAAAGAGATTTCGTTAATTAACCTAGGGTTAGATGTTATTCGCCTCGAGAGAGGGTTTAATATACGTTAAGGAGTCTTATGGATCAAACTAAGTGAATTAATCATATGGTTCAGTGTTAAATAACAAGTGAAGTCTAGGTGGATTCTTCCTGAGGGTATCGTCGTGATCAACTAAGTTTCTCTTCAAGTTATTTTCCAATTCATTCTTTTTGTCTTTGCATCTTTAGTTTAGTAGTCGTTAATTTAGATTAAAGCAACTTCACTTATTTTAGGCTAAATAATAAAAAGAAAGTTAGTATTAGTACTTTTAGTTCTTTTGGGTTCGACAATCTGGTCTTGCCTAAGATATACTACTGTTCGATAGGTACACTTTCCTTTAATCGTTGTCAGAGTTAGTTTCCAGGTTTGATCATTCTCTTTATAAATTTTAAAACTCAACAAAACAACGATCACCAGGGCTTTTGTTGCGGGCGACTAGCTAGGCCAAGGAGCCGAGCCAAAAAGGTTAGATTTGTGGGAATCACTCGAAAATAGCCAATTCATCCATCTCAAGAAGCCAAAATTCTACTCAAGACGGTGGATTTCTCCTTCAATTCCTTCAAGGAGTTTTAGGGATTTCTTATGTTTTGCTTTATCTTTTCTTCTGAGATGTTTTCTTTTATTGTTATGAACTATGCTCTTCAGATACCTGAAGGGGATGAAACCTAAGATGGATCTTGTTATTATTTTCTGAACTATATGATAAATATTTGATTTGTTCTTAATTATGTGTGCTTAATTCTTGTATTAATATTTCCAGGATATTGATTCAAGTTGAATGTGCTTAGGTGGTGGAGCAAAAGTCCCTGTCTAAGAGTAGATCTAGCAAAATTAAGCGGAGTTGATCTTGCGCCTAGAGATAGGGTGACGAGATTTTGTCAGATTAGGGTGAAACCTAAAATGATAGTCTATAGATTGTGTTAATGTGATTCTAGGGGTTTTAATTAGAAAGAAATTTCAATTAATCAACCTAGGGTTAGATGTTATTCGCCTTGAGAGAGGGTTTAATATAAATTAGGGAATCCTACGGATCAAGTCAAGTGAATAAATCGTCTGGTTCAGAGTTGGATAACAAGTGAAGTCTAGGTGGATTCTTCCTAAGGGTATCATCTTAATCAACTGAGTTTTCTCAACAGTATTTCCCCAATTCATTCTTTTTTTCTTTGCATCTTTAGCTTAGTAGTTAGTTGATTTAGATTAAACTATCAATCACTTAATATTTAGGCTAAATAATAGAAAGAAAGTTAGTATTAGTACTTTTAGTTCCTTTGGGTTCGACAATCCAGTCTTGCCTAAGCTATACTACTGCTCGATAGGTGCACTTGCCTTAAGTCATTATCAGGGTTAGTTTTCAGGTTCGATCATTCTCTTTATAAATTTTAAAACTCGACAAAACAACAATCACGGAGCTTTTACAAAGGTGAAGTCATCAACAAGAGGTTTATGCATATTCAAGGAGGATAGTGGAAACGCAAGTGTTAGGGAACCCTTACCCAACTTACCTTCAGCCTCGTGGTTCAATGTCATCTTCAACCTTACCTTTGCTGATCATACAGAAACATCTTTCTTTAGGAAGGTATTACAGTTGACATTCGTCATGTGGATTTTCAAAGACCTGAAAAGGAGAATAAAGGCAAGTTTCATTCGAGTTAGTTGAAACACTCCTCACTTTCTCTTGCCCGTTCTTTTCTTTTGTTTCCTTTTCAAAATCTTTTTCGTAACATCCCAAAAATTAGGGTTGTAAAATTTTCAATAATTTCATGTTAGGCTTGCTTGGCTAGTTATTTGAGTGTGTTTGGGGGTTCTAAGGAGGCCTACGTTCGAGTCTGAGCCTTGGAAAAATTTTGGTTTTTGGCCCTTTAGTGGAGAGGGCTGTTGGAAGCAGGACTTAAGTAAATTTGTGTGTGTTTAGAAGCACAAGTTGAGCATGTGGTGAGATGGTGTGGCGTCAAGTGGATAGCAAGAAGGTTTGGGGTTCGAATCATACAGATGGCAACTAGAGGCTTTTATTTTGTGACTTGGGAGAGCAAGAGGTAGAGTTGGGATCAAACAATACAATGTTGGTTGGAGACTTGGTCAAACAATTCAAATGGGTGAAAGAGAGTAAGTGTAGGAGGGAAAGGTGGAGAAAATCAAGGAAGTAAGGTGTGTGGAAGTGTTGGCCGTGAGTGGGAGTGTGTCATAGTGGGAGTTTCGGATGGAGAGGGTCTTGAGTAGCATTTTCGGAAGCCTAGTGTGTTAGTAGAACTGAAACCCCTTTTGGTTTTGAAGTAGCAATTTTGGCCACTTGAGTGTGTTTGCTAGCCGAATTCTCTCTGAGTTACTTTGGTAGAGTTTTGCTTTTTGGGTAGTTTTCTTTAGTTTTCGGGTCATTTCTTTTCTTCTCAACTTCCTTTGTCGTTCCTTTTGTCTCCTTCTCATTACTCTTTTCCTCTATTGATCCGCCTCTCTTCATAACTGAATCTTCTACCTTTTCTTTTATTCTTCAATTGGCTTTGCTTTTTTTTTCCCATCTTTAGATTATTTATTTTGGTTTAACTCTCATAGCTGAATCTATTCTTCTTTTTCTCTCAATGCTCGTCTTTGATCCTTGAAGTTTATTGTAGTGCGACCGAACATCCTCCATCACTTCTTGTTGGGCATACTCACGACATCTTGTGAATTAGTCCTTAGCTGAATCGCAGTTCTGTTCTTCTCTAGTACAATTTTGCTATGAGTTTGTCAATTGGTAAGTTGTAGTTCTCTCTTTGTCAATAACACTACTTCTATTCGTTTTCTTCCTTAACAACCATAAGTTCTTCTTACACATCGTTGGGCTTAGGGATTGCAATAAGGCGAAGGGGAGCAAGTGGTTTATCGTAATCAAACCTTGATTGTGGATTCATCATTCAAGGAAGGTAAGAATATCTGCATAATACTTGGTTTGGCCGAATGTGCCATGTGTTGTGTTGAGTGGTATACGGTTTTCAGTCACACTTATGGGTTCTTTTGGTACAGGTTCTTGTTAAGGACGTGAAGTCATTCAATCGTGCTTAGAAATCTTGGTGTGTAGGGTCAGTTGCTCAATCAAGGTAAGGAGAATGTTTTGGGCTTAGTTCTCTAAGTGTAACCTTAAGCGACATTTAGCTAACAAGGACTCTGATGATGTGTAAGGTTGTTACGAAGGGCTAATCGTGCGTCTCATTAAGGTGTGTAATCTCACACCACTGCTTAATTTGATACGTGACGATTCTGTTAAATCAGCTAAAAGCCAAAATACCAAAAAGTCAAAGTATCGGTAATCGAGATCACTTGAGTGTGCGAGCGCTCATAGTGATCAACAGAGCCACTAGTGATGGCGATAGACCGTTGAGAGTGTTACAAATGCTCTCGTGAAATTGAGGCCGTAATGGGCCTTGTCAAGCCAAAGTGGGCTAAGTGGGCCCAATGGGTGAACGAGCCCACCTGAGCTAAATTGATGATAAGTATCGGGTGATTGCTGTGATTGTAAAGTTTGCAGAACCGAGACCCAAAATAAGCTGAATACGCCACACGAGCATGTGGGCCCGTTTGGGCTGAAATTGGATTTTAGGCCTAATTACCCCGTAGTGACCCAAAAGGGGAACATGTGTCGCTCGAGGCGATAGTGGGCCTCCAAAAAGGCCGTTAGATGATAAATTATCGAAATAACCTTGGTAGGTAAATTACCGAAATACCCCCAAGGGGTGGAATTACCGTTTTACACCTAGGTGACCAAAATGACCGTTATACCCTTAGTGGTAGTTACATATCATTAATGTGATTTTATATATCTGTTCATATTCATATGACACTGCATTCATAACATATTGCATTGGGTTGGGCTTGTTGATTGGAGGAGGTACCGTTCTAGTGGCTCTGCCACATACCGTTCGAGTGGCATCGCCACATACCGTTTTAGTGGCTAAGCCACATATACCGTTATTAGCAGCTTGACTACATTATTGGAGAGTTTTGGCTGGATGGGTTGACATGGTCCCCACATGGTGTGCTGGTTGGTACGGGTGAAGAGTTAGTTGGCTGGATAGGATAGGGGTGGGTACATATCCATTTTCATTGGGATGATGTGGGGCTTAAGCCCAGCTTGTTAGCGAATAGGGCTTAGACCCAGAGCGACACCGTATGGGCTCGGCCCAGACTATAACCATTTTAGGAGATTATACACTGAGTTCTCGTAACTCTCCCCTTTCTTTTAACCATGCAGGTAATCCCCAGCGATAGAGGATTTGGAGCTGTAGAGGACTCGGAGGTATCCATACGATGGAGTTGTTACTAAACGGAACTTAGTAATTTTGGATTTATTTTATTTTATATTATTTTTGGGTTAATAATTCATATAATAAGGCCTTTGGGATTTTCCTTTTTTAACTTTCATCTGGTAATTCTTTTAGTTATGAACTGCTAAGCGAATAAACACGGGTTTTTAAAATAATAACTACTGTTTTCCAAATATCACGTTTCTGCATATTTTAAGATCAGTCTTCTACCACAAACAAAGTTTTTGAAAATGACATTATGTTTACAAGAAAAATAATTTTAAGCAAATCTTGTTTTGTAAGCAATAAAATTTGAGATTTATAACGGTATAAAATTTGAAATTGAGGAAGGATTTTCATTGAACGTGTAGTTTTCAAATAGCCTAACAATGTGACATGCTAGATCCGGCCATAACATCTAGGTCGGGTTTGGGGTGTTACATTTTTCTTTTTCACTTTTTTTCATAATCTCAATTTCCTTTTCAATTTTCTTTTCTTCATTTGCTTTTTCTCTCTCTTTTTCTTTCTCAAAATCTTTTTCTTTTACAATTTCTTTTTGTAACATCCCAAAAGTTAGGGGTTTTCATATCTGTGTAATTGCATGTTATGTTAGCTCTGCGGGTTAATTGAGGGTGTTCAGAGGCTCTAGGAAGGCTTGGGGTCAAGGCCAAACCTTGGAAAAATTTTGGTTTTTGGGCACTTTAAGGGAAAGGACTGTTGGAAGCAAGGCTTAAGGGAAATTGTTGGTGTTTTGCTAACATAAGGGAGCTTGTGGCGGAGTGGTTGTGGCATCATATGTGGAAGCAAAGAGATGGGGTTCGAATCCCACATGCAGCATATTGGAGTTTTATTTTATGCCTGGGAGGTGGAAGAGGTAGAATTGTGATAGAACTCTACAAGATGGATGGAGACTCAGCCAAATGTTTGAAATGGAAGGTGGAGAGCAATGTGGGAAGGAAATTAAGGCGTAGATCGTGGGATTGAGGTGAGAGGAGGTGGTTGGCCGAATGTGGGAGCTTGTGGGGGGTGAAATTCGGCTAGGGAGTGGGTGTGCATATTTGGTCTTGTGGGAGGTATAGTGTTGAAATTCATCTTGGTTCTTTTTGGCATTTTTCTTCGATTTCGTGCACTTTTCTTTGAGCTTTTTGGGTTAGACCTTTTGAAAATCTCTTCTGCCGAAATTACAATTTCTTTTATTCTCTTCAACTCAATTTGTTCAAACACTTTCCGATACTTTTTGTTAGTAACATAGTTGGCCAAATTATGTTGTGTTTTTTCTGTCATTCTTAGCTCTTCTTTATTTCTCCTTGCTGAAACTTCCCCTAAGCCTTCTCTTTACTTATTAGACTTCTTTTCTACTCTTTCTCTCCATAACCAAATACGACCTTTGCGTGTTGCTATCAGGTGCCGAGCGGTTCCACCTATTTGTCATTGTTGCTAGTCTTTATGGCCGAATCATTTTTCCATTCGTCTCTCTCTCTAATCAAGGGTAATGATTCTTTTTCTCTCATCTTCTTCTCCTCTCTCGTTGCTTTGTTAAAAACGAAAATCTTAACTCCATTTCTTTTTGCCTAGGCCAATTTTAGTAGGGATTGATCTTACCTTCTTCTCTATCCATTCAACATTCAGGTTCGGGAAGTAGTCGGTAAGTGAAGCTATGACCGAATAAGGGGTGGTCAATTCTTGTATTATTTTATAAGGTTCTTAGGGCCGAATAGCTATTTCTTGGTGGACTTGGAGCAGCGTTGCTAACTTGTGATTTTATTTAGGGACTCAATTTCATAGTCGAAGGAAGTAACCAAACGTTCTAGCATAGCAAGGAGTTGCCGTCGTTGTTGGTAAGTGTTGTGGATTGTTTAATCAATCTCAAATCTGGGAATATCATGGATTAAGACTAATCATTAGCCGATTATTTTTCTTAGGTGCTTTGAAGAGTAACGTGATCTGTAAACCATACAGGTGTGTAATCTCACATCCCTTTGCATGATTGCATGCAATGTACTGTGAAACGGCTAAAAGTCGAAAATCTGAAAAGCTGACAAATGTGACTATACGAGCGTGCGAGCGCTCGTAGTGGCAAACGAAGACGAAAATGTTAGTGGTAAGTCGTTGAGAGTGTCATGAGTACTTTCACGCTACTGAGGCTGTAACGGGCCTAACTGGGCCAAAACGGGCCAAATGGGCTAATGGGCTTCCGGCCCACTTGGGAAAAACTGTTGGAAAACTAGAAATGATAGGCCTGAATGAGAAATCTACAAATCTGAAACTGAAACCATGCGTTTTGGGCCTAAAATGGATTTTAGGCCCAATAGTTCGTAGAGACCTAGAAAGGGTTCCGTATCGCTCGAGGTGACAGTAGGACTTTGGAAGGGCCGTTAAATGCAAAATCATAGAAATACCCTTGAGGTAAAATTACCAAAATACCCCTGGAGGGGAAAATTACTGAAATACCCCTAGGGTAAAATTACCGAAATACCCCTGTAGGGTAGAATTATCGAAATACCATTGGGAAGGTAAATTACTGAAATACCCCTAAAGAGTAAATGACCGTTATACCCCTAGTGGTAGTTTAAGTGATATGTGTGTGATATTTATATGATTGATTATAATTGTAACATACTGCATACACAAAATATTTATGTCACGACATCATGCATTGGGTTGGGTTTGATGATCTGAGGAAGTATATTCTGGTGGCTCTACCACATATTCTGGTGGCTCTGCCACAATCTGTATAGTGGCTATGCCACATATATTCTGTTATTCTAGTGGCTTCGCCACAAAGTCTGTGATTAGCAGCTTGTCTACCTTATTGGTGTGTAGCAGATGGTTGGGTCAATTTAGAAATCCCCACAGGTGTGTTGGGCTGGTACGGGTGGTGTGTAGCGGATGGATTATTAGGTTGGGATGTATACTCTGGTTGCATTATCATGTTTATAGGGTTAAGGCCCAGATTGTTACCGAATAGGACTTCGGCCCAGTCTACTTCTGCATGGACTTTGACCTAGTTTGCTTCTGTATGGGCTTCGGCCCAGTCTGTTTCCGTATGGGCTCGAGCCCAGTTAATGACTGACTAGGGGAACTGAGTTCTAGTAACTCCCCCCTATACTTTAACCTTGTAGGTGATCCCTAGCGTTAGAGGATTTGGAGCGGTGGAGGACTCTGTGGTGGCCATACATCAGGAATATTTCTCCGGAACTTAGTAAACTTAGTTTTACCTTATTTCAAGTTTATTTATTTTGGGTTAATATTTTGTAATAAGGCCATTGGTTTATTTTCTTTTAAGTTTTCATTAATAACTATTAAACTTATAAAACGTGGTTTTCATGAAACGATAATAACTGTTTCTAAAATATCACATCTTCGCAATTCACTAAATCTGATTTTTGTTATAAATAAGTTTTCGAAAATGATAACAATAACATTTTTACAAGAAAACCATAAAGACAAATCATATTTTCACAAAAAACAAAGCTCGAAGTTTCAAAAAGAATACGAACTTTTAAAACGAACGTGCAAGTTTTTAATTAACCCTTCCATGTTACATACTAGATCCGGTCATAACGTCTAGGCCGGGTTTGGGGTGTTACACTTTTTCTTTTTCATTTTTTATTTCTTTTTCACTTTCTTTTTCATTTTATTTTTCTCTTTTACATTTATTTTCTTTTCTTTTCCTTTTGACAGTCTTATGGACGCTTTCAACCTTGCTTGAGCTTCATGGACTTGCGTCAGCGTCATTGGGGCTAAAGTAATTTGTCTTCCCAAATATCAGAACGTGTACCTATTGGTGTAGCCGTCATATTTCCACAGCCTTCCAAGAAACAGGTGCCCCACGTGCATGGGTACGACATCGCAAAGTATTTCGTCCTCGTATTTTCCCATGGAGAAAGTCACTCGAACTTGCTGGGTTACCTTGATCTCACCACCATCGTTGAGCCATTGAAGCTTATAGGGGCTCGGATGTGGGGTGGTTGATAGACCAAGTCATTCGACCATCAGAGTACTTGCCACGTTGGTGCAACTGCCACCATCAATAATTAAACTACAAACTTTTCCATTTTCTTAGCATTGGGAATGAAAAATATTCTCCCGTTGTTGTTCGTCCTTCGAGCCTTGGATGCTAAGACTCCTTTTGACTACGAGCAACTTGCTTTCTCGTACGGCCAAAGACATCTCTTCCTTGTGGCAGATTGTTTCGGCTTCATTTCCACTCATACTTCGGTCCATTCTGAAATATGAAAGAATTAATTTTTACCTCACGCAAAGTCTCACGAGTTCGCTCTCAAAGAAAAATCGCTCACACTCGTGTTTCACTCGAATACGGCTTTTTCTCTAATGTAAACACTCATGCCTTTTAATACTCGACTCTCTCTCACAATTTCATACTTTGTTTTTATAAGTCTTATCGCAGCTTGAGGGTCGGCTTCAAAGTGGTTACAAGGGTTAATGTTGGGTGACTAGGGTAGGCTAAAAACAAATGAAAGTGGGGTATGTGTGGCGTTGGGGTGATATGGGGAATACCAAATGATGATGATATAAATCGTGGATGATTAGGGTAGATAGATGAAGATAAAAATGAAGGCTTTGGAAGTCAAAGACTGAGGAGAAAAATAGAAAGCAACAAGTACTTGACAAAACTTCGAACACACTTTTTTTTTATATTTTCGTATTTTCCTTCTTTATTTTTTTTACTCAAAATGCACGAATAATACAATAAGAATTTAAATTACAACTTTGGAATTATTTTTTTACGAACCCATTCTGGCTTCTCGATCATCATCGTCAGAGCTCGTCGTTTTTGTAGCTTTGATACCAAATGATGTGAGACGCTCGGGGTTAATCGGGACGTTCACTTGAGTGCCCGATCGTCTACGAGGAGTAAAGAAGGAATCGAAGAAGATAGGAATTTGGTTATGGTTGCAGAACTGATTAATAGGTGGTCTTTTGTATTTTGTTTGAACTAGGAATGGAGGTTTAGTATTATCAGGATTAAGTTGGAAGATGGAAGGAAATAGATAATGAGAAGGGTAGGTTCAGGTAGAATCGAAGAAAAGGTAGATGATGTTTGGAGGTGGTTCGGTTTGGTAGGATCAAGTAAAGATGGATGGATAAAGGATAGTACGTAATGGTTTGGTTTAGGAATGTATAAGTAAAGATAGAACGATGGTGATAGAGAATAGAAATTTAAACACGAGAATCGATCCAACACTATAGGGAGTGTCACCCTAGTTCTGTACGGTTTAAGGTGGATGATGGAATTATCGAGAAGGGTTGAACGCTACATCGAGAGGTGATAAGTTCAAAACGAAATTTGGAGACGCCACAAGCTCGCTTGATAAGTCAACCAAAACTTGTACGAATAAGAAGAGGAGTATTTCTCACTCTTTGAACAAAAGTTCACATATTCAAATTGGCAAAAGTTTTTTTTACAACTGAAAATGATTCAGTATTTATAGCTTACAAAGAGCTAACCGAATGGACATTCAAGTAACTTAATAACTAAGCTAAATTAATCTAGAATGATCTTTAAAAAAAATTCCAAAATTAAGTCTTAATTGAGGGTGGCTGATTTCAGCTGATGGAAGTGCTTGGGACGGCTTTCTAGAAGAGCAATTGCATTTAGAGCTTTGGCAAGATGCATGAATGAAGTCTAGGTTCGGCCAAGCCTTTAATGGGCTCCTTAATTGGTCACCTTTGGCTGAAAAGTTAGCAGAATTAATTTGGGCACATGAGCAGCCAATTGAGGTGTGAAAAAAAGGGTTTGAATAGCTTTTGTATTATCAACATATCCAGTCGAATGGTCTTTAAAATGGCATCTAGTGTGAACACCCTTTATGGTGCATTGGGGAGGCAATCGGCTAAGCAACAAGGGATTTGATTGCTGGTATTTGTTGGCCGAATGGATGCTTTAAAATGCCAAAAGGTAGCAGCCACAATGCAATGTCCCAATCGGTCCATGTACCAGCCACATACATTGCACCTAGGTGCATAAATCTTCTTTAATGGCTCTTGTAGGTTCGACTGCACCGTCATGCATAAAGAAAACATATTTATATCTTAATTCAGCTGAATAAAAATTAAGGACACACTAAGACACTTTAATTGGACATTTAATAATATTTAGACAAAATAAATACAAGCTATCTAAGACTCAATCAATATCGTCTAGAACTAAAAACACATTAAAACTTGCTATAAAAATTAAGACAAATTAAATTAAGTTTGGACAACTTAATTTCGGTATTAATTAAACTTTCAAGACACATTAACTTACTGTAGTAATTTTAAAAAAAAAATTAAAGGTTCAATTTATTTTAAGCATTAAAATTAAGTAAGTAGCTCAATGAGCTAGAATGAGCTTCGAATGAGCTACTCCGAGCTAAGTATGACATGCACCGAAGTGCATAGCAGCTTCCACAGTAGCTTGCATCCCTTAAGCCGAACTCGGGCCTTTAATCCTTCGATCGTCACACAATCCCCGGATTGAAAATCATTGGTTGCCTTAGGTTGGGTTACATCATTAGTTTTCTTCTTTTCTTTTCCTATGATATTCGGCCAAAGATGATAGAAAATGGTCATTTTTTTATGCTTTTGTTTTATTATAATATCATTCATACATATTTTACTAATTTACCATTTTAATATCAACAATAAAATCCCATTATCTTATGTCCATTACCGTCCATCTATCATACTAATGGTATATTTCCATTTTAAGGACTTCACATAATAAGAACAATAACAATTCAGCACTTATTAACTTAAAAAGGCCACTTTTACCTTTTATACGATTTAGTCCTTTTCTCAAATTCAGCACACAAATGATCAAATTAAATCACAAAAATTTCACACATACTAATTCACATGCTGAAGACTCAAAAAATAATATTAAAATATTTTTTGACTCGGATTTATGGTCCCTAAACACTATTCTGACTAGTGTCAAAATCGGACTGTTACACCTTAAGTTCATGCTTTCAAATCTCATATCTCATTCTCACTTCACATTTCGATTCATAATTTCACTATCTCATTTCTTCCATCAACTCATTCAAATTAAGATTTATTCATTTTCTTATTTCATTAAATTACCCCTATTAACAACACTCGAATTTTGACGGATACACGGATTCCAACCAAACACACCAGAATAAATAATCCTCCCAAACACACCAGAAAGGCATTAAATGCCTCTTCGAATAATCCGAAGAAATAAAGTAACATCAGTATCTCCTCAGCCAAGCCGAAAAATCCCCTGAACTCTTCCAAATCCTATGGCATGCCAACTTTATCCGACTCAGCCTGGCTAGTTAATAGGGTATTCAAATCATTTTTCAATTCAATCTCATTTCAATTCAAAACACACCTTTCAATTTAATCACAATTCAATTTAATACATTTTCCACTTTCTAATCAATAAACAGTTTAAATACTCAAACATATTCATACTTTATCTCAATTTCATTAATGTCAATAGTAATATTTACCTTATAATTTACTTACCATACATAAGAATTTCAATATAACATTAACTAAATAGTTGTTTGAATAATAGTAATACAAACCCAAATTCGTGATTACTTTTCGATGATCTTCTTTTTTTCTTTCTGTGCCGATGCCTTGGGTTCTTTATTAGCTATGAAAAATTAAGATAATTTTTCACTATTAATACAACACCAATTTATATTAAATAATTGAATTTCTATTCAATTTCTATCTTAATTTCAATTTGATCCTAACTAAACTCATTTACTTTTCTAACTCAATTCACACTTCATTTTACTTAATCTCTTGTCATATTCAACTTGACTATCCAATGTTCATATTAAAACCCTAAATTTAAAATTCTTTCAATTTATTCCTCTAACATTAAACTTATAGCTTCTTTTACAATTTAATCCCTCTATCAATTCTAACTAAAAATTCTATCAATTAAACCCCTAATTCATCATTTTGTTCAACATGAATTATGTTCAAAAACCTAAGAACATCCAAAAATTCAACTTAATTTCAACAAAAATTTGTTCTAAAGCTTCTAAAACATCAAAACTAAATAAAAATGACTTAATTGACTTACCAAATTAATCTCCAAGCTTTAAAACCTTAGTTTTTCCTTTTTCTTTTCTTTCTTTCTTTTTCCTGCTCTGTTTCGAATTAGCTTCTGTTTCTTTCTTCTTTCCTTCCTTATTTCATTTATGTTGTATTTATTTATTAGTTTAATAATAATTATATAGTATTATAACAAATACCTATTTAATAAACAATATATGTATTACAAATGTACATTATCATCACCTTACATTTGTCTTGATTTAATTTAATTTATTTTTATATAATTTAATATATTTATTACTAATGTATAAATATATGCATTAAACTTGTATAATTTAATCACCATACATTTGTCTTTATTTTAATATATTTCTTAATATAATATCAATTTAATAATAATAATAATATTATTATTATTATTATTATTAAATATCTAATATAAAACCATAATAATAAATAATGATAATAATAATTTAATATATTACTTATGCATAAAAATCGTTGATTTTTATGCATTTGCTACCTCATTCTTTCTTAATGGCTTAATTTCAATTTTAGTCCCTTTTATTTTCTTTCAATCTATAATTAGACTTTTACCTTTTTTTCACTTTAGTCCTTTTTGCTAATTACTCTTAATTAAGCGAAATTCACTTAATAAAAACCTAATTAGACACACCACTAGGCTCATAAATATTTCTCATTATTATTTATGAACTCGGTTTACTAAGAAAGACGGCTCGATAATGCACTTTTTTATGCCCGTGAATTTTGAGTCATTACAATTACTATTCATCTACCGAGATCATCCATACCGTTCCTTGATCAGGCCCTCGAGGCCCAATACTAGCATTAAAATCGAATCGGTGGAACCTCCAAGAATTTTTCACAAAATTACAAAAATTTTCTAAGGTGCAGGACTCACACGCCCGTGTGACCCTTAGACACGCCCGTGCCTCAGGCCGTGTCCGATTTAGGGTTCTCTCTGACTTGCGCCACACGGCCATGCCACACGCCTGTGTGCCAAGCCATGTGGTAATTTAATTTAATTCAAATTAGGTGCAAGTTTCAGAAAGCCAAGACACACGCCCGTGTTCTAGGCCGTGTGTCACACACAGTTGAGGCACACGCTTGTGTCTCTACCTGTGTGCTTAATTCTGAGCATTCTGTTTCTTAAAATTTAGGTGCAGGGGATACACGGCCTAACTACATGGCCATGTTACCAGGCCATGTGCCACACACGGTCTAGACACACTTCTGTGTGTCTGCCCGTGTGGACAAAATGAATCCATTTCTAGCTTCATTTCTCACCCAAAATTTCACCCAAAACCTGCACTTGAAACACACACCCAATACCAACCAATTCAAGCATTTGAAATTCCATCATTCAACATGGCATATCAATTCAAACACAAGTTTCTATAAACTTACCTTGGTTTAACTTATGTAATAAAAACATTAAACCACATATACTCAATATAACACATGTGTATTTATGTATCAAAATAATCTACTTAGTCATACTAGAATGAGCCATTACTAGCCATTCCAATGGTCAGATTACAAAACATCATTTTCAAGCAAGTTATTCTATACATGCCATTATACCCGAAATGACTTCATTAAATATACCCAAAATGCTAGTTGATAGTGTGACAATGCTCCAATGATCTTCCAACCTTCATGAGCTTCCGAGCACTATCAAACAAAGGAAAAATAAATGGAGTAAGCATGTAGTAAGTTCGTATAACGGAAACTAAACTTACCAATCCTGTTATTAAATTTAAACACACAACATCATGTTTTCATCCATTAACAAAATTTCCTAAGCACATCCCTTGAATCAAATATGTTAGTCACAACACTTATAAACATGTCAAGTAAAAATAGATGAGCTCATCAGGCAATGTTGTAACGCCCCAAAATTCTTATTTTTGTTTCTATTAAAATGTGATAAATGTGTATCTGCTTCAGTGGTTAAGTGTTCTAGGAGTGTCTGAAAGGTCCTAGGTTCAAGCCTTACCTTTGGTAAATTTTGGAATTTTTCTGACTTAAGCCTTTTACTTGCTCATTGGGCTAATATTGAAATAATTGTAAAAACATATCAGAATGGACCTACTGGTCTGGTGGTTAGGGGGAGTGTGGGTTTGCTGGAGGTCTTGTGTTTGAATCCTTGCACAAGCATGATTGCTAATATTTTTGTTCTGTTGGCTTGAAGAGTTTCGGCAGAGCGAAAAGTCTGAGTAGTGGTTGATAGTAGGATTAGTGGAGTAAATTGAGGGATAATTTTATTTTTCCAAAATACCCAAAAATAATTCTAACGTCAAAAATCTCTTCCCCTCTTCCCTCACGATTTATTTTCCCTTTTCTTCCTCTTACGTTATCTCTTTCTCTTCGTGCGGCATCATCTTTTTGTTTCTCAAAATACCTTTTCTCTGTGCACGATATACGTAGTATTGGTAATGATGGTAGTGTTTCAAATTGAGTAGGGAGTTTTTATTTGAATCATTAGAATGACTTTCTTTTTCTTCCTATTTAGTATTGAAACTGTTGTATTGGCAGCAGCAACCCGGGAAGATTGTGACCTTGCTCGCGCTGAATCGTAGTCAATTTTTCTAAGCGTTGGCATAAGTGTTGAGCATCCAAATCAAATTCTTTCTGGTTTTGTAATTTCGAATTATCGTGATCTAAGACTGAATTTGGGCATTGGTTTGACAATTATAGGTTATGAAGGTCTCGAGATGGCTTTAGCATCAAAATTGAACCAAGTATGTACCCAAAAACGCAGGAAATGGGATTCAGCGAAGCCAAATTTGCAAACTATCAATGCCACACGGGCATGTGGTTGCCCGTGTGGTAGGCCGTGTTCGACGACACGACCGTGTGATCGACGAAGGCCAGGCCGTGCGCAAGACACGGCCGTGTGATAGCCAAGGTATGGCCATGTGGGCCACATGGGCTAAACTGAATTGGGCATGTGGGCTACATGGGTGTGTGATAACTGGGCCAGGCCGTGTGATCCACACGGGCTAGGCCAATTTGGGCGTGCAGGCCACACGGGCAAACCACATAGGCGTATGGGCCCATTTAGCTAAAATGTTTCCTAGGGTTGCACGAGTTGCCCAAGTTGACTGTGAACCTACTGTAGTGTTGTTAAGCGCTACTTAGACCCTAAATTGTTTGATCTGAATATATAATGCATGTATTGAGCATGTAAGTTTATGCTTGTTTACTGATTTATATGTATGACTGCTAACTGGATTTTAGCTTGTAAGCATGTAATTTTGTATGTCTACATTGAGCATCTTTAGTTGCATCTGCATTGGGGTGGGATTATTGATTATTGGAGGAAGTGTACTGAAAGGCTTTCATGCCTATTATCTGGCAGCTCAGCTGTAATATTACTGATATGTGCCGAATTCAGTACAACTTGGTGTGTAGGGCTGGGTGGGTGTTTTAAACCCCACATGGTGTATAGGGATGGTTGGAGATGGTGTGTAGAGGCTGGTGGGTAGGATACTAATTTCTGTTACTGTATGCATACTATTTCTGAGATGGGCTAAGGCCTAAACTGAATCGAATCTATAATGGGCTTAGGCCCCAGATTGCATTTGACTGAAAACTATTGTTTAACTGTATGCATGTCTTCTGTGGGGATTACACACTGAGTTTACGTAAACTCACCCCTTTCTATTTTATCTGTATAGGTAATCCTCAGACTTTGACAAATCGATGCGGTGGAGGACTCAATGGTGACTACATGTCTATTGAACTGCGCAAATTTCATTTATGAATTTTATTTCCTAATTTTCTAGGGTTTTTGATGTAATTTGGGACTTTTGGACTGTTTAGCTTTATTTTGGTTTTTAACTGTTTCCATGGACTTTTAAACTGCAAAACTCAACGAAAACTTGGTTTTATTTAAAATAGCATTTTTTCTAAATGCGAACGGTTTTCTTTAAATATCACGGTTTTAAAAGCTTCCACTATAGAATATGTTTTTAAACGAATCAAATTAATAAGAAAATAATTATGAAATTGACGAGAGTTAAATAGAAGCTAATAAACAGAATGGTTTTAAGTTGATAATTCGATTTCAAATCCCATTCCATGTGACACTGCCAGATTCAGCCATAACGTCTAGGTCGGGTTTGGGGTGTTACAAATGTTCTTTCAAGTTATTATCATTACATCTCAATATTTTCATGCCAAGTCAAGGGATACATGTCCATTGAATCATTGAATTTCGATGATTTCTCAGGTAGTACACTCGAAGTACACAGTTCTATAATCCGTCAATTTCTTATTCAAAGGTACCCCTTAGGGCACTCAACCAAGGAACACACTCTCGAGCCACAAATCGTGTAACAGGATTACCAGTCCAGGCTAAATCCTTTATATAACGTAAGCTCGGAGGAGATCGATTAGGATTACTAGTCCAGGCTAAACCCTAATCTTAATGCATACTTGAGAGGTATTATATTAGGATTACTCGTCCGAGCTAAATCCTTTATATAACAAGGTCAATGGGATTACTCGTCCGAGCTAAATTCTGTCCGCAACAAATGCAGAACCTTATTAGTTTCAAGAAAGTACATATAATTATCAGAATTCAATATTCAATCGGGACTAACCCCTTTATTACCATTTCAAGTAAAACACATTAGCATAAATCACATTACATACAAGCACAACATTCAAATAACATAATTACATGTCTGTTTAAGTTACACGAACTTACCTCGACACTTGTTCGCGTTAGTAATCTACTAATTCGAAATCTTTCCTTTTCCTCGATTAAACCTCGAGTTTTTATTTTTTGGATCTATATAAATAACTTTAATCATCAATTTCTCATTTTACATACTCATAGGGACTCAATTTACATCCTAGGAAAAATTACCATTTTGCCCCTAACTTTTACATAAATTCTGGTTTCGTCCCTAGGCCCAAAAAATGAAAATTACTCCCTATTCCAAGCCTAACCAAAGCCCCATTACAAAATTTACAGTACATGTATACATAATTTTAGAATTTTTCCTTCAATTTCACAAGTTTATATTTTAGTCCTTAAATCAAGTTTCCATAAAAAATCACTTTGTAAAAGTTGTTTATCTATCAATAATCTTTCATTACCTACCATAAATTTCAAATTTCCAGCATATACATCCATGACCCATTTTCCAAACCTTGATAACTTTTCAAATTAATCCCCTAAATAGAGAGATTATGTAACAGACCGAATTAGACCCTAGTCGAAACGGTGGTTTCGAGACGACGAATCTGAGTTTGAGAAACATTTTAATATTTTATTTTTGTGTTTATGATGTGTGAATTAAAAGATGTGAAAGTTTCGTAGAAAAATTTTATTGTTTAAGTGCTCAATTTGATAAAAAGGACTTAATCGCATAAAGAGTAAAAGTGGCATGCTAAAGTGAAATGTACCTTTTTGATTGTGGCTTTTAAAGTGGATGTCCTAAAAGGACAATTAGGCCATTCCTTTAGATAGTGGACGGCATATATGAGAAATAAAACAAAATTTTGTTTTATAATTATATGTTTTATTTTAGGTAATGAATAAATAATATTACCTTTAATTTTAAGGCATAAAATAATGAAAGAAAGTGGGAAGAAAGAGAACATACCTTGTTCTTCTTCTCTTGGCGAATGTGGAGGGTGAAAACTCCATTGTTGGAGCTTAATTTCGCAACTTGGGGCTTCAATTAGGGTATGTACTTTGCTTAGTATTTTATAATTTTTACATTTTGAAATTGTTACTTTGAATACTACATAACCCATGTATCAATTTTTGAGAATTTGGCACATCAAGATTTCGCTATGGTGGTATATTCATGGCATGTAATGTTTGATAGTATATTATGAATTGTATGTGTTAGATCATCATTTTTGAATTAGAAGTTTTGGTGAAATTAAATGTTAGGGACTAATTTGAGAAGAATAAATTCTTAAAGGACTAAAAATGAAATAAATGAAAAATATAGACTTGTATAATCTCTATAAACATTCGCCCTTGAGTGTTGTAGGAAATTTTGTGTATTTTGCATTTTATGTAATTTGGACTAAATTGTAAAAGGTGAAACCCTAGGGGTAAAATGGTAATTTTCCTATTTATGTGCTTAGGGACCAAATTGAGATGAAATGTACTTGAATGAGCTAAATTTTAATGTGTTTTAGATCAAGAGCGAAGAAAATGGATTTAGATCGGGAAAGACGAAGGTTCTCGAATAGCCGATTTACACGGTCTATCGACAACCGAGGTAAGTCCTGTTTGAAATATGTCAAAGAATTATTTATGAATCTATTAAATGATGATGTTCGATAAATTTGAAGGTAAATTATGGTAGTAGCCGAATGTATATGGTTGAATTGGTTTGAATGCATAAATTGATAATGTGATATGAATATGTGTCTTTGATATATTATTTGTGAAAATGTGAAGTATGTGATTGGTTTATGAATTATTTGGGCTTATTGCCTAGTAGGCCTTGTGCCGGTGATTTAATTCGGCTTCGTGCCTAGCGTGCTTAGTGCCGATGATATATTCGAAGCTTCGTGCTCAGCGTGCTTAGTGCTTAGGTGACATATTCGGCTTTAAGCCTAGCGAGTGCCTAGTGCCAGTGACTACTTTCGGACTCCGAGCCTAGTAGGCCTCGTGCCGGTGTTACTTATCGGGCTTTATTGCCTAGCAGGCTTGATGCCGGTGATGTGTTTTATAAAGGAGAGACCGAATATTATTTAAGGCAAATCATTACTAATGTATCTAGCTAACGGTTCAGGTAAGCACGTAAGGTATGCTATGTTTTATATTACTTGAGTCAAGTTAATATTATGGGAATTGTGATACATATGTTTGAGGCTAACATTGATGTGTATGAGTATTATATGATTGAATTCGAGTTTGAAGGTACTATTATGGAAATTCGGCCTCCATGTAGAAATACTAAGAATAAAGGAGATTTTAGTGCAATAACATGGTTGATATGAATGCTATATTTATACGAGTTAGAGCATGTGATTTTTTTTTGTAATACACCTATCTGAGGTTCAAGGATATGTAGGTTGAAGGAAATGAAGTACAATTACTTAAGTTAATGAATTATTATTATTCGCTTTGTATAAATAAATGTACTTAAATGTTTATGTAAAATGTTATAAGTTGAATGTTTTAATTGCTTAAATATTTAAATGTTATATTATCATGAGCTTAGGACTTACTAAGCTAGTAAGCTTATTTGTGTGAAATGTTCTCCTCTATTTTATAGATTTTGGTTACGTTCACGGCTCGAGAGGGATCGTCAAGAAAGTCGCCCACACATCAATCTATCTTTGGTACTCTTTATTTTGGGTTTTTGGTTAAAGGCATGTATAGAAAAGACTGTGATTTTGTTAAGATGATAACTTTTGTCTATGTATATATTAGCCATGCGAATGTGGCTTATATTTGATGTTAGTTGAAGTAGAATATTCGGCTTACTTTAAATGGTCAAGTGATGTGCATAAATGTATATTATAGACATAGTTAAATTATGATTGTTGTATTGTATGCATGATTTGGTTTATAGGCTATACATGCATTCTTCACTAAAATCTGTGAAATTGAGATTATGGAATTCGTCTAGTCTTATTAAATTGAGGAAATGGTAGGCTAATTATAATAATCTTTGTGATTATTAAATTGTTCAATTTGGCTTTGGCTAAATAAATTAAAAATGAGAATTACATTATGGATTGTATATATATATATATATAAGTGTCCTATTTATTATTTATTTTATTTTTATATATTACAATGTTTAGAATCTATTTGCAAGCGCATGGTTTTATAAATGGTAAAGAAGTAGGTTTATTCTTTATTTATTGTAATAAGCTATTTGTTCATATTATCCATTTTCAATACCGTATGTGATATTGGCTATAAAATTTTGTGAAATGTTTTGCTGGTCTAGTATATATATATATATATATAATTATAAGAATAGTTGATTTATAGTTATAGTATAATCGCCAAGGGGTATACTAATATGTTGTTATATGTATAATTGATTATTAAATGGTGAAATGGTTCAATTGTTTTAATATATGCACTTGTAGTATAGTATTAGAAATGAAAACTCAGTTTATGTTACATGAATGTTGGTTGATACTCGATATAAGCTATAATTTGGCATAAATTGAGATATGATTTATACAATATATATATATATATATATATATATATATGTCATGAATATTTAAGTTATGTGATTCAGACATTGTGTGTTTAAGTACGGGTAATAAAACTTATTATACATTTATTTTTTTTTTATGTCATACAATATGAAAATGGTTGCATTGCTTATACTTGAATCTAATTGAGGCCCTTTTTCGAAATTGAGTATTGTGTAGTAATGCCTCTTAACCCCAATTCGGCGACGGATATGGGTTAGGGGTGTTACAGATTAAGTTATCCCGGTTTCAAAAATATCAAATTTACTAAAAATGGGACAAAAGAACTTACCCAATTAGGCCTTGAAAGCTTCTTTTCTCTCTCCTAGGGTTTCCATGTGTTTTTAGGTTGAATATGAAATAAAATAAGATTATATATGTTATCATCTTTTTAATTAATTAAGTTTTTGCTATTTCCAATTTAGTCATTGACCTTTTTCTATAATTCCATGGATGAGTCACCATAAAAACTCTACATACTTTTCCTAATGGTCTAATTACCATATAAGGACCTTTAGTTTTGAATTCCATAGCTATTTGATCCTTATAGCTACTCTAATTCAAATTTTACATTTTATGCGATTTAGTCCTTCTCGTAATTAGGCACTAAATCGATAAAATTTTCGTGTCAAATTTTTCACACGACATATCTATCATATTACGAACCATATAATAAAATAAAAATAAATTATATTTTGGGTCGGATTTGTGGTCCTGAAACCACTATTCCGACTTCACTAAAAAATGGGTTGTTACATCAAGGGGAATAAGATGCTGATTTTTATTTGGTTAAGATTGAGGTTAATTCTACTATATTTGAAAGATGAATGGTCAGTTATGGGCTGCTAATCTTAGCAGTGGATGTTTCCATTCTTATATCATGGTAAAGTGGGTAAGTGACTGGTTTTGAGCCTCCAATTTAGACAATATTGGGCCTCCATATAATTAAATTTGAATTAACATCATTTTGAAGCCCATGAGACTACGTTGTGGATCTTTCAGTCTGTTCTTTTCTAAGACCCAAATACAACCAAAATTCTGTCATTCTTTCCCTTAGCCCAATTATTCCAAAAATAAAAAACAAAATAACATGTATTTAGCATAAAATTCAGAACTTAACACATTCTCATGGAAATAATAAAATATCATGAAATTAAGTAAAAACCATAGAAAGTGTTATTTATTTACTCAAAATTAGTATAAAATGTACATAAAAGAGTGCTAAAATATCTATATATTTTGGAGTTTACACACCCCCAAACTTAAATCATTACTTGTCTCGAGTAATGCTAAAAACATGTTATAATATGCAGAATTTAATTCATCCAGATAGTCATGTAAAGGCAAAAGAATTTATGCTCTCAAATTAATTCTGCAAGTTTGTAGTTTGTATTCAATATATCACCTAGTATTTCTTCGTGTATCTAGATGCTAACAAATCAAGATTTGAACAGTTAATTTTATGAGTAGAATAAGTTCAATTCCGTGAAAGACTTTAACTTCCCTAATTTAACTAACAGTTATTCCTCGAATTTAAAACATGTCTTCATATGTTGAGTTCAATACTTTCCTCTCCACTAATGTAGTCAGCTTCCACTAATTAATCACATCCTACAAGGCTCTCCAGGTGTCCTTTTTATTCACACAATACCTCTACGAGGATGCTAGATGACTTAAACCTATCCCACTAACCACCACAACTACCTCTGGAGCAACACAAAACACGATTGACAGACTGATTAGTAGGAAAGTCCGTCAATTATGGATCTCACCAAAACAAGGAACTTGCCAACTGCAAAATAAGATTCTACAAACTCGGTGAAGCTTAGCAAAGTGCTTCACCAGGAAGTTTGCCAACGTTAACTCGTCTAAGTCTCGCAACTTAGGTGGCCTCACTAGCGCAATCTCTTAACAATACTAGCTCACCAAAAGAACATGTGACAATGAGTGCATTCCCTCCAAACACAACCAAGAGCACAAATGTTGATGACGTCATGAACTAACTAAAATACGACAAAGGCAAGCGCACCTATCGAATGGTAGTATAGCATTGGTGAGACGGGAATATCATATCCACGAGGACTAAAAGTACTAGTAGTTACTATCTTTTTATTATCTAGCTGAATAAATTGAAGTGATTTATTTTAACCTAATCTTAACTAATCTAATTACTAAGATGAAACAGAGAATAAAATAGCAAAATATTTGAAGAAAACCGATGAGAGAGACAATACCCAGGAAAGAATCCATCTAGACTTCACTTATTATTCTAAATCTGAATTAAATGATTTATTCACTTGTCTTGATCCGTAGAAATTCCTAACTTATGTTAATATCTCTTTCGAGAATAAAAACAACTGACTCTAGGTTGATTAATTGAAATCTCTTTCTAATTAAAACCCCTATTGTCGCATTAACTCGATCTATGGATTCTCCTATTAGATTTGACTCTAATCCGGTAGATTTATGTCGTCCTATTTTTAAGATTGCATGCAACTCCACTCAATTATACCAGATCTACTCTTAAGCAGGGACTTTTTCTCCACTGAATAAGCTCATCAATCATGAATTAATATCCTGAAAACATTAAAATATGAAGTAAGGATACATAATTGAGATCAAGAACAAATAATTATCATGTAATTCAGAAAAAATCAAATAATAAGATACGTCTTAGATTTCATCCTCCCTGGGTATCTAGGGAATTTAGTTCATACTTTTGGAGGAAAACATCTTAAAATTAGGAAAACAACAAAACAGAAAGAAATCCAAAAGGTTCGAGAGAAATTTAATGGAGATCTTCAGTCTTGAAGGAGATCTTGCTTTTGAGTTGAATCCATTGGTGTTCTTCGAGTCTTTTCTTCGTTCAGCTCTGCGTCTCCCTTAGGTCTTCTTCTAATATGTATTTATAAACTTTAGAATGCTCAAAAACCATAAAATTGGGTTTTTCCATGTAACAGGGAAGTAGGGTGTGAAATCGACACAGGCTGGCACATGGGTTGTAACACCCCAAACCCGGCCCAGACGTTATGGCCAAATCTGGCGTGTCACATCAAAGCATAGTTCAAAAATTGAGTTTGTCATTAAAAGTTCATTTCTATGTTTAAATCTTTTGCTTGATTTGAGCAAATCATCTCATCGAAACATTTACTTAATGTCTAGCCTTGATACTTTAGGTTATTCCAATCGCAGAAGCTACTAAAGTTTGAAATATAAAAACGTCTGTTTTTAAGCGTTTTTGAAAATAGTTGTTAATTTTGAATATTCGTGTTTAGCGTTTTAAAATAAAGAAATCTAAAACCCATTTAAAAATTAAAACCCTCAAAGGCCTTATAACAGAATTAAAACCCAAAATATAAAATTCAAATAAAAAGTCTATAGCAGAGCATCAGCGGTCGTGTGGCCACCTCTGAGTCTCTCACGGCTCCAAATCGCCTAAGGTTGGGGATTACCTATACAGTTAGATAGAAGGTTGAGTTTGCGAAAAATCAGTGTGTAATCCTTTATAATACAAACAGTCAGATATACGGTATGCAGAAATAGACTGGGCCTGAGCCCATCACAGACACAGTATCAGGTGGGCCTTACACCATTAACAGAACCAGGTGGACCTAAGCCCATTACAGAATCAGTATCAGATGTAGATATGCAGAAAGAAATCCAGCCCAATCCAACCAATACACCACCCGTACCAACCAACACACCATGTGGGGATAAAATCGACCCACCCAGCCAACACACCAAGCTTAGCACCAGTCACGACACTGAGTCAACAGAACGGCTCGATGCTGTAGACAGAATGGCTAAAAGCCATAAATATCGTAGAAAGGTTGAAAGCCTTGTACAGAATGGCAACGGGCCGTACACTTTCTCTATAACAATGTCCCAGCCCCATGCAATATGTCGTGTATGTCATGCTCAATCATCAGAGGTGTATACATAATGACCATGCTCAGTAATAGTCATTTAAACATATATTAAAAGCATATTAGTCACACGACTATAGTCAAGCCAATTAAAACACAGTCATACGATCACAGTCAAATCAATCAAATTCATAATCTAAGTCAGTCATTTACCCACAAGGGCAAAACAATCATTTTGTCCTATAGGGGTATTTCGATAATTTTACAATATTGGGGTCTCTGTACTTATTACGACCTCCTAGAGGGTCTATCATCGCTTCGAGCGACTCAGCTAACCTACATGGCCAAAACAGTGTATATGGGCCCAAAACCCATTATTGGGCCCAAATAGGCCTACACGCTCGTGTGGTACATTTAGTCCAGATTCACATACAGCATCGCGAGCCTCATAAACCACCTATCAATGATCACTTACCAAGGATTTTACCCATTTGGGCCCATAAGCCCATTGGACCCACGCGGCCCATTTTGACCCCTCGAGGTCCATAACGGCCCTGTCCACGAAAATGCACGCGTTGGCCTCTGCAGTCTACTACCCACGATTTGGGGCTCGGTTTGCCCCACGTGCATTCGCACACTCGTGAGGCCTCTGATCGTGTCAAACAGTCAAGTTTTAATATTTATAAAGAATGATCGAACCTGTAGACTAACTATGACAATGATTGAGGCAAGTGCACCTGTCGAACAATAGTATAGTTTAGGTAAGATTACTACTACTCACTTTCTTTCTATTATTTAGCCTAAAATATGGAGCGATTGGTTTATTAATCTAAAAACTAATGAAAAACTAAACTAGATGCAAAGACAAAAGAATGAAACTTCGGGAAAAAGACTGTGGAAAAACTCAGTTGATTTTAGACGATACCCTCAAGAAGAATCCACCTATGACTTCTCTTGTTATCTAACTTTTAATTCTTATGACTTCTTTACTTAGCTTGATCCATGAGACTTCCTAACCTATATTAAACCCTCTCTCAAGGTGAATAACGTCTGACCTTAAGTTAATTAGTGGAACTCTCGTTCTCTTATAATAACCCCCTAAGGAAGTAGTAAATCGATCAATGGACTCCCATATTAGGTTACACCCTAATTCGGAAAAATCTCGTCACCCTATCTCTAGGCGTGCGATCAACTCTGCTTAATTATGCTAGATCTACTCTTAGGTAAGGTCTATTCCTCCTCCACCTAAGCACATCAGATTTGGATTAAGCAACATAATTAAGAACAAACTAAGTACTTATCATATAATTTAGAATTAAAATAACAAAATCCATCATAGGTTTCATCCCCTTTAGGTATCTAAAGGGTTTAGTTCATAACAAAATAAGAAAACATCTCAAGAGAAAAGATAAAACAAAACATGAGAAATCCCTAAAACCCCCTAAAGGAATTGAAGAGGAGATCCTCTGTCTTAAGTAGAACTCTGGCTTCTTGAGATGGATCGACTGGCTATCTTCGAGTAATTCCCTGAATAAAAGCTCTGGTAAAAAACTCTGCCTAAAACTTCCTCCCCTAGAAACAGCTGCCTTGGGTTGTTTATATAGGCTCTTTAGATGCTTTACTTGGCTTCTAAGTACCTCCTTTAAGTAGAATTACTATTAAGGTGTTTAAGTAGACTTAGGAGTATGTTTTTTTTGGCTTCAAGCATCCAAATCTGAGTGAAATTGCTCATTCTCGTGGCAGGGGCACGGCCATGGTACACGCCCGTGTAAATCATCTTCAGGTTGTGTCCCGATTCTGTCGATTGGGGCACGGCCATGTAAATCGTGGCATGGTCGTGTGAAGTAATTTGATGAGGCACAGCCGTGTGGCTTGATCCAGGCCGTGTCGAATTCTTGGGTTGGGCCAATTTAGTCCGTTTTAAGCCCGTTTTACGTTCTTTTTATCCTTAGGTGCTTTCCTGAGTATAAGACATAAAAAGAAAGGATTAAGAGCACCTTTTTACATAAATCAGGGATAAATCATCCAAAAGCATACTAAATGTGGGATTAAAATATGTTACTTTTACGGTTTACAAATACCCCCACACTTAAGCTTTTGCTTGTCCTCAAGCAAAATTCTCAACTTACAATTAAAACGAACTTTCCATAATTCATAATTCCTATCGACAATGTCTCATCATAATTCATAGATAATTTATACATGGATAATTTAACTCAAAGAGTCCTAAAGATTAAATCACGATAAGTCATACCTTTATAGTACGAAAACATAGGTGTCTCCCCTTATCTGAATAATTACCTTTAATTCAAAACCGACAAGGATTGACATCCTCACTGAAGGTTCACTCAAATCACTCAAAGTGTTTACGGTTCAAAAATAAGCACTCATAAGTCAAACCTAAAAAGTTAATCCCATAGGCTTGCCTGAAAATCAAATCTCTACCACTGTATATAAGATGATACACAGATCAAAAGGTCTTTATCAGTGTTGTAACGGGGCTAAGGTTAAGGGTGTGGATACAGGCTGAATGAGAAGGTAAGAATCGATATCGAATTGACTAATTGCCTAATCTAAAAACAATGAACTAAATATGAATATTTACATCGAATGAAAACTAATAATACCACTATTGATAATTACTCTATAATAAAGAGTATTTTCATCACTAAAATTTGATAATACTTTAATACGAGTTTTTCTTCAACAATTAGAATTTAAATGCTCTAATCTCTTTTATATACTACTAATATTGAATATATATTTTAAGAACAAATCCTAAAATATTGCATCATAAATGATAAATGTAACTCTTGAACTAATATAATTCGATAACTTAATCAAATCAAACCTCGATTAAAGGGTAGTCAAGAGAATGGTGATAAGAAATACAAAGGGATTTTGGGTTAATATTAGTGGGTGAGTCAATAAAAAGGTTGTTAGGATTCAATAGGGTTCACTAGGGGTTAATTTGTGAAGGTAGGCTTTTTATGGAGTAAGTGGGTTAAATCCTAGGTGCCTTTATCATCTCTGTATATCAAATCAAAAGTGTGGTCTCGACATGTATAAAGGAGGCAAGTTCTAGAATAACAGTTCAAAGTTGACACACTCATAATCAATAAAGTGAGCACGAAAAATAATATATGTTCTATAAGGCTCAAAATCTCACAAAAATTATGGGTTTTTGACATCAATCGCTATAAATTTTAAACTTTAAGGTGATATTCAAATTCAGTTCAATAACCTAGAAAATTTTTAATTTTTGAAAAATAGACTTATCATGCTTGATTCTCTAGTATCCTTCAAATTTAATCATCAATGCACAATTATCAATGACTTAATCTAAAACATATCAATAAAAATCATAAGTCATTAGAAATTTCACCCTAATTAATAATATGAGAAGATTTCTTATGGACAAGACTACAATTCAAGATTTTTAGAATCATGCAAAAAGTTAGGCATTTAATTCCCCCCACACTTAAGATGTACATTGCCCTCAATGTAAAAAGATAGATAATAACAATTAATATAAAATCAAAAAGAGGGAGGCGCCACTTCACGAATTTTGGATGATTAGGAGTTGGCGAGAGGTCGTGGTGGCATTTTCTATGGGCCTGATAGGGTGATTAGCGATGAGCTTTGTGCTAGATAAAGAAATTGGGTAGCCTGCAAAGATATAGCCAAGAAATCTAAAGAAACATTAATAATATACTAATACTATAATTAATGGCAAAGGAAATAAAGAGAATGAGACTAAGAAGAAAACTGAAATTGAAAGAAAAGACTAATGGATTAAGGAGTCCTTATTGTTGGATGGTTCGCGAGGTGGGTGTGATCTCTAAGGCTGTGGTGCATGATTCCCCAGCAGCCTTTAGAACCTAAAACCAAGAAACTAAATTAAAATAAACAAAATTAAGCATAAGATTGTTAAAGAGAAGGAAATTAAATCAAAAGAGAAAAAGAAAATAAAAACTATATGGCCTCAAAGACCCTTGGCTTGGTGTTTGAATGAAGCGGCAGGCATGAACTTATATAGATCGGTCTCCCATAGGGATATTATGCTTGCCTTCTTTCACTTCTTTGGCATAGTTTTGGTGTTTGCTCAGGAGTCTTGACACTTTTTCTAAAGGAAGAAATAAAATTTTGAAAGAAAAAGAAAAAAGAAAGAAGAAATAGAATGGGGAGAAGAGGAAGGGCTGTGGGGTTTAAATAGTATTTCAAATTTGGCACGTTCCCACACCCGTGGTTAAGGGTGTGTCGATTCACACGGCCACCTTGCACGGCCGTGGTATGGAGCGTGTTGCATTGCCCACATCCATTCTTGATGTGCCATACCCGTGTCTGAGTAGTTAGTGTCGACCACGGCCATGTCGTACAGCCATGGGTACAGGTGTGTTGAGTCTCTCACTAAACACCCCACACCCTACCACGAGCCCGAACCGGATCTCGTATGTTCCTAAAGTAAACCGTTTCAAACACATTCGATACTTAGAGAAAATTTGTAAATTTTAGAAAAACTATTGTTTTGAGTTGGGCTTAGATTGAAACCCATTTATTTAATCTTATAAATCCAACTTGACGAACATGTCCAAAATAGTTCCTAGCAAAATATTAAAAAGTAATGTAAAACAAAGAATAATCCATCGGGCCTTATGGCCTTATTACATCAAATAAACCCAAAATAAAATAAAAAATATTGAAATTAAATAAAGTCCAAATTTGAATAAATTCTTCAAGTGATGCATGGCCTCCTCATGGTTCACCTACCGTCCACAACGCTTCATCACCAAAAATAATTCCCACAATGGGGTGAGTCAATGCACTCAATGTGCACACAATACTATCAATCAATAAATCGTGCATTCATGTTCAAAACATCGATCCATATAAAAAATGAGATTATGATGCAACCCAAACCCAATCCTAATGGTCCATCCGCTACTCTCCACCAGCACCTGCCATTCACACCGTGGGGACTGCTAAGTCAACCCTCCATCCGCTACTCTCCACGTTGTGTCATTAGACACTATAATCAAATTTAAACGTTGTGTCATTTGACACTCTTGTAACCGGTTACCAAAATTTCGCAATGTGACCGTAGTCAACATTTTTCGCAGTGAGACCAAGTCAACACCTTCGTTGGTGAGACCAAGTCAACACTGCTCTCCCCTTTCACATAAATCTCAATGCCCCAAAACATATATATAGCATAACTTAATTTCATGTTCATATTCATATATTCGCATGTTATTAAATAACATTTTTTCACAATCCTATCGAAGTAGGAAACGCACTGGTACTTTTTGCCACATTTGTGGTACATAGCCACATTCACATTATTATTCATATCATATATTAAAATATTTAGCCATACAATATTGAAGGATAGTAAGGGTACACACCTTATTCGCTAAATAAAAGTTCCTTGAGATCTCGAAAATCCCGATCTAATCTTTAGATCTAATAATTCCTATATTCGCCCACCAAATAAAACACATTAATAAACCTTTTGTCTTAAAACAAAACCAAATCCTAGTAGGATTTGTAAAAGACTCACCTTTGCCGATTTGGTGTTTATACAAACCCAAAGTTTGGTTTTCCTCACCGATATTCGCCAACCTTGTATTTCAATATGGGTTAGTTTCCCGCTTTTTAATAATTAAAGAACCGATCTAGATAATCATACAAGCTTTTTAATACTTTTAGGTACTTACCTTGTGGATCTTAAATCCCAAAATTCACCGAATAACTAGGGAACACGTGGCCTATGGTGTACCTTCTGAAAAGAATTTCTTCTTCCATGATTCGCCAAGATTAATAATCAAATTAGTCTCTAAATTTCAATAAATCTAGAATATAAAAGAATGGAAAACTAAACTTGATCTTACCCTTATTTGAAGGAATCGATTGCACCTTCACTTCAACCTTCGAGATTCGCTAGAGACTTGATGAACAATCGGCTATGATTCCTTATGTATTTGGTTTCAAAGATGAAAGAAGAGAGGAATAATAGGCTTAGAAGGAAATCGGCTAGGAGGCTAAAAGAAAAGAAGAAAAGAATGGATGCTCAAGAAGAATATTTGCAGAGGAAAGAGAGGAGAATGAATAATGAATGGCCCTAGTCCCTCCTTTTATAGCCGAATTTACTAGGCCAAGAATCCTTAACTTGGCCACCACTCTTCCTTATTTTCCTAATTAAAGAATAATTCTTCATTTATCTCTTATTATTCACATATTTATGTGAATAAAACTCCTTTATTTATCTCTTATTATTCACATATTTATGTGAATAAAACTCCTTTATTTATCTCTTATTATTCACATATTTATGTGAATAAAACTCCTTTATTTATCTCTTATTATTCACATATTTATGTGAATAAAACTCCTTTATTTCTCTCTTATTATTCACATATTTATGTGAATAAAACTCCTTTATTTATCTCTTATTATTCACATATTTCACTTGGCCCTAAGTTCCTTTGGGCCAAATTCGACATTCCGGTCATTTTTAAGTTTCCTAAAATTTTCGATTTACCAACCACGCCAAATGTTCGATGTTCGGAGATAGTCGAGTTTCCTAGAGCTTGGTTTCAAAATGTTCACGATTTAGGGAAATGGTTTCCGTGTTCATTTCATTTCCATTTCCATTTTCATTTCTATCTTGATCTCCATCCTTTCCATTTTCATGTAGGGGAAGAGTGGTTGGGCCCATGACGTCGATGGGGTGGTTGGTCGATTTGCGTGTCGATCTATCGCTGCTGTCGAGTGGTTGTGGTGGTTCAGTGGTCCACACGACCACGGACACGATAGTGTGTAAGGTCGTGTGGCCTACAAATCTGCACTTTTGTGTTAGTTTACAACTAGTTATTTAGAAAAGAAACTGAAAATAAATTTGAAAATAAATTGAGTTAGTGCTCGGGTTGCCTCCCGAGAAGCGCTCATTTATAGTCTTAAGCTAGACTGTTCTCGTATTTGAAAACTTTAAGGAGGTTTAAAGGCTTGAATATCTTCCCTCATGCTCACAGTTCTATTTTTGTGACAAAGTTGAAGTCAAGAAGCGTTTACCTTGAATTTACCAAATATTGGATTGCTTACCTCGACTATTTCGTGTGGGAAGATATCGTGTACCTTAAGAAGAATTTCTCCCTTTGTCCTCAGGTCTGTTGAAGTGATGTGGGGATCGGCTTTGTCTAACAGTACTTAGTCTCCTATTTTAAAGTGATTTGATGTCCCTACGAGCTTTTCTGGCGGTTCCTCTGGTTTTACTTCATGTGGATCAACTTTTCTTTGACTTGTATCTTCTGCTCTTCTAAATTGCCGACCTTAAGGTTTTGTTGCTTGTGTGATTCTTCTTTGTCGACTTGGGGGCTATGAGTTGGCTCAGGTTTGATGCCTTGTGATGTTTCCTGTAGTGAAGGTTGAACAATTTGATTATCTATTGAAGTGACTTTCTTACCTTCATCATCTGTTGTTCTGGCCGAGTCGAGAGCTTGAAGATTGATCAATTCATCTCCTACGCGAAGTATGAGTTCACCTGTGGCGACATCAATTTTAGTTCTAGTAGTTCTAGGAAAGGTCTTCCTAGATTTAAGGGGATTGAATTATCCTCATCCATGTCTAAAACAACAAAATCTACTGGGAAAACAAATTTATCGATTTTTACAAGAACATCTTCAATAATGCCCCTAGGAATTCTAACAGTTTTATCAGCTAGTTGAATACTCATCCTAGTTTGTTTGGGCTTTCCTATACCTAGTCATTTAAAAAATGCATAAGGCATGACATTTATACTTGCCCCTAGATTAGCTAACGCACTATTAATAGTTAAACTACCAATTAAGCATGGAAAGCTTCCTGGATCTTTTTGTTTCTGCGGTAGTCTATTTTGTAACATTGCTGAGCATGTTTCGTTTAGTTCCACGTGGTGTTCTTCATCTATTTTGCGTTTGTTTGTCAAGAGTTGTCTTGAGTCCGCATCCGAAAAGAGCTTCAAGAAGGGGTAAGTTAATATGTAATTTCTTTAAAAGTTTAAGAAACTTACCAAACTGTTCCTCTGAATCATCTCCTTTCAATGCTTCGGGATAAGGTATGCGAGGTTTGTATTCTTTGATTATTGGTTTTGGCTTTTCGTTTGCTACCTCTATTTTACCTTTTTCTTCCTTGGTTTCTTGTGCTGTGGTGGGCTCGTCTACCTTTGTACCCTCTTGAGCTGTGATGGCTTGGATCTGTTCTTTTGGGTTTATTTCTGTGTTGCTTGGTAGATGCCCTTGTTGACGTTCAGAAATCAGCTTTGTGAGATGTTCCATTGACCTAGTAAGTTCTCCAACTTGATTCTCGATCCCTTTGATCGATTTTTGTTGTTCATCAAGTGCTGCTTCAGTCTTTTAGGAACGAGAATCTGTGGCTACCATGAATTTCATCAGCATCTCTTCGAGGTTTGATTTCTTCTCTTGTGGATACGGCTAATTTTGATAATTTGGAGGAGGTTGCTGCCTTTGATTTCCTTGATTTCCTTATCCTCCCCATGAAAAATTTGGGTGGTTCCTCCAACCTGCGTTATAAGTGTTACTATAAGGATTATTAGATATGAAATTGTTACCTATATAGTTTGTCTGCTCATGTTCTACTCCTGGTTGGTAGGGTGGGTACTCAGGATTCGCCACATTCCCACTCGCTTCGCATTGCATTACTGGGTGTACCTGTGAAGAACATAAATTATCAAGCTTTTTATTCATCATCTCCACCTGTGTTGATAGCATTATTACTGCGTCTATGTTAAAAACTCCAACTGATTTTGTTGGTTTGGCCCTTGTAATTTGCCATTGATAGGTATTCAACAACATCTCTTCAATAAATTCGTAAGACGCTTCAGGAGTTTTTGTTATTCAAAGTTCCACCGGCTGATGAGTCAATCATTTGCCTCATTGAAGAATTCACATCGTTGTAAAAAGTTTGGACTTGAAGCCACCAAGGTAATCTGTGGTGTGGACACTTGAAGCCACCAAGGTAATCCGTGGTGTGGACATCTTCTCAGGAGATCCTTATATCTTTCCCGTGCATCATATAATGATTCTGCGTCATTCTGCACAAAAGAAGATATGTCATTCCTAAATTTGGCCGTTTTGGCTGGTGGAAAGTATTTTAAAAGAAATTTTTCGGTCATTTGATCCCATGTGGTGATTGATCCTCGTGGTAACGAGTTCAACCACTGCTTGGCTTTATTCCTTAATGAAAAGGGAAATAACTGAAGGCGTATGGCATCATCAGAAATGCCATTTATTCTGAAAGTATCACAGAACTCTAAAAAATTTACTATATGAGTGTTCGGGTCTTCGTCCTACAAACCATCAAATTGAACAAATTGTTGAATCATTTGTATTGTATTAGGCTTTAATTCAAAATTATTAGCAGCTATAGCAGGCCTAACAATACTAGATTCTGCTCCTATCAAATTAGGTTTAGCATAATCATACATAGTACGCGGAGCATTCTGTTCTTACACATTTGGCGGTGGATTGTTTTCGTCCATCCCTTCAGTAGGATTGGATCTGTCTTGTTCTTCTCTTTGGTAGTCTAGAGCTCGTCTAGTTTCTCTGCGATTCCTGCGAGCGGTAGCTTCAATGTCACTTTCGTACGCTAAAGGTCCTCTCGGGTTCTTTCTAGTCATAAACTAGAGGTACCTGCTAGGAGAAGAAAGAAAGAAATTTAGTGTAAATAAAAATTTAACTTAAACTAAAAATAAAAGTAAATTTCGAAAAAAATAATAAAATAATGGCTAAAGTAATAGAAATAGAGCTTTCTCAATATTTTAGTGTTCCCTGGCAATGGCGCCAAAAACTTGATCGTGTCAAACAGTCGAGTTTTAATATTTATAAAGAATTATCGAACCTGTAACACCCCAAACCAGGTCTATGCGTTAAGATGAGATTTGATTTGTCACACAGAACGAACATCCATTTAATTATCTAATGATTTAGGTAAAACAGTTCTACAAAACCTTTTGAAAATGGAGTTTAGTAAAAAACCAAGAATTTGATTTAAAATCGATGAATAAAGTAGTACTAGTTTGAAATCTTATTATTTAATATTTAATTGTTAAAGACTTTAAAGTAATTTTAAAGAGTTTAAAAGAATCAAACCAAGAATATTTAAAGAATCTCATATGTTTAAAAACAAAATATTTAAGGAAATATTATTAAAATAGTATTAGTCCAAATTAAGTGTCTAAAGCATAATTAAATCCGTCCACACATAAAAATCCATAAAATAATAATAATAGAGGCCTTATTACATCATACCCAAAATAGTAATTAAATAAATATACTTAATTGAAGTTCATAGTTTATAAAACCCTTGTTCAAGTATGGCCTCCACGAAGTCATCCCCTACCAAGCCTCCATCAATTGCCATTACCTGAGAAGGATAATAAAGTAGAGTGAGTTACTCAGAACTCAGTGTATAACCCACTTATCATATCCACCGGGCCAAATCATCAAGACATTATATTGGGCTTGAGCCCATTTACAGATTTAACAATATAATAATAATAATGCATGTAGAATGAAATTCCCAACCAAACCTAAATTTTCCATCCGCTACACACCACCCGTACCAACTAACACACCTGTGGGGATCAAGTCAACCCACCCCGCCAATACACCAATCGCAGGCATAAGGCCATTTTAAATAATATTGTGGTGCACCACCGAACTAGATTGTGGCAAAGCCACCCGAACTAGATTTTTGGCAACAGGCCTTTCTTCTCTTCGTCAATTTTTTTCCAACCCATGCAATCATGTTTATATATAAAACATAATAATACATTCACATGATAAATTTAACAAAAGGCCCATAATACAAGTGGGTCCATATCTCAAATTTTCATTTTGGCCCAGAAGGCAAAATAACATTTTAGCCCATTTAACGATCTAGCAAACTTTGGCCCATATATCGATCTAGCAGTATTTTGACCCATATATCACATGAGGCATAAAATTTTACTATTTATCAATTAACCCATTGAGGGCATTTTTGTAATTTCCACGACTTTAATCGTTTTCATGCATTTACACAAAAGTGTTAATTATTTTGTATTTCTCGATTTTGCCATCTTTACAATTTTATCCCAATACTTACGGTATAGTATCTAACCCGAGAGATAAGTGTGAAGTTACACACCAAGTTACAGTGAGAACTAGACTTTCCCGCTCGTCGATACCTAAACACGCATCACGATAATTTAGAACACTAATACTATTTATAAATCTATTATTATAAATAACGATCTAGACTTTACCCTTGGAATTTCGAACAACTTCTATATGCAGTTTCTCCCCGATTGTTGGTTCGTTACCCGTTGAATATCTACGAACAAACAAAGGCTCAGGAGTACGAACGACTTCAAATAATAGATTCTCCTCGGATGAGGGTCCATAACCCGGTGGAAAATCTCGGATTCTCGAAACAACCCTTCGCTTAAATTTTGGGGGATTAGCGGAACCACCCCTCTTCCGAACACTATTCACAACCTTTTTTATCCCTATCTTGATTGTCTCCATTGACAAAAGATCGTTAGTCCAACTAAAAAGTATATCGGAAATTATGACTAATGGTTTGAAGGGTGAGATTGGCTTACCACAAAATATCCTTGTCCCACAAGATGAAAATCGAGCGATAACGTCCCCTAAAACAAAATCGATTAATAGTTCATCTATAACAATATGTCGAGTAGTATATAGCTCATTGATAAGAACCCTTACCTTAACACTTCGACTTGATTTCTAACGAACACGATGATAATGAATACTCCAAGTTCGGCCTTCTTTATAACACTATAAAAATGAAAGATTGTCTAAGGAAAAAGAACGTTATTACTGGTCATAAGACCCTCCTAAACTTATATATATTCAGCTAAGAAAAGAAGGGAAAAGAAAAGATTCGAAAAGAGTTCTTACCGATTGCTTAAATGAAGGTTGAAGGAATAATCAACAAAACAATATAGATGAAGAGAAGATTCGGCTTTGAAGGAAAATTGAAGAAAATGGTATTAGTAACATTAGGCCATGGCGAGAAAAGGATGGAGAAAGTGTTTGAATGATAAATAAAATGGAATGGAAAAGACAATGGAGAGTAGGCGCTTATAATTCTGTTTTCAAAGAGAATAAAAGAGAAAGAGAAAAGTGATGAGTTTAGGAACAAAATGCATTCGGCAATGGGGGAGGGGAAGGAAAAAGAAGAATTGTCTTTAGCTTTGGTATTTCAGCATAAGGAGAAGAGTTTTTAAGAGAATTGAAAATTTTGCACAAATATGCTAAGAATGACCAAAAACTAACTCCTAATCCTAGCCAAGCTACAACCACATTTGGCCAACCCCTTTAGTCCACAATGCCATCCAAATACATGGTCAAAATGGCCATGCAAAAGTTTCCAAATCATCATTCTTGTATAATACCTTGTATTCCTCCACTTTCCAGATGCTTAAAAAAATAATTCATAAAATCAAGCAAATTCAACCACTTAATTCATGTTTACCATAACCTTTAGCCATCTTTCCATAAAAAAATTTAGTCCATCTTATCCATGAATGAAGCTTGGCTGAAACTTCCTAGGAAAGAGCAAAAATAAATGCTCACAATTTGTATGCTAGAAGATTCGAACCTCTCCCCTCAAGACCATAGATGTAGCGCATATCCCCTTCACCAATAGCTCAACATGCTATCCTTTATCACTTTAATTAACTTAAACTTCAAAGTCACCTGATTCCTCTACAGTAAAGTACTCTTTACTAAAATTTATTCTAACTCCGAATAAACCCGAGTCTTCTCAAGACTATATTAAACACACAAATAAAATCATTCACAAGCTAAACACCAAAAACATGCAACATATCGATACTCACATTTTTAGGATGTTACAATTCTACCCCCTTAAAGAAAATTTCATCCTCGAAATTTTACCTGATTAAAAGAGGTGAGGATATTGTTGCCGAATTGCATCCTCAGGCTCCCACGTAGCTTCCTCCGCTCCGTGATTACGCCATAAAACCTTGACCAATGGCACGGTCTTCTTTTTTAGCACCTTAACATCTCGTTCTAAGATTTCCACTGGTTCCTCCTCTAAGATTTCCACTAGTTCCTCCTCAAAAGATAAGTCTGATATCAACTCCACTTCTTCTACCGGTACTATGTGAGACGGATCCGATCTATAGCGCCTCAGCATAGAAACATGGAAAACATTATGAATCTGACTCAACTCCAGAGGTAATCCAAGCTGATAGGCCACTGGACCAACACGCTTCATCACACGATATGGTCCAATGAACCTAGGGCTCAACTTACCCTTCCTTCCAAATTTGAAAATCTTCTTCCAAGGTGAGACTTTCAGAAAGACCTAATCTCCCACCGCAAACTCAATATCCTTACGCTTCAGATCTGCATATGATTTTTGTCGATCCGAAGCTTCCTTTAACCGCGCTCGAATCACCTTTACCTTTTCTTCCGTCTCAAATATCAACTCAGGACCCAACAACTGTCGTTCCCCCAATTCAATCCAACAAGTAGGGGTACGACACCTACGACCGTATAAAGCTTCATAAGGTGCCATTTGGATACTGGATTGGTAACTGTTATTATACGCTAACTCTACCAACGATAGGAAATCCTCCCAACTACCTCTGAAGTTGATTATACAACCACGTAACATGTCTTCCAAAATCTGAATTACTCTTTCTGACTGACCATCTGACTGAGGATGAAAAGCCGTACTAAAGTTTAACTTTGTTCCCAAAGCCTCATGTAAAGCTTTCCAAAACCATGATGTAAACCTGAGATCCCTGTCCGATATGATAGACACTGGTACCCCATGCAACCTCACGATCTCAGATACATACAGCTTAGCCAACTTCTACAGCGAGTAATCTATACGAGCTGAAAGAAAATAGGCAGTCTTCATCAAACGATCAACTACTACCCAAACGGATTTTTTCTTAGTAGGTGTTAAAGGTAACCCACTAACAAAATCCATTGATACCCGCTCCCATTTCCATAGGGGAATCTTTACCAATTGTAATAAGCCTGATGGTAGTTGATGCTCCACCTTCACTTGTTGACAAGCCAAACATTTACCTACAAACTCAAAAATCTCACGCTTCAACCCTGGCCACCGATACCATTCACAGAGATCTCGATACATCTTATTTCCTCTGGGGTGCATAGCATAAGGGCTACTATGCGCCTCCTGTAGAATCATTTGTCTTAAATCTGAGTCCTTGGGCATACAAATTCTTCCACAAAAACACATCACTCCATCATTATTCATACCAAAATGCGCTATTTCACCACTTTCAACTTGCTGAATTAAGGATCCCAACTTTTCATCTGATATCTGCTTTTCCCTGATCTGATCTAACCACAGAGGCTTCACTTAAAGTTTCGCTAACAGACTACCATCCTCATACAAACTCAGATGAGCAAACATTGCTCTTAAATCAGATACCACCTTACGATTTAACGCGTCTGCTACCACGTTAGCCTTTCCACGATGATACTCAATTGAGAAATCATAATCCTTTAACAACTCCACCCACCTTCTTTGTCTCAAGTTTAACTCCTTCTGGGTAAGAAGATACTTAAGACTCTTATGATCCGTAAAGATGATAGACTTCTCACCGTAGAGATAGTGCCTTAAAATCTTTAAAGCAAACACTACTGCAGCCAACTCCAAGTCATGAGTAGGGTAGTTTACTTCGTGCGGTCTCAACTGACGAGAAGCATAGGCCACCACTTTTCCATTTTGCATCAGCACACATCCTAAACCCGTGTGTGACGTATCACAAGAGCGATAAATTCTTTTCCAACCTCAAAGTTGAATCAAGATGGTGCTTCACAAAATCTTCTTCAATTTCTCAAAACTTTCTTGTTGTTTATCAGTCCATACATACGGTACTCCCTTTCGCAATAGCTTAGTTAGGGGTGCAGCAATCAACGAAAACCCCTCAACAAAGAGTCTATAATATCCAGCCAAACCTAAGAAACTCCAAATCTCAGCTACTGAGTTTGGTGGTTTCCAATCTAATACAGCCTCAATCTTCCGAGGATCTACCCTATTCCTTCAGCTGACACCACATGACCCAAGAAAGTCACTTCCCTTAACCAAAATTCACATTTACTGAATTTGGCATGAAGTTGCTTATCATGAAGTAACTGCAATACTATATGCAAATGTAAGTCATGCTCCTCTTCATTTCTTGAATATACCAAAATGTCATCTATGAACACTACCACAAACCGGTCTAAATAAGGTTGAAAGACCCGATTCATCATGTCCATAAATACAGCTGGTGCATTGGTTAACCCAAACGGCATCACCAAGAACTCATAATGTCCATAACGAGTTTGGAATGCCATTTTATGAATATCTGCCTCTTTCACTTTGAGTTGATGATAACCTGATCTCAAATCAATTTTGGAGAAAACTTATGCTCCTTTCAATTAATCAAACAGGTTATCAATTCTCGACAAGGGATACCTATTCTTGATCATCAATTTATTCAACTGCCTGTAATTAATGCACATACGCATCAACCCATCCTTCTTCTTAACAAACAAAATCGGTGCTCCCCACGGAGACACACTAGGTCGAATGAATCCTCGATCCAACAATTCTTGAATTTCAGCTTTAAGCTCCGCCAACTCCTTCGGTGCCATCCTATAAGGTGCAATAGACACCGAGCTGTTCCGTAAAAGCTCAATACCAAATTCTACTTCCGATCCGAGGTATACCAGAATTTCTTGGAAAGACATCTGAAAATTCCTTCACCGTTCTCACATCTTCCACTGATAACTCCTTGGCATCCAAAGCACTAATAAAAGCTAGGAATGCTCCATACCCTTTCCGCACCAACTCTTCTGCCTTTAATGCATATACCACATTTGCCAAGTAATTTTTCATTCGCCTATCATTACTACTTCCTTATCATCCGAAGTCCTTATTGACATCCGCTTTTCAGCATAATCCAAATGCGCCCGGTGCTTCACCAACCAATCTATGCCCAAAATGAGATCGAATTCGCCGAAAGGTAATTCCATCAAATCCGGCAAAAATATTTCTCTTTAGATTTCTAGGGGCACCTCTCTAAACAGTTTATTCACAATTACCGACTATCCTAAAGGACTAATTATCGTCATCTCACTATCGGTAATCTCAGATTCTATATTCATGTTTCCAGATATGGTACTAGCAACATAAGAGTGGGTAGAACCGATATCTATCAAAGCAATAGCAGGCACATTAAAGATGAAGAACATACCAGTTATCGCATCAGTTGCATTGCCATCCTCGCGCAGCATTATCGAACCATCGCCTCGACTCGGTGCACCTTGTCCGCATCCAACCCCATTACCACCACGACCTGGTCCACGGCCTCTCGGTGGATGCTGAGCGCCTCTGGCCGACTGAGCATCAGGGTTACGAGCTTTCTGAGTCGTATCCATCTGTCGAGGGCAATTCTTATATTGATGATCCTTGAAACCATATTTATAACAAGCACTAGTTTTCCTCCAGCACTCTTCGGGGTGTCATTTTCCACATTCGACACAGTCTCGACTTTGATTAGTAGCCACAAGTGCTCTACCTTGAGCTGTCTCATCATTTCGAGGCCTCTTCTGAAACCTTTTTGAAGAACCCACATACTGTAAATCTCTCTTGCCGCTAACTCTTTCCCGATTCTGACATTCTGAGCACTTAGCCTCTTCGGCTATCTTGACTTTCTCCACAAGCATGGCAAAAATTCTTACTTGTTGTGGGGCTATCAGTACCCGCAACTCATCATTTAGCCCATCCTCGAAGCGTACACAGCGCTCATGATCCTTGGTACTATAGTTTGACCATAACGACTCAAGCGTAAAAATTCTGCCTCATAAGCTGCCACCGTCTTATCTCCTTAAACCAGATTCAAGAATTCCTTCCTCTAAGCATCCACATAACTTGTCCCTAAATATTTCCCTTGAAAGGCAGCTTTGAAGAATTCCCAAGTAACTAATGCAACTTTAGTGCCTTCTCGAACAATAAGCCACCATTGATATGCCTCGTCCCTTAACAAGGACACCGCTTCTCTTAGTTTCTACTCTACAGTACACTCTAGATCGTCCATAATTCGCTCTACAGCCTCAAGCCAATATTCAAAGCAACATTCGAGCTACACCAAACACCTCTAAAAACTTCAAAGACCACTTCATTTCGCCGCCCGATATCGACCCACGAGCCATCGCCCGACTCTAGTTCAAATGACCTTTCAAGGGCTCGCAACATTGCTCGTGTCAAAGCATTATCTTCTCTTCTATGGTCCCGTGATTCATTTTTCGACGAGGTGATGCCGGTGCATCCATTTCTGGGATATGTCCCGATTCCTCGAATACGACTCTAGCACCTCGGCCTCTACCACGGCCACTTCTACCACGTCTGCGTCTCTGGCGCCATCTTGACTAACTTGCTTTAATCGATTCACAATTTTGTGAATTAGAAAACTATTTTAGTGTTTATTAATGATATTTTATGAGATTCATGAGATAAAGTTGTTTTTCACAAACAGATCCTATAGTCTCGATCTCTACAATTTTCAACACTTAAAACTAGAAGTTCTAGAGTGTTCCTATGATCATATCATCATAATAATAATTCAGTAATGAATACTTACTTGACATGGTGCCGGATGCTTGTGGTGCCATACAACCTTAAAACAAAATTAAAATAATTTCAAACAAAAGTTATTTGTTGAACCCTACCACAGTCGAGTTTTGAAACTGGCTCTGATACCATTAAATATAACACCCCAAACCAGGTCTATGCATTAAGACGAGATTTGATTTGTCACACGTAATCTAACATCCATTTAATTATCTAATGATTTAGGTAAAACAGTTCTACAAAACCTTTTGAAAATGAAGTTTAGTAAAACCAAGAATTTGATTTAAAATCGATGAATAAAGTAGTACTAGTTTGAAATCTTATTATTTAATATTTAATTGTTAAAGACTTTAAAGTAATTTTAAAGAGTTCAAAAAATCGAAAACAAGAATATTTAAAGAATCTCATATGTTTAAAAACAAAATATTTAAGGAAATATTATTAAAATAGTATTAGTTCAAATTAAGTGTCTAAAGCATAATTAAATCCATCCACACATAAAAATCCATAAAATAATAATAATAATAGAGGCCTTATTACATCATACCCAAAATAGTAATTAAATAAATATACTTAATTGAAGTTCATAGTTTATAAAACCCTTATTCAAGTATGGCCTCCACGAAGTCATCCCTACCAAGCCTCCATCAATTGCCATTACGAGAAGGATAATAAAGCGAGTGAGTTACTCGTAACTCGATGTATAACCCACTTATCATATCCACTGGCCAAATCATCAAGACATTATATTGAGCTTGAGCCCATTTACAGATTTAACAATATAATAATAATAATGCATGTAGAATGAAATTCCCAACCAAACCTAAATTTTTCATCCGCTACACACCACCGTACCAACCAACACACTGTGGGGATCAAGTCAACCCACCCCGCCAACACACCAATCGCAGCATAAAGCCATTTTAAATAATATTGTGGTGCACCACCGAACTAGATTGTGGCAAAGCCACCGAACTAGATTTTTGGCAACAGGCCTTTCTTCTCTTCGTCAATTTTTTTCCAACCCATGCAATCATGTTTATATATAAAATATAATAATACATTCACATGATAAATTTAATAAAAGGCCCATAATAGAAGTGGGTCCATAACTCAAATTTTCATTTTGGCCCATAAGGCAAAATAACATTTTAGCCCATTTAACGATCTAGCAAACTTTGGCCCATATATCGATCTAGCAGTTTTTTGGCCCATATATCGATCTAGCAGTTGTTGGCCTATATATCACATGAGGAATAAAATTTTACTATTTATCAATTAACCCATTGAGGGCGTTTTCGTAATTTCCACAACTTTAACCGTTTTCATGCATTTACACAAAAGTGTTAATTATTTCGTATTTCTCCGATTTTACCATCTTTACGATTTTATCCCAATACTTACGGTATAGTATCTAACCCAAGAGATAAGTGTAAAGTTACACACCTGGTTACAGTGAGAACTAGACTTTTCCGCTCGTCGATACCTAAACACGCATCACGATAATTTAGAACACTAATACTATTTATAAATCTATTCTTATAAATAACGATCTAGACTTTACCCTTGGAATTTCGAACAACTTCTATATGTGATTTCTCCCCAATTGTTGGTTTGTTACTCGTTGAACATCCACAAACAAACAAAGGCTCAGGAGTACGAACGACTTCAAATAGTATACTCTCCTCGGATGAGGGTCCACAACACGGTGGAAAATCTCGAATTCCCGAAACAGCCCTTCGCTTAAATTTCGGGGGATTAGCGGAACCACCTCTCTTCCGAACACCATTCACAACCTTTTTCATCCCTATCTTGATTGTCTCCATTGACAAAAGATCATTAGTCCAACTAAAAAGTATATCGGAAATTATGACTAATGGTTTGAAGGGTGAGATTGGCTTACCACAAAATATCCTTGTCCCACAATATGAAAATCAAGTGATAACGTCCCCTAAAACAAAATCGATTAATAGTTCATCTATAACAATATGTCGAGTAGTATATAGCTCCTTGATAAGAACCCTTACCTTAACACTTCGACTCAATTTCTAATGAATCACGATGATAACGAATACTCCAAGTTCGGCCTTCTTTATAACACTATAAAAATGAAAGATTGTCTAAGGAAAAAGAACGTTATTATCGGTCATAAGACCCTCCTAAACTTATATATATTCGGCTAAGAAAAGAAGGGAAAAGAAAAGATTCAAAAAGAGTTCTTACCGATTGCTTAAACGAAGGTTGAAGGAATAATCAACAAAATAATATAGATGAAGAGAAGATTTGGCTTTGAAGGAAAATTGAAGAAAATGGTATTAGTACGATTCGGCCATGGCGAGAAAAGGATGGAGAAAGTGTTTGAATGATAAATAAAATCGAGAGGAAAAGAGAATGGGGAGTAGGTGTTTATGATTCAGTTTTCAAAGAGAAGAAAAGAGAAAGAGAAAAGTGATGAGTTTAGGAACAAAATGCATTCGGCAATGGGGGAGGGGAAGGAAAAAGAAGAATGGTCTTTACCTTTGGTATTTCGGCATAAGGAGAAGAGTTTTGAAGAGAATTGAAAATTTTGCACAAATATGCTAAGAATGACCAAAAACTAACTCTTAATCCTAGCCAAGCCCTTTAGTCCACAATGCCGTCCAAATACATGGTCAAAATGGCCATGCAAAAGTTTCCAAATCATCATTCTTGTATCATGCCTTGTATTCCTCCACTTTCTAAATGCTTAAAAAAACAATCCCTAAAATCAAGCAAATTCAACCCCTTAATTCATGTTTACCATAACCTTTGGCCATCTTTCCATAAAAAAATTAGTCTATCTTATCCATGAATGAAGCTTGGCGACACTTGCTAGGAAAGAGCAAAATAAATGCTCACAATTTTCATGCTAGGAGATTCAAACCTCTCCCTCAAGACCATACATGTAGCGATATCCCTTCACCAATAGCTCAACTCATGCTATCCTTTATCACTTTAATTAACTTAAACTTCAAAGTCACCTGATTCCTCTACAAGAAAGTACTCTTTACTAAAATTTATTCTAACTCGAATAAACCCGAGCCTTCTCAAGACTATATTAAACACACAAATAAAATCATTCACAAGCTAAACACCAAAAACATGCAACATATCGATACTCACATTTTTAGGATGTTACAGAACCTGTAGACTAACTATGACAATGATTGAGACAAGTGCACCTATCGAACAATAGTATAGTTTAGGCAAGATTATTTTATCAAACCCAAAGGAACCTAAAAGTACTACTACACACTTTCTTTCTATTATTTAGCCTAAAATATGGAGCGAATGGTTTATTAATCTAAAAACTAATGAAAAACTAAACTAGATGCAAAGACAAAAGAATGAAACTTTGGGAAAAGACTGTGGAAAAACTCAGTTGGTTTCAGACGATACCCACAGGAAGAATCCACCTATGACTTCTCTTATTATCTAACTTTTAATTCATATGACTTCTTTACTTAGCTTGATCCGTGAGACTCCCTAACCTATATTAAATCCTCTCTCAAGGCGAATAACGTCTAACCTTAGGTTAATTAGTGGAACTCTCGTTCTCTTATAATAACCCCCAAGGAAGCGAAGAATCGATCAATGGACTCCCATATTAGGTTTCACCTAATCCAAAGAAAATCTCGTCACCCTATCTCTAGGCGTACGATCAACTCCGCTTAATTATGCTAGATCTACTCTTAGGCAAGGTCTATTCCTCCTCCACCTAAGCACATCAGATTTGGATTAAGCAACATAATTAAGAACAAACTAAGTACTTATCATATAATTTAGAATTCAAATAACAAAATCCATCATAGGTTTCATCCCCTTTAGGTATCTGAAGGGTTTAGTTCATAACAAAATAAGAAAACATCTCAAGAGAAAAGATAAAACAAAACATAAGAAATCCCTAAAACCCTTGAAGGAATTGAAGAGGAGATCCTCTCTCTTGAGTAGAACTCCGGCTTCTTGAGATGGATCAACTGGCTATCTTTGAGTAATTCCCTGAATAAAAGCTCTGGCAGAAAACTCTGCCTAAAACTTCCTCCCCTAGAAATGGCTGCCTTGGGTTGTTTATATAGGCTCTTTAGATGCTTTACTTGGCTCCTAAGTACCCTCTTTAAGTAGAATTACTGTTACTTACGAGTATGTTTCTTTGGCTTCAAGCATCCAAATTCGAGTGAAATTACTCATTCCCGTGGCAAGGGCACGGCCATGGTACACGTCCGTGTAAATCATCTTCAGGCCATGTCTCGATTCTATCAATTGGGGCACGACCGTGTAAATCGTGGCATGGCCTGTGAAGTAATTTGATAAGGCACGGCCATGTGGCTTGAAGTCTAGGCCATGTTGAATTCTTGGGATGGCCCAATTTGGTCCGTTTTAAGCCCATTTTACGTTCTTTTTATCCTTAGGTGCTTTCCTGAGTATAAGACATGAAAAGAAAGGATTAAGAGCACCTTTTTACATAAATCAGGGATAAATCATCCAAAAGCATACTAAATGTGGGATTAAAATATGTTACTTTTGCTGTTTATCAGCCTCGAATGCCAAGGTTCCAGCATTTTAGCTTATCGACTTTTTTCAATTCATAGATAGACAGAGGTGTGAATACACACATTTATCCTACGTTTGACAGACACGAAATCGGGCGTACGGTTACACACCTAATTGCAAAATGTATGAATCGTCCACATCCTCCAAAGCCTATTTTCCATCAAATCATATTGTTAGTCTTCCAATAGTAGGATTCCTAAACATACAATCCCAAACCAACCCTTTACCCTTACCCTGAATGAGCGAAAAAGGCTTTATTGCTCTTAACGCTGACTAAGGATCGATCTCGATGATTATCTACTCAGGAAACGAACCTTATTAGGCAAAACTATCTTCAAGAATATGGCTTAAAGTCCCAATATTAATTCATAGAGTATTCGGCCAACACCACTGACTCCCAAAACGATTGAATGCCGAAAGAAGGATTTAAGCGCACCAAATCAACTAATAGGAACGGTAGAACAATGAAATAGTCAGCCACTTGTCAAAGTGATTACCAGAGAAGAACCACTAAACCGAAACTAAGTGAAGAGGTAAGGAGGGGAGAATCGATCACAAAGGAGTAAGAGGAAAAAAAAGTAGTGTGATTCGGTAAAAAGTAGAAGAAAGAAAGTTGAGAATAGGGATTTCGACACTAAAACTTACACTAATCAAATCCCGAAAGAGCATGAAAGGTAACTTGCGAAATCGGCACTAGGGAGAAAAGAAGCCAGAATCGCCAAAAGAACAAAAACCCCAAATGAAAGAGAGGAAATTTGGCACCTATTCACTCACAAATTGTCGAAAATGCATACCTAAAGACCCCCTTAGCCGATTTGCAGAAACAAGTCTCCCAATCGGCTACAACACTCCCTAATTTGAATTCCTTAACTTTCTCCTAAAATATCTCCCCTTATCCCTCCTTGATATCCTCCATAACACCCTCCAAGACCCATTCAAACTCTCACCCAACAGAGTTCGAAACCACCTCAAACTCCTACCGCCTCATGCTAGCAAAATAAATATCCTTTTTGCTTGCAATGGGATTCGAACCCAAGCCCCCTCAATAGCTCAACACACCACTTGCCTCCTTGCCACAAGCTCTTTTGTGTCACATTTTATCTTCAATTAATTAAAAGGTCTAAAGGCCAAAGTCCAGGTTCCTTTAAAAGAAAAACCAAAATAAATTACAAGAGCCAAGACTTGAACCCAGGCTCCCTTGCAACCTTAATGACGCCACAACCACTAGACCACATGCTTCCTTATGTCATTTTTTTTAACACAATATTTTAAAAGGCTTACATCCAAGCATCCAAGCTTTTATCCACTTAAAACCAAAATTTTTGCTAAAGCTCAAGTTTGAACACAAGATTTTTCCAACTCCTCTCAGGACCCTTAACCACTTGAGCAGACATTTAATGGTCATTTCCTAGCTCACATAAACTTTTATGCACAGTTTTCTAATTGTTCCCTTGCTCAAGGCCCAATACTTCTAGGCCCAAATTCCGCGGCATTACATAAGCGTGTGGCCAGCCCGTGTGGATCCTGGAAATAGCTCTTTTTGCCCGATTTTGGCTCGTTTTTTGCCCTTTTCACTCCCTTATGCTCACCTAAGTATAAAAACATGAATTTAAAGGATTAGGAGCATCAAATTCACTAATTCACATAATAAATCATCAAAAAATGCATCAAGAATGGGATTAAAAATGTGTTGCTTTTATGGCTTATCAAATATCCCCACACTTAAGCGTTTGCTTGTCCTTAAGCAAAATTCTCAACTCATAATTAAAATTAATCTTTCTCAACTTTTAATTCTTCTCAATAATGTTTTGTCATAATTCAAAAATAATCATGCATTGATAATTCAACTAAAAGAGCATTAAAGATTCAAATAATCTAAGTCGAGCATTTTTAAATTATGAAAACATAGGTATTTCCCCTTATCTAAGTAATTACCTTTAATTCAAAATCAAAAAGAATTGACATCCTCACTAAAGATTCACTCAAATCAATCAAAGTGTTTAAGGTTCAAAAATTAAGTACTCAACAGTCAAACATGAAAAGTCATTACCATAGGCTTGCATGAAAATCAAATCTCCACCACTATAAAATGAGATAATACACAAATCAAATGGTCTTTATAAGGTTGTAATGGGGCTTAGGTTAAAGGTGTGGAGAAAGGTTGAAAAGAAGGATAGAATCGAGATTGAATTGATAAATTATCAAACTAGAAAAATAACAAGTGTTGAATTACAAATAATTACATCGATCGAAATTATTAAAGAATAACACAAGCTTATTCTCAAAATATGAATTTAACTGTTCAAGCTCAAATAACAAAGAACTAAATAACTATATATGTATTTTTTTTCTTCTTTTTTTTCTTTTTTTTCTTCTTCTTTTTTATATGTAAATAAGAAGAAATAATTTAGCAACTTAATCAAGAGGCTTAATCAGGCAATTAACCAAATCAAATATCGATAAAAATGGAGTCAATAAAATGGGAAAAATTCTCAATGAGCAAAAAATGAGTTATGGGTTATCATTAATGGGTAAATCAAGAAACGGTGTGTTAGGCTCTAAGGGGTTTACTAAGGGTTAATTATGTAGGTAGGCTTTTTAAGGAATAAGTGGGTTAAAACCTAAGTGCCTTTATCATCTCATTATATCAACTCAAATGTGTGGTCTCGACATGCATAATCGAAGCAAGTTCTAGAATAACAAATCAAATTGACACACTTATAACCAATAATAAAATGAGCAAGAAAAGTGTATGCTCTAAAGGCTCAAAATCTCACAAAAAATTATGTTTTTTTTTTATGTCAAACTTGTAAATTTAAAACTTCAAGATAATACATCAATTCAGGAAAACAATCTAAAATTTTTAATTCTAAAAATAAACTTATCATGCTTGATTCTCTCATGTCTTAAAGTTTAAAACAACCAATGCACAAATATTTATGAATTTAATCCAAAACACATCAATAAAAATCACAAATCGATAAAAATTCATTCTAATAATAGTATGAGAAAATTACTTAAACACAAGACATAATTCAGGGATTTTCTAATAATTATATGGATAACGTCCCCACACTTAAGATGTACATTGTCCTCAATGTACAAACATATATAATCACAGTATAAATAAAATATCATAAGAGAGGGAGAAAACTAAAACTGCCCTGAATATTGGATGAAATCCTCAAAATAGTAAAAAGCGGAATTGTAGTCAAATCTAAATGTAACGCATGATTCCGAGCAAACTAATAAGAAAATAAACACAAAGAATAAAGAAGATTAAGGGTATAACTCGATTAGAAACAACCATATATATTTCAAAAGATAATTTGAAGAAAACAATAAATAATAATAATAAAGCAACTAAAAACAAAATTAAAAAGAAAGATAAAAAAAAAAATAATAATAATAATAATAATAATAATAATAATAATAAATTCAATGATACCAATAAACTTTGTAACATCCCCAAACCCTACTTACGAGCCTTGACCGGATCTCGTTATGTCACCATGGAATGATTTGCTGAAAATCTTTGTCTTTAGCATAAAACTTGAAATTTTTGTTAAATTTTGGAAAGTGTGTCCATTAAAAATTATTTAATACTATAAGCCCGATATAAAATATGTGAATTAAAACTTTATTATAATTTATTATATTATAAATCATTTGAAGGAAATATATCTAAGTATAATATAAACCCTAATTAAAAAGATAATAAAATGATCCCAACAATAAATTAAGAGGCCTTTTATTACAACCAATATTTAAACCAAAACTTAATATAAATAAGCTTTAAAATATTTAAACTCTTCCTTCTGCATGGGCCACCATGTGTCCTCTCCGATCCCGGTCCAATCTCAAGAGTCACCTGAAATGTTAGGAAAATAATTGGGTGAGTCATACAGACTCAGTGTGTAATTAAACCACTGATATCCACCCACATGTTAGCCACAAATCAACCCGATTATCAAATGCAACATGTAACATAATCATATAGACATTACCACGATCTGGGCTTGTCCCACATTCAATCCACATTCAGGTACTGGGCTAGGCCCTTTTCTCATTCAAATCCACATTCACATACTGGGCTTGGCCCATTTCCACGTATGTTCTCAAAACATACCTATTCATATTCCATATTGGGCTTGGCCCATTTCCATATCATTTCATAACAAAACCATGCAATATGAAACCCAACCCAATCCTAAGGTCCATCCGCTACACACCCCTTAACCAAATTTACCACACACCGGGGACTATCGAGTCACCCTCTCCTTTTCCTCCAAAAGGCAACTAATGCCATCCACGATGTAGCGATAGCTAACATCAATCACGATGGAGCACACAAAGAATCCATCAAGCCACGATATGGCATCGTCGATATCAATCAAGGTAACCACGCCAACTAAATCGCAAAGATCCACAACGCGACCTCGGCCAACGCCAATCCACGATGTAGCACAAAGTCGACATCAACCACGCATCAAGTACACCCGCACCTTCTTTCAAAACCCACCCATGCACATGTAACATAATATAATGACATAATGAATAAAGCATGTACATGATATTCGTGCATACATTCATATTCATAGACATACTCACATACACGTATTAATAACCACATCTCAACAGATTTGATACTAACTGTTTATCGACATACCCTTTAAGGGTATCCGCTCACATAGCCACCGCACTTATTAACACATATTTAACACATACACATATCGATACATATCATATACCCTAAATCGATGGGTTAATCACACACCTTATAACCTCAAGCTCTAAACCTCGATCCCGACGCTATCGCTTAGCGAGACTACCGTTATCCGCCTATCGTTTTCATACACGCCCACACCCGGGCCAATCTCGCATGCAGAAACCGATCTCTTTTGAACTTTGAATGGAGTTTTCCTTTCTCCTCTTGACCGGCACTCGATCCATCGACACTTAATCGTAATCACACCATTAATCAACAAGTCATAATCCACTATTATTGAATTTTAGATCACCTAATAACATCCTTACCAAATATCAAACTCAAGCGCTACTTAATGCTTCCACAAACGCCGACTAAACCACTCCAAAGAAAGTCTCCTGCGTTAGGCTCTTCTCCCTACAATCGGCCTTAGCATCAAATACTTAGCAACCTTAGTCTTAATCAATTCCAAATACATAACTTACCAAGATAAACCCTTACCACCACTTACCAAGTCGATCGCTAGCAACCGAGGCTTGACCAATACCTCAAAATCCTAGAGTACCTTCAACAACGATTGCAACGAAACCCAAGAGATCTATGCTAATATTCGCCAAGGTACTACCAAATTGAAGAAAGGAAATTTAAGACAAGGGTGGGGTGTAGATTGACTAACAAAAGAAACCCAATGGAAAGGAGATAAGAGTTTTACCAAAAATTATTTTAAGAAGAGGAGAGAAAGGTATGGGAGACAATATGAAATGGTTTCGACTTAGGAAAATAGAGAGAACCAAGTAAGAAAATCGGCTAGGTGACCTTGAAGATTCTACCAAAGTGCATAGGTGAAGAGAAGGGATATTTTAGTGTTGGTAGAGTATGGAAGACAAATGGATGAAGGCTTAAGAGGGACTAGGATTGCAACCAAAGAAATGGGGAACAAATTTCTATAGGAGCACAAATGGTGAAAAAAAAAAGAAACAACAAAGATGAGCACCTCCCCTTATTTATAGAATTCGGCTACTCCCCCACCTAAAGAACCCAAGTTCTGGCCACTACTTCAAAATTATTCAAAATAATTTAAACACTCAATTGCCTATTTTTCCTCCTTGCCACTTGATAGAGATTAATAAAATAAAATCCATAAAAATATACAATATTATCCCTATTATCTCAAAACAATAAAAAGATAAAGCTGATGACTACTCCTCATCCAGCCGAATTTAAATGCAAAGCTATCTTAATCTTCATCCTAAGTGCCGTCCATCACCTTACCAACTCACGCAAAAGAACAAAATAAAATTCCCAATGCAACACTCTGATTCAACACAGGACTGGAGGTAGCCACATGCCAAGAATACCAGCCATTCGCCACTTTGATTTTTATGCCAAAACCCCATCATTTAATCTTAACCCTTCCTAGCCCAAATTTCATAACCGCATAAAATAAAATCACGCCTAAAATGTCTGCTCCAGCCCTCGAAACCGCGACCTCCTTCCTCCAAATACTTAAGTAGCGCTAAGAGCCACTCGCTAATTGGACTTTCATGTCCATCTACTTGAACATTTATTTATAAGCATACCAGGCCGAGTCCCCTAATTAGCGCAAAGGTAAAACAAAATTGCTGCCTTAGCAGCTCGAACCTTTGACCCCTTAGGCGTCACCTTCCCAAGCCCCAAGCAACGCCCATGCCACTTTGCCAACTCCTTTCTTGTGTCCTAAATTCCACCAATTTATTTTAAAGCCTACTTGCCCTATTTCCCCTTTTTACACTAAAAATCTAAAATTTTCTAAAGTCTTCCCCTTTCATCCAAACATTTCTAAAACCTCTAAAACACCTCCAAACACACCCAAAAACCTACCAACACTCGAATTACACACAATCTGCATAGCCCCTAAAACCAGGGTGTTACAATTCTACCCTCCTTAAAATAATTTCGTCCTCGAAATTACTTTACTAACGAACGTCCGTGCAACCTATCTTACCACCTTACGCTTATGCTGCGCACTCTGATCTTACTAAGACTATCATACCTTCCCAACACATTTTCTAAGCTCGCATTCAAAAATTCAAAACACCTCTCTTAGCAACACAGAAAAGACTAATTCACAAGCAAGCAAAGCAATCAAAGCATATACCAAAGCAAAGGAGCTTACCCGCTATCACATCCTTGGTTGACTCGACTAGAACCATTCCTTCCATGGCTTGAACCACGACCCTCGTCCGTCAAGACAATTCTAACCAGATGTGCCTTAGATCCGCACCAAAGCATTCTTTACTATTTCCCCAACACTCTCTGTGTGAGGTCTTCCACATCGAGCACAAGAACGATTCCGATCCACAGTACAAGTGCACTTACAGGTTCTCGGTCCTTGGTCTTTTCTCGAACATTACCAAACGATGCCGATGGTCCAACCTTTCTTATTCTCGCTCCTATTCTTCTCTCGGTTCTCTCTCGATAGTCTTCTTAACCTCTTCAACGATCCGAGCTTTCTCCACTAAAGTGGCAAAGTCTCTTTTTCATGCGGAGCGATCAACTCCCGCAACTCATCTCAGAGCCCATCTTCGAATCGAACACTTCTTTCGTAATCGTGAGCTACGATTCCTTTGGCGATCGACTTAGTCGCACAAACTCAACTTCATACTCCGCCACCGACTTATTCCTTGCACTAGATTTAGAAACGCTTTCTTATGCGTAGTCCAAATAATCTGCTCCTACATACTTTCCTTCAAACTTGGCCTTAAAGAAATCCAATCCAATGATCCACGGCAGACACCTTGTTTAACAAAGTGAGCCACTAACGATAGGCTTCGTCAAGAAGCAACGAAAGCGCCCTTCACTTTTCTTCATTGGTGCAATCCAAATCGTCCATGATTCTTTCGATCGCTTCTAGCCAATACTCCGCCACGTTAGGAGCTACTCCCGACACTCCTCTAAAGATCTCACTCTGCTCGATCTAAGCCTTCCGATACCGACTTTCGAGTTCCATTTCTCTACTAACTCCCGCCACTCGCCAAAGACTCGCAACATGGCCCGCGAGCATCGCATCATCTTCACCGTCCGATCTTGCCTCTACGCCCATCGTGGCGGCACTTCACTTTTCGACCCATGGCGGACCTCTATTTGCCCGATCTTCGCCATTCTACCTCTATCAAGGCCCCTAAAGCTCATCTCTATCGCCTTGATTTATCCGATTAAGAAGTTTTATGCATTAGTAATTGTTCCACTATTTAACCGCGAGCATATTTTATGAATGGAAGATTTTAAAAGTAGTTCTTTCTGCTCACACAAGGGTTCGATTCAAATTTTACTACCCTAATTGAGAGAATCACCTTCGCTCCTCGCTAGGACACATTCATTCATCATCAAACACATTCATTCCTCAAATAGAGGCACATTCGTGGTATCTACCACCCACATTCACTATTCGGACATTACGCGCTTTACCCTGTGGGTATTTCCGCCATTTTCCTGCAGGGACATTTACGTAATAAACCGTAAAAATTTTAAAACTTTAATAAACCAGACATTTTGAAATTTCCACAACTAGAGGGTATTTCTAAAAAAATTTGTCAAATTAGAGATACTGTAGAATTTTGGAAACCGTGGTATTTTAGTAATTTTGTCAACGTGGTAATTTTGTAAATTTCAAGAGTTTGAGTATTATTTTGAAATACAAAATTGGGTACTTTTGCAAAGTGAGAGAATTTTATTAAAGTTGGGGTTAACTCAAAATTTTTAAAAGTCGTGGCATTTTAGTAATTTTCAACACAGGGTATTTTGTAAATTTCCCCAAATCGGGTATATTGATATTTTGAACACTAGAGATTTTAATATTTTGCAAAGTGAAAATCATTTCAACAAAAGTTGAGTGTAGTGTGGTAATTTTATAATACAGGCATTTTTTGTAATTTTGCCACTAGGCATTTTGGTAATTTGGTAAATCGAAAAAAACGTTTTTTTCAAAACCGTATTCGTGGTTTATAAACCAAAAGGGTAAATTTAAAATTTAAAACTAAAAATTTTAAAACAAGAAGGCTAATCCTTTCGGGTTTTAATAATTGGTTCAAATTGTGAACAAGTCCTCTTCGTTAAGGTGAACCGTAGCTACGCACTGTAGGATTCAAGTGGAGAGGAGGTGAGTCACGGATCGCTTAAATACCAAGCTCCCACCGAATACCACTCCTAGACATGCGCACACAGTTGCCACACCTTAACACTATGACTTACTTCACAGTTTGTTTAGTAACCTTAAGTCTTATGCACATGTTTGAGTAGACTAGCTTTAGGTTCAACTCGATCCTAATTCACTAATCTACGAGCCCAACAAAGCCCATAACTGCTCATATAACAAATTACTTCACAAGTCCAAGTACTTACCGGTGGACTCGGCCGAGGTACAGGTGCCATGCCGTAAAATCTGAAAAATTTCTTAAAGCCCATATTTTGAAAAGCCCATTTTGAAAATGTTTTGGGCCCAAAACCTCAAAGTCGAAGTTTTGAACTGGCTCGATATCAATCAGAATATCCCCAAACCCGCCCACGAGCCTTGATCGGATCCGTTATGTCAACGCGGAATGACGGTTGAAAATCTTTGTCTTTAGCATAAAACTTGAAAATTTTTGTTAAATTTTGGAAAGTGTGTCCATTAAAATTATTTAATACTATAAGCCCGATATAAAATATGTGAATTAAAACTTTATTATAATTTATTATATTATAAATCATTTGAAGGAAATATATCTAAGTATAATATAAACCCTAATTAAAAGATAATAAAATGATCCCAACAATAAATTAAGAGGCCTTTATTACAACCAATATTTAAACCAAAACTTAATATAAATAAGCTTTAAAATATTTAAACTCTTCCTTCAGCATGGGCCACCATGTGTCCTCTCCGATCCCGTCCAATCTCAAGAGTCACCAAATGTTAGGAAAATAATTGGGTGAGTCATCTGCACTCGGTGTGTAATTAAACCATCGATATCCACCCACATGTTAGCCACAAATCAACCCGATTATCAAATGCAACATGTAACATAATCATATAGACATTACCACGATCCGGGCTTGTCCCACATTCAATCCACATTCGTGCATCGGCTAGGCCCTTTTCTCATTCAAACCACATTCACATACCGGCTTGGCCCATTTCCACGATGTTCTCAAACATACCTATTCATATTCCATATTGGGCTTGGCCCATTTCCATATCATTTCATAACAAAACCATGCAATATGAAACCCAACCCAATCATAAGGTCCATCCGCCACACACCCCTTAACCAAACCTACCACACACCGTGGGACTATCGAGTCACCCTCTCCTTTTCCCTCCAAAAGGCAACCAATGCCATCCACGATGTAGCGATAGCTAACATCAATCCATGATGGAGCACACAAAGAATCCATCAAGCCACGATATGGCATCGTCGATATCAATCAAGGTAACCACGCCAACTAAATCGCAAAGATCCACAACGCGACCTCGATCGGCGCCAATCCACGATGTAGCACAAAGTCGACATCAACCACGCATCAAGTACACCCGCATCTTCTTTCAAAAACCCACCCATGCACATGTAACATAATATAATGACATAATGAATAAAGCATGTACATGATATTCGTGCATACATTCATATTCATAGACATACTCACATACACGTATTAATAACCACATCTCAACAGATTTGATACTAACTGTTTATCGACATACCCTTTAAGGGTATCCGCTCACATAGCCATCGCACTTATTAACACATATTTAACACATACACATATCGCATACATATCATATACCCGAAATCGATGGGTTAATCACACACCTTATAACCTCAAGCTCTAAACCTCGATCCCGACGCTATCGCTTAGCGAGACTATCGTTATCCGCCTATCGTTTTCGTTATACGCCCACACCCGTGGCCAATCTCGCATGCAGTAAACCGATCTCTTTTGAACTTTGAATGGGAGTTTTCCTTTCTCCTCTTGACTCGCACTCGCATCCATCGACACTTAATCGTAATCACACCATTAATCAACAAGTCATAATCCACTATTATTGAATTTTAGATCACCTAATAACATCCTTATCAAATATCAAATCAAGCGCTACTTAATGCTTCCACAAACGCCGACTAAACCACTCCAAAGAAAGTCTCCTGCGTTAGGCTCTTCTCCCTACAATCGGCCTTAGCATCAAATACTTAGCAACCTTAGTCTTAATCAATTCCAAATACATAACTTACCAAGATAAACCCTTACCACCACTTACCAAGTCGATCGCTAGCAATCGAGGCTTGATGAATACCTCAAAATCCTAGAGTACCTTCAACAACGATTGCAACGAAAACCCAAGAGATCTATGCTAATATTCGCCAAGGTACTACCAAATTGAAGAAAGGAAATTCGCACAAGGGTGGGGTGTAGATTCGCTAACAAAAGAAACCCAATGGAAAGGAGATAAGAGTTTCGCCAAAATTATTTTAAGAAGAGGAGAGAAAGGTATGGGAGACAATATGAAATGGTTTGACTTAGGAAAAATAGAGAGAACCAAGTAAGAAAATCGGCTAGGTGACCTTGAAGATTCGGCCAAAGTGCATAGGTGAAGAGAAGGGATATTTTAGTGTTGGTAGAGTATGGAAGACAAATGGATGAAGGCTTAAGAGGGGACTAGGATTCGGCAACCAAAGAAATGGGGAACAAATTTCATAGGAGCACAAATGGTGAAAAAAAAGAAACAACAAAGATGAGCACCTCCTTATTTATAGAATTCGGCTACTCCCCCACCTAAAGAACCCAAGTTCTGGCCACTACTTCAAAATTATTCAAAATAATTTAAACACTCAATTGCCTATTTTTCCTCCTTGCCACTTGATAGAGATTAATAAAATAAAATCCATAAAAATATACAATATTATCCCTATTATCTCAAAACAATAAAAAGATAAAGCTGATGACTACTCCTCATCCAGCCGAATTTAAATGCAAAGCTATCTTAATCTTCATCCTAAGTGCAGCCCATCACCTTACCAACCTCGCTGCAAAAGAACAAAATAAAATTCCCAATGCAACACTCCCGATTCAACACAGGACACGGAGGTAGCCAATGCCAAGAATACCAGCCATTCGCCACTTTGATTTTATGCCAAAACCCCCATCATTTAATCTTAACCTTCCTAGCCCAAATTTCTATAACCGCATAAAATAAAATCACGCCCAAAATGTCGCCTCCAGCCCTCAAACCATGACCTCCTTCCCTCCAATACCTAAGTAGCGCCTAAGAGCCACTCGCCAATTGGACTTTCATGTCCATCTACTTGAACATTTATTTATAAGCATACCAGGCTGAGTCCCCTAATTAGCGCAAAGGTAAAACAAAATTGCTGCCTTAGCAATCGAACCTTTGACCCCTTAGGCGCCACCTTCCCAAGCCCCAAGCAACGCCCATGCCACTTTGCCAACTCCTTTCTTGTGTCCTAAATTCCACCAATTTATTTTAAAGCCTACTTGCCCTATTTCCCTTTTTACACTAAAAATCTAAAATTTTCTAAAGTCTTCCCTTTCATCCAAACATTTCTAAAACTCTAAAACACCTCCAAACACACCCAAAACCTACCAACACTCGAATTACACACAATCAGATAGCCCTAAAACCGTGGTGTTACAAACTTAAAGGTAATCTGTAATAATAATAGTAAACAATATTAAAAATAGAAATAGCAAAAAAAATTAAATATAAGTATAAGAATAATAAATAAAAAATTAGTAAAATAAAAATAAATAATATAAGAAATAATAATAATAATAAATAAAATAAAAATGGTGTGATTAACCCAGTTTTCACATGGCCATGGACACACCCGTGGGTCACATGGCCATGTGCCAGACCATGTGTGTCTTCCTTCGCTTCTCCCATGCCCATGTGAAATCCCACACGCCCGTGTGGCCCGGCTGTGTCTCCCACACGGCCATGTGCCTTACCCGTGTAAATCTCTGACTTTAAAAAAAAATTAGCTCAAGGTTTCACACGACCTAGGACACGTCCGTGTGTTTAGGCCGTGTAGGTCACATGGCCATGTCGCCAGGCCGTGTATGTTTTCTTTCGTTTCTCCCACGCCCATGTGAGATCTCATACGCCCATGTGGCCAGGTCATGTGGGTCACACGGCCATGTCACTAGGCCGTGTAACTCTCTTTCGATTACCTCATTTCACACACGGCCTGCGACACGCCCATGTGTCCAGGCCCTGTGGGTCACAATTTTTTTTTTCAAATTTTGAAAATTAATTAATTTTAAAAAATATATATCATGAAATAAAGTCAAGAAAATTAGCAGTTTTAACACTCGAATTTCCTCCGGAGAAGTGCTTATTTAAAGTTTAAGCTCGACTTACCACGTATTCGTACAGTCACGGTGGTTCGCGGAGTTGAGACTCCTCTTTCTCACTGTCAATTCTTTTATTCAAATAAGGCTTTAGCCGAGTAATATTTACCTTAAAAGTGCCAAATTTAGAATGATTTACCTTGACTGTACCGTATGGGAAAATATTCAGTGCCATAAAAGGAGTTGCTCCATTTGCATTAAGCTCTAAAGTGGCGATTCGAGGGTCCATTTTATCCAACAATACCTGATCCCTGATCTTAAATTGACTCCTTCCATCCTTATGCTCATCATGGTGTCGCTTTGGTTCATCGTGTATTTTTGGTTTCTTCTTGACATGTGTTCGCCATTCATCTAGTTCATCGATATGTAGTATTCGTTCTTCATGAGTTGTTTTGTTTTTGTTACATGGATTGGAAGGTAGCTCCATCATGTTTTTCTGAGGGGGTTCCTGCAAAGATGGTTGAGCCACAAGGTTACTCACATTAACAGAACTCGTATATTCATCTCGATCACTAGATAACAGAATCATGAGCTTGGAGTTTAATCATATCATCACCTACATGAAGTATTAATTCACCTATACCAATATCAATGATAATTCTAGCCCTTTCTAAAAAGGGCCGACCTAGATTAAGGGTACGTCACTATCCTCATCCATGTCTAGAACAACAAAGTCAACTGGGAATATAAATTTATCAATTTTAACAATTACGTCCTCAACAAAACCCCTAGGAAATCTAATAGTTTTATCTGCCAATTGGATACTCATCCTAGTTTGTTTGGGTTTCCCAAGACCTAGTTGTTTAAACATTTTATAGGGCATGACATTAATACTCGCCCCTAAATCAGCCAAAGCATTTTTAACATTTAAACTACCAATTAAACAAGGACTAGTAAAACTCCCTAGATCTTTCAATTTATTGGGTAGTTTATTCTGTAAGATAGCTGAGCAAACTGCATTTAGCTCCACATGCGACGCATCATCTAACTTCCATTTATTTGCTAAAAGCTCCTTTAAAAATTTCACTGATTTGGGCCTCTGCGAAAGAGCTTCAATAAACGGTAAGTTAATATGTAATTTTTTCAACAGTTTAAGGAATTTACCAAATTGTTCTTTTGTGTTGTATTTCCTTGTCGCATTTGGATATGGCACACGAGGTTTATATTCCTTACTGACCGATTTTTTTTCATTGTGGCTTACATCAACCTTACCATTACTTACCACAATTTCTTGCCTCGGTTCAGATTTAGATTTAGCTAACCCTTCTTCATCTCGAACAGTAATCGAATGAAGTTGCTCTCTTGGGTTAGTTTCAATATTACTCGGCAAGCTACCTTGTGGTCTTTTTGAAATCAACTTAGCCAACTGACCTATTTGATTCTCGAGCCCTTGAATCGACACTTGTTGATTTTTAAGTGCTATCTGGGTGTTTTGAAATGAGCTTCTGACACCGAAATAAACTTCATCAGCATCTCCTCAAGGTTCGGCTTCTTCTCCTGCTGGTAAGGTGGTTGAAAGCCTGGAGGGGGTTGTGGTCTTTGATTTCCTTGACCACCCCAAGAGAAGTTGGAATGGTTCCTCCAACCTACATTATAAGTGTTACTATAAGGATTATTCTGAGGTCTAGAATTGTTACCCATATAGTTGACTTGTTCGTTCTCTGTGCTAGGATTGTAGGATAAGCATTATGGATTGTTCATCCTTCCTCCATTTGTATCGCACTGCATCACCGAATGTACCTGCGTAAAACAATATAAACCATCAATCTTTTTATTCAAGATTTCTACCTGATTTGACAACATGGTGACCGCATCAACGTTAAAAACACCAGCTGCTTTCATCGACTTTATCCTCATGACTTGCCACTGATAATTATTCAGTGACATTTCTTCTATAAACTCGTAAGCCTCTTTAAGTGTTTTGTTATTCAGAGTCTTACCGGCAGATGCATCGATCAACTGCCTAGTTGAAGGGTTCAAACCATTGTAAAAAGTTTGAACCTGTAGCCGTAGAGGTAACCCATGGTGAGGGCACCTTCTTAATAAATCCTTATACCTCTCTCAGGCATCATATAAGGTTTCTACGTCCATCTGTACAAAAGAAGAGATATCATTCCTCAGCTTGGTTGTCTTAGCCGGTGGAAAGTACTTCAACAAGAATTTTTCAGTCATTTGTTCTCATGTAGTAATAAATCCTCGTGGTAGGGAGTTCAACCACTATTTATCTTTATTTCTTAATGAGAACAGAAACAACCGTAGCCGAATGGCATCATCAGAAACGCCATTTATCTTGAAAGTATCATAGAATTCTAAGAAATTAGCCAAATGAGTATTTGGGTCTTTGTCCTGCAAACCATCAAATTGAACAAACTGTTGAATTATTTGAATAGTGTTAGGTTTCAGTTCAAAATTATTTGCAGCAATAGCAGGTCTAACAATACTCGATTCAACCCCAGTTAAATTAGGCTTTGCATAATCGTACATAGTACGAGGAGCAAGATTTGTGTCAACCACAAGAGGTAGTTGATTATTCTGATTTTTAACCATCTCCTCAGTAATAATAATAACTTCCTCTTGCTCTTTTGCTATACTCTGTCGACTCTGCCTCACTTCTCTACGGTTTCTGCGAGCTGTACTTTCACTTTCGCTATCAAATAAAAGTGGTCCTGACGGGTTTCTTCTAGTCATAAACTAAAGAAACCTGCTAGAAGCAAATAAAAGTAGTAAACAAAAATAAAAATAAAATGCAATAAAAATAAAAATAAAAATGGCTAAATTAATAAAAATCAAGCGTTCCTGGAACGACGGAAATGCAAGTGTACACAACCGCAACAAGTAATAAAGTGACAAGTAAATGTCGAGTTATCGTACCCATAGGGACTGTGAAAAGGATTATTTATGAATGCTATTTAAAACACTTTGGTGAAGAAAAATATTTTGCTTGAAGAGGGTGATTAAAAGCTAAGATTTTAAACTAAGTAAACTAAATAAATAAATCTCAAATGCACGATTTCAAAATACAATTTCAATTAAGATGACATAATTGTGTTAGATTAATTGCATTTCTTAACTTAGAATTATTAAACTCATGTTTATATTGTTACGAAATTTTCTAACTTATGAACATACTCACCTACCAAAATCCATTCATTTTTGACTATATCCCTATGTTAATTCAACCGATTAAACAAATCTTAATAGGCAAATATGTTATTGCACATACATACTTGTTAAATCGAAATAATCTCTTAAACATATCCCTATGTCAATTCAAACAATTAACTCGATTTAATAAGCACATAAAAGACTATGTAAGGTAACAAATTATCCTTACCTTGAAACAGTTTAATCACAATAATCTTACAAGTTATGCAAGGCAAATGTATCGTCAGATGCCGTTGCTAATTTAACCCTCAGCTACCTTAGATGATTAAACATGCAATCGATTAAATCTTGTGTCCATTAATTACAATTTCAATCCATTTAAATAATTAATTCATTAGCTACCTCACAATTGTAATGCAAGAATAACTTAGTCATGATTTTACTTAATCAAGCATCTTACCGAGGCCTATAACAACATATACACAATTTTAACAATTTTAGCAAATGAAATGCAATCAACCTAACATGAATTAAATTCAAGCTAAATTGATTAAATTAACCATTCCAACAACATAAATATTCATAGATATGTTCATCATAACAACAACAAAAATTAAACAGATAGGGAACAAGAATCAAATCCGGTGTTTTTCGTGGCTTGACTAGTTTGCTCCGTTATTCCTTCTCCGTTGTCCTCGTCGACCAAGGCTGCTATGAACTCTTAATTGCTGCTCCAAATGGCTGATGAATGCCCCTTTTCCAAGAGGAGAAATCAACAAGAGAGCAAGGGAATTTGGAATGGAAAAGAAGAGAGAAAGTGGAGAGAAGAGAGAAACGATGTGAATGCTTGAGGTGTGTTGAATGATCAGCCAATGGGGGTTTTATAGCTGAAGATGGCTACTAAAATTAGCTAAAAATAGTAGCCAAAGAGCCATCCCTTGGCCTGCCACACATGTGGCAAGGTTGATGGTTTCAACTTTGCAAAATTTGGCTTGGGGCATATCTACAAAGCCACCAATTGTGGAGGGGTTTGAATGCAACTTGAACAAGTCTTTAAGGGCCTATTTGCAAGCTTAAAAAATCAGGTAATAATTTTATTTGGGTTAGCTCTTGGGACGGTTTTTGGGTTGTCCATTTCTTGGTCAATTCGGTTCAGTTCAACTGGACCACTTTTTCATAATTAATTAATAATAATTTATTAACCCAAATAAAATTGTATATAAATTAAAATTAATTATATTATGAATTAATACATATAATTTTGGACCTTCTTAGTCTAAAATTTAGTTCACCTCGACACTTCAAATTGCTTCTCAGTTTTGTGCTTGTAATAGTGTTTGCCGAGCCATTTTTCTCCCTTTGTGCAAATCTATAGAAAAGAACCAAAATTCATCAAAATTAATTATAAAATTAACTAAAATTCAACATTTTCATATTTTAAGTGCACTTAAATTATTTTATAAAAATTAATTATTTTTCGACAAGAATTTTATCGAAACTGTATGATTTTAAGTTAAAAAGGGTACATAAAAATGTGTAAATTTTTGTGTTTCCACACCCCCAAAATGTGTAAATTTTTGTGTTTCCACACCCCCAAACTTAATTCATTGCTAGTCCCAAGTAATGCAAAAATTGAAAAGAATTACTCGAAAAAAACCTTTGAAAAATTCCTTCAAAAAAACATTCTTCCCAAAATTATGAATTTAATATACTTATGCTCAAAAACAAGAAATTTGATAGTTATGCTACTTAAGTATACATATCATTCAAATTAATCTCAACAACTATTATGATAGTAAAATTATACTAAATGCTTCCTTAATAAATACATGTTAACCCTTACCAATTTGATTTTATTTCCTTATTCAAGATTAAGTTGCAATCATTAACTTATGCCTTCATATGTTGAACATAGCAATTTCTCTCCACTAATGTAGGTAGCATAGAAAACTTGAATCAATAGGTCTTTAAAAAGGTTGTAACGTGGCTAGGCTAGAGGTAGGTAAAAGATAGATAAATTTAGGCTTAAAACCTTAGACTCAGCTTCAATCGAACCTTTGGAATAATTTCCCTCAATACACCAACTTACTTTGCTTTCACATGCTCTTTTGTACATCTATTTTCTTTCAAGTACATGTGCTCTTTTTTTTTTAACTAACACTAGCATCTTACTGAATGTACTACAGTTTTTAGAGCATTTGATACTTCTTTTCAACTCCCCCAAACTTATTTTCAAAGAATATTCTGAATAGTGTTGAGTCTAGTGTTTGGGACAATTTAAAGATAATTAAGAGAGAAGCAATGGCTAAATATTGCAAGGGTTCAAATAAAATTAGGCCATATAGTCTCAAAGTTGGGTTTCAAAGGATAAAATTTCATCATGGTTGGCTTGAAAGGCTCAAATGGTCCAACGATAGTTGCCTAAATCATTTTCAACGTTCCATGCTTCCTAGGATTTTGCCTCAAGAAACTATTAAGTCAATTCTAAAGACTTAAACTTTCATGCATGCCTAACTTTCCTAAGGAACTAAAATTTTATGGTATGATTTGTATGGTTTATTAAAAATACATTTATGTCATTATTAAGCTAACATAACAATTTATTGAAATAATAGAACTTTATTTATGCTAAAGTTAGCATACTTAACAAAATTTCAATTTATTGAACAAAGTATATCATAATCATAACTGAAAGAAAAATTTATTTTGAGTGGAAATAATTTCAATTTTCCAGTCCCCCCTACTTAAGATGAACAATGTCCTCATTGTTTAAAGTGAATAGATACTATACACCAAGTAGGATTCTAGAAAAGAGGAGGTGAATCAAATTGACTGCTTAAGTACCAAGCTCTTTCTAGATCCAATCCTAGACATGTATATACCTATTACCACACTTTATACTTTGCGACTTGTTCATTTTTATTCATGATTTCCATCTCTTGCTTTCCTAATTAAAATTAATCCTAAAATGACCTATGAACAGAAATAAAATAAAGTCAAGATCCCCCTTTATTTATTTGCAGATCCTTCCGAATTTGACACATCTTTTGCTCCATCATTATTGCATTTGCATGAATCGCTTCGCTCCTTCTTCGATAGTGGACTCCATGGTTCAAATATGAAATCTGGAAACTCAGGTACATAAATAAATGGGTCATTGTAGATTTTCGTAAAAGCGCTTCTCATTGAGTCACCCCTTATTTTTTAGTATCTCCAGTAAGCTTGTTGCTGCCATTGCATATGTTGCATTATGTCCATCAACTTTGACAGCTCATCTCAGAGATCTGGGTGAGGTGATTGAGCTCTGAACATTAAAGTTTAGACATCAGGTTCAGCTTCTGGTTCCATTGGTTTAGCCTTATCTGGGACATCAACTAATTGCATTGTGGGATCCTCTTCTTCTTCGGGGTCCTCATTTTCTTCAACTCGTTGCTGTAGAATAGAGTCTCCAGCTATTTGGTAGAGGTCCCAATCTGTGATTGTGCCCTGGCTATAGCCTGTGTTCTTTACGTTTACAAGAATTTTAGCTTTCAAGCACAAAATTGTTATCATAAAGGGAAAGTAAGCTGGGCCAAAATGTGAACGTCTAACGGCACAATTCTGCATTTCCCTCAGGATGATTTTTCCCATATCAATGGTCTTCCCAGTTAAAATCGAGTATAATAGGACCATTCACTCTAATGAGATTGTAGTCCCATATGAGCTAAGCATAAGGCTAAAACGGATGAAATTGAACTATACCTTTGCGAGTGGTGTCAAATATTCTCTTCGACAAGTGTGGATTCCTTGCTTTGACACAGTCCACTTAAAACCTCGAACTTTAAGTTCCTCAAGAATTTCTTGCAAATTTTCAGGCTCTATATTGCTCATCAAGGAAGAATATTCATCATTTTTGTAACACCCCAAACCCGGCCTAGATGTTATGGCCGAATCTGGCGATGTCACATGATAGTGCTTTTGAAACCGTAGCCACGCTCAAACCATTTCTCCCTTTTTAAAAGTTTTTATTATTATATGTTAATTCCAAATAGTGTCATTCGTTTCCAAAACGCTGTCCATTTCCAAAACATTTATACTTCGCAGAAGCTTTTAAAATAGTTTGTGCAATCATGGTGTTTTGGTAAAACATTTGTTTCTTTTGAAAACCGGTTCTTTCCTACATCTAGTAATAAAAACCATAAAACATTACAAATCCTAAATTTAAACAAAAATCTGTAATGGCCATAATTACATAAAAATTTTCCGGTATAATCAAAACCATAAATAAGTATGAAAACCGTGAATCTATCGTGAAGTAGAAGCAGTGGTCACCGTCGAGTCCTTTGCTGCACCAATCTGTCTAATGCTGGGGATTACCTGAACTGATTAAACAGAAAAAATATGAGTTTTCATAAACTCAGTGTGTAATTCCTCACAGAAAACATGCACACAGTATAATATCATAAAATAGTCATATTTTTACAGTTTGGGTCTGAGCCCATTACAGAATCGGTGTGGACCTTAGCCAACTCAGATACAGAATAAGATGCAATTTAGGGCCTCGGCCTATCAGATATAACATGCAGAACAGAACAGAATATCAGAATCATACCCACCAGCCTCTATACACCATCTCTGACCAACCCTACACACCATGTGGGGATAAAATCAGCCCACCCATCCCTACACACCATGCTGTACTGAAATGCGGGACATAATCAGATAACTGCAGCTGAGCTGCCAAATAACAAGTTTAATAGCCTTTCAGATACTTCCTCCAATATCATCAACCCACCCCAATGTAATGCAACATACAATCAATGACATGATATAATGCAATTAACAGATCATACACTCAAGTCGGTATACATGCTAAGCGTAACATGCTTAATACATATATCACATAATCGGATCACGTAATTAGGGGTCTAAGTAATGCTTATCGACCCTACAGTAGGTCTACAGTCGACTTGGGTGATCCTTGCAACCTTACAGGTCAGTTCAAAAAAATGGGCTCGTACGCCCATGTGGCCTGCCCGTGTAGGCCCACACGGCCTGGCCCAGAATTCCACACGCCCTTGTAGTTCACCCGTGTAGGCCCACATGCCCATGTGGCCCACACAGCCCAATAGATCGAGCTCGTGTGTCACATACGGCCTTACCTGACCATCACATGGCCATGTCACTTGCGCACGGCCTAGCTCGTTGATCACACGGTCGTGTTGTGGCTCACAGCCTTGCACACGGCCTACCACACGGCTATGTGATGTCGATAAAATCATTTTTCAGCTTTTGTCGATTCTCATTTTCTGTGTTTTCGAGTACACACCTGGTTCATTTTCGATGCTTAATCACTCCTGAGCACTCCAGAACCTATACTCGACAATTGGAAACTCAATTTCAGTCACTAAATCTGAATTACTTACAAAAGTCAATTCCCAAAACTATCGACAACCTTACCTCGCTTGAGCAATCCCGGTTTTTCCACAATCACAGCGTCAATTGAGATCTACCAACCCCTTGATTTTCTCCTAAGCACCAAACGAAACCCAGTAAATAATGATTCACGATCCTAAAACAATAATTCACCACTATACTTACCAAAACGCGAAAAGAGAACCTAAGCAATGGATTGCGGAGACCAAGTGACAAAGAAAATGATTGTAAACGGTAAAAAATAGAGGAAATTTGGCAGCAATGTGGAGAGGAAGAGGGAGGGGAACAGCCAAATTTTGGAAAAAAGAAAAACAAAAAAATCAAAATTATATTTTCTGATAAACCCTAACTCAAACTCCCTTAATTCTCTCCACCAACTCCCCACTACTCAGATTTTCAGTAAAACTCAAACTCTAGCTGAATTTTGCTATAAAAAAAAACTATCCCTTGCCGTCCCTGGTAATCGAACACAAGACCTCCAACACACCCACACTCCACTTACCCACCAGACCAGCAGGCCGATTCTGATATCATTTTACCAACAACAACTTAAAAGCCTACCGACCCCAATGAGAACTTTATTCATAAAAATGTCAAAATTTACCCAAGTTGTGACTTGAACTTGGGACCTCTCACACACACCCAGAACACATAACCACTAATGCAGATACACAATTGTGTCAATTAATTTCAGAAACACATACAGATATTTTTCTTCTCCCAACATCACAAAAGCCAGAATTAAAGAAATTTGGGGCGTTACAACTCTACCCCCTAAAAGAAAATTTCGTCCTCAAAATTTTACTTGATCCGAAAAGGTGAGGATATTGCTGACGCATCGAATCCTCTGGCTCCCAAGTGGCCTCCTCAGTGCTATGATTCCGCCACAGCACTTTCACTAAAGGGATAGACTTCCTTAGCAGAACTTTAATGTCGCGATCCAGAATCTGGACTGACTCCTCCTCAAATGTCAGATCTGGTCTAACCTCAATGTCCTCCACCGGAACAATATGCGTGGGATCAAAGAGGTAGCGTCTCAATATCAAAACGAGAAAAACATCATGAATGCCATCCAACTCTAGAGATAGTTCCAACTGATATGCGACTAGCCCCACTCGCTTCAAAATACGATACGGCCCAATAAACCTAGGGCTTACCTTACCCTTGCGACCAAACCTCAGAACCTTCTTCGATGGCGAGACCTTGAGAAAAACTAAGTCCCCCACAAAATACTTGATATCATTTCTCCTCAAATTAGCATAGGATTTTTGCCTATCAGATGTCGTTTTCAGTCGATCTCGAATCACTTGAACCTTATCTTCAGTTTCAGAAACCAGTTCAGGACACAGTACATGTCGCTCACCCAACTCAGTCCAGCACAAGGAAGTGCGACACTTACGACCGTACAAGGCTTGGTAAGGCACCATCTGGATGCTAGACTGGTAGTTGTTATTGTAGGCAAACTCCGCCAAAGGCAAGTACTCCTCTCAACTGCCTCAAAAATCTATCACGCAACTCCTCAACATGTCCTCCAGTATCTGAATCACCCTCTCCATCTGACTATCTGTCTGAGGATGGAAAGCAATACTGAAGTCCAACCTTGAACCCAGAGCCTCATGCAATTTCTTCCAAAACTGAGACGTGAAGCAAGGATCCCTATCAGAAATGATAGAGACAAGAACCCCATGTAATCTCACTATTTTAGATATATATAGTTTAGCCAATTTTTGGAGGGGAAAGTCCGTCCTGACCAGAATGAAGTGAGCAAACTTGGTCAATCGATCCACGATGACCCAGACAGAATCCTTCTTTGTGGGTGTTAAAGGAAACCTACTAACGAAGTCCATCGTTACTCGTTCCTATTTCCACATCAGTATCTTTACCAGCTGCAGCAACCCCTAAGGCAACTGATGCTTAGCCTTAACCTGCTGACAAGTCAGACAGTGAGCAACAAAGTCAGTAACCTCACACTTCAACCCTGGGCACCAGTACAACTCTCGGAGATCTCGGTACATCTTGCCCCTCCGGGATGCATAGCATAAGGACTACTATGCGCCTCTCTCAGAATAGATTGTCGCAACTCCTTATCACTCGGTACACAAATCTGACCACGAAAACAAAGTAACCCATCATTGTTAATCCCAAAATTAGTAGCATCGCCAGTCTCAACCTGATGGAAACATAACTCAAAAGACTTATCCCCCATCTGTTTACCTCTAATCTGATCAATCCATATAGGCTTAACCTGAAGTTCCGCTAACAGACTCCCATCATCGAATAAACTGAGTCAAGCGAACATCGCTCTCAGATCGATCACAACCCTGTGGCTCAAAGCATCTGCTACCATATTGGCCTTACCAGGATGGTACTCGATGGTGCAGTCATAATCTTTAAGTAGTTCAACCCATCTACGCTGCCTAAGGTTTAACTCCTTCTGAGTGAGGAAATATTTGAGTCTTTTATGATCAGTGTAGATAGTACACTTCTCACCGTATAGGTAGTGCCTCCAAATCTTTAAAGTGAAGACTGCGGCAACCAATTCCAAATCCTGAGTAGGATAGTTTACCTCATGCGTCTTAAGCTGATGTGACGCATAAGCTACAACCTTACTATCTGGTATCAGTACACAACCCAAACCTACATGCGACGCATCACTGTATACAATGAAATCCTTCCTAGATCCAGGCTGTATCAGAACCAGAGCCTGAGTCAAAACAGATATTAGCTTCTCGAAGCACTCTTGTTGTTTATCAGTCCAGACAAAGGGAACTCCCTTGCGCAAAAGCTTGGTTAACGTTGCTGCGATCAAGGAGAACCCTTTACGAAGCGTCGATAATAACCCGCCAGCCTAAAAAAGCTGCGGATTTTAGACACATTCTTCAAATATTTCCAATCCAACAAAGCCTCAATTTTACGAGGATCAACACGAATCCCCTCCGCAGAAACTACATGTCCCAAAAAGGTTACTTCTCGGAGCCAGAACTCACACTTACTGAACTTTGCTTACAATTGTTTCTCAAGAAGGGTCTGTAGTACCACTCTGAGATGCTCATCGTGCTTGTCCTCAGTCTTAGAATACACTAGGATATCATCAATGAATACCACCACAAATTGGCCCAAATAAGGCTGGAATACACGGTTCATCAAACCCATAAATGTCGCTGGTGCATTGGTCAACCCAAAAAGGCATAACCAGGAACTCGTAATGTCCATAATGAGTCCTAAATGTCATCTTATGCACATCGACCTCTTTAACCCTCAATTGATGATATCCTGAATGTAAATCAATCTTAGAGAATACAGAAGCCCCTCTGAACTGGTCAAATAGATCATCTATCCTCAGAAGTGGGTACTTATTCTTGATTGTCAGTTTGTTCAACTGCCGATAATCGATGCACATTCGTATTGTCCCATCTTTTTTCTTAACAAACAGCATCGGTGCTCCTCATGGAGACACACTTGGACGGATGAACCCACGATCTAATAGTTCTTGAATTTGAGCCTTAAGCTCTGTAAGCTCCTTCGGTGGCATTCGGTAGGGAGCGATAGACACCAGAGCTGTACCCAAAATAAGCTCAATCACAAATTATACTTCTCGATTTGGAGGCAAACCCTGTAATTCCTCAGGAAAAACATTAGAAAAGTCCCTCACAGTTCTAATGTCTTTAACCAAAAAGTCCCTAGAGTCAAAAATACTGATGTAGGCCAAGAATGCCTCACACCCTTTCCTCACTAACTTTTCTACCACTAATGCAGAAATCACATTAGTCAGATAGTCTATTCGTTCCCCAATCACAACTACCTCGCTGTCCTCCTCGGTCCTCAAAACAACCATTTTTGTCGCACAATCCAAACTTACTCAGTGTATAACCAGCCAGTCCATTCCCAGAATCAAATCAAACTCCCCAAGTAAAAGCTCCATTAGATCAGCCAGAAATATTGTCCCTTGAACCTCTAACAGGACGTTTTAAACATTTTACTCACTCGAAAAGACTGCCCCAACGGACTCACAATAATTACCTCACTAGAAGTGCTCTCAATCGGAATCCCCAAGGTTTCAGACACAGTACTGGCTACGTAAGAGTGTGTAGAGCCTATGTCTATCAATACCAAATAAGGTACATTATAAATTAAAAATGTACCCGTGAAAACGTCCGAAGCATCTCAGACCTCACGGCGACGTGTAGCATAAACCAGTGCGGCCTGCCTCACCTCAGTCAGTCCAGCACCCTTGCCAGGTGCTATCTATCCTCGACCCCGCCATTATCGCCATCGGCCCGACCTCACTTTAGATTGTCATTTGAACTACTCTCGATGCAATGATAGCACCAAAGAACGAACTTGCATCTGATCAGTTCTTAACGGATAATCTTGAACACGGTGCTCAGTCGATCCACATTTCAAACATTCTCCAGTCATCCTCCAACACTCGTCTGGATGGCGTCTACCACAGTGCCCACAAAGCGCCACCCCAGTAGGTGCAACAAGAGGCCCAACTCTCACTAGCCCATCAGATCTGGCCTTTTCTTAGGCCTCATCACAGAACTCGAGGGCTCTAATTCCCTCTTATTCTTTCCTCTACCTTGGTTCTGGTGCTCAGTGCGCTTAACTTCCTCAGCGATCTTTACCTTCTCAGCCAGTGTAGCAAACTCACGCTCCTTCTACAAAGATATCAGAACTCGCAACCTGTCCCTGAGTCCATCCTCAAAACAGATGTATCGCTCATACTCGATCGTCACCATGCCCCGAGCATAATGGCTCAATCTCAAAAACTCAGCCTCATACTCGACTACTGAACGGTCCCCCTATGTAAGATTAAGAAACTTATGCCTCCTAGCATCGATGTAGCTGGCTCCCACATATTTACTCTGGAACACAGCCTTAAAGTAATCCCAAGTCAGGCGGTCAAGCTGAGTGCCCTCCTTAACCATCAACCACCACTGGTTGGCTTCATCTCGAAGCAGAAAAACAGACCCCTTAAGCTTCTACTCGACGGTAAAGTCCAGGTCTTCCATAATTCTTTCCCTGGCCTCCATCCAATATTCAGCTGCATTAGGGGCAACTCTAGTGACATTCGAATAATTCACCCCATTGACCGAGTCATTTCAGAATCGACCTCGCCCTTGGATCCAAAGATGTTAGGCCTAGTGACGCTCTCTAGAATCCGTAACATGGCTTGGGACAGTGCATTGTCCTCAGCCGCACGATCATGAGACCCAATCTCTGTCGCTGGTGATACCAGTGTCTCACTAGTATCTAGATTAGGCAGATTTCAAGATGATGAGGACCCCGCTTGAGCCCCTCTATGGCCTCTACCACGGTTTCTAGTACCCCGCCCGCGGATACCTCGTGTGTTCATCGTAATTTTAGAGTTTATCTATATTAACAATTTTATGCATTAGTTACAGTTCTGATATTTGTTAACAAATGTTTTATGCAGAACAGTGTCAAAAGTTTTGAGTTTATTATCGTGAGTCTTAGTCTCACTACGGTTTTTAGTTTCGCTACAGTTTTCAGTTTACACTACCTAGAGTGTTTTCAGTATAGTATACTACCTATTGGCTGTTTCAAGCATGCTAGTGGTATTTTCTGACAAAACTAAATAGAGTTTCAGAACACTTACAGGATCGACGCCGGAGACTCGGTGTACCACATACTCAGTCCAAAAATATTTTAAATCACTTAAAAATCATTTCTTAAAACCAATCTTATAACCCAAATCCATAGCCGAGTTTTGTAACCTGGCTCTGATACCACTAAATGTAACACCCCAAACCCGACCTAGACGTTATGGCCGAATCTGGCGATGTCACATAATAGTGCTTTTGAAACCGTAGCCACACTCAAACCATTTCTCCTTTTTTAAATTTTTTTTATTGTTATAAGTTAATTCCAAATAGTGTCATTTGTTTCCAAAATGCTGTCCGTTTCCAAAACATTTATACTTCGTGGAAGCTTTTAAAACAGTTTGCATAATCGTGATGGTTTGGTATAACATTTGTTTCTTTTGAAAACCCACGCTTTCCTACTTCTAGGAATAAAAACCATAAAACATTGCAAATCCTAAATTTAAACAAAAATATGTAATGGCCATAATTACATAATTTTTTCCCAGATATAATCAAAACCATAATTAAGTATAAAAATAGTTGATCGTGTCTGAGAGTTTTAATATTTATATAATGAATGATCGAGCTTAGAAACTAACTATCACCACGATTGAGGCAAGCGCACCTATCGAACAGTAGTATAGCTTAGTGGCAAGACTGGAATGTCGAACCCAAGGGAACCAAAAGTACTAGTACTGACTTTCTTTTTATTATCTATCCTAAAATAAAGAGGATTGATGTTTATCTAACTAATTCCTAAACTAAGGATGCCAAGACACAGAGACCAAATTGGGAAAATACTTTTGAGAAAACCAATTGATTAAGACAATACCCGAGAAAAAATCCACCTAGACTTCACTTGTTATTTAACTCTGAACTGCATTTATTTATTCACTTGACTTGATCCATAGGATTCCCTAATTTATATTAATACCTCTTTCGAGGCTACTAACGTCTAACCCTAGGTTGATTAATTAAAATCTCTTTCTAGTTAAAACCCCCAGTGTTGTGTTAACTCGATTTATGGACTCTCATATTAGGTTTGACCCTAATCCGGCAAATTTTCGTTGTCTTAATTTTAGGAGTGCGATTAACTCCGCTTAATTAAGCTAGATCTACTCTTAAACAGGGACTTTTGCTCCTCTGAATAAGCACATCAATACTTGAATCAATATCTTGAAATATTAAGGCAAGAATTAAGAACACATAATTAAGAACAAATCAAGTATTTATCATACAGTTCAGAAAATAATAACAAGATCCGTCTTAGGTTTCATCCCCCTTAGGTATTTGAGGGGTTTAGTTCATGTTTATAAAAAAATACATCTCAGAAGAAATTAAATAACAAAACATAAAGAAAAACCCTAAAACCCCCTGAAGGAATTTGAAAGGAAAATCCTCAGTCTTGAGTGTGACTCCGGCTTCTGAGATGGATCAACTGGCTTTCTTCGAGTAATTCCCTATATTCAGCCTTCTCTGGCTTTGCTTCTTGTCATCAGCCCTGATAGATGCCTTCTATCGAACTCCCCTTTTAGGTTGCCCTCTAGGGTGTTTATATAGGCTTTCGGGATGCCTTACTTGGCCCACAAGTATCCTATTTCGTGTAGAATTAAAACAGGTCACGACAGGGACACGCCCGTGTGAATCAATCCTAGAGCCATGTTCAAGTCTGCCAAAGTGGCACGGCAGTGTGGTTTACCCGTGTGGTGAACTCCAGGCCGTGTTGATTTCTTACTTTGGCCCATTTTCTCCGTTTTTGGCCTGTTTCTCATTCTTTTTCATCCTCATATGCTCTCCAAAGTATAAAACATGAAATTAAAATATTAGGAGCATCAAATTCCACAATTCAAGGGATAAATCATCCAAAAGTATGCCAAATGTGGGATTAAAATATGTATATATTACGGTTTATCAACTGTGAATCTATCGTGAAGCAGAAGCAGTGGTCATCGTCGAGTCCTCTGCTCACCAATCCATCTAATGCTGGGGATTATCTGAACAGATTAAACGGAAAAAAGATGAGTTTTTGCAAACTCAGTGTGTAATTACCCACAGAAAACATGCACACAGCATAATATCATAAAACAGTCATATATTTACAATTCGGGTCTGAGCCCATTACAAAATCGGTGTGGACCTTAGCCCACTCAAATACAGAATAAGATACAATTTAGGGCCTCAGTCCATCAGATATAACATGCAGGCCAGAACAGAATATCAGAATCCTACCCACTAGCCCCTACACACCATCTCTGACCAACCCTAAACACCATGTGGGGATACAATCAACCTACCCATCCTTACACACAATGTTGTACCGAAATGTGACATATAATCAGATAATTGCAGCTGAGCTACCAGATAACAGGCTTAATAGCCTTTCAGATACTTCCTCCAATACCATCAAGTCACCCCAATGTAATGCGGCATTCAATCAATGACATGCTATAATACAATTAACAGATCATACATTCAAGTCGGTATACATGCTAAGTGTAACATGCTTAATTCATACATCACATTATCAGATCATGTAATTAGGGGTCTAAGTAATGCTTACTGACCCTATAGTAGGTCCACAGTCGACTTGGACGACCCGTGCAACCTTACAGATCAGTTCAGAAAAATAGGCTCGCATGCCCATGTGGCCTGCCCGTGTGGGCCGACACGGCCCAAATTGGCCTTGGCCGTGTGGATCACACGGCCTGGCCCAGAAGTCCACATGCCCGTGTGGTTTTCTCGTGTGGGCCCACATGCTCATGTGGCCCACACAGGCCAATAAGTCAAGCCCGTGTGTCACACACAACTATGTCACTTGCACACGGCCTGGCTCATCGATCACACGGCCGTGTTGTGGCTCATAGCCTTGCACATGACCTACCACACGGTCGTGTGGCGTTGACAGAATCATTTTTTAGCTTTCGCAGATTCTCATTTTCTGTGTTTTCAAGCACACACCTGGTTTGTTTTCAACTCTTAATCACTCCTGAGCACTCCAGAACCTATACTCGACAATTGGAAACTCAATTTCAGTCACTAAATCTGAATTACTTACAGCAGTCAATTCCCAAAACTATCAACAACCTTACCTCACTTGAGCAATCCCAGTTTTTCCACAATTACAGCATCAATTGAGATCTACCAACCCTTGATTTTCTCTTAAGCACCAAACCAAATCCAGTAAAAAATGATTCATGATCCCAAAATAATAATTCACCACTATACTTACCAAAACACGAAAAGAGAACCTAAGCAGTGGATTGCAGAGACCAAGCGACAAAACAAAATAATTGTAAACGGTAAAAAGAGGGGAAATTCGGCAGTAAGGTGGAAAGGAAAAGGAAGGGGAACAGCCAAATTTTGGAAAAAATAAAAACAAAAAAATCAGAATTAGATTTTCTGATAAACCCCAACTCAAACTCCCTTAATTCTCTCCACCAACTCCCCACTACTCAGATTTTCAGTAAAACTCAAACTCAAGCCAAATTTTGCTACAAAAAAAAAAACTATCCACCGCCATCCCTGGGAATCGAACATAAGACCTCCAACACACCCACACTCCACTTACCCACCAGGCCAGCAGGCCCATTCTGATGTCATTACAACAACAACTTAAAAGCCTATCGACCCCAGTGAGAGCTTTATTCAAAAAAATGCCAAAATTTACCCAAGTTGTGTGTAACAGTTCGGTTTAGACCCTAGTCAGAATAGTGGTTTCAGAACCACAAATCTGAGTCAAAAAATATTTTAATATTATTTTCTGTGTTTGCATTATATGATTAAGCATGTGTGAAAGTTTTGTGATTTAATTTATCTGTTTGGGTGTTTAATTTGATTATAGGATCAAATTGTGAAAGATGCAAAATTTGCATGCTTTATGAAAAGATATCTATTTGACATGGCTTTATAAATATGAGGTCCTTATAATGCAATTGGATCATTTGAATTATGGAAGGACATTAATGTACATGTTTTAGTGGAATTTTTAATGTTAATTAAAAGGTTAAATATGTAAATTAGCTAATAAGTAATTATAATATAAATGTTATAATAAAACAAACATTAAAATGTCAAAAAAGAAAGGTGTTCATCCACCGAAAATTGAAAGAAAAGAAAGAGTTTGAAGCTTTCAAATATTCAGCCATTACTAAGAAAAATTAAGGCATGTTTTGGTTTCAGTTTTTGATAATTTTTATGTTTTTGAGATCGTTGCTATGAAAACTATAACACCCCTAACCCGTATCCATCGCCGAATTAAGGTTAAAGGCATTACCAGACAGATCGAAAACTTTTACAGACATTTCATACAACCATTCATCAATCGTAATCAAAGTGTCACTTTTATAGGTCAACGAGACCTTAATCATACTTCAGAATAGAGTCGGAACTAAACATGTATCATGTTTACTCAAACATAATACCAACATTTACCTAGCCACATCACATGGCTATTTACACATATCAAGCATAACTCAAAATGACTAGCCTATACATGCCATATCTAACTATATACACATTTCAAAAGCACCAAAATGAGCTTGAGTAGTGTGATGACGATCCTCGATGGTCCCCGAGCCTTCAGTAGCTTTGACGATCCATAAAATAGAGCAAACACACACAGAGTAAGCTTTCAAAAGCGTAGTAAGCCATATACAAATAAACTTAGCATAAAATGCACATAACCATATGGATACTATGACATTAATGGTTCTCATAACAAATTCATCACATATATTTCTCTGGCCCATTTGCTTAGCCATATCTTACCACATTCTTCAACTCAAATATCACATGTACACATAGCTCTTTTAAGCATCTCTTCACATATCATTCTATCATTTCATTTCACATATCCATCTTAGTAAGTTCATGTAGATACTTACCTTTCATACACACTTAGTGTACGTAACAAGCGTACCTGAAA